>JBBMJY010000011.1:5851601-5882736 GCA_037833715.1 Toxotes lorentzi
GAGATGGCGCATGTGTTTTTTTTGGGGGGGTGTGTTGTGTGTTGTGTGTTTTTTGCATATATGGTGTGGGCACACACACACACACACACACACACACACACACACACACACACACACACACACACACACACATAGGCAGACAGGGATACACACATTCCCTCACGTGTGTGGATTCCCTCTAATGTTCTCAAAAACAGACATACACATCAATAAAACACAATTGCGTGCATAAGTAGAAATATGCATGAATTTAATTTACATGTATTTGGATAGACACACACTCGCTGTTGCATAATTACTGGTGGGCGACACATGTTGACAATTATTTCTTTTTGCTCTGACACCTCATCACACCTACACTCTTTGTTTGTGTAATCCTGTCTGGATTTTTCACAAACCTGTCATTAGAATTTGATAAAGGGGCAGGCGTCATGAAGGCGGCATGCAACCATTCATTTGCAGAAATCACCCCCTCCTGCTGCCTGCTGCTATTGCTGCTGGAACAAAAATACCAGGTGCTGGCAGGTAGGGATGCATGTAAAATGTTGTCATTAATCTGTTCACAAGAAAGTTGGTAACTGCAATCCATTACAGGCACTGTAAAAACATTTCAGCACTCTGCTAAATACAACTTTTAATACTGATAATGCTAATTCACCCACTCTGAAGAACGATTAAACCCAAAACCCTACTCTCCAATGTGGAATTTCAAATGTAAATGTGAACAACAAGTGTATTCATATTGGTGTCTGGTCACACAGTTGCAGTTTGTACAGTGGCTACAAATACTATGGTTCTGTGTGTGGCAAACTGGGTACAGAGAGAAAAGCTCTATTGGCATTGACATTTTTCCACATGGAAGGTGTTATATAGACTTGGATTGTGCTACACAGCTAATGTGATCACTTATTCCATTTTAGACTTCATAGTTCCCTTTATTCCCATAAAAGACCATTTGCAAATGGTTGATCAATGACACAAATGCATCAGAGTTTGCTAAAGTTGAATTTCAGGAGAAAAGCACTTCACAAGGTGAATTTTGCTGAAGGAAACTGTAGAATTGCAGCCTTTGATGAATTCTATTAATTAGACCTATTATTTAGAGAACATAAGTACCCTATAAGATAAATTAAAAATTAATCATTTGGCAGTGAAAGTCAGTGAAAATAAGCAGCATTATTTTTTAGAAAAAAAACCCATAAGAAAAGGAAATCACAATTTATTTGCTGTGTTGAATTAAATATTAAGAACTTATTGGTCACTCCCCGTTATAAACCATTGTATTGGTTAAATCATCTTTGCTAAGCAGCACAGACAAGACTCAGTACACACTCTCATCAACAGTATTTGGAGTACGATGTGTAGAGGACACAGATCAAGCCCCAGCAGAGTATGAACACACAGTATATGACAGTTTGGGGATGTTAGCCTTTCTCAGCAGCTAGCAACTCTGTCAAATCAGCAAAGAGAGGAAGAGTAAATAGGGCACGATGGGGAAACATGATTATCTCCAAGCAAGAAAGTAGACCAGTCAATAAACACTAATAAATTAATGGAGCCAACAGGGGGCAGAGCTCCATCCCTAATTCTGGCCATTAGTTTAATGATCAGAAATGCTGAAACAGGCTTCAATTGAATTTAGCCAATGCATTGACTGCTAGGCCTCCAATGGGTCCGGTGTAGGTGTCTACTTCTGTCTCGCTGTCTGTATATGTGCGTGTTTTCCTGTCTCTAATTCTTTGTCTGTGTGTCTCTCTCTCTCTTCCCTTCTGGCTGAGTAGCGAATTATGCTCCTGGTGGCTCACAGGCTCCATGGTGATTGACAGACGCTGGGAAAGGAGGCAGAAGGGTTATCAGCCCATCTGACAATCAAAGCCTCCTTAAAGTAGCAGCACCTAGCCTCGCACGGGGAATAGGCCCAGAAGTTGGGAGGATAGAGGTAGTCAAGTTGAATGGATTATTTTAACCCTTTTTTTACTCATGAAAGCTGACAAATAACACACTTTTCCTGCTTGCACACACTGTGAGTAATGTGAGAAACTTGACAGACCCCGTATGGGGTGATTCATGGACAAATGACTCAGAGATGGAACCCATGGTGGTCACAGTATGGGACCTTGACTGATGCAGAGGCCCCCAAGAGAGAAGAGAGACAAACTTTCTGCTTCATGTTCTCCCAGCATGGCATCTGCCCAAGCAGGTGGACTGCATGAACCTTGAAAAAATGTCTTGCTGAGTATAATGGGGCTGAGCTGGTGTTAGTGGCCAGGAAATCTGGTCACTTCCTTGGAAACCACCTCTGTAAATTCCTTATAAAATTAGTTTTTTGACACTGGGCCTGCTGCAACTCCTTCTCTTTTTGCTTTTGTCTTCGCCATTGTCCTCCTTACCTGCTTCATGGCTGCAGGGAATTTGGCAAGTTACTCCTGTTGTATGAATGCTTTTCCCTGGGCAAGCCTGCTGGGCTGGATATGTTCCAGATGGTGGTGGGAAAGAGGAGAGTTGTTCTCTGTCCACAGGCTGGGAGATTCAGCCAAGCCCCCAGGCACAGCACTGGTGGCCACACCAGTTGAAACTGTGGGTCACATGACGCATATTTCCTTATAAATTTCCTATCTAGGCATTAGATGGCAGCACACAAATAGATGCAGGCTTTCCGTCCGTCATTCCTGCACCGTACACACCACAAAGCTCAGACGCAAGGCGAAGCAGCTGCAAAACAACGCAGAAATTTTACAAATACTCATTAGTTACTTTCATTGTATTAAACTTTCAGCCATTAAGTCCAAGAAAAAGCTAAAAGCCCTGTCAGAATATTAAGTTTGTGCAATTTGCGCGTGGGAAGGCGGTCAGCTCACCCAGAGAAGGATACCAGTTTGCAAATGCTCTGGGACCAAAATCACAGAAGCCTGACAACTTTATTGGCGTGGCCTATTTAACTAGTCATTAAGAATGGGGCAATATTTGGAACAGGATGCATAAAACACAGGAACAGACTGACATCTCCAAATGCTCTTGTTCCACAAAAAACAAACAAACAAACAAAAACATGACTGTGCCTGTCGGCCATGTGCAGACATTGGCAGGAAAAACAACATACCAACAGCTGAGGAGACACCACACAGGTGAACTTTCTGAATGACAGGAAAATGACTTGCAGTTGTGTGACTTTAATATATAAAGTATATTAATCATCACTACTGGTCATATCACAGCAGCAGTAATGATAACTATATCAAAGGAAATACTGATCAAAGCCACATTTTAAGTATTTATGTTATTGTTGGAGACCTCCTCTACTTGAGCTCTCTGTTAGATAACGAAATCATCCTTGGAACATTGACAGCAGTCACAGGTTTATATACTAACGAATGGAAAAAAATCTTTGCACAAATGTGAGCTGAACATAATGCCTGTGTTTTTGTACTCGAAGACAACCAAACAAAGTAAGCACAGATAATTATATTCAGTACAGGGTTGTTTTTCCATGTATCAGCAGGCCTGCCAATCAATCTGAAGGTGAGAAAATATTTTCAGTCCAGGAAAAACATTTAAAAGCAGTAGTGTGGAAAAACTTGTGCCAATTATTATATATCAGTAATGTAGTTGGGGGGGGGGGGTCTGACTCTCACTGGAGCCACCACAGCTAAAAATACTGTAGGGTGTTCTTGATAAAGTCACCCACCATAAGGCCAAAGTCTGACAGTAGATCTGACGTTAGTCCTATGGGCAGCTTTTCAGAGCACTGATTTTGTTAGTGCTCTGAAACATCACATCACATTTCCAAACATTTTATGTAGTTGGTTCTCAAGGCGCAAATTATGTCTCTGAGGCACAGAGGACTGTTTCGGCACACACTGTGCTGTCTGTAAACACAAGCGACATGGGAGTGACGGCGAGTGCTGGCTGGCTGCACCAAAAATTCTCTTCCAAGAGACTCTCTGTGGCAGTTCTCTGTACCTTTCTGTTCTTCCCCACTGGCCTCTGTATGCCACAGCCTCATTTGTAAAAGAAGAAAGACCTCTCTTAACATGCTGCACCCTTCTTTACGAAAGGAAGGAAATTGGAGATTATGTGAACTGGGTTAATTTGATGTTGTAAGGAAGCTGTGCATATTATGGTTGAGATTCCCCTCAAAGTGTGTGTATTGTGTCATACATTTCTGTGTATGTGTGGGTGGGTGTGCTTAATAAATGAATGTGTGTGACATTTCCTTTTTGTGTGTGACTTTCTGAGTCACTGTGTGTGCACACTCTGGCACTCGTTGAAAGAATGGAAATGAAAGCTTTGTATGTAACTGTGTGTGTGTGTCTGTCTAAACGTCGGTGTACCAGTGTGAGTATGTGCGCATGTGTGTCACCGTGCTCCTGTATGGGAGCTCAGCAAGACAAAGAACCCATTGAGTCATTGCGTGAGACTCCCATCACAAGCAATAGCTCCTATTTTCAGAGCTCCCTCGCTCTCATTATGGGCTCACACTGCAAACAGAGTATGGCTGACATTTAGCCATTATGCTCTGCCACCGTCCTATCCTGTCCTGGCTCCTCTGCACTAATCGACTGTGTTAACGAGCGGGTTAAAGACTGTGGTGAACGGCATTGATGACAAGCTTGTGCATACTGTGGAAAAAAAAGGAAGCCTTTGCATAAATGGAGCGGGTTAAGGCCAGCTCAGAATCAGGGAATGGATTTTGCCAGGAAACCAGACGCTTGGTAAATTCTCTGAGGATATATAGACCATGATCTCAGGAGGTTTGAAAGGGGCACTGTACCCTCTGAGAGTCACAAAGTCCATGGCAAAGCAATTAACACAGAGGCACATGATGACCCCGGCATGCAAGGCAGGGGAGCAGAAAGCAGTGTGACATTTGTGTCTCAGACACGCAACTGCCCTGCTCTGCTACAGAACATGATAATTTCTCTTGTCAGGATGTGATTATCTGCTCTGGGCTTGCTCAGTCGCCCCCCCCCCCCCTCCCCCCAATTATGGTGCTCTGAGGGAAAAAACCATCAGGACATGAAGGCAGGATGCCAATGTTACTTTCCTGTGTACGTATCCCCTCATTGGGAACAGGATGGAGATCTTCTGATGGTGCACGTTAATGATGATCATTGTGATGCCCTATAGAGGTATCAAAAATGTTCTGCTGTGTTGGTTTTTTTTCTGGGTATTTCCACAAGGCCACCACAGTAATATAAAGCTATCCACTGGTATGAGATGAAATAACTAGGAGCAAAAAAGTGAGTGAAAGAGATAAAGTGAGAGAGAGAGAGGCACTGAGAGGGAGGGAGGGGATGGCTGAGCTGACTGTGCCCAGTCACCATGGCAACCTCTTTGACATGCAGCTGCCATACCTGCTGCCAATATCAGAGCTTTACTCAACCATTTACTTTGGGTCTTTGTATAAAAGACGCACAGAGTATCACATATAAATAAAGAAAATAATACATTTTATTGAATACATATACACAGTATGTGCAATCTTTCAACCTGCCAGTGTTAATGTACCTTGAGTGCTCGCAGTAATTATGTCTGAGAGCTGGTGTTTGGCGGAAAAAGCTGCTTTAAAGGGAGTTTTCAGACACCTCTCACTGGTAATTACTTTGAATTATTAGCATAGTTTAAAATGCGGGGCCCTGGTGTATGCATATGTGTGTTTATGATTTTGAGGTGTGCGTTTCCCAATGAAAAGGTGAGGCTTCAGGGCAGATTGCTGAACTTCATACACATGTTATCAGAAATTCCCCCCTATGCAGCGTTGCTCTGTGCGGAGGAGAAGGTAATTGCTATCAAAGAAGGACTGTCAGTTCTAAGTGGTGCAGAGTGACCAGTAGGTACTGCCTGAGGGTGGGTGACATCTGTACATCCTGACAAACTGTGACAAAACACCTGCGGCTTTCCTGCCTCTGCAGAAACAGTTGCAAGCTTTACTTTGATATAGATGTATTATCCATAAAACACACACTGGACAGCTTTTATGTGTGACTGTAAACACACATAACATGCAGACCAACACACATGCACACAGACAGACAGAAGTGCTCTCACTGGACCCTCAACACCTTGAAAAACACCTGCAGCGAAGTAATTCTCCTCTGGGTTCTGCAGAGCTGCTGTGTTTGTATTTTAGTAGAAGTGTTGTTTTGGCCCCAAGAGATACCAGCAAGCCAATACAAACACACGGACATTCATAAATATACCCGCACACGCACAAACATGCACGCGCCAGCTCGAACACATGCCAACCAAGAAGGATGCTTTTGAGCTTTGAAAAAACAAAAAAAAAAGCTGCAGCTGATTCATAAACACACCAATGAATTAATAATGGTGCTGTCAAAAGCAGCTCTCCGGTCACGCCGCTGTATCTGGGCAAAACTCTCCTCATATGACACCTTCTTGTCACTCAATCCCTTCACACAGGGAGTGGGACAGAGGTAGTCATACAGCAAGCAACAAGTAAAGCTGCACTTTCTTAGATCTTTCAGCACCACAAGGAAAACCAGGCGACTTCAGTTGACGTGTCAGTAAGTTGTGAGAATGGAGCTTGTTCATTGCTGCGCTGTTTGCACCTGCGTATTACTGCTTTTCCTCTATTTCACAAGAATATTTTTCAAGATGGCAGACAGCCTACCTCTCCTGTTGTCAGCTCAAGACCAAACATGGATAAGTTACCACTAGCTAGACACCAGGCTTGTCATATCACAGGTTATGGTTATTGGTACCTATTGTTTTTGTGGAAGAATGAATTGAAAATCATGTGACGATTCATTGTCAGTTCTCAAAACGAACAGTATATTCTTTAACACCCAAAGCATCGCAATTTTCTTTCTCTTTTTTGCTGTTTTTAAATATCTAGCAATTTTCAGAGGAAACGGAAAGACAGACGAATTGCATCACAGTCTTTTGCATACTAATTAGGTAGTGTTAACATGTTCTTGCCCTGGAACAGGCCCACAGCCATAGCAATGTAGCTAAGAAGAAAACAGCAGTGAAATGTAAAATAGTACTGAAGAGTGGTGTTTACTATGATAAGATCCAGTCATATTAATTTGTATAAATGTGTACAGCAGCTAATTAGGGCTTCTGTATAAGACTTTCTGAACTTGCAGATTGACATCTTCTCATTTAAATAATCTTTGATGGAGCATGCATTTGAGAAAGGCAGATGGAAGAGTGGATAGTAAAAGTCACTGTGATTTCAGTGAAATTACTTTGAACATCAGTGATTTTACAAGTGAAAACTCAGCGACAGACACGCTCTTATTGCACATAACCAGCTTTTACATACTAATGGGAAAGAGAGACAACAGATGCTGTAGTGGCTATGTGAGGCTTTGTTACTCATTGTAAACAAATGTAAACAAACTGATAAACATTATAGATTTTAGATTTTAGTCCATACAGTAAATGTATGGACTGGACAGCTAAACAATGAGTTTAAACCCATCATAAAGTTTGAAGCTGAGCATTGCAGCAAATTTGGATGATAATTCTCTTTAAGTTCAGCACCACGAGCGATTCCTTTCACATTAGTTTGACATTGTCACCGGCCACATTGCAGTTGGAAAATATGGTAGCTGCTTTTACAGTTTGAACATCGTCAGTTCTTTGCTCAGTGTTTGCCATTGTCATTGTCACTAATTTTAGCATGGGTGTGTTAACATGCCAACATTTGCTAATGAGCATAAAGCACAAAGTACTGCCGAGAGTACTGGGAAAATGTAGTAAATTATGAAGGTATTTCCTCCAGTGACGGCCTGGAAAAATACCTTGGGTTCCTGAAAACAACAATAAAAGAAAAGATGACAACACTAACAGCAAAAGAATTGAGTAGCTGTATTCAGGAGTTTTCAGCAGTGTGTGTTTGTTAAGTGTGTTACTTCCAATTGTTTCAGTCAGATTCCACCAGATTTGTCCCACAAGTCATAAGTGTTGGTACCAAAGCGCAGCTTGTCTGACAGAAGCTACTGTGTGAAAAATACGGGTTTATGAGCTAATGTTAGCTCCTGCCAGCTAACAGTTGACTCAGCACATTATCGCCTGAGTCTGCTCCTCTGCAGTTTTCACTGAATTTGATTCAGAGCTTCCTTGTGTTACTGTGATAAAAAAAAAAAAAACAACAACTTGAGAACAGGAATTACTTTCAGAGACAACAACTTCTTTGACCACAACAACAAGAGCAATATAAATCACATAGTCCCACAGCGTCCTGAATCAGCGCTAATCACTGGCTAGTTAGCATGTCGGCAGTTGATGTGCTTAAGTATTTCAGTAACATTTCATCATCATCAGAGGCTTTTAGCCTGCAGGAAGCCTGAAGTTTTCTTATTACGGAACATGTTTTCTTTTTTCTACCAGTACACTCAAGCCAATAAACATTTGTAATATTCACGTCTGCCACCTAATACAGACAGTGTATATAATTAGTTTAACAGAAGCAAATCGCTTGATTTGAGACTAGAATTTCATTAGATACGACACAGCACTTGATGGTCTTAGTTTATTGTTGTGATAGAACAACCTCGAGGGAGTATGTCTGAACAGGATGTATTCCCTGAATGCGTCTAAATAAACTTTGAAATACTGGCAATTTTCCATTGTATAGTACCAAAATAAAACTACAGGGAAAGGCTCTCAGGGCTATGTTGCTTTCATAAACACACTAAAAGCTTCAAGAGCCACATCAATCTACTTTGATGCATCTGCTATGGAAAGTTTCTTTCCAACATCAAAAGAAGACCAAAACGATTATTTTTGGTGAATTCAAACTTGGAAAGCTGACCATTCACTGTGGTGCTGCTGATGCTTCAAATGTTCCACCTGCAAAGCAGAGGGACTGGATTAAAAGCAGAAAATAACATGCATCAGTTACTGCTCTGGGTGTGTTAATTCTTATTATATCCAGAGCCTTCAGAGTAAATGTATGCATACACACAGAGGCACTGAATGTGTGCTTAGTCCCAAAGCTAGAAAAGCAGAATCTGCTGATACTTACATCTATATAACATCCTGTCTGTCTCTACAGGAAATCTGAGTTTTTGAGGATCACAGGATCCGCTGGGCTTCTGCTACAGGAACACTGAGTGTTTGTTATTGTTAATCATTTTTGTCTTGTTATGTCTTTAAGGCTTTGGCATTTCAGTTTTGTTGATTTGTGCTGTTATTTGTGTTGTGCAGACATAAGTGTTTTAGTCCAGTAAAGCTCATTTAATTTGGATTTGATAAAGAAGCAAAGAAAGAAACAGAGACACAGCGAGCCAGAAAACAGAGACAGAGACAATATTTCTGCTTTGCTCT
Organism: Toxotes lorentzi; assembly: GCA_037833715.1. Classification (NCBI taxonomy): domain Eukaryota; kingdom Metazoa; phylum Chordata; class Actinopteri; family Toxotidae; genus Toxotes; species Toxotes lorentzi. The sequence continues at coordinate 5,860,899 of JBBMJY010000011.1, forward strand.
GACAGACTTGAGTCTTTCACATCTTCGCCAACTTTGAAAAGTCATGATTGGAATACTGAATATGACTCTTCGTATTCACTCCCCATTGTGTGCATGTGTTTGCGAACGCACTTCAAACCCCAAAGACTGACACTTGCAGCACTCCATATTTTTTGCTGTTGAGGCGATACGGTAACTGAGATAGAGGGTTTTGTTGCAGCTCATTGCATAATGTCAATAGACAATTAGGCATTTACTGAGTTCTACCCGCAAGCTAATTAGAGCTACGTAATTACTGGAGGGAAAGTCTTAAGTGTTCCCAAATGGAGCACCAGATAGCCACTTAGACAGCACTGTGCTGTGTAAGTGACCTGACACTCCAATCACAGCCCCAGAGACACTCAGATGAGGACTCGAGGTGCTTGACAAGACTCAACATTGCGTTAAGTCAGGATAAGTGGTGTTCACTGGTGACAAGACCGTGGTGCTGCTTGGAATTTTTATTTATTTTTTTTAAATGGTCAGTGCTATTTCTGTATGGCCTGAACTCACCCAAGATCCTCATGCAAAGAGGAGAAGGGCTGAAACGGTAAGGATTTACATTTGACTTTAGAGAGGAGCGTTGTTGGTCTTTGGAGAGTTTTCTCTGAGCGTACTACTTCTCTCGAATGACAGTTTTCATATGTAAACATCATAGTAAAAGCTGACTAAACAGCTTTTAAACATGCCAAACACAACTTTTCTTACTTACGCATTCCAGTCTTGCTCATTCCCTTAATCTCGCCTCATCTTAGAACTCATCTTGCTCCTTTGACTCTATTCCCCTGTCTGTCTCCCATGGGTTTGCTTCAAAAATGCCTCATCTCCTTTGCTCTTAAGGACTTCCAACTGTGATGCAAGAGTTTCCAAGATTGGCATGTCTTCAGGCATGGGTCCTCTCTCCCCCTTCTTTACATCTCTCTATATATCCTAACTCCTTGTGATGTGCTCAAATCAACAATTCAGTCTGATCTATCCCTTGCTCTCTGTCTTCCATCCATCAGTTTATTCACCATTCTTTGTCTTGCTTTTACCGTGGCTCAGTCAGGGCACCAAATTCAGGTCAGGCAGGCGGCCATCAAACATAGCTCTCACGACAGCTGTGAATGAAAGGAACATGTATGTGAAATGGCATGTCTATGACAGATCTGCAGGCAATTGTTATTGTGAATGCTACACCTGAGCTCTCGCTGTTGGTTACTGGACAGTTTAAAGAGTGGTGACATACATGCTTTCTCAATACTAAGGCAATTAAATTCATGCAGTAGATCTAATAGGTGACTTATTACATTTATACATACATATTATTTGCACACTCTGCAAAGGATAATCCATGAGTATGATAATACAGTTTTTAGGGGGCATCGTTTTTCAGATGAGGAAGTAGCAGTAGTTTCTTAAATTCTTTGAAGAAAAATATAAACTAAAAGGTAGATGATTGGTTACCAGCCTTTTCCAACCAAAGATTACCTTTCATGTCCACATACAATACATATGAGCCAAGATCTACCATTTTACAAAGGAGAAACTAACACAGCATAAAATGAAAGTCTTTCACCAGCTTCCAAAATAAGCCTTACAGACACACCTTCAAATGTAAAAGACTGATTAATAAAAAAAAAAAAAAGCAGGAGTTCTCAGGTCAGTAATAATGTGCCGTGTCTTGCTGTGAGAAACCACAGCCAGATTTTGTGGTTTTCCTGTGCTCATTGTGGCCATTGCATGCTCATGCAAAACTTTTCATGTGAAACAAGCTTGGCAGGAAGTATTGCTTTAAAGTAGCAGTCCTGCAACACAGTGGGAGCCATCCCTATATAGCTCTGGGAGAGAAACTGAAGTGCTTCCTGATCAAATCCTGATTGGCCTAGCTGCAAAATCTGACCATGTGTGGCAGGGACAGAAAGAGACCCTCAGAAAAGCAGGAAATCAACACAATTTTTCAAACACCATTACAGAAGTGTTTAACTATAAGTATTAAACTATGGGACCTTTAAGGAGCTCTGTTTTAAAAACATCCCCCTCTAAAAAAAAAAAAAGTTAAGCAAATGCTAGTTTCTCAAAACAAACTTATCACTATTTTAATGAGAAATCAATTTGCTGCTGCGTTTTCAAGTAGAACAGAGATAAAATAACCAGGTTCCATAAAAATCCTTTTTTATTTATTCCATATAAACTAATTTTCTTTACATATACCTAAATGTGCCAGACACAGATTCCTTCACAGATTTTCTACTTGTTCAGGTCTCTTTTTCTTTTTGTCATTATTTGAATTCTCTTTCCTGTCTTGATCGCTTTCCTCTGATTTTTTTTTTATCTCTCAGTTTCATGCCATGCTCAAGTGTATAAAAACCCCCAAGCCAACGATCTGTACTGCCAGTGGCTTGGATTCAGTCTCCCCTCTGAGCACAAAAAGGTTTGCATTTGGACTCCTGCTTCAAGCGTGAATCTGTCTGCTCCTGATAGAAGCCTCAGCCTCACTTGTTATCACCAGACACTTTATAAGTGATTCCCAATTGGATGCTATCCTGAACTGGGACCCAGAAATCAGATTGAGAATGACTGTGACACTGCGGTGTCCCTCCAGCTGTGTGTCTAAACCGCTCTCCCTCCTGCAGAACGACAGCAACCTGCCAATAAACCTATTTAGTGTTGAAGAGGGGACGTTCTCTACGATGCCTGCCTGGACCCCAGGTCCTTATTAGTCTCTTACAGAAGAGTCAGTGAACCTCTCTTCTCCCTTGTTGGTTAATCAAAGCCTCTTTGTGCTGGCACTGCTAGCGTTGAAACTTCTGATTCACAGAAGCTGGTTTTCTGTCCAAGGAGTTCTGTGGAAATGACATTCTGTTTTGAGTTATCAAGCACAGCAAGTTCCTGTAAAGGTTAATTTCAGAAACAGTAACTGAAAAGCATTTGCCAAATACATGCACATTCTTTATCTTGTTCTGTACATGTAGGTACAGAACATTTTATTTGGATTATGTGACTCAGACAGTGTGGGTCTGACTGAACATCCTGTCAACAGCAAATTTTGCAAGAGGAAATCAGTGTGTACCCATTCATGTCGACTGAAACAATGAATTTCAATGAGGATCAAACAGGCCCAGCTCATAATTATTTTCACTACTGGTTAATCTGATGATCATTTTCTTGCTTAATTGTTTAATTTAAGAAATGTTGAAGATCTGGGAATTTTTTTTTTTTGTCTAACAGTTTGAAACTTACTGATACTCGATTCACTGTCTTAGTCTAACACCAACAGTGGAAATCATTTTTTCATTTGCAGTCATTAAGTCTTTAAAAAAAAAAAAAAGGAAAGATCCAGATCCAGCAGTTTAATATGCAGCTATAGACTAATGATCTATGTGTTTTTACTGATCAATGAGGATTTCGCTCTGGAGTCTCTTTCTTATCACTTGTATATTATAAACACAGTGTTTCCATGTTTTGATCCTGTAGGAAAGATGACTCGGTTTGGTTTGGTCCTCTGAACTAATACTTCCCTATAGCGGGCCATTTTCACCAAATTTACAAAATGCAAGGTGTGATTTGCTGCGTTAGATAATTTCCTCTGGCATGTTTCACTAATCGAGACAAACACCGTACTTGTGACCCATGTGCAATCATACGAGAACCCTGCACCATTTTTTTGCAGTTTGTGAGAGTAACAATCATTTTTAAAACGTGATGTTGCCACCATTTGTGATCTGCACGTAAGCAGTGCTCAGAAATCACTTTAATGAAACAGGCCCCAGGTTAGAGTGAAGTGCATAAGTATCGGCTCATCCACTAATCTGTGTGTCCCAGGTCTGATGTTTGTGGCCAAGGAAGCAATGCAGTTTCCCCATTTTCCAAGATGCTGTTTTCAACGCCCTCCCACATCGTTATATGTGATTATCACTGAACTTCTCATTAGAAGTTAGATTTTCTCTGAGAGCTGGATGCGTGGAGAAATGCCCGATACACACAACACACAGTTAAAGAACCGTGTGACAGAAATCCAAAGATGCTATTCAGAAGACAAATCGTGACCCTACTTTATTTTTTCCACTCCCTACACAATATGTCTATATATTCCTTTCCTCCCATCACCACTTGCTGTCTCTCAATCTTCCTCTCTCCTTTGGGTGTCAAGCAAAGAGGAAGGAGTGGCTGCTGTACTGGCATGACAGAGTGGGGTTGCTGCTCTTTTTTTGTAGCTGTTGCGAAGCTGTCAGCCGTTTGCCTAGGGAGGTAGAACGACAACGAGACAGGAGTGTGTCACACAGGATTGAGCTGTCACACATATTGAGGAAAGACTTCCGTCATCGGGTTCACATACTATACAGGAGGTCACACGCAGCACTGAAATCTGAACGCTCACAATGCTAAGTGTTCTATTTTATGCATTAGTGATTATATACAGGAAATCGCATTATTGTTAGACAATTTGACATGCCTGCTACATGATTATTTTTTAAATGTTGTATGGTATCAGAATTGTTTTCGAATGTATGAGTGGTTCTGTGGGACTCTTTGTCTTGTTTGCGCCAGTTTGTGTAATAATCATAATCATAGTGAGGAAAAACTTTATTGACCCCCTACAAGAAAGCTGCTTTGTTACAGCTGCACAACACAATTAGGAAAGAAGGAGCAAATAAGTAAACGAGTTAAAACTACTATTGTAGCAGTAATAAATACACTGTAAGTGAATAGAAAAAATGTAGAAAAAGTGCGAGATAGATTCACCAGGTCTGTCACTTTGAATAATTAAAAAAATCTTTTAAAACAATCTGTGGTTCAAAAATTGTGCAAAAGAATCAATTTCTTTTAAATACCACTCTGTAGTTTTTTAACCTCAGTGACTGCCTAATCAGTAGCTTATTTGTCTTTTTTTTTTACCCCATATTTCTTATCACTTTGTATTGTCAGAGGTTTTTCTGAGCTGTGCTTGTTGCTAGAAGACATAGTTTCTTTACTTTGATATTTAAGGTCTCCTTGCAGAAGGAAATTTGAAAAATCTGAGGACATAAATTACGAGTGGAAATCATTTCAAACCAATCTAGTCTTAGTCTGTTTCTTGGTCAATATTTCTTTAAGCCATAATCTACATCACTTACATATACTGTATGTCCTTGTTTGTTGCCCGTTGCAGTCATTGTGTGTATGTGTACACTTTGTGTGTTTGCTGTGTTTTTGGCTAACATGAATTGTCTGCTGTGACACTGATAAATGGCGTTGCACTTTGAGTAGCGGCTCTCAGGACTCAGTCCCTCCTGGCTGTCGTTGCTCATTGCTCTGTCCTATTATTTATCTGTGAACAGAGACGTGGAGGGCTGGTCGCTGTCTGTCAGAAGGCAGTCTATCTGCACTGAGCCCCAGTCCTGTCACCTGGCTGCAACTTCCACTCCCTCTCTCATTTCCTAATGCTTGGGGTATTATGGATTTCTCCCACCCAAACAGGAAATAATCATGAGGACACTTGAGGTCAGTCTGAAATTTGAATTCTCCTCTCCTCCACCTTGTTGCCTAAGGAAATATACTGTATACTGTAATTATACTGCTGCTGTTTGGCATACTATTTAATTTTTTGAAAGATTATAAACCCCAGTGGGAACAGTGACCTCTGGATGGGCATTTGCCTTGAGAGACACGCTGTCAGATTCGGCGGTGCCCTCTTACTGTAGCACATCATACTGTATATCCTACTCACATTGATGGTAGAGGTTTTTTTTTAACCGACATGGAGGCATGTGCATGTTTCAAGCTGCGACTCTCCCTGTGCAACATTCAACATTTGGTAGCACTTTCTAAACCAAAATAAATTTAACTTCCGTTCATTCGTAATCTGTAAACAACAGGCCACTGATTACTTAGTGGTCTACTCAATGCGGTGAAATGCCAGTATGTTCCAGATCCAATGTTATTTCATTGTCCTTGGCAAACTAAATGAAACTTGTAGGAAAGGAATGCTAATCAGGGAACATGAATAGGACTGTTGTGTTTAACTTCAAAGACATTATTGTGTTACATCTCCACCAGTATTTTAATTAACTGGGTCAAGGACCACATCTCCACTCCATTGTCCCATTTTGAAAGAGCCTGTGATGCATAAACAACAATCAGTTCTACCCCCTAGTGCACCGTGTTATCTGATCACAGTCACCTGGTCCAGGGAACGGGCAGAGGGTCCTCGGTTTCTTTTTTTCCTTGTGGCAAGCTGGGGGCGGTGAATGGGAAGACAAATGATGCAGCAGCCATCTTCATACAATATGAGGGGAAATGCTTCAGTCATTATTCAGGATGACTCTGTGGGGCTTTTAGATGTTTAAGCGGCTTCTTTTAAAATGCCAGATGTTGCCTTTCTGACTGTTGATTTTGAAACCAGAGGGTCAGAGAGACGGGTGTGCAGAGGAGCAGAGAGAGAGGGATGTGAACGGAGGAGTCTGCGTGTAAAGATACAGATAGAAACAAACCGTAGACACACAGGCAGATGCATTTAATCCCCAAAGAGAAAGTGGAAGAGCGGAGAAAATGGGATCCACGACAAGGAGGGCAAATGGAGTTGGGGGGTTAAAACGGAGCGAGTGCCCATTTCACTGGCAACTCTTCTCCTCTGATCTGCCGTCCACGGGCTCATGTTCTGGGCATCCATTCCCAGAATGTGAGTCCAGCCGACCAACCTGCTTTTTGTTCTGCATCTGCCCCTTTCACACTCAGTCATGCCTGCAGCTAATGGATTTACTCTGTACAAGAGTTCAGCTGTCGGATTTTTATGGCTCTTTTGATTACAGATCATGTGATATGTATAATTCAACTTTAAAAGCAGTCAGTGTGTATATTTATGGGTCCGTGTGAGCACAGGAAAACATGAATTTTCATGAATTTTTCTGTGGGACAGAAAACCGTTATCACTGCATTATGAATTATTAATTACCCTGGGATAAGGACAAGGGCTGTTTACACTAAAACTAAGAGTCTAAACCAGGTTCAAGTAACAACAGCAGCAGCAACATTTTACGATACTAAAAGAAAGCAAATGCTTGGTCATTTCTGGTGACACGGATGGTGCATCACAGACCGGTGCTTAATAATTTCACAAACATTTTACCGCTGTTGTTCTTTTCTTGAGTAAATCCGTAGGCTTTCTCACTGCTTTCCATCTGTCCCTGCCAGTGGGTAAAACACTGAAAACTTTTAGAGTTTTGCTTTTTCTTAACAAAATTAAAAGTCCATTCAGTCATTGGTGTGTCATTGCCTGGAGTGTTTGGGAGCATTTTCTGATTTTGAAAATGTTTGGGTATAAATGAGAAATTAACTTTTTTTCCTTGTCCCTCCTCTCCACTCTTGAATAACATACTTTCTGCTGATATAACTTTGTCCAACGTTATTACTGTGCAATGTGAGGGACCAGCTGGTTATTGAGCTACGGAGCAGGTACAGTGGCTGGGTTAATGAAGGTCACAGTCACTGCTGGCTGTCAGAAAGCTGAAGGAGGGAGGATCCAGTACATATTAACAGAGTTAATTGTTGCTCTAATGCAGCATATATTAGGGCCGCCCTTTCCTTGTAAAAGACCTGAACCATACCAGTGGCCCTGTCTCTTAGACCATCTGATAAGGTCTGGACCAACATCTCTATTAACGACACACTTGACTCCATACGGTGACTTTAGTATTCAGCTGTGAAAATTAAATATGAAAAAACTGGATATTATAGGACAGGTATTACAGTGTGGCTCCAAAGTGAGTTAACATCTGAATTTGCAGCAACATGTGCGTAAGAAACATTGCTAACTAATGTTTTTTTTTTTTTGTCTAAGTTAAAGGACCAAATACTTCATCTATCCATGCCCTGTAGAACAACACATTTTCTGATCTGGCACCTTTATCCACAGGACAACATTTACCTGAGCTTTCCAAAACTGTTACAAGCCACTGTTGAAAAATAAATCTGTTGTATGATATGACAGCTCTATGGTTAAGGTTTGGTCAGGTTTGTCACTCATACACACACACACACACACACTTGCACATGGATGGCAGCATGCAACTATGCTAGGTGCAGGTGTAACCATCAGGGGCTAATTTGGTTCAGTGTATAACTGAAGTGTCTGCCTCAAGGACATGTGGACGTGAGCCGGCGATTGAACTGCCAACAGATTAATTTACCTGCCGAGCCACGGCCACCCTCAAACCAGAAACCCCCTGACCATATGGACCATGTGTTATAAAGGGAGTTCTTGGAGAGATGAAATTTACCACTTGTGTCGGCTCCAGACTGTAAGCACATTGTCTTTCAGGCTCCACCATACTTACGGTCGCAGGACTACAACTGCAAAGGGAGCCTTTCCATCACGCTCTTGGCTGTTGTATTTGCAAACTGCTGCTTCCAAGGCAATGATGTCCGTGCCTCTGGCAACGACAGCAATGCTGGGACACTGTGAATCAGCCTTTAGACAGACACAAGGACAGCTCTCAGGTAACTCCATCACCTGCTGCTGTTCCTGTAGCTGAGGACCTGGGACAAAGCCTTTCCCATGAGATTAACCTGATGAGTTCCTATATATGCGGATACCAGCTTCAAAGACATTTTATTACAGACTGTACAGAACACAGTTGTTGGCTGTGACAGGTGGAAACCTGTTCATTGTTACAAGAGCAGGCATTCGTGACAAGAGAGAAGCTGACCACATCTGGTCCATTGACAGCACAAAATAGAGTGACACATCTGCTAGTATAAAATAGCCACTTCCAAGTGACATTACGCAGTATCATACTTTACCCTTTTGTTTTATTTTATAGGTACAGATGAACCGAGGCATGACAAAAAAACACATTCTACATTAACCTCTTATCTTTCTTTCTGAGCCCTTGCTTTTCTGAGCTCAGTGCTCTCCAGGTCTGAAAGATTGAGTGCTCACAAAGCCAACATCCAATGAAGATGTTAGTCGATAACAGACCGTGGCTGTTTTCACCCGCTATATCTCAAAGGTAACACACACTCATACTTACCTATCATCCTCCATCACATGTCTGCAGTGTTCATGCCTTATCAAATCCCAATCCCAAACTCAGAGACTGACCAGTTCCTGAGCTGAGCTGGACCTGGTATAATGTCAGTAGAACATAGGAGTCTTCAAATTAACTGTTTTCTTTTTTTTTTTTACATAACATAATATGTGAGAGGCATGTTTCTGTGCCCCACTAGTCTCATTTACAATTCAATTAAATAGGTATGTATGTTGTCACCCATAAAAGCTTACTTTATGTGTCTCTGTGAAAGACGAGATAACAAACCAAGCAAATTAAAAATCACATCATGAAGAAACTGACTTTTAAAAATATATTTCACTTGTAAAAAAAGAAGTGGACATCAGACACTAATGAATGCCATAAAACCTGTCTCTTTTTGTGCTGAAATAGAACAGGAAGGGTGTGAAACATTCATCCAAAACATTCTGTTCACACTCACAGGCCTGCTGACAGATGAATACTGCAACAAGAGAGAAAACAAAAGGTAAAGCGCAGCCAGAGATGATGTGTTTCTTTCATAATCCTCTGATTTACATTTCCCTGTTAACTGTCATATCTCTCTTATTCCCCATTGTGGGGGTGTAATAGATAATGGATGAATATTGTTTCAGCAGCATAAAATGTCTATAAAATTTATAATTCATTTTCTGTTAAAGTTACTTTGACAAGAAATCCAGAACTAAATTTCTTTCAAATATGAAACCACACAGACTGCGAGGCTGCCATGGACTCATACAACTGGGCCACTTTAATATTCCTCAGTACGATAATAAAATGACTGAATTGGCAATTCATGTCATTCCAGGAGAGTTTTGTCAAGAGCAGCATGAAGAAAAAACAATTCTGTTCTTATAAATCACGGACACACAAAACTAGATTTGTTGACAGCCATCAATTGTAGTATTTCATTTTAAATAGGTCATTAAACTTCCAAAAACAGTGCTCCTTTGTGTGAAAAAAACAATCAACTTAACATATATTTTGCATATATAAATCAGTTTATTCCAATGGAATTGGTAATCCAGGCAAATTTGTCTTGAACTTTGACCTGTAAATTTGTGCCGTTGACTTAAAGCAAAGCCGTCTTGACAGCGTTCAAAGCGGAGGAAGCTATCGTAGCGTGCTGCGTGGCTCCATCTGCATTTATAACTCCACGGTTGAGTAGTTACACTACTTCACAAGAGAGGAATGGCTTGTTGACAGTTATAAAATATGATGGTACAAAAACGCCCCAGGGGGGAGTAAATAGCCCAGTATAGAGAAAATAGAAACTCTGGGAGCTATTCTGACTGACTAGCCCTGGCATGTGCCAGGCAGACTAGTGTGTTAGTGGATAGGTCGCCATCTACAGTAGTACACCAACTAACTTTGTGAGCAGTCATCATGTCACCAAGCTTCTCGAACCAAATATTTCGCTAAGACGTGCGGATTAATGTCTCTGTGTCTTTACTGTGAGTGGCAGCAAGCAACTTCAGCTGCGGCAAAAAACAGGCAGACAGAGCATTTGTCCACATTAGATATATCATATATACAGGGGTTTAAATCTTTTCACTTGAACTTACAACCAATCTGTGTCCTAAAGAAGCAGGTAAATTATCAGCTTCACAGTCTGCTTCTTTTGTAGAGGGAGCCATTTAAGAATTGGCACCGAGCTTCTGGCAGACAGTGCGTCTTCATAATTTGCCTCATCTTGTGCCTGTTTGGCATCTCCCTCCAAAGGAATTAAGAGGAGCAGGCTGCTTGGATGCATGGTGCCTGATACCTGGTTTCACCTGGCTCCAAGAACATTCAGCTGCAGCTAAACTAGAGGCTGCACAGCGGACAGGGGCACTAGCAACAGACACAGGGGCCACAGGGGGCTGAGTCATTGGGGCTGAGGCAGTGCAGGGAGGTATGGCTGGTGTCACAGAAGCTATGACGGTAGAGAGGGGCCTCCATGTCTGTAATGATGGTGAGAGGAATAAGGGCTGAAATGCTAAAAATAGTGATTGTACCCTAGGCAGTGTAGACAGGCAAAAGTCATGGTGAAAGTCATGGGGACTAGATCAGTAAGAACAGGCACTGAGCTAAAAATGTTCACAGCAGGCATGAACTCATTGATGGTGGCAACAGGAGACAAGGCCGTGATGGTGTTGGCAGGCGGGGAGGCCTCGGCAGCTGAAGGTAAATTACAGTTGGTGTCTCTCTTAAAAAAAAAAAAAAGGTCCAAGGAGAGAATCTGTAGAAACTTCAGAGCTGTTGTCTCGTTACAGCTGCCACGATTACCTGGGGAAAAAAAAAGGTATTATCTTCTTCTCTCTCCTTCTAATACCAGTCCTTCAGCAGTCAGTAGATTTTTCCCATTTATATTTGTGACTCACGAGGAAAGGATTATCATCTGTAGTGTGCTTCACATCAATGGCACTCTGTCCTTGATCACTCTTAGACTGCTTGACTAAGCCCTTGAAGAGCTTTTGAATACACCTGGTGTTAAGTCTAAGAATATGGATGAGCAGCCTTTACAAGTTGATGGCCCTCCAACCCCAATCCACCATCCCTTTTGTAATTTTCCTTACAAATTAACCATTCTTACTACATGTACTGCAGCAAAAGTCAATTCTAGCGTGCCATCAAGCCACTTTTTATCATTTGAGATGTTATCCAGATGGATTGCTTCTATGTGGTGCTTTAAAACTATATTCAGTGCTGATAAACACTGACTGGTGACCGTCCAGGCTCTCTTTTGCTTCTCCTTTTGCTCCCAACGGATGGATTTTAAGTCAAAACAGAGTATGTATTTCATAGTCTGTATTCTCCGTTGTGATGTTTTAATGCCAGAATGATTCGTATTCCACATTTTTTAACCTTCTTCTGTGCCAGCGTAATGTTTGCCAGTACAAGTTTCTTAAAGCCAAAGCTTTTTTTTTCTCCTTCAAGTTTTAATTTCATTGCCAGGGTGCTATTGTTTAATGCCAAATTCGCTGTGCCAGAATACTAAAGTCACTATTTTGGCTTTCTAAATTGCATAATTTAAATTTTTACTGTAAAAGACTAGCAAGGAAAAAATGTCTCAATTACTGATGCAGCTAAGCATTAACATAACATGAATTCATGGACTGCAAACTTGATCTAGGCTTCTGTCAGAATATTATGTTTTTTTGTTGCTTATATGCACATGTGATCCACATAGAGAGGGCAGTTAAGTGTTTAAACTCTAGTTAATGTACATTGTCATAACAGTACAAGACAATTACACTTGACATTTTGACACCAGACATCCTCAGAGGTGCAGCCTCCATCAGATCTGAATAACTGCCACTTTGCACATGCTGTCCCTTGGTATATGTGTGATCTCTAATTAGCTGAGGCAATTTTCTTGTCTGGATAACATTAACATCCCTGCATCAACATGAAATGACTTGACAATCCATCTAGTCCCTCACTGCATGGCATTTCCATAAACCTATTTATCAAAAGTGATTTCTTGTCTTGAAAAGTGTGAAGATTCTCAAGTCACAGCCTTGAACAGCTTTTGTTTGAGGAATTTTACGCTATAATCTGCAGATAGTCCCAATAGGAGCCATATAAACAACACACCTACGTCTGTGTGAGAAGCGTATGGTATTAGCTCAGAACGGAGGAGTAGAGTTGCTAAAAGGGAAATCAAATGCAGAAACCTTCACTTATCATAGCAGATGACTTGTTTGCAAAACTTGGAGTAAATAGAGACAAACAGCTGCTCGTGTACTGAGAAAATTAATACACTCATGCTGTCTGAAGCCTTTTCTTCCAATGTCATCATTTGTAATTTTAACATTTTAAAAATAATTTTATTTACCCCATCTTAAATGATGGATAGACATTGTCACTGGTCTACTTACCCACACATGTACGTGCACACACACATATACACATTCACCCCTGACTCCACTCCAAAGTAATTTACAACTGGGATGGCCGCCATCCCTGAAATAGCCTTGTGGTTCGTTTGGAAGAGAAACAGCATACATAGAGTAGCTGCAGCCAGAGGCTACTTGTCTGTCAACGGTGAGCAAAACAAAGCAAATAATCTCTATTAATCATTTACAACTTTTTCTCATCAATTATTTCTACATTTTGTCAAATAACAACATGCTGTGTCAACAATGGACTCAGTACAGTTGCACATTCCTGGGAGCTTTGATGGGCCACCCCTCTCGCTGTGAGTATCAGTGTTAGCTAATCCACCCAGAGGGGGTATTTATGTCCCTTTCTGAAACATATTTCCGCTGGCTACAATCCTGCTGAACCATTTCTTACATATTCTCCATCCTGCCAGCCTTCCATCTATCTTTCTTTCTTCCACTGGAATCACAAACGCGAAGCCTGTTCTATCCACGGGGGGAGGGGTTTGCAGAGTAGAAATGTCTAATGCACTCATGTACCTTGCTTTGCCATTCTGACTGAAGCCTTTGTGTGTGTGTGTGTGTGTGTGTGTGTGTGTGTGTGTGTGTGTGTGTGTGTGTGTTGCTGTCTTTGTGTGACATCTCAGAAATCTCCTTGTTTCTCCAAATAGCCCAGCAGAGCTGTACTGTACATTAACTGACAAATTGTCAGTTAATGTAGCTTGTCCTTGTTGCAGGGATGCCTTCTGAGATCTCATGCTGCTCTGAAAATCTTCTGTGTGGACTCTCGGCTGTTTTACACCCTCTTATCTCACCGCTGGGGTTCTCCAGAGCCCTTGTAGTACCCATCACAACGACTGTACCCCACCTTTAGAGCCTCTTTGGTGACAGAATCAGGACAGCTCCACCGTCAGCAGCATCAAAGCCACAGTGAGACGGAGATGGATTAATAAGTAAAGAAAAGTGTGACAGAACAAGAAAGGCACCCAGATCACACAAAGGCGGTAAAGTCACCAGGGACCTCTAAAGGAGAAGAAGTTTTCAAAGCTGTTTATTTTGTTGTACTCGCTCAAAGAGTTCCTATGCATGAGCATCTATCGTCCCAGGAACAGCAGGAGCAGAGGAGGAGGAGAGACGGACTGCCACTACTGAAGCTGCCATACAGAAGTTTGAAGAGCAAAAGTAGGCATGTGCTTGCACTCCCATTCACCCAGCATGCCGCTGTTCATTATTCCACCAATCTGTCAGCCCCCACTGCTGAATCATCATGGTGGCACAGGAGGAGGGCGCCCAAGCCTTTTACAGTATGTTTTGATATTTGAGGACATGAATGGCTCATTGATTGTAAGAGGGTATTTGAACAACACACACTGATATGCATGAGAAAAAGACTTCAAGTGAGTAGGGATGGAGCTTTGTGCCTTGGAATGATACATGACACTTTGGATTTGAATTTTTTCTTATGTTTCGTCCTTTTTCTTCTTCAACGCTTGTTCTGTTTCCTAATTCTCTTCCTCTCTGTCCCTTGCTCTTCCTATAATTTCTCCTATCACCCTGTTCAGTTTAACACTACACTACACTACAGTCTACCTCTTCATATCTGTCATAACTGCAATAGAAATTCTTTTCTCAGCATTTGAGGCTTCATTTTGTGGCTTAGGCCCTACTCCTATCACAGTAGAATGCAGCCGCAAGCTCCGACACTCTATTTCCCCTGCAGCCAATCACACTGAGGTTCAACTCTATTAAAGGGATAAGGTTTTTTTTTTTCTTTTTTCATTTTTTGGTATCAAAAATGTGCTGCTTGCAGCAAGGGGTTTATCAGATGCTTAGAAGTTTATGAAGCATCACTGTTTATCAGCTGCTATCTGCCGTTTAAGTATAATCTTTATGATACCCGAAAAACAGCTGTGAAATCTACAGAGCGGCAGTAAGGTCACCCTGCTGATGGGCTATGGCTAACTGCCTCCAGACTCGACCCCCTTTCCTGCGTCTCGCTGGGCATGACCAATCAAAGCCTTAACCCACCCAGCCACTCGTGTCACAACAACCCAACACCTATCACAGTTTATTACCAAAGGCACACAAACAGAAACAAGCACATGGACGTACACAATCACCTGCTGACGCTCAGGCGTTCATATGCTGTTATGGGCCGGGATCGTAACGCATCATGGTCCGTGCCAAAGCACACAGACACCACACTCCCACACTTAACTTTCCATGATCTTGTTTGACCCAGGAGTGAGGGAGTGGCGTAATGAAGCTAGCTCTGCTCGCTTTCTAATCTGGTCTGACAGGTCCTGACTCCGAGAGTATGATTAATGTGAACTGCAGCTGCAGCCGGACGCATTTAATGTCATCTGCAATATCACCCCGCTCCAACAAATGAGGGCCCAAATGTCATAAATTCCTGTGGCACGTTGTCCATATCCATTAGCAAACAATTTATTGCAGGCGTGAGAATTTTGTTGTTATTTTCTTATGCGGTGCCCCCGAATCCATCAGTCAGTCAGCCCCTGAGCCCTGGAGTGCCTCAGAAAGTCAAAGAGTGATCGCCGGTATCCAGCTGCCATGAATCATTTCTCTAGTATTCACTCATTAACCAGGTGGCAGATTGAATTTGGCTTTTCATAGGACTGGTGTGGTTTTCCCTTGAGGAAGCAGCAGGGAAGCAACCTGAGCATATGGGCTATGAGCATTCATACCACAGTCAACAAGTTTGGGGGGCTGGAGTCAGTTAACTTGTGCACCCACGAGTAAATCAAGTGTCTGTGACTGTGACTGGTCAGGAGCAACTTGTAATGAGAAGGGAAATGCCACTGGTCAAAGCAGTGATTAATTCAAGGATGCAGCAGTCAGAACATCTGTACCTGTCCCAGGATTCATGAGATTCATCTGGTGTCATTAGAAAGTCAACACAAGCATAAAGGAGCAATTCCCAAAGGTAAATTTTGATTTGAGAGGAAAACTTTCCTGTCTTGCTCGCCTGTGGCTGACCTTGGCACTTAATCTTCAAGTGTTTTGTTTACTTGTTTGCTGTTTCTTTTTCTGAAATCCCACCCCATGATCCCATCTTGATTATGTTACACTCACCTCCTTGATGTGTTTTGAACAGTGTGAAACGTTGCTTTTCCTTTCAAGTTCTTGACATTTAGTGGTTGACTCAGCAGAGCTCTGAAAGTTGGAGTAAACAAAGAGGTTTCAGCCTGAAATGGATAAAGTAGCACAAATTACAGCCGAATCACTGTTGCTGTTTCACTGCAATGCCCTCAATGTGGCCCGGCCAACGCACCTCACGTACACACCGCTTGTAAACAACCCCCCCCGGCCCCCACCCTGCCAACTCAGTCTTAAAATATTTTCTCATTCACTGCATGTTCAATGGTAGCATGCGTCTTAATCTGAAGAGACAGTTCCATCTCAGCTCACTCCTGATGGGAAGGTTTCCCATTCATCGCTCCCCACGTACACCTTCAATGAAAAGAGGGAAGCTCCCAGAAATAGAAATGAAAGAAGATGATTTCAGTGGCTGAATCATAGATTTAGTGGGAACAACTTGAGAGAAGTAGAAAAAGGGAGAGTGGAATAAAGAGCAGAGAGTGAATGGAAATGAGAAGACATGCAGACAGAAAAATAGCTACCGTGCTTCGCTCCGTGGTGCATTAACTTCCTCGCGTTGGAGGTATTACCGCTGTCACTGTCTGTCTGGCTAAAACCACGAGGAAGCAGTCTTTCAATATTTGTGCCGAGGTGCTCACAATATTGCGTCATGACAAATGGACTGGTTAAATAATCCACTCCCTCTATGTCATCTTGTTTAAAAAGCAATCAGTCTGCTTCCCTGTTTTAAAAGACAAACCCCGAGGGAGCATCTGGAATTTGAGAGACAAATGAGGTTCAAATCAGAAATGAAATAGTCTAGAGCAAAGTAATGAGTGGATCCTGCTTTCCTGATGAGCTTTATGCTGCTGACAAATTACTGGTAGACTTAATATAAAGTGCTGATAGACTGTGAGGTAGTAAAAAACCTTGTGCAGACTGAAGGTCTGTAGGCTCTTTTCAGTTTCTCTATTGTATCCTGGAATGAAAACAAATAAGGGAGGCTAATAAAGGCCTTGATTTAAATGTCATTGCGCCACGTTTTTGTTGCCATGGAAACATATCAGTCAGACTTTGTTTATGTCATGGCTTGTTGATTGTTTCAAACAGGCTTAAATAGGCCACTGAGGCTGTATGAGTGCGAGTGTTACTGGTGTATTTGTCCTAACAGGCATCCTCAGCAGGGCTTTTGGTCAAATGAAGGGACACTGTGTTTGGTTAAGGATGGAAAAAGGGAAAAATAATATTAACGACAGCTACTCACCTTTTCCCTACCAGCGGGGTGACAGAGCAGCGAGATGTGTGGTTTTTGTCCTCAGGCTGCCAGAAATGTCAGCAACACACACCGGTGGTCACTGGCAGCGGTGGCAGGAGGGAGGAGGACAGAATGCTGATGAGGAAGCTGGAAAGAGCAACAGATCTGAGGCGTTGCGCAAGCAAAGACTTCGCCTGCTGCACATACATACCCCCAGAGGCACATGTGTAAACAGATGCAGGCGGCTGAATGCACACACGTGTGCGGACACAAATAGTCACACTCTGGGTTCAAAGGAGATAAAATATGCGCACAACATGCCCGTGTACAAATGCATACAGTTGCCTCAGTCTGACCTCTGAGGTAGTAGCTGAGAACTGCCTGTCACCGTAGAGAGTTGTAGAGAGCAGCGGGAGCAGACAGAGCTTTCTGAGGGAGTTGACCTTTTTGCTGCACCTCTGACCTTTTTTGTGGATCACCTGTTCAGCTCAGCTACATCTGCAGGGAGTGTACACTCTCACAAACTGCTCACGATTACTTGTTAGCCTGCTCAGAGAACACACTGGATTGCTGATTCAGTACATATACTGTATTGCTTATGAAGAATAGATTAATCCAATAAGACAGGTCCAGGATACAAGGACTACCAGCACCATCTCAAATTCAATAACACCTCCAGGGATACCTCAGACAGAGTAAATGCTCCACAATATTCACATACTCAGTATTCTTAAGCTGTTAAACCCTAGTGACCTGCAGGTTGGTCAGTCATTACAAAATCATGCAGTGAGGTCAATTTTTTAAACTTGTAAAACTTTTTCTTTAAAATTCTGCTTGGGATCACAAAGTTTCCAAAGATACCAAATATGCAGGGGTGTAAAGAATAACCTGTACAAGTCAAAGATTCGGCTACATCGGCGCAGATGGAGACAGTCTTCCTGTAAAAATGAGTTCACAGGTCATCAGTGCAAGACCTGTGGTTAGTTGTAGTGGTTGTGCCTAAACCTAACCACACCGTGACT
Organism: Toxotes lorentzi; assembly: GCA_037833715.1. Lineage (NCBI taxonomy): Eukaryota > Metazoa > Chordata > Actinopteri > Toxotidae > Toxotes > Toxotes lorentzi. Next base: position 5,879,170 of record JBBMJY010000011.1, read on the forward strand.
GTTCAATAAGCTGAACCACGTGATGATGATGGTCTGGTACACTGCTGCCCTACGGCTGCTGTTTCAGAATATGCCCACATGGGTTGTACCAGAGTGTAGGGACAAATGACCTCTATGGTCTTTAAGGCTGGAGGAATTTTTTCTTTGCAAAGACGTACGAGACCTTGTAAAATCAATAATATTCCCTGACGAGCTTCACCTCTGCTCAAGATCTTGCAACTAAAACTATACTCTTTGCAAGATAAATAAACGAAAACCCATTTTCGAGTGGCTTCACTACATCCCAGCCCATCATAGTAAATATGTTCATTAAGTGCGCCACCTCTCCGCTTCCTTCCAGTGTTTCTGTCAGCCTCGCTGCACGGGCTATCGCTGCCTCGTGGAGCTGTCCGTGTCCCTCTCGCCTGTCTTTCTCACACCTCACTCCAATCTCCTTTTCTGGTAATAGTGGTAATGCTGAGACCTATTGATTTTTATCCGAGCTACTTCTCACTGGGCTCAGGCTGTCTCTTTCACTTATGCTGTGAGCAGCGCAGAGGTTTTTTCAGGTCAGTGAAGGAGGATCAATTACGCTGCCTATTGGATTTTAATTTTAAAAATTTAATTCACGAGGTGCAGCTGACATTGAAAGTCTTCCTCTACATCCACTGGAAGGAGTTTCAGGGTTTTGTTGTGTGGTCTTGTATTAGTGCCCCTGCTGAGGTACTTCAAGGACTAGCTCCGTACTAAATGATAGGACAGTTTGGAAATAACAGACCATTTGTCCCTTAAGCACCTCATAAAAAGCCTGTAATGTTGTTTTCTCCCCATTAATCCAAAAGTAGTTTTAAATCACCACAAACTGACACCATTGAGCAGAAAGGTCCTAGTTGCTCTTTAGAAAACGATGCCTCTCCTCCTTTCCTCACTGCATGTGGTAATGAGGGGAAATTGAGCAAAATGTGTTTTTAATTAAAAACAATAAAGCAGCCATATTTCATGCGTGAAATGCACTCTGAGATTAACCAAAGATGCAATTGAGAGTGGGCAAGTCAACAAAGTCACAGATGAAGCAAGAAACAAAGGGAGCAGTGTGCCCAGACATTAATCAGGCTTTCAAGGGGCGTCCAGATAATAATCAGAGACGACACACATCATGCTAGTGTGTAGTATCTAATTACTTGACAATCTCTGACTCTTGGACCCCGAGAGGCGAAGTGGATGAGAGCAGCACAAGCGCAGTCGCCCTGCTGCCTGACGCCTCTGGGCTCTGTGTTTGAACAGTATGATTTTTCTGGTGCACTGCAACTCAGTGATCATTACTCAGAATGAGAACAGATACTGTAGGCTGGCCAGGGACTATTGACTGGGGTTATTTTTACTGTGCCGTTTGGCTTGAGGGACAGGATAATGATTATAACACGTGTATTATTCTGAAAGGTTTTTCTTGTTGCCCTCTGCCCTTCATGCGCAGTGGATCAGAGGCTCCAATTTTCCCCAGTTATTCAAAAAAACATTTACACTACAGTGGCCAATCAGTTAGACTGTGACCTACATGTGACTGCAACTTAAATATTGGATTATAATTTATTCTGAGGATAAAGAGAGCAAAACCTAATTAAAACAATCTTTTTTTTTTTTTTTTTTTTTACAACTGTTCCTGCACTAAATATGGTTACAAAGTGCAGTTGTATTATTACACACACACACACATATATATATAAAAGGCATGTCAGAGAGCAGAGGGTCCAGTATGTAATGTCACTATCACGTAAAATTAGATGTACAGTAAACAAATGGTGCAATTTTTATTCCCATAAATGTTTTTTTTTTCATGTAAATAAGTTTAAGTTCTAATGAAATTAAAATTCTAGCTCAGAAGAACAACAGCAGCAACAATAACATGACTTATGTTTATGTGCCAAAGTGTGATTTGGTTCCATGTAAAATGTTTGCTTCTGCTTGTTGATTTCTCTCGAATGAAGAAGGGAATCCTCATACTTGTCTGAGAGTGGGTTGCCAAACAAAGTGAAATTCAATTTCAGCTTATACGAAGCAAGGGCAGTAATATTCTCTCTCGTTCCCTCGTCTTCCCCGTCCTCACAGCAGCGATATAAAACGGGTAATTCCAGCATGACATGTATCCCACAATTCACTGCGATCCAAGGCTGCACTATTTTGGAGCCACGGGCTGTGGGAATGAATCTAAATTGCAAATGTAGTATGATGTTTAAATGAAAAATGCAAAGTCGTTGTTTGCCTTTACCAAATGATTAAGAGGAGCAGCACTATATCTTCGATCTATTCAAAGATAATATTTCTAAGGGAGAAGTACAAGCTGGGAAGAATGAAGATTTCATGAACACAGGTAATCAGAGATAAAGTGATCTTCAACTTTGTAAAATTTTAAGTGTGATAAATTTGTGCCGAGCTGAGTCATTCTTGAGCTGAGAATAGTATCCAAGAAGGATATCTGATAGAAAAGTTAAAGCTACCCAGAGGAGTTATCTTGTAAATAAACACAGTTATGTTTATGTTCTGTGTTTCTCACCAAAACATATTGTTTGTGTCCTTGAGGGCTAACAAATGAGCTGAATAGATAATCTTACTTTTAAAACATTTGCAGAGCAAATGGTCCATGTACAAAGTATAATTTATCTGAGATGGTTCATCTTGTAAATTGGATAATGTGTTTTTTGTGCCGTTTTGGGTGCTTTTCTTTGGACTACTTTGACATTCACATAATTATATAAACGCATTTAGATGCTAGCTAGTTCATGGCATAATGGACACTGTAAATATGCTTTGTTGTGGCTCTTGCTCTTTTCTGCCGTGGTACATTGGAACATATGGAGCCTCTGTAGGGTCAGCTGGGAAAAAAGAAATCTAAATCTAGCTCTGTGCTAACATTACTTATTATTGCTCTCAGCTCTTATGCATCTCACTGGGTTTTCACTAGTGTAAGGCTGAGTGAAGTGTCTACATTTACAGCAAAGGTTATTTTACCTATTTTTTTTATTAATTAATCGATATGTTTTCTCTTCATGTTCAGAAATGTGCATGTTACCAGGATGGAGACTGTACAGACCAAAGAAACGATTAGTTTAATATGTGCCACTGTTAGGTGTAGGTTCTCTGTTCTCCGGTCGAATGATGTATACTCACTCATGCTAAAGGTCATCATCAACACCATCATGGAGTACTGGGGCTGTGTGACTGCATGTGGAGAACATGGAGCGAAGCCAGGCTGAAACTGGCGGCGGGTTAGCTGACACACAGAACAGTGTGTGATTTGGGCAGTAAGATGTTAGTTGTATTGGCTCTGTGGTCGAAGCTTATTTGATTTGACATGAAACAATGACTGAGATTAAAGCACTGACTGGGCTTTGAGCAGTTTGTGTTCACATCTATTCTGGGTGAACAGTGAAGCAACTGAAGCCTCCTTTTTCACACACTCTGCCAGTTTTAGGACGGTGCAGCCAGGGAGTTGTGTTTTTTTTTTTTTTTTTTTTTTTTTTCTGTTGTGGGGCCCAGTGTTGGTCAGTGAGGTGAGGACTGATGGAGAAAAAAAAACCCCACCCCGGTGTG
>JBBMJY010000011.1:5882836-5908169 GCA_037833715.1 Toxotes lorentzi
CCCCCCCCCCCCTTCTTGAGACGGAGACCCCAAAAACCGAAACAGGAAAAAAACACCTCCCCCCCCCCCCCCCCCCTCCTATTTCGGGGGGGGGGTTTTTTTTTTTTTTTTTTTTTTTTTTTTTTATGCTGTGGGTATCAGTGCTGGTCAGTGAGGTCAGGACTGATGGAGCAAAAAAAACCCCACCATGATATGCAGTATTTAGTGTTACTCCCACAATTGTGATTTTAAACCATGTTTAATCACACTGCAGGGATTTGTAACATATATTTATGATGAAGTGATGCATATATTTGTACATGACTACATTTTAATGTAGGTGCAGCCATGGGAAACAGCAGAGAAGTTTCCTTGTGTTGAGCCATTTCTTGTTGGTCCGTTACATTTTGATTAGAAAATAAGGAATGATTGCAACCGCTCTATGATGTATGATACATTTAATAAATTGAGATCTGTGTGTTAGAGTTACTTTCTAAAGTACTAATCAAGCTCCATTAGGAAGGTACTCAACTTGTCAGAATTCTCCGCAAAAAAAACAGGGTCTGGTAAAACCCAGACAGGGGTAAGTAGGTCTGAGTTAGAGCTGTTTTCCCTTGTTTCCCCCACAGTAAACTAAATATTGCCAGTTTAAGTCCTCTATCAGAACATCTTACTGTGATGAATCATGAAGAATCAGGGGAAAATTGCTTGTATGTGTTAGTGACGATAGCATACTGACATTATACATAAAACATCTTCCACCTGAATGAGTAATCATGTACATATGCAATGAGTACTCCCATTAATGATGCTATATTTTCCACTGTCTATGGGACGGTGAGATAACAAAAAACAACAACAACAAAGTAGTCATTGGGAGCCACATTAGTGCTTAACATATTAACACTGCGGGAGAAATTTGTGAACAACAATCTCAGCAACAAAAACAGAACATTGCTTTTATTTATTCATGAATGATGCAGAGGTTATGACAAAAAAAATGTACATGAAAAATACACATATGCACAATTAAAGGCTTTTTTATTATAATCAGGACCTAAAGAGCCAAACTATGATTTTCCTTCAGCCAGAGCCAGATTCAGGGACTGACTGTCTCTTGGCAGGTGCAGCCACGTGTTGAAACCCTGACACACACACGTCCGAGGTGAGCGACACTCCGCTGCAGTCATCCCTGATGCCTCTCAGCCTCTCTGATCTGGTCCTTTGCAGTGAGAGGAAATTTTAAAACAAATGTCTAGGTGAGATGGTAACTTCAGGGTGAATTCATTTTATTAAACTTTTAGCACACACACACACACACACACACACACACACACACACACACACACACCGAAGCCCTGTAAGGCCCAAGTGCTGATACACCTTACCAGCCTGGGACAGATGAACAAGGCATAGGGGGCCTGTGTGTGGTGGTGCGAGCAATATTTGAGGTCAAAACTGTGTCTGAAGTCTGTGATCCATAGACATCAGAAGATATGTGGTGTCTCCCTCTGGTGATACTCTGGCAACTTTTGCTTTCGGTCTGATTTTCAGTGAGTAAAATACCTGGGGTGCTTCTCTTTGTCTCAGATGTCTCCTTGTTTCCCTCGCTTGAGTCTCATCCTCATGTCTCAAGAAGAGAAGACGCAAAGAGAGAGGTATCGAGGAAACACATTTTTCAGTGAAATCAGAGGTCCTGTCCTCTAACTCCTCATCTGTAGTGACGTGAGTAACTGATGATGACGCCACAGCTGGATCAGGTGTCAGTCTGCAGGTGTTAAGATCTCAGTATGCTTTGGAATTTGCAGACAGTGTCACATATTGTCCAAATTTTAATAACTACTGCCAGTGCAGCGGTGTGGTGATGTCCTACAACATGACAAAAGTGAATTTGAAATATCTCCGTATGTTTTCCCCTGACAGATTGAATTATTTGCGTCTGCGTTTATTTCTGTTTGCAAATTGATTATGTAATTATCCAGCCTATGATAAAAGTATTCCATAGTTTGTAGATATTATTTAGTTGAATTTATCTTTTAGGGAAAAGTAATTATGCAATCGTTTTTCACATCAAAATATTCTTTATGGCTGACCCATAGAGATTTTCAGCCTAACAGAGAGTGATATTTAATTAAAATATTTTTACTGATGAAAGACTAAAAGACTCTTCCTCACTCTGACAGTGGAAAGTTCAATAACCCGCAGTCTTAACCACCAATAACATCAATAATTTCTGGTTCTACTTTTTACACCAGTCGACACACACAAGACCAAAGGCAGAAAAACATATCTCTTCCTCTCTGCTCCCTCTTTATATTTCATAAGGACACACAAGGACAAAAGCACACACCCACACACACACATAGCCTTCTTGTTATCAGGATATACTACAGCGGCTGGGAGAGTGAATGATCTGTGTGTGTGTGCGTGCACTTTTTCGGTCGATGTCTCTTGCTCAGGCAGTTGGCCATAGCAATTTTGCAGGAGTGAACAGTGACCTTTGACTCCATTACAGCTGATTGGATTGGTCAGCCCCCCCCCACCTCTTCGGCTGGCCAGCTGCCCAGTACTACACCCTGCGGTGACACAGCCAGGGCCACACACTGCCTTGAGTCCCTTCTACTTACTCCCTCCCTCCCCCACTCTCTATCTATTGGAGTGTCCAACTACCTCATCCGTCCTACTGTAGCTTCTTCCTGCTCCCATTCATCCATCTCTGCCTCTCTCTTTTTTTCTCCCCGGCTACTCTTTCTGTCCTCCATACAAATCATCCTGGATGCCTCTTACACTTCTTCTTTTCCTCTCTGTATGATACATCTCTCCTCTTTATTTATCCAATCATCTCTCTCTTCCTCCCATCTGCCACCCCTCTACTTCTTCTTTTTATCTTTTTTTTTTTATCAAACACACCACATGGCTAAAAGGACGGTTGTAACAGCCCTCTGTGAAGGTTTACCACAATATTTTGGCACCTGGCTGTAAAGATTCGCTCTCATTCAGCCACAGCAGCATTACTGAGGCTGAACACTGATGTTGGGTGATAAAGCCTGGATAACTAATTCCAAAAGTGTCAGATGGGGTTGAGGTTGGGGTTACATGCAAGCCATTGAAAAGGTGGCTGCAGACCAGCAGGCTGGTCCTTGGTGGATTAATCTGGCTCCACATGTGTCCCTGGGCAGGTCAGTGAACTACAAATTGCTTCTGATGTAAAAATACGACATGTGGAAAAAAGTTCTTTCACTTCAATGGATGACGCTTTATACACAGGACGCTGACCCGTCAAAACAGAGAGGGGGTTTTCCCAAGCTGTCCTCAAAGTTGCAAGCACTCTATTGTCTAGAAGGTCATTGGATGGGGGTAGCATTAAAGGCACTTTGAAATGTAAATTAGAGCATCTTTAGCTTCTGTAACATGACATATCTCTGAGTGAAACTGAATATATGGGCGAGGTAAAAAGCAATTTATAGTGAGATTTGAATCAATAAAATTAAATTGGATCGCTTGAAAATATGGAGCAATATGAATCTGAAGTTTTGGAGCTGAAGAAGACTGTTAGCTTCCACCCATCCCTCCCTCAGCTATGCTGTCAGCTCTGGAGGCAGAGGATGAATGAAAAATGAATGAATACATTTAATTTCAGCCACAGTCTTTGGAAATATAAACATGCAGTTTTTTGCAGCTAATGGTGAAGAACGATTTCATATATCATATCACATTTGACTGGATAAAGTATGTGTGGAATGTGGAAGTACTTTAATGTTTTACAGGAAGATAAAAGAGAGGGATTTTCTCAAATATATTTTTCTTTTATACATATACATATATTATACTGAATGATTTATTCAGGGACGAGTGATTAGAACTTGGAAATTACATTTTTTTTATTTCACTATGTTTCAGAGAAAAACATAAAAGTATGTTGATAGAGGTGTCCTTTTCTCTTCCTATTATTAGTATTTCTTCCAAGTTCTCCATCTTTTATTCCCCTCTTCTCCTCCGTCTGCCTTCCTGTCTCTATGTGTCTCTCTCTCTCCATTATCACCTGATGTCTCTCTCTCTCTCCCTTTCTCTCTCTCACTGTTCCAGCTCATAGCCCAGAGCTTTGCTTCCTAGTTAAGGTCACTGTCAGCTTGCATTTACTGTGGCTCAGTAAATCCATCACCCGAGCTGTGTCTATGGATTCCAGCCAAAAACAAACATAGACATGTTGCTCCCATCAGGTGAGTTGTGTAACAGTCTATAGCCTTGTCCACACTAATACAGATGTTTTAGAACAGAGAATATCCGTTTAGAAAAACGTCCGTATTATTGTGGATAATGCGCTCATGCATTTAGAAAATATACAAAGAGTTTTTTAAGGAGCATAAACGCGTTGGACAGTGGTGATTATGAAAATTTGGAAAATAACACTGAAGTTCTTTCTGTTGCTGGTGCAAGCTCTTTCAACATCACTGTGTTAACATTCTCACAGTGACAATACCAGCATGTTGATTCTAGTTTAGCATGTCAGCTTTTACTAATTAGCACTTAACACAAACTACAGCTGAGGTTGTCAGGAATGTCATTATGTTGAATGTCATTTTTCAAGTGTTTGGTCTTAAGCCAAAGTATTAGACAGAGTAAGATGTTGACCTGTTGTTGGCGCTAGATGAAAGGTGGGGGGGATCACCAATATCCATAGGATACCTTGGGTCCCATGAAATTCTATTTAAAATTTAATGGTGATCCATCTGTCTTTGATCCAGTCCACCACTTTGATCCAGTCTGGACCAAAGTGGTGGACTGACCAACACCATTAAAGTGGGAGAGTAAAAGAGTTGTTGGGGCTGTTCAACGCTTACCGACTCTGCTGCAAACTGATGCTCTTCTGTAAAGGTAAGAGTTCACCTGTTTTTGTCATCAGTGTGTTTTCCTTCTTCCACAAATAGCGCTCCACCGCTGCCTAAAATGCACTTGTTAAATTACTGAAGAACTATTTATTCCTCTAGCTTGTTTAGAAACGTGCATAAGTGTAAGGGTTGAGTTCACTGCACCTTCAGTCGTGTCAGAATGTGACTTTTCCACAAAGTAAGCATGAAAAGGAAAAATGGAAATCTTCAACTTTTAGGAAAAAACTGTCCATGTATACAGACTCTAAACAGATTACAGACGAGACTCTGTTACTACTGTGTGGAATGCATCTAGAATTTAAGTTTTATTGACCCCGACGTCGCTGCATATAAGAACAAACACACTCACATAGGACACACACGCTCACATAAAATCTGTCGGATTATTTCAACCCTACATCAACCAGTTGGGGCCTTTCGTGGGATAATTGTGATGGTTTAGCAGCCTGTGTGGGAATGTGATTTAAAGCTTATCTCTGCCCGTGTTTACTTACAATATTGTGTACTGTACATGCATATTCATACTTTCCAGGCTGTGCTCTGAGCTGTACTTTTGTTTTAGTGTGTGAAGTATAAGAATAATAAGGCTATATAGAGCTTAATTTATATAATGCTGTAATAGGTAACCAGGAGTTGAGCTTGTGACACTGCTTTGTGCTTCTCTTTGTCCTTAAAGATGTTTTTGATGTATTATTCAACAGCATATTGAAGTAAAACCCTTCAAGTTCGTGTGGGTGTATGAAGAACGCTTCTGTATGTGCATGTTATTATTATTCAACACTGACTTCAAATAAAGCTCTTCAAAATATGTCTGCACACGTATGCATGTGTGTCCTTGTATAATTGTGTGGGTGCGTGTGTTGTTATTATACACTGCCCAAGAGTCAGCCTTGAGTTCATCAATTGTGGACCGTGGCTACAAGGGCACCGTTAATGAACCAGGAACTTTGTTGCTATTACTGAAATTAAAAGCACAGCGTGATTTACATGGTAATGAAAGTGTTAGCTGATCTTTGACACGGCTCCAAATGGACAGAGAACAAATATCAATTAGCTCCTTTAATCCTTTGATGTGTTTCATATTCCAAAGCAGTTGTAATGGGGGGAAGGGAGCTGGTCCACCTCAGCCCAACAAACCTTTTGTTGAGAGGATAATAGCGATGATAATGAAGCACTAATGGACAGACGAGTGCATTTTTTTTGACAGCTGTCTGGGTATGATGTTCTTGTTTATTAATAATGATACTCACTGTTTTACATGCACTTAAGTAACCAAGTTCCTGGGAGAAACCAGGTTACGCGGGCAACTTGAGGATGGACTGACATGCACTGTATTACATGTTTGCTATAAATCCATGTATAAATTCATCATGTCAGTAATGAGATTTCTTCACAGCCTTATTTTAGAAACTTTTTGTACTGATTTTTAACTGACCTTTTTTTTTTTCTTTAACAGGATAGCAGCTGAACCAGAATCAGATCATCATAGTAAAAGGAGGCGGTCCTCAGAGTGAATATGACACTCTTAAAAAGCTGAGAATCAAATGGAAAATTCCATTAGCCTTGAAAATGCCTGTGCAATGTGTGGGGGTGTCTGAATGTTTTTGCTTAACTTTTCCCAAACAGCCAGAGAGATACCAAAAGAGCCTTAAGAGAAATGGTTAAAAAACTGCATATGCCCACACTTTCTATGAGAACCTTTGTTTGTGTTCTTACACGAGTGTGTGCTCTCTGTTGAGTGTAGAGTGTGTGTGGAGGTTATCTCCAGCTTCTTTTGAGCTTGCCCTACAGTCTTTGACAAAACCCTGACTGGGCTTTGATCACTTTCCTGTCTCTCCTCTCCCAACCCTGCTCTCTGCCATCCTGACTCTCTTTTGTTTTTCCCTCTGTCTCTCTCTCCTTTTTCTTTCTCCCTCCCCTGCTTTTTCTTGATCAGCCCTTCCTGAACCTTTTTGCTTCCTCACTTTTCTTTCCCTCCCCTTTCTGAACTTATTCTCCACGGTGGATGAGAGAGAGAGAGAGAGAGAGAGAGAGACATCTGTCTAGAAATCAAAAGTGCAGAGTGTTTCGTCTCCACATGAATTTCTACACACCTTGTAATTGCTGTCAGCGAGCCCTCCGACAACTCACTTAATTGCCTGCCATCCAATTTATGGTGAGATTGGGGAGGTGATGGGAGTAAAAAAATAGCAAGGAGAGATGACAAAAGGAGTAAAGAGGGCAGGGGAGGTGGAGCCCAAAAAGATGCGGTTGCTAAGCACTGAAAAGACGAGTTGTGAGTCCATTGTGTCCTAGTACAGATTAACAGAAAGAGTGAATAGTGTTTTATGAAAGTGAGGATTTTTATGGTGTTATTTCTCCCTCACTCAGGGAAGAGAATCTCAGGATGGACCCGCAATTAGTGCAGCGCTCATTAATATTAGTGACTTGAGTGGAATGAGGGTGCTGAGGTAATGATTCTAGGTGGGAGGATTGCACAGAAGCTGCCATTGTTCACACAGACGTTCTGCTACAGTGTAATTCATATAAGTGCTGTCATTAACGCTCCATTGAGCTTTAATGTTTTATGCAAACGTGTATTCAGGGTCTTTTTTGCTGCTGCAACACCTACAGATAATGCTGTGTAGCAGAATTAGACAAGAGTATAACTGTAGTCTGCACGGGCATTTGACTGTCAGCTCATGTTTCACATCTGCAGGTAATTCGAACAACAAGGCTTAAAATACCACGGGCTAGAGAGGGATACTGAGAGAAAAAGAGGGAGACCTTTGCACTGGTGCTGTAGTGTGTCAGAGCTCTGCCAGAAAGGAAAAAAAGATAAACAAACAAAAACAGCGCCGAACCCATAGACCAATCCACATAGGGGATGTAGCCCCACAGATACACAGGTAGATCCAGGGCAAAATGGGGAAAACATCATAAACAAGACCAGGTGAAAATCTAGTATATGGCTGGTCCACATGTGGTCAATGAACAAAAATGAGGACACAGTTGAAAACTGTTGTGGTGCCTCTGTAAACAACAAATCTCAACTGAAAGTAGCTAAAGCCTGCTTGAAAAAAGTTGCAAGCTGCAATAACATGTTTTTCCATTTCTGTTGTCAGACAATGGAACAAGTATGAAAAAGTCACAGGCACACGCCCCATTAAGACTACATGTTAACCAGTCAGTCAGCAACAGATGTTTGTGTTTATAGGGCTGGTCCCACTGCAGTCCAGCCAAAAAAAGACTGCTGTGTATTCACCCTGCCCCAGCTTTTCACTATGGGCTCATGCTGAACCCCCGTTACTGCCAGATAGCTGGAGAAACAAATCATCACATATTTTGCTGTTTCGTTGTTTTATTCTCTACTTGTTTAGTTTTAAAGTTTAGTTGACTTTTACAGATTGTGTCTCCTCTGATCTTGGGCACAAAGACAAGGCTGCTAGCAACAACAGTAAGAGAGCAGCAAGAAAAATCTGAGGGATCCAGCTGCAACTCTGGGATTATTATCCTGTATTCCATCAGTAATTGATCATGTAGGCAGAAGCTTTTTTCTTTTTTGTACATGCAATTTACAATGTATATATAGAGTACATAGGTATGCAAATAAATAAATATGCAAGTTTATTTAACCTCAACAGAAAGAACCACAGCTTTGTTACCTTAGAGACGGGACTTCGCACTTATTTTTACCCATTTTATAAGTAAAATGTATCCCTGTTTACCTGATGTATTGATAAAAGCAACAAGCAAACAACCCCCCAAGAGATGATCTGAAAATCTAGGCGACTGTCGCATGAGATGACTCTGTCGTACTGATGGAATTAGTGATGTGAGCTGTTGTAGTACAGGTAATAGTGGGACTTAACCATTACTGTGAATGCTGGCTTTTATCTAAGACTTCACAGTAAACACAAACACAGTCAACCAGCAGGCACAAACATGAAGACAGACGCTGCTCTGCTTGTATACATACACGTACAATTTAGTCTCTATGCACACATTAGCGACATATAAACAAATACACCCTAATTGACACCAACATGCATACCCACACACAAAACACACTGCACTGAACCTTATAATGCAAGTTCATTCAACCACAGCTAGACCTAAATATACCAAACGTTGTTCCTGAGGATAAAATGGCCAATCCCTGCAGTCCACAAAATGAGTCTCCCCTCTGGGCACTGGCTTCGGCTGAATATTCATGAGAACATCGCGGGTATGAGGATATGGAGAGGGGGGCTGTTTACTCCGGTGACGGAGGGAGTGTGCTACTGTATCAGATGGAAGCTGGATGTGGAGGTTGTCGGATAGAAGGTCGTGGAAGTGTGTGTTTGTGTGTGTTTGTATTTCTCCCTTAGGGGAGTGTGACAGGAGAGACCAAAGACAGATGAAGAGGCTGTTGCCGTGGGGACAGGTGACATATGGATGAGCCGGAAAGTCAGAACCCAGGGGTCAGAGGTCACAGATATAAGCTGTAAACATGCGCTTCGCTGCTACTGTGCTTGTGTTCTGGTGCATTGGGCAGGGGTGAATGTGGTGGCTTGTAATTTACCTCAGGCTTACATCAATATTTGTCCAGGATAAAAACCTGGTAAGAAAAAAATGTGTAATATCATGCTGCTGTATGTTATGAGCAGCATGCCTTTAAAGCTTCACGACGTGAAATTGTTTTTATGGCATTTTGGTTTTGTTTGACATTTAGCAGTAGTGAGGAACAGGAAATGTAGCAAGGGGATAAAGACATGGATAGGGGACTTTGCAAGTTAAATGGTTTGTATCTTAAAGGCAACACACAGCGACTGTTATAGTGTGTCCAAAAAAAAAAAAAAAAGACACCAATTTCTTTTCTATGTGAGAGCACACATCAGTAGTGTCAAGATGCTGCATCAGGACCACACCATGTCCCCATTTGCCATTTCATTACATTCTGTCCCTTTGTCCTCGACAACCTTGTGTACTTTTGTACTTTTGCCCATCTGGTGTTTGCTACACCCATCAAATGACACAACACGAAGTGTCTCCTGTAAAATGCAGACAGCAGAACACCCCACAGATGGAAAGCTTCTGAAAAACGACAAGTCATACAATCACCATTACAACATGAATACAAAGGTTCCCAAAGCCTTTTGTATCAGGGCTAATTACAAGGATTTGGTTGCACCAGTTGTCTGTAAATCTAAGATTAAGTTTGTGAGTAAAATCCTTTGTAAGTTCTTTAGTAGCTTAATACTTACTAGTTTGAAACAAATGATTTACTTAACTGGATTGGAGGTATGTTGTATGATTTTGTGAATTGTAATTTAAAATCTTTCCTTTACATGATTATTAAACAATATTAGTGTGTTAGATCAAATGTGTCGGCCATAGTACAAATGAACTTTTGTTCTTCACTGGAAACGGCTCATATATCAGCAAGAGTAAGAGTTCCTGTGGTAGAGCCTGTTCTAATTTAGTGATGCTTCAATCTCCACTTAACTACTGTAGCTTTAACTAATCTAAGTTTTGACATGTGAAGAGAAGATGCGACTGAGGCTGATGTGCTGACATGTTTTGGCAACATGTTACAGCATCATCATTAGTGGTTTTCAGTCGCTCAGTAGCCTAAAGGATGCGTGAGAATCCTCCCTCTTTTCTTCAGCAGGTGTGATTGTGAAGAATGAACGCTGTAGCAGAATGAGCTGCAGGCCACACACCAAGTGTGTTGACGAAAGACAAGTCACAGTTGATAAGAGCCTTTCTGTGATGTGGACACCTCGCTGCACTCTGGGATGAGCTCGGAGGACCCAGGGCAGAGCAGGTGGCATCAGATTGTCTTGAGGAATCCTGAGATGACAAAATTGCCAGAAAGTGTCTTTAGGAAGTGAATGTGAGATTAGCCCCTCTACCAGGAACTGCACGAAGAGAAATATATAGCTTACAGCTGTTATGTTGCATAATTACAAGAATTACGATCATTAAACTTGAGACTTGCTGTAAATGTTGAAGTGCTAAGATTTAAGCTGTGTGCTGTTTAAAGATTTGTAATTGTGTACTGTATATTACCTACTGTACAAGTATACTTTTTGTGGTTGCCTGCTTATCCTGCTTACCAAGTTTAGTTTAGTGTTTTTTAGTCAACTTTTGAGAAAGTGAAACTGAAATAAAGGGAGCAGGAGGAAGGAGGCTGAGGATGAATGGAGGCAGCTGGAGGGGTGGAAATAAAGGAAGGTGGGAGGGGAGGAGAAGAAATGGAGGAGGTAGAGTTTGAGCAGAAAAAGACAGTGAGGATTATGGTGGATCAAAGAATATTGTTCTAGGCAACACAAAGAATCAGACCAGTGGGACAAAGACAGAGACGGAGAAAGACCTCCAAAATCTCAACACGGGAGACAAGTTTCAATGATTTATTCAGCAGAACATCTATTTAAATCATGGCAGAGGGAAGGCGTTATAAAAACTACACTTTATTGTAAATAGTAAAAGTGTGTATATTTTTGCAGGGGGACAGGTGGGATCTAACTGCAGAGGTTTGAGTGCAGATACTACCAGCTGCAACTCAGGAATGGAAGCCCTCATCCCCAGAAACCACTGGAGAGAGAAGCAGCTTTAACGGATGGAGGATAAAAATAGTAATGGCACTGAAACAGAGACTGATCCACGCTGCCAATATCAGCTTGTAGTCCTGCGGAGGGAACACGAAAAACCAAACTGGCATAGCTGCCAGCACTGTCTGGTGTCCCGGGAGTCGACAGAACCTTAGCTCCACAATCAACTTGGGCAGGTTTTCCGATCAGTTTAGTCAATGCTTTAATTAAGTGTACTCTTTGAGAAATGCACCACTGTATTTATCTGTCCATCCATCCAGAGCCACTAACATGGCTGATCTTGGTAATTACATCAAAGCACATGCAAATTTATTACACATAATACATATTTCACTTGTTTATCGCATGGCCAACATTTCACGTGATATGTTCAAATGTGATAACTCACATGTGAAGAGTAATATTTTCCTGTTTCCTGAAACCATGATTTTCACGTGTACGTTTTTTGCTAAATCATTTTTTTGTCTTTGATTAAACATGCAACGGATCTCATTCCAGATCTTACTTGCAATATAAATGCTTGACCTTCAGAAGACCCATCTGAATAAATAAAGAAGATTAGAATTCCTACTGGATTCCTACTGGAAATTCCTCTTTGTTCTTGTACCCCGATGTCGGTGATGTAAAACATTAAAGAGCCTGTCTCGTAATTTTTTTAATTCTTTTTCGTGGCGTGACGGTCAGGATGTCAAGTGTGTACATGGTGGTGCAGCACACGAAGAAGTATGATCCTATGCCTGTGGCGATGTGAGACGGGTCTGAGGTCAGGGTGATGTTGTCACAGCGCTGACTTCTTAGTTTGATTACCAGTAGCATGACTGAATGGAGAGTGCTATAGATATTTATGATCGCACCTCACTCATGCATTCCTGATGCTGTGGGAAAGGCCAGAGACAGATTGTTCAGTGAATTGTCTTGAACCTATGTGAATATATTTCTGTGAGACCAAATATGTGTATTTCATTTCTGCGTGTAAAGGAAAGAACTAAATGCGTGGGGGCTGTATTTCTGTATGGATGAGGGAAGGTTCAGAAGTTATGTTCAGTTGGTCTGTTTTAGAAACCATATCTCCCACAAAATATGTTTGTATGCAGCCAAACCTGCCTTGCAGAATAAGTTTAGGAGGAAACGTAATTACTGCCAAAACTGAGTTCACTGGTTCTGTTTTTTTTTCCACTCCAGAAAATGTTAGATTTTTAAGTGGTGGTGTTGGGCTCACATGCTGTATCCCCCATAACATATTGTGCTTCAAGGTAATGTTGACGTTTTCAGTTTATTTAATTTAACTAAGACCACAATCTTCTAGCCTCAACCAAGGGTTTTTGAGTTTGAGCAAACTTAACCATAAAGCTATTATTTTGTTACCAGGAACACAGATTGCAGTGAACTGGAGCTGCCACAGTTCAATTAGTCAATCAACAGAACGTTAATTTGCTACCATTTTGATGAATGATTGATCGTTATGTAAGCAATCAAAGCAAAGCATGACAAGCTGTGTTTATACAGCAACACTTTGCACCCTGGAAAATATAAATGTATAAATGTGCTTGGACATGGAGATTAAGAAGAAAACAAAGAAAAAGAACAAGAAGATAGAGTAATAATAATAACAGTAATGATAAGGAATAATGAACATATACCCTAGGATATATTATTCATTATTTGACTCTGCTTGTATGATGGTCTAGGAGAAATCTGAGCACGCTTGAGGTGTAGATTGTCTCTGATCTCACAAACTTTAACACTGGTGAACGTGACCACACAAAGAAAAATCTCATGAAACTACACATAATAAAAAAATGCTGGACGAGGCAGGGGAGGTGGAAGGAGTGAAACTGTAAGCAGTGGCTACTGTAGGAGCTCTGAAGAGCTGTGTGAGTGTTTGAGTTAGCGGAACAACCAGGAATGTGAACACTTTGCAGATACATTTACTATTAACCTGTCCTCACTATACATACACTGTGTAAAAGACAATGCATTGTATTTGATATAAATCATATTTAATACTGAAGTTTAGATGTATATAAATGTAACTTTCAGGGTAGACCTGGTTTTGGTGGTTTGTGTGTAAAAGCATTTGGCATATGTATCTATAGAGGGTAAAAGGTTTGTCCTGGGGCTTCATTCTTGTGTAAATGTGTGTGTTGGGCTGACAGATGTACATTGATAATATGTGTATGTTTGAATGAGGGACCCCAGTTCATGCTACATTTACTAGCTGCTGCCATTCATAAGTCATTGTCATGTTGCATGGTGTTGAAAATAGCTTTAGAAAATAGCGGAGGGAAACACGCACCCCTGTTATTTTGTCAGTGTCAGTTGTTCGGTGCAGTGACAGGGATTGGCTGGATGGGTTGAGGCGGTTGGGGGGGAGGTGGTTGGTTGGACCTTGAATCCAGGCAAGCGAGAGACCGGACCCAGCTGAGCAGCGGGCTGGCAAGGCAGGCAAAAATAAACAGCAGGCCTGAAGAATCAATTCAGCGTGCCTGTCAGAGGACTGTCAAACTCCCCTCCGTGATGGACAGTCTGGATGTTCACAGTCTATTTGCCGCCAGGCTGTGGAGCGGTGAGTAAGTGAACCGTGCCGGGCCGAGCACAGACAATATGAAGAGGGAGTGTAGAGCAATATCTGCTGTTGCCATGCTAGATCAGCATAAACGTCAAGGCCACTCTGGCATGGCCTGAGGGGTCTTCTGGGAAGAGCTATATATCTGTGTGCCTGTAGGTGGGTGTCTTTGTGTGCGTGTAGGCTATCAATATGTGTGTATGTTTGTAGTGTGATACATATTTGTTAATGTGTGGTTGTAAGTGTAAACTGTTAGCATAAATCAAGCTTGAAATCTTAATTAACTCAATCCATTTACCTGTTTGATTTGTTTCACAGTGCACGCACGCACACACACACACACACATATATATATATATATGCACTTACTTGAGCAGCTGAGATTAATCCACAGAAGTTTCCAAGATAGTGACACTGCAACGAGTTATTAAGAGCCGTCTGTTCTCAAAATTATGCAAAACAACCAAAAAACAAACAGTATCCTCTGTAATTATTCATAATTATCACCATGTGTACGTGTTAGCCATGCTGTGCCACCCACAATGATACCATGATATTTTTTAAGCTGCTTCTGTAGTTTCATAATGAAATTCATGAAAGTGCTGGTGCCAGATAATATCTTCCTCAAGCTCTGTATTTCAGTTTTATTCCCTGAGCTTGACTTGTCATCACAGCTCATCGGTGAGTGGATTTAAGTTAAAGATGGAACCATGGTACGTTTATGTCAGTATCCTGCCAATTTGTCATCTATAACATCTATAATTATTAATAATCATAGCAGGACTTGTAAAATGACATTACCTGTTTTGTATTTGTAATTATGCAGTTTATATATTCACTCAAGTAATTATACATGCCCTGAATGATAGATCACAATTTCCCTGCATCCCCTGATCTTCATAACTAACAGCCACTTCTCTTAGCACATAAAACGCTGAAGACTGAAAAACAATCTGAAATCTGGAGTCACAGTGAAAAACTTTCTGCCCTAAAGCATCACAAATCTGAAAATCACACTCTGCTGCAGACAGGCCTGTGTGTCCTGGCTAATGGCATATTCCTTCACACAGATTGAATGCCCCAGTCTCTAATGGCAGTAATGGGAATCTTTTACCATTGAAGATCTTGCACTTGCCTGGTATCCATGGTACAGGTGATTTCACGTATTTATAACACCTGTGCCGGTGTGCAGCGCCTTTAATGTCACTGTGTCAGTTGTTAAATTGTTAGTTATAAATTTTATTGTGTTACGGTAAATAAGGACAAATGTATAACAAAAGGATTCAAATCTGAATATTTTAAAATGTATGGACGATTGACTATATGAGGATAGGCCTTGCCTTGTTGACTTGTCAGTTATGGAGATCTGATTAAGTGTGCTAGTATACCACATCAGTAAGCCAGCGAGCACAGTACAAAGAAGACCCTGATTATTAATTGCTTACACCTGTGTTTGACTTGTGTATTCTATCGTCTGTGGGGACTTTCCATGAACCAAATCAGCTGAGCTGTTTGTGATCTGCTAATTAGAGAACATTTAAATATGAGAATATGTCTGTGTGCTGCTTCCAACTTAGCGCTGAGCAAAGCATGTAGGCTGAAACACTTTCTGCTTTATTTTTATTTACATGCACTTTGTACCTTCTACCTTCTTCGCTTGATGGAGTAAGATATTTTTGTTAAGAATTTCTGATCAACTTTTTGGTGTGATTCTACTTAAGCTACTCAGGTCTATGCCTTCAGGCAGAGGTATCACACTGTCTGGCAGACTACCTACCCACGGATTAATGCTTCCAATGTTTGATCAGATCATTGATCACAACTTATCTATGCCCCCACCCCCACCCCCAGCACATCATTAAAGTTCTATATTTTCAAAATTAAACTGACAAACTTTCAACTACAGCCTACAAAACTCACGCCTGTGGCATTTACTTAAAGAAATGACAGGCTGATGTCAATATTTGAAAGTTTAAACAAAAACCCAATATGCGAGATATGCCACCAATATCTATACTGATCGGGACATTAAATATCCTATAGCGTTTTCTTTTAAAGGAATAAAGTTCTGTTTTCATTCACACTAAGAAAACGGGGATCCACTACCAGTGGTGAAAAAAAGCCACAGTGTACCTTTAAGTTTCAGTTAAATAATTTTAGCAAGGATGCAACTTATGGTCTGCTGACTGGGTGACACGATGGTTTGTATTCAGGAGGGTTCGAATTCACAAAATTGAGGAAGACAGTGGTTGCGATCCAGAAATATACAGCTATATCTGGCAGGGGACAACTTATGCTGTTTGGGGACAGGTACTGAGAAAAAAAAATTGAGGTTGATTGTCCTCTCCATCCTTTGTGGACCCTCCTCTCTGTTTGTATCACGGCGGCTCTCTGTGCCATGAGTATTCATGCTCCATTGCTCTGGTCTGAGCGCTCAACTTTCCTTGGGGTGTCTGCAGCACAAGACAGTAAATCCTCCTGAGTCCTGATGGCTATTGATTAGGTATTCACATCCTGCCTCCTGGAGAAAACAACTCTGGCCTCCACTCTCTCTATTTCTCATCATCCCTCTTTCCCTATTCATAGTTGCACTTCTACCAGCAGGCCCTCACATGGATATGACAGCATACAGTATATTATGTAGGATACAGGCGCAGCTTCTCGCTTTTTTTTCCCGCAGCATCTCCTCAGCTCAACAAACATCTTGCCTCCGCTTTTGTTTATCCGGCAGAATGAGTCTCCTCCCTTCTCCTCCCTTTCCCGCTCTGACACTGTGTCTCTTTCACTTCCTCTCATCTGTCATTTTCCCTTTGTCACTCTGCCTCATTTCATTCCTCTCTCCTTCTCTGACCTGTCACTCTCATCCGGTCTCTCTGGGATGAAACGAGCACTGTGGCTGTAATTACCACGCACTGAGGGAGTGTGGAAGCATGCTCTGGTTGCGTGTCATCCCTGATCATGATAATGTATGCAGACGAGCTCGAGAATATGAATCAAGTGTTTCCCCTTGGTGGAAGGTCTAAACTTAGCTGACCAGGCGTTCACCTTAACTGCTTTGTGACACCGGTTGCAAAATGCTGAGTGAGCAGCACCGGTGAACCCAACGGCATAAACAAACAAACAAACAAACAAAGAGGCAAACCTCAGTGGAGTCCGAGTGCAGATTTCGTAACACATACGAACACACGAAAAGAACAGACTTCAAACGCAGGCAACAAAGGAACAGGTCGACGTGATTAGAGCATTTCTCTCTAATGAAAAAGAACTCATTCACTTTCGCTTATTCTGCACAGAAACTCACTTCCTCAGACACTAAAGCAGTGTCGAGGCATGGCAGTAAAGGTAATTTAGGAGACAAAAATTGCAGCTAAGCTATTTATAACAGAGAGTAAACAGTACACAAGTGCAAGTTACAATCAAAACTCAAATACATCATTTTTATTTGCTCAGTATATCTCCGTGCTGCAGTTTACTGTGTGTATTTACAACCCCTCCCTCATGTCATATTTCAACACACAGCTTTTACCTAAAAATACGATTGTAATATAGTTTCCAGGTGAAACTGGATTTTTTTTTTACTGCATTGGCTCAATCTCAGCAGGGTTTTGTGTTTGTGTGTGAGTTGGAGTGGTTTTTATGATTGCGTGTGTGTGTGTGTGAGAGAGCAGAGAAGGTGTGCATTCAGGATTTTGTGTGGGTGAGTATAAACCTGTGTGTGCGTGAAAGCAAGTGGAACTATGCGTGTGATTGCATGGATGCGTGTGTGTGGGTGTGTGTGTGACAGAAGAAATGATAGAGAGAGAAAGGTTTATTTCTAATTTTCTGTGTGAAAGTGGAATGAGAATGTATGTGCGTGAGAGGGAAAGACGTGCTTCTGGGATTTTGTTTTGGGATTGTTGCTGTGGATGTCAGTGTGTGTGTGTACAAGTGTGACAGAAAGGCGGATTACTGTATGTGTGTGGGTGTAAATTTTTCAGCATGTGTGTGATTGTGAGAGAGAAAGAAAGGTGCACATTCTTGGTTTTCATGTGGGTGTGTGTTTACTTGAGAGATACATGAAGATATATGTGTTTTCAGGATTTTAGAGTTGTGTGTGTGCAGGCTCCCCATGTTTGTGCATGTACTATGTGTGTGTGTGTGTGCGTGGTAGGATCCATAAACCCCCAGTCCCTGAGCTGGGGGTTTGCCCAGGAGCCTCTGCTAACCCTCTCTTAGGTGATTTAGGAAGCTATCGATTTCATAGTCCTGCTTTGTTTTTCCGCTTTCTCATAAATAGCAGATCAAACTCGCTATCGCTCCTGTTTGTTTTGTTCTCTTTCTCCTTCGGGCTATTTACTCTGACATTTCCAACACTATCCTTGTTACATGGTTGCAGGAAAATCATTTCATTTTTTTCTGCACCTCTGCAGACTATCAGAGGCAATACCAATGATGATGATGATGATGAATAGCCCGAGGACAAGGAAAATACAGAGGATGAAAAACTTTTGATGAGCACATAATGATGATCATAATAAAGTTAATGGTGTAGGGTAACACAGACAATGATGCTGACAGTATTAATGTATGAAAAATGAATACATTGTTCATTTAAATGCTGAAAGGTCAATTCACCCAATTTACAGAAAATATATATATATTTATTTTCTCTCCACACTTTTCTCTAATGGAAGCTGTGCAGAAAGTTTTGGTTTTACTTTTCCGGAGTTTGACATAACCTGCTTCGAGATTTCTGCCTCCGACTCAATACATTGGCTTTGAAAAATGACATTTCAAAAAATTCAACAGCCGTGTGTCTTTCAAGAAACACTGTCACTGTGCCACTCAATGGAAATCTCAGAGGCAGACGTCTTAAAGCCTCGAAAAATAAAGGCCAAACTGTCACCTCACGATTTTTGGTTGGTGTTGTTGTTTGGGTGAACTAATCAATAAGTCGTTTGGTGTATAAAGCAGTGAAGGATGCCTGTCACAGTATCCTAGAGCATCAGGTGTTATCTTTAAAAAAAAAAAAAAAAGACCCAAAGGATAAAATGATTATCAAAGTAGTTGCAGATTCATTTTCTTTCAGTTGTCTCAGCTGTTAATCAACTAATCGTTGCAGCTCTAAATCAGATAAATTAAATCTGAATCTTATTACTATGATGCCCAGGCCTCATGAGCATACGTGCCTCTACTTAGGCTGCAGACATTTTTAGGAAAAGCTACAGTAAGTCTAGATCATAGTAAAATAGACTGTAGAAAATAAAATGAACTGAATTTGATGACAGTGTAATAATACTGATGTTATAGTGGGAGAGACAATATTTATAATGATGATAATGATGAAGGTGATTGCCATTATGAGGCTGAGGAAGATGATGATATGCTGTCTGTAATGACAATGACAAACAGGCTCTAGATGGAGAAGCGATGAAGTCACCGGTGGCAATAAAGTTTTTAATAACGTTTCACCGGTTTGGTATTTTGGGGATCTGACATGAGCACGACTGCAGCAAAGAGGCAGTGTGTTTTCGTCTGTGCTATTTTTAAGGCTTTTAGTCAGAGCTCTAATATTTCATTGTCACATGAGACTACCAGATAATGTCTGGGACAATTGTCATATCCTGAAATAGCTTAAATGTCTCATGACACATGTCACAGCCAGATAGAGTTTTGTAACCTTAACAGACTGTTTCACCTGAGTTAAATAAACAGCTAATATAGTTAATATCTCTGCCTGTTTGGTATTATGGTAATCTCCTGGCTGATTTATGTAACCTCTATGAATGTAGATGTTGTTCAGTCATAAAAAACATGGGTCTGAGGTTGTTTATAACAGTTGTGTTTCTATCCACCTGTTATTTTTGCATAAAAATCTTGGTTAAATTTGGGCGGGAAAAAACCCCCAAAACATTAATGAACCACATCAGGACTTGAGCTTGGTAGCAGCAGGTGTTACCCTTCAGAATTTGGTAGCTTGTGGTCAGAAATCAACAAACTTACAATCAGTGATTTCTTGGCATGTAATAAAAAACAGTGAACGAAATTGAAAGTGTGGAGAAGGATTCTACTCTTTACAGCTAGAAAACATTGCATATTCACAGAGCATATGACTATAGATGGAGCAGAAAGATTTCATGGAGATTATTAAAAATAGAAAGGATTGATTGGAGTTTGTGGATTTTGCTTTTTGTTTTTTTCCTGAAGTTGAAGTTTGTTGCTTAGCTGTCGATAACAGCACTGCCCGGTAAGCTGATTCGAAGAGAGGGAGAGAGAGATTTTTAGGTGAGATTACATATACCCTTTGTTTCACTGACAGTTTGACAAGATTTCAACACATGCTGGGTTATGCAGAATCTCCTGTTGAAGCACTTACATGCAGGTTTACAAGTGACACGACTCTGCAGTAATGGTGGCTTGTTTTCCCAGGACATTAACCCGGATTAGTCCATAAAACTATACATTACTTGAGATTGTCTCACAGTATTTTCTTGTGTAAATAGCTTCTGAAAGCTCCAGAAAGCAACATCACATAATTAACTGGGGTAGTTGGTTCAAAATATTGTGACACTTGAGTTTGTCACTAATACCATCCATACTTTTGCTGTATGATAATGATAACAAACTGGTTGTTTCTGGTGAAGCAGAGGATGCTGGTGAGTGGATGTAAATAATGTAATGGGGAATATGATGATGATTATTGCTAATGATGAAAATGACATGAAAGATACCAACTCTAATTAAATCTGGATCAGAAGGAATAGAAACTAGTGGCAGGCTAAAACTAATGGAGGGCATTTTGGGTCTAAATAATCCCTGCAAGTAAGCAGTAGCTCATCTGAGTGTCAGGGCAACAGCACTAAAAGACTGTTCCCTCACGATGAAACAAATAATAGGGAAAGCTGAAAAGCAACCATAGCAACCATTTATCTCAGTGTAATGTCACTGATAGCATAAGGGTCCAAATTAGCTACAAAGCTTTGATTCATACTTGCATTTAGCTAATTTCCCACTGAATTATCATCCCAATTTACCTTACAAATGGCATCCCAATTTGTCTCTCTTTTTAGGGGATTCATTGGGGTTTTGAAGCGGGCCCTATTCGTAGATATGCATCTCCAAGAACAGATGCTGTGTTGTTTGCCTCGCCAAGAGCCTCAAACCCCCCACAGATGTGCTCATTTCCCTAGGCAAGGGGAAATGACATGTCTCTGTGCAGAATTTGGACCTATTCCTCACTAATGATATAGAAATACACGGCTAAGCAATTCTACTGGGGACAGATCCTTTCTCATTTTGCAAGAATTTTGTTTATATGTATACAGCTCCATGACTCAAACTATGCCCTTATGTCACTTTCAAATTTCAGTGGTAATTAGGTGGAAATCAGAGGAAAAACGCCCCATGTTGTCTGATCCACTGGATAAAGTGTTAATGAATGTGCAAAATGTGAGCGCACACGCTCATAGAAGCACAGAACTGAGTCAAATTGAAAGAATAACTGTGTCTAATGCACCTCATCTGCCATTGATTGTGGTTTCTCCAATTGTCCATTGTAATTATTTTGTTGGAGCACTGCAGAGAGGCACTGACCACAACCTTGCCCTGGGACGAGCTGCCAGCAGAATAATAATAAAGCACAGGAAGAAAATTGAGGCCAGTCTCTCCAGTCTCAGGTCTTTTATTCGACATGAGTCAGATAGCAGAATGTGTTTGTATCATTTTGTGAAACCTAAATTAAATCTAAGTAGATGAGAGCAGGCCCCCAGTACTCAGAGGACTTTGTTTCAGTGCGAAAAGAAGGAAGGAGGAGAATTTAATATGGCTGAAAGTAGCATTTGTGTTGGCAGTGTTGATTGTCTGTATGAGAGGGGTTTAGAAAAAGCTAGGCCAAACTGAACCACTGGAGTGAGCTCTTGGGATCAGTTGAAGGATTAAGGGAAAAAGGGAGAACAGGGGAATGGGAAGGAAGTTTCGAAAGAGAGTCTGCAGCACGCTGAGAAGGATGTGAGCGAGAAATGAAGGTGAAGCGAGGCAGAAAGAAAAAGGAAAACTGTCTCCAACGTGTTGAGACAGAGGATGAATGTTTGAGGCTATAGCTTTTAAAAACTTCAATAAAGCCAGCTGGCTCCTGGCCGCATTGGAAAATGGAAAAAAGGAGGCTTTGAGTGGTGAGTCCAGGGGCCAGTGGAGCGAGGCGGGGCCCGGCGAGGCCAAGGAGCAGGGCAGCCTTCTTTTGTGAGCGAGAACTCATTTACAATAGTTAAGGCAGGGTGAGCTGCACTTAGCCAGGCCAAAAAAGAACTGTAGCTTTCATCTGCAGTCTTCAACAGGACTCCACAGGACTCCAATTCATCATTTGTTTGTAATGAAACACTAGGTATTCACAACTCAGAATTATTCATCATATTCCTGCGACACGAATATAGGCACACTTTTTGATGTGCCTTTTCCTTTCAGTGGCTCTATGCATGACTAATGTACAGCACAAAGCTTTGCTTTAAAGCAGCATGGGGTGAAGTTGTAAAGGCAATGAGCGTGCTGGGCAACGAAGAAGATGCTCCGCTCACAGTAAACACCAATACCGCCTGGCCGGGTCGTAGTAATGCATGAAAAACCCTGCTGTGGCCTCCCTTCCTGTTCCTCTACACCTTCAATATTAACGTCTTCTCAAAGTCAGGCAAAGACATGAAAAGCATCTGGTTTTGTGTTTCTGTTGTTCAAGCTTAAAAATGGAGATGCAGACTCTAAGCCAGTGGTTCGCAACCTTTTTGCCTGTGTCTCCTTGAAGAAATTTGTTTATTGGCTTCGTTTCCAAAGTTAGCTTAGCTTGAGGATTTTTAGCAACATTGCCACCATGCCTCTACAGAGACCAAAATCAAAACCTGTGCCCACATGTAGTTACATTTTTGAGGAGGTGCACATCAGTGACGAGTGATTCAGAGTCCACAAACACATACGTGTGCTGTAGCTACACTCTAAACCCTTAACACAAAACCATAAATCAACTTTAACTGTTCCTTTAAAATAAAGCTAATGTCTACTCGTACTCCGATGTCACATATGCCCATGGGGTATGACCAGTTTTGACAAGAAAACAGTAAACATTAGATTGATCTCTGAAAAATAAATCTAATTTTGTGCTGCATAATTTTCGCTTCTCCTTTCCAATCCTATTAATCATCTCACTGCCTCTCAGATTTATCTCACAATTCCTCGGGGGGTCCCGACCACCTGGTTGGGAACCACTGCCTTTCGCCACAAACATTTCGGGTATCTGCTCTTAAATCGCTGTGCCATGATGAGAAACCTCTCCCTTGGGAGCAAACACTGTTTATTTTTGGGGCATGAACAATATTATCCAGGCCAAAAGCATCTCCTAGGGGTATAATCAATGTTTGAATATATATAGTAAAAAAAACGTAAACGTGAACCTAGCCCAATTTTCTGACACTGTGAAGTGTGGAAAAGTTAGCAAGTGAAAATAGAGGAGAGTTACTCCTCTGCCAGAGCCGTCTAAATATTTCTTTCGGGGTCTTGTCTTCTTGGCAACAGGGCCATCTCAGAGCAGGACAGAGAGAGAGAAACTGCCATTACTGGTGCTGAGCAGTGCAGACAAGGGTGAAAAGGTGCTCTGTGTATGACTGTGAACAACCACGGAGATGGCGTGAGTCAGTGGATTTAGCCAGAATTAAGCGCCTGTGCCCGTTGAGAGATGTGGCTCACCTCGCTGTTACCCATAAATCCCAAATGCTCTCATTATTAAGTGAATTCATCTTGTCAGAGGCCAGGACATGGCTCAATTTAGGCTCCAGATTGCCATCCAGTTTTATTGAGTGGTCTCTCTCCTCAGTCAGAGGGGGGGAGACGCCCTTGCCAAATGAGGCTGGCGCGATGACGGCCGCCATCGACATCTTTACAGCTTCATCCTCCACTGACTTTGCATACGCTTACACCACATACTCTCACAATGTGCTGAGTCACTGTGATTTGGGACCAGGAATTTGTTTTGTTATTGGGGAAAGGATGTGAGTGTGTGTGTGTTGGTTTGCTCACTGTGTCCATTTCTCTTGCAAAGTTATGCTTTTGTTCCTGTGTTTTTTGGCACTGAAATCACAATGAAATGATAGTCCGCCAAGTTGCTTTAATAATTTTACTATCATCCTGTTGTTTACTTTCCCTGCAAATGCACAAAAATCAAAGTCCAAACACACACACACCTCTCTGTCTTTGTGTCGGTGCATTTCTGTGGGTGGCTTATCATTATTCTGCTTTGCGTCCTCTTTAACATAGCTATCAGTGGGAGAGGAGCACTGTTTCCAATCCTGCTGGTTAGCAGACTGAAGCCAGCATGGCCACCGCAGCATCCATGCTTGTCACTCTGGGTGTGTTATCGTTAACGGGAGGCAGATAGCAGGCAGAGACGAAACACGTGGTCACTAGGCCGTTGATTTGGCAGCTGTCTCTCCCTCTCTCTCTCTCTCTCTCCCTCTCTGTGTCTGAAACTGTTTGGTGTGGTTTTCTTCTGTGTCATAGAGTTCAGTGTGTTTTAAGGTTGCTGAATGGTCTGTGTGATAAGCTGGGGGCAGGATTTTCTTTGCAAACGGGTTTATCCTTGGCTCTGTGTTCTCTGCTAGAACAAAATCACTTGCAGTTTTAGTTAATTTTACTGTTTCTTCGGGCTCAGCTGGCTGGCTGGCTTGGTTTGGGGTTTGGTACAATGATTGCTGCAGCCAGGTTTAAAGGAATGGTAGTGGTTTTTGTCCAGTGTAGACTAGAGGTATTTAAGAATGATGTTACTTGGGTTAAAGCATGGGGTTGTAATAATGTTTTTCAAACTGTGAGAGCAGATGGTAGATTTAAATATACCCTGAGGAGTTTTCTTGTGAACACAGTTATATGCATTCAGTGTTTCTCATCAAAATTCATTGTGTGGATCCCTGTGACCTAAAAACTATTGTGGTGAATGCTTTTTCTTTTTGATCACAATACATTTTTTAGTTATTATGAAACCTGTACCATGTATCCATGTACTATGTATCCATGTTTACACTGAGCCAGTTTTCATTTCTTTATTAACAACTGGTGGCACCCTCATCAAATTAGAGAATTTATTATAATTTATAACTCTTTAATTCTTCCACACCTTTGTTACCAAATACAGAGAATGTTGGGAAGTTCTTGAAAGTAAATACACTCACTCCTTTCCTTGTGCTTTGGAATTTGCTCATACTGTCTACAGCCTGCACAGGCATGCAGTAAATGCTGATACCTGACACACACACACACACACACACACACACACACACACACACACACACACACACACACACACACACACACAC
>JBBMJY010000011.1:5908269-5941917 GCA_037833715.1 Toxotes lorentzi
CACACACACACACACACACACACACACACACACACACACACACACACACACACACACACACACACACAGTGCACACAACATAAGCGGTATCTCTCCAACCATTCACTGCCGCTACACCTCCCATTTACAGCAAGAGATCTCCCAGATAACCCACTATCTCAAAAATTAGAATAGTCACTCAGCCAGCTCCTCTTCAGCACATTCTTTAATGGCTGCAGATTTGTGACAGTCTCAACCACTGGGATTCAATTTAAATCTCCATTTGACATGCTGAGTATGAGATGGTCCAGAACAATCTCTCTTGCAGAGGTGACATGGATTTTCCACCAAGGAAGGTCTAGGCGCTGAGTACAGTACCTTACTTGGCAATGCCCTTGCGTACGGAGCTTGACCTTGCGTTCTTCTTTTACAATGCAGTCAAATGAGTGGCATTTTTAAAATTATCGCAGCTACTGATGAGCTTCATAGTTATACAGCCAGACTTCCTCATTAAGTCTAAATGTCAGGCACTGCCACAGATGGAAGAGCTATAGTCGTTTAACCTAGCTTGTGACAGTAAACACAGGTGCTGTCATCAACCGTGAAGCGGTACAGGTACATCGATTTGGGAGCAGATGTCAGCTTCATTGCCAATAGAGAGTTCTTAAAATCACATATCATAAAACTTGAAATGTCTGAACTTCGAGCTACTGAAAGTTGTTGACCTTACGGTTTTGTGGAGCAGTGTGAAGCACAGTCATTCACTACATTTACTCTGCAGTGCAATGGCTGCCATGTGACTCAGCAGCTTTTATGAGAAATAAAGGTGTGATCACACAACAGAGATGAAATTGGAAATGCGGGGAAGTGTGCATGAAAATGAACAAATGCTGGGAACTCGCAATAAGTCAGAAGGATTAATGAACCCTTATGAATGAGTGGTGAAATGTCTGACAGGCTAGACAGCAAGTGTGTACAGCTTTTCACTTTCTTAATACAGAGAGGGGAAAGAATTTTGTTTGTTTCCAATTAAGGCTGCAGCCAACATTATCAATTAATATATTCTACTGATTAATTTTTTCATTGTTTAGTCAGTAAATTGTCAGATTGTAAGCTCATTCTCTCTTCTCAGTCCCATTGTAATATCTATGAATCCAAGGTTAGTCTTCTGAGTGCTGAGTGATTAATCGATTATCTTCTTCTGATAAGCGATTAATCTTTCTCATGAGAGTAAACTAAACATCTTTTGGTTTTGGACTTTTGGTCGGACAAAACAAGCAATGTGAAGACATTTCATTTTGGAGCCTGGGAAAAAAGTGATGGCTGTTTTTCAGTATTTTCAGATATTTTCATGAAAAACACAATCGATTGATTAACCAAGAATATAATCAACAGATTAACTGATCATGAAAATAATGGTTACCTGCCTCCCTAAACAAAATATGAGAGCTGCTACTCTACCCCTGCTCTATGTGTAAACTGTTTACTATTGTATGACAACATATTGATTTTATATGTTGAACGTGTATTTATAGTGACATTCTGTTTATTACCACTGTACCAATGTATTTGCACCTCAGTAATCTTGCCATGTTTGTACCACTGATTTGCTGTAAATATGCCTTCATGCCAAATTTCCACATGATTTGAATGAAGATGATGATGATGATGATGAAGATGATGATGATGATGATGATGGTGGTCATGGTGATGGAGGTGTTGATGAGGAGCAGTGAGAATGGCCGAAGATGAAGACATGGTCAGAGAGGAGTGGTGGAAACTGCAGTGAGAGCTGCTGGGTTGAGGCTCAGCTTCCTCCACTGTGAGGAAACTTTAGTGACACCTGCTGGCAGCCTGACAAACATTACACAAGCCCCTGTAGTTTATCTAAATTTGACCAGCAGTAAGCTGTCACTTTCTTTGCTCACTCAGTTTAACGACCAGGGACATTTACATATCCCCAGCGGTGGCTCATTGCGAGAGTGCAAACATGTCATGAAAGAGCAGAGTACACAGGGATTTCAGAATGCACATGATAAAACAAAGGATTTCACAGTGTGTACACAGTACAACACAACATGCACTTTGAATATAATGACCAACATGTATGGGTGCTGCTGTGGCCTGCTGGATTTACGGTGCTATACTTGGATTTCGAGCAGACACTGTGCAGACGTGATGTAACTCCGCCATCTAGTGTTTAAAAAGTAACAATGAATTAATGGTAAATGTCACTGAATATTTACTTTCCCAAAGGTTGCGTTCACATCCAAAAGCGGTTTGTTGTTCACAAAGTGCATTTGGTGCAGATCCTTATATTTTATGTGACAACTGTTTTACAGCTGTAATTAGAATAAATGGGGACTGTGACCTATTTAAATTTGTTGGGGTATGAGAGGAGGTGTACTGTAGGGAAAACCCTCAGTTATTCAAAGCACTAAGGCAGGTTCTGCAACATGATATGGATCATAGATATTTATTATGTCAGAAGTTCAAGCGTTTGCTTTATTGCACCAGACCAACATTAGAAGATTTATTTTGATCAAGACTGATGAGTTTGGCTTACAGGTATACCATGTTGTTAACAGCGATTATAAATTTAGGACCTGTCTTCACATGCTGCATCAACACAGTAATAAAATCTGCTTTCTTACACCTTAAAAACCCTTTTCCAACATTAAACATTTGTTTAATATTCATCAAATAAACGAGGAATGCTCAGATCAATATATCAAGAAGACAGAATGTTTCTGCTGACCTGCTAATGGCTGCCCTATCAGGTTAAGATACAGCTTCCTCATGGTAGAATGAACACTCCTCTGCTGTAAGCAATATTTTATTTTGGAAAGAAAAGACAAGTGGTTTATAAAAGCGATGAAAAGGAGGATATCTGTGTCAGTCAGACAGAAGGAAAACTGTGACCCCAATTATTAGCTACTTACTGTGCCATCATTACATCACCTTCACAGAAATTTCCCTGCTTAATTCATGTGACTCCAATGAGTCTCAAAGGGTTTTCACCTAACGACGCTCATGAGCTTAAGATGTGAACAACCCACCGGGCATACAATGCTCAGTGGTGCCCATTTTAAAAAACTACCTTTTTACCTTAGCATTTATTTAAAATATGCTGAGTACATATTATTTATCTTAATTTATCCTCAGCCTCCTCTTAATCCTGTACTTATCCCTTTTCTACATGACTGTACTCTTCCTCTGCTTTTTTAAATGATTTATTTATTTTAATTGCTTTTTCCAATGTAGTGGTAACCTTAATTTCCAGTACTTTAAACTTCGTCTCTGTAAAACCCAATAATGTAACATTGGGCCGTTCATAACTGGCCTTCCAACTTCTTTTGGAATTGAGCAAAGAAATCCAGAATGTGGTTATATTGGTACAGCAAAACTGAAATTTAGACAATATTTACTCCCAGTGAGATAAATTCAAAGACTTGGTAGGTAATATTTTACAGATGTTTGATTTATTTGTTTTTTTGTTTTGTTTTTTTTATTGGAAACTGTGCCTTTTAGGAAATTTAGGCTTTAATGAACAAGGTTTCATACTTAACATTGTGTGGATTACATTGTGTCATGGAACGCCCAAGGTAAATATAATGTAATTAAATAATACTGCATAACTGGTGTATCAATACCATAATAATCTGCAACGCTTGGGAAAAATGAACTTTTGAGCCACTAATACAGAAAAATAAATAACTGATAGGTTGAGGAACATTATTGTATTGATACTAAAGTCATATAAAAAATCCAAAATTGGCATAAAGACTGATTTTTAACACTGTCTAATGTACCCAGTGTAATAATTAAGATCTTGGTTTTCCAAGTCTCTGTGGAAGTCTCTGTATATGTCTTCTTCTATGCCTACGCCACAGCTGAGCAGTCACATACACAATAAGGCAAATGTATGTGAAATTACATATAAAATAATGCAATGATGAACTGTGTTCCACTGCTGAGTACTACATCAGACAAAACCTTAATGACCAGTTTTACTATTTCCACATGTCAGTTTAAAACACGCTATAAACATCATGACACAGTTCCACCAAAAATCAATATACAATAACATTAAATTATTTCCCAGCCCCACTTTGCCGCACTTTGCTGATTGTATAATGTTACAGGCAAAGCTTTATTCACTTGAATGCCAATACAGGATTTAATCATCTGCAGGGCAACATCAAAATAGACAGAGCCTTGCACAGTGCACACCAGTGAATCAATAGTCATACGTTTGTTTGTAATTATTTATGATAAATAATAAACAACTGCTCTATTTTCCTTCCAAATTCATCATTCTCACACATATATAAGACCTAAATTACACTAACTGGCAGCTGCAATTGACGCACTGTAACTAAATAGATTCCGCTGCTTGTTAACCGATTTGCAAAGCATTGATGATACAGCATAACAAACTGCTGCACTGCTCATTAAACCAGCAATAAACATTAAAGAGGCCGTAACTGAGCAAGCTGTCTTACCTTGAAGCAGGTGTTTGCTCTTTACCTTCCTCTGTTTAAAGGTATCCATCAAATTCCAGGGCACTGAGCAGATTTGTCCTGGTATTAGTTCACTCTTTTGGCCAAGTATCCCAACCTGAAAACTAAAAGCTCTCACAAAGGTTCACCAGTTAATCAAACTGATTGCACAAATCAGTGGATTACTTCCTGATTCCTAATGTGCAACCTTCTCCCTACAAGTCTCCCTGTTTTCACCCCCTGACAGATAAGCTCTGTGTTACTCTGTGCGTATGTATCAGTGCTACCCTCTGGAGCTGAGAGTTAAATCATAGCATCATTCAAATAACTTAAGCCTTATGTTTGCATCTATATCATGATTATGATTATCTGACTTTTGTATTTAATATAGATAACTCCATGACCTGTGTATGCACTGTACTGTTGTTAGCTTCAAGAGGAAGCCCATATTAAGGATGGAGAGCTGGATAAATACTTATGTTCTTTGTTTTACTGGATACATGTATATATGTGACTTTGTTGTGTGTTGACACAATCCTTATACAAATTGTCCTAAAAAAACAAAAAAAGCATTAACCCTCCGAATGACAGCTTCTTTAGAATGGTCAGTTTCTGTGATACCCATTCTTTACAGACTTCATCAGACTTCAGTATCATACACTGAGCAAAGTCAATATCATTAGCGGCAGGCTTGACTTTTTACAATGCACACAATTAAACAAGTCATGATAAAGCTTCTGCCATAGATTAACAATTTCATCTGTGCCACTCACACCAACAATACTAGAGGTTAAAGGGGTTTTATTGGTTCTGACCTCATTCCAAAATTCATTATGACTTTTAATGTGCAATTTCTGTGCAAGCAAATCAGCCCTCGTGGTATTCTCATTTCTTAAAGGTTTAATTTTAGCACAAACACTGCATTGCTTTTTTAAGGCCTCAGTCACCTGAAAGTTTTATTCCACTGATTTATTTTTACATTTATTAAAAGAGCTCGCTTACCAGCATGCTATACAAAGGTTTTCCTGTCATACTTCATTTACATTATTATTACTAAGGCCAGACCAGTCCAGGCTTCTATTGTTGCTATTGTTCATTAATAATGCAGGCAGGGTCTTTACGATTTACAGTCATAGCAACAGCAATATGGTGTGTAGTAACCAATCTCTATGTTGAATAGGGCATCAAGTCAATCCATGGCACACAATCTCTTTACTAGCATTTCCTAAAACTGTTTACAGGTAACAATACTTTACTAAATGGAGGACAAATTGTTGAGGTAAGGTTCACAAGATCTCTTGAAAGCACAGGCTGTCACTATCCCTAAAATGCTGTTGACCCACAGAGCTCCCTGGACACAACTGAAGTAGGAATGTTGCATTTACAAGTTATGAATGCAAGATCTTTAACTGCTCAGCAGATGCCCATGAAATATATTTTATAATTAAAAAGTTCTTAGTGTCACGCATTTCATAAAATGTTCTGTAGCGCAGAATACATTCTGGAAATGCTTTCTGAGTGCCTCGACTACGACTTCCTTCCCAAGTATTACAGATGATTGTGGTAATGATATTCTAATGATACTCTAATTATACTTTAATTATTCTGTTCCATTTTGTTTGTTTCATGGCATGAGATGCACTTTGTGGCATGTAAAGTGACACTTGCCCCAATATGCATTTGTGCATGCCTGCTTACAGAGCTCTGAATCCCTGCCCACATCATAGATTTTTTTTTTTTCTGAAAATGATAAAGCAGGCCAGTCTGATTATTGGGCTTCAGTTGGACATAAAGAGCAACATCTGACTCCCGGCGCACTATATGATCCATACTGGTTGTGTGTCTTCCCACTCCAGCAGTGAGTAGAGTTCACATGTTCTCCTTCAGAAATCCTTCCCCAGCGTCTCAATCTGAAAAGGTCAACAAAGACAAAAAGGTCAGAAGCGATTGAGCTGCCTCCGCCTTGCTGAGAACAACACTGATGATGATATCACAACTGACAGTCAGACAGAAAACTCTCTTGTGTAACAGGGAAGGTGTGGGTGGGATATAGGTGGGTGGGGGATTTACAGGGTTGATCATAAAGGCAAATTACTTTCCTGTGTAAGAAATTAACTTGGTCGATGAAACAAAACTGAAACGTCTCCTGAGACATTTTCTTTGAACTATTCTCTACACTTCCAGGAAAATGCCTCAGACCGACTGTCCCCTCTCAGAGACAGTGCACTATGTCCTTTGTGCCACACGGTGGCGCTACTGCATCAGCTTTAGGAGTCGGGAACCACTAAGTAAGATGGAAAATATTTGTGTGCTGACTGTGGGTGGGGGTTGTTATTGTGATTCAGCTCCTCGCCACAGGAGTGAGACTTCTCGGAGGCAAGCTGGATATTTTTCAAAGATGGATGGTGAAGCATCAACAAATGAAAAGCCTTTGGGTATTATGACTTTGAGTTAGTTACTCAATTCTCGAGTGAGTCTGAAAGGGGGGGGGGGGGGGTAGAAAAACATGGTAGTGAGAGAGTGGTACAGTAAATTACATGTTCAAGGGGCAACAAATTGCTACCTGAAAACCCTTGGTTTCTCTTCACATTTGCCTGGAGACATACCTGATCCCAACTCAGGTCAACAATTTGTATGGACAAAGTGGATGTTTATGCATACTAAACAGGAGCTACTGCGCTAATGGCCCTCTTATGGTATGAGGAAGGAGTACTTACACGAAGAAGCACAGGAGAAATACGTCTTTGTTGAGTCAGTTTAAAGTTAATGAACTTCTGCTGCATAACGTTTACCATCTCAAATGAAAATGAATGGCATGTAATCTGAACCATGACAGTGAATTACTGAATAAGCAGGTCTTCAGAGGAAGACTGCTGAGTGTGATTATGTGAGGCCTTTACAGCCGTGGTTTATAGCAGTGGGACTGATGACTTGGTCTGAAGCCCTGTCCACTCAGGTATCCTATTTGCAAGCGTAAACAGATGAGTTTTGCACAAGAATTATTATTTTTTATAGTATATTGATAATCAATTAACTTCTGGAAAAACTGTAGTGTAGTGTTGTAAATTGCATTATCATGTAAACAAAAAACATGAAGACTTCAAAATATACTTTTCTTATGCTGCTGGGAACTGCTCTTCAATTACTTTAGAATTTACTCTTGCAGATTGTCAGAGAAATGAAAAATGGTCAGTATCAAAAAAAATTCTGCTGTTTTCTACATTTTTTACATTTTTTTTTTCATTCTCAATAAAGTGTTGGTTTAACAACATCACACACAGGCACAAAAGCATATTTTCTCTGCTCTTACAGTACCTAATCTTGCAGTCTTTTGGTTTTACTTGCTCAGGTATTGAAAAATCTGGTTTTGATATTTCTGCCATCACCTGAACGCAATGGAAGCGATTGCAGTTGAAATTTTGTCAAAGCTTTTTCGTCAAAGCGCCAGAAATGATATTTAAAAATAACAGCCTTTTTTTGAGTCATGATGACAACACTTTCACTTTCAGTTCCTTTGTTTCACCTGACCCACTTCATTTCAGCACCACTGGATAATGCCTGGTGAGTCACTTCAAGCTTAACCATAACCAATAACTACATGCCTAACCACAACACTTGCCCTAGTCAGAAACCACTCTGCCTGATAGCTCATGTTGAATCAATGTTTTTGTACCACAGCCCACACAAATCTTCTCCACCATTTGAAAAAAAAAGAGGCTTCATCTGTCTAGACATATTCCCACTGTGCTGAGTTTATCAAGACATAAAAAACATTGAATATTTGGCTTCTCTTATCACTCAAATGAGCAGGAACTGAACTATGCTGATTATGTTGAGGGAATAGGATATGCAACCAGTAATCTTAGAGGTTGTAACAGATGAGTTATGGAGCAGAGTGCCGCCCTGTGGGAGCAGAGTGACTGAGGACTGGTGACATTACGCTTTGTGGGATGTGGCCAAGAGGCTGAGCCCTGCATCTATGCTGTGTTTGTTTGAAGGTCGAACAGAGTGTCATCCTTCGGGGGGAGCTGTGCCCTTCATTGCCTCGGTGGCACCGGGTCTGTCAGTGTATGAGCCCGACTGCAGTACAACAATCTGACACTGGTGCGCGCACTGCAGCTTCCTCTCCATCCAACTCCAACCAGGGTCTACAGAGTCAAGTCAGCCAGCGAGAACCCGGCGCAATCAGGAAATCTCACCACCGTGACTCCAAAATAAATGACACTTAACAACTTTGCAATCGTGCTGGGTTTCAAAATGTTTTACACGAGGCATAGATTTATTTAAGCAATTTGGGGTATTTAAGAAAAAAAAAGTAGAAAATACAGAAATAATAATACAGATTCAGTGTATTAAAAATAGCCTCAGATTTAACAAAGGAATTAAAAGACTTAATTGGGTATGAGTGGAGAGAAGGAACAGGCCACTTAATATGTAGCAGCCTACGATAAAGGCATAACTTATGTCACCAAGTACAAAATGGGAAACTCCAATTTGTTTCCATAAGGCTGAAGTATACCTCACAACATTTAAATGAACTTCAACAAAGATGATGTATGATGTATGGTTCAATTATTTGTTTATATGAATTAACTTGGCGTTTAAACTCAGCACAGCCATTTGTTTTTATTTAAAGTGATTAGTAACTGTGATTGTGTGACAGTTGCCAGAGACACGAATCGAATTTCTCATAGAACAATGAACCAAGTATTGTTATAACAGCCACTAGAAACATAACACTGAATAGCAAGTTAGTGTGACCACGCAGCCTATTATTTTGAAAAAGCCTGACAGGATGTTAAGCTTCTCCCCTCTGTGGTCTGCCTTGACACCGGCCATCCAGCATATCCCCACAGAGCAGCCTCGACTGCCGTATTCAGAGATCCCAGCTCCCCCAGTTCCTGTTTCCGCTGCAGCCTTTCCACTCAGTTTTCTGGAGCAACAAACCTCGGCTGCCCCTGCGTCAGACCCAGCCCCCGCAGTCCCGGTCGGATGCCGCTGGAAGCCGGTGTATCACGTCAAGGTAGGCGATAACAGTCCTGCTGCATGGCGGAAATGTAGGAGCTACGGAGGCAGAGCTCAGCCCCGAGAGTTCCCCGCTACATCCCGGCCTGTTGACTGCGTCGCTGCTGAGATCACGGTGACCAAATAGCGGTCGCGGTAGGAACATCTGGCGCCGTTGTGTCAGCGCCGTTACTCGGATATTATTGCTGTACTTCTGGTGGATGTTGGCTTGATATTTACATTCGCCGCATCCACACGAACTACCCCGCGTCTTCCTCCGTTGCCGTGTTCGCGCTGAGAAAGGCAAGTGGGCATGTTCAAAACAATTTAGGTTTACAGCGTGTCCGCAAAACCAGCAGGGTAGGTAGCCCGAAACCTCTCGTAAGACTGGGGCTTTTATTTTATTTTTTTACCTCGACTCGGGCGGTGTGGACGGACGGGCATTAAAGTGGGTTAATTTGGCAGCCCTATTAACGGCTAAAGGCACCAGCTGTAGCTGGAAGCGTGTAGCCTGTAAGCTAGCTGCGTCTGTTTTCTGTTTGTCGTGGGCATTGTATGAGTTCATACCGCTGAATGACAGAGAGAAAGAGAGAGAGAGAGAGAGAGATGCATTTGACCCCCTCCACCCCCAGACTACCGTCGCACACACAACGTGAAAATAAAGACACATGACAC
Source organism: Toxotes lorentzi (assembly GCA_037833715.1). Taxonomy (NCBI): domain Eukaryota; kingdom Metazoa; phylum Chordata; class Actinopteri; family Toxotidae; genus Toxotes; species Toxotes lorentzi. The sequence goes on from JBBMJY010000011.1 coordinate 5,918,430, forward strand.
ACGGGGTGCTTGACAAGTGTGTGTCTCCTTCAGCGTCTTTTCCTTCGGTGTGTCTTATCTTTACGTGTGGCGAGCGGACAAAGGTGCCTGTGTTTCAGCCTGCGTGCACTGCCGCTGGTGCACCTATCAGAAATTGTACACTTAGAGGTGTGGTGTATATGTGTAGTAAAATAACGACTCCGCTCAGTATGTGTGTGCTTCATCTTCATCACAACAGGACAGTCAGAGGGAGCCGGCAGGGTGGTATCTGCCTCCCATCCCCTCCTCACACACAGACACACACACACACACACTTTACAGTGCTGATGATAATGTAGGTGGCAGCACCCACATACACAGTGTTCTGTGTAGTTCAACTGACTCAGTCTGGCGTCAGTGCTGGTAAGGCAAGGGGTTCAGGGTTCCCAGCAGGGGCACCCATTAGAAGATGTATGTGCTCATAATGTTGTAAAAGTGCCACCAATTGGCCAATTGAAATAAATGTGCCGCTCACTCTGCACACTCAGTATATGGATGGGAGTAATATTGTCGTGATCTCAGAGCTGGAGCTAAAATAAGAGCATGTCAAGGGACAGTACAAGTCTCCTTGTAAAGTTATTTAATGTGCCATTCAGTGGAAAATATGTGTATTATTTTCCTGCTTTCTCAATAAATCGATTTGAAAGATCGCTTTTTTTGCTTGACTGTAATTATTACATATTGCTTGATGTCAGCTGCTGATATTACAAGACATATTTTAACTGGGTGAGGCACAACGTGATTTTTCTCTCTTTGACAGCATATTGTCCAACAATAAGTTATTAGCTCATAGTGTTGTATAGAGCCACAATTATCCCCAAGTTTTGATCCATTTGCAGCCAACATCCATTGTGTTCTCATTTGAATTGTTGTTGCTGACAAGGGAGAAAATCGACACCTATGGACAACTAATGCATCATTAATGTTATCTAATAAAGTCAGCCTTGGTAACTGGAAGCAGATTGATTGAGTTAGTAGCCCTAATCCATTCATGAATAAGTAAACAGCCATATATATTGTGGTGACAGCAGTCTATTCCATGGCAGGGGAGCTCTGTCTTGGATTCCAGTGGCAGGGACTGTGCTGCCTCAGATAGACGCCTGTTTGAATATGAACTGCTTTAAACTGTCAGGAGCCAATTATTTTACATAAAGCAAAGTGACTCATGCTTTGGCAACAATTTGCTTTGATCTGGGCTTTGTCATATTTGGAATGAATAGGCATAGCCATGGGTGGACCCATTTATATCAGCCAAGTGCAAATAATAACATCAGAGCAGTTCATTCCAGGCTGCGTATTTTTTGATGAAGCACTTAAATCAAATAGTAGTGATAACACTCAAACTAACCCCTAAAATTTACTTGGCAGGTTTAAAGGTTTTTACGGAACGCCTCCCAGATCGTGCTGTTTCTTGCTGTTGAGTTGATTGCAATGGACTAATGTTGCATTTAGTACCATGTACCTACTGCAACACACAATACTGCATCTATAATACAGGAGACTGTGATTTCTAGAGAAGTAGCCCCCATCCCCACCCACTTCAGCTGATCTATTATTTCTCCTTCCCTTCCTTCGTTGCCCTCCCTCTCTCTCTCCCCTTTGTGCTTCCACCTTCCATGCTTCATGCCACTGTCTGTCTTCATTTTTGACTAATGAGTTCATTAAACATATTAGAGTTACTCTGCCAAAGAGGTTAGATGCAGTGCGGCAAGCAAAAATGGACGGTGACTTATTTCATAGTTTTATCTGTATTTAACACTGTGCACATTTGTCACGTGGCAAGTGCCATTTTTCTGTTTGGTTTAGTGCAGCAATCCACTGCCAAGTGGAGTTTTATTTAAAATAGCAGTTGGATTTGTTTTTCATTCCAGTTCTGTCTGCAATAACAGCCTGTCACCTGCACAGCAAGCGCCTCTGTTTGCTTGAAAAGCCATTCTAATTTCAAGCATCACAGTGTTTTGGCTCAGTGTACAGTGTGTGTATAATGCTTGATATTGGCTTCAGTGTGCTGTGTATACATCCCCTTTTTGCACCCTGTTGTCCCAGATATATCCTTTTTTTTCCTGAGAACGTCAGACGGATGAGAAGAGAAGACTGAATAGAGCTATGGAGGAAACAAACAACACATTTTGAAGACATGTTCCCAGTTTGGGGGTCTCCTGCCACAAAGACAAAGAAAATTGAAGTGAAGAGGCTATGCAAGACACGGCAATGCTTGTAGCGAGCTGCATTAACAATGCTACCAAAAGCGGAAGGCTCATCTGGTAGCATTGTTTTGTTGGTGTTGTTTATCTCTGTGCAGGGTATTTCTGCTCCCAAATTCCAGACAATGTACTGTAAATAGAGCAGAAGTCATTGAAAAGAAGGTTTTGTCTTTGTTGTTCCTGCTTGGAGGAAGGGAACGATTGAAATTATCCTATATGGATACATGGACACCCACCCATTTGTGAGCCTTATTACAAAAGACTTGGCCTGTTAAGACAAGAAAGATAAATAATAGCTGGTTCATGCATATGGTTCAGTGAACAATCACTGTATGTCAAATGCTGGCATTTGGCTGGCATTTATCATGTGAGACTAGAGTTTGGTGTTTTCTCTCTCCTCTGCCCTCTAGGCTTTTAAAGACACAAGTGAAGAGCTATGAAAATAATCATTAACCTCTTAAGATGTTAATGACTTTGTGGAGAATCTTGATGATACCCTCTGCATTAGAGTAAGGTGTGGAGAGTTAACCAACTGTAGGTCATGTGCAGCAACGTACCTGTAGTCTCTAGTTTCTTGTAAGCTTGCTGAATGCAGCCTTTCTAAAGGGCAAAATCTGTAGGAAAAAGAGCTTTGTGCCATCACTCCCATCCTGCTCTCAGACTGCCGGAGGGCCATTATTATCTGTATTGTAAGACAGAGTGTCTGTCTAGTGATCGTACGAGCCAATCACAGGGCGAGTGTGGGGCAGGTTTCCATGGAGAAAAGCGGGCTGGGCTGTGAGGCTGCTGAAGCTCAGCTTGAGCAGGCTAGCCTGATCCAGGCTGATAGCATTCTCCAGCAGCAGAAAAAGAAAAGGCCCCAGCAGGCCTGCCCTGCTCTCTGTCTGTGTGAATTTCTCACTGCTTGTCTACCTGTCTTACTCAGCTGAATGTCTGAAGACAGGGTGGAAGAAGGGGAGATCTGTAAAGGAATTCAGTCAGACGGGCACAATAGGAGCTTGGCCCGATAGCCATGTGGCATCAGATTGGATTTGTGTAGGAATTGGATCTAGATCACATAATGCCTTAGCCACAGCTGTCTAGATTGGGTTTGGAGGATGTTTGAATGCGTGCTGGGTTTGGATTGAGGGCTAACTCTGAGTGTGCCCTGTCCCTCTTATTGTTGTTGTGACTAGTCAAAGATCCTGACCTGTGCTTCCCCTCAAAGAGTGTGCTACACCAGCTCTGTTAGGCCCTACAGGGAGGCTGCCTATCCTGCAGTGCACTCACATCAGAGAGGATGCGTATTTGCATATGTGTCCACACTTGCTTTTGTGTGCTTGCATTTGCTGTATCTCAGGGAAGTGGGTCTTACGACATTTCTTCCCAGCTCATTGGGGCCGTCCAGAAATAGGCATGTACCCATCCACATTCAGCACTTAAATTCTCTTCTTCCTTTTTTTCCCCTTTTCAGTAGCAGGCACTTAACTGTCCCTTGTTGCACAGCATCCTGTGTGCCTTTTCATTAATTTGTATCTCTCTATTGCATATATATCTATAAACTTGTCTGTATATTTATTCTAGTTTTTTGTTTGTGAATTCTTGGCACTAAGACAAGAAGCAGTGAAGTTTGTGGCGTTCTTCCTCTCCATGAGGAACTGAACTCACATGGGTATGACACACACTGAGAATTTTTAGCTCATCAGAAGCTGCTGAGAGACTCACTGTGGGACACAATCAGCTCCCCCTCTCCCTGCCAGAAAACCACCCACCTACCCACAAATTCCCCTGATGTTCAGTGCCCATGGCCCATCAAACAGCCGTGTCAGCCCCTCTGAGTCCACAGCTCAGGCCAGGATCAGAGCAGGCATGGAGAGCTGGAGGGATTCAGGAATGCTGCAAAAAAATTCTCCGCTCCCTGACAAGATACTGCACTGTCTGGGTCTTATGTACCCCACAGTGCCTAACTTAAAACAGGCTCTAAACCTACTTAAGTCTCCAAAGGGTTCTTTCTAGCACGAGAGCCTCCTGAAAGTACAAACCCATGCTAGTGGCATCCACAGATGGATGGGACAGAGATTTGGAGTGTAGAGGAGGCAGATGGGTACAGAGGGGAAATTAGGAGAGAAGAGAGAGGTAGTAATTGGGACAGATGCGCAGCTTGAGGCACAAGCAGTCAGATCACCCACCTCTTTCCCACCCCACCACCCAAAAAAAAAAAAAAAACATAAAAAAAAGAGAGCCAGAGAGCCAGATGCTGGCCATTAAGATCACAGTGACAATAGCCCAAATTCATTCTGCGACCAGAAAACAGAATGCACAAGCCCACAAAGACACACACACTGGAACACAAAAGAACAAGACTATGAGCTCATCTGACAGAATGGGTGCATTTCCCACACTTGGGCAGAAAGGTTGTGTGACAGGCCTGCCTCTGCATCGGGGTTTGTGGATATTATTCTGTTTTCAACAGGAAGCCCAAATTCCAAACAGCCACTCCAGCTCTACCCACACACACATGAGGATTATTGAATGGCCTCCATTTAGCCAGTGGTATCTGATCCAGTACTTGCCAGCACTGGGTGGCCTGGGTGTGACCTCCACACAGGTCCAGAGAGGCTTCAACCCCAGGCCCCTGGAAAGTGGGACCTGGACCATGATGAAAGAACTGCATTATCTGTCTCACAGGCGGGGGGCTATTTATGTCGCTGTTGTCATTCCTGCTTTCTGGAGGGTTTGTTTGCCATGGTGGGGGGAGTGTTTATGGATTTTTGCTTTTACACTATTGATTCCCAAAGGGGTAAATTCATCTCTGTGACCTCCATTACGAGGTCAGAATGGAGGGTCAGCTACACTGTGTAGTCCCTGTAGCTGGGAGAGATTCAGTGTCTCGCTTAGCACTTAGCCCCCTGATGTCTGTGCCAAGTTCACAGGAGGTGAGGTGGTTAATGTGCATGTGTCCATCTCCATATCTCTCAAAGAGTTCATTGTAAGTGCATGTGGCAAGTGCAGTGTGTTATACTGATGGTTGGCAGTGTAGGGTGACGGCTGAGTGGATTGTGAGGGATCGTAGAGGATTTGCCTGATTGGATTTCCATTGCAGGAGTCCTGTCACCTGTACCAGCATGGGGCTCCGGAAAACAGCAGGGTCGCAATCAGACAGCAGTCACACTGTGAATATACAGCAAAATCTGCAGTCCGGTCCTGCAGACGCAAACATCCACTGTACAGAGCAGAAGGCTCCTAATAACTAAGCTTCCTAATAACAGGTACTCGATTCACTTCTTTTAAGTAGTATTAAGAAAAAAATTCCTTTATGGAAAAAAATCCACCGTCCAGCATTTATGAATTAATGTTAGTGCTTAGTTTCTGGAGCCATTTAATTGCTTGATGATAATTTTCCTATTCCCCACCAAACTGAACAAATGCAGAGGGTGTAATGTCATATTTTTCTGCACTCCCAACTGTAAATTTCAGGCTTTCATATCCACCCCTCGGAAACAAACCCAAAGACTTTGTTTTGGAACTCTTTAAAGGATGATCAGTTATTACTCTGGCAGAAATGCATTGTTAAACAGACAGTGATGGTAATTTCTCCAATACGTATCCTCTAAAGACCAGAATGCACTGCAGCAACAAGACATTTTGGGTTCAGGTTTAAGTGCACAATGCTCTTCACTGAAAAAAAGCACTGATATGAATCTTTTTTTCCCCTACATATAGCTGAATTAACAGCTTGTTCCATTGAGCTTGGCAGGCCTCTCTGGGGGTTGTTGAAAAGCACTCTGGGAAATATAGGAAATCACTAACTGAAGTCGAATTAGACAAGGAAGGCTGAAGGAAAGTGGGTACAACAAAATAGTAATTATAATAGTCACAGAATACCTCCTGGAGTGCATTGTTTATCACATATTGATAATTTTCAACAGTGTAAGTGTATCTGAGGGTGGATTATTCTTTTCACTTCTTTTCTCACTGCTCTCCTTTAGGACTGGGGTGGATTTAATTGAGGAAATCGGCAAAGTATCAGGTTGGTATTTTACAAAGAAGAGCTAGAATTTTTACCAGATAACTGAGTTGCTCTGAGTAGGAAACATTTGGTCATCAATTGTACATAGCAGCACTTCGGTGGACAATTCTGAGGATGCTAATTTTGTTCATGGAGTACACCCGCCCACAGTGGGCAGAAATATCTGCATGTTCATTGTACGTACTGAGGGATCACAGAGGTGTTCAGGAGCGAACTACGCTGTGATTCTCTCAGTGAGTTAAGAATAATTCACACCTGTTCAGTTTGCTCACTCTAAGACAGGACAGCGCCACAGAGCTTTATCTGCATAATATGGAAGAAGAATATATATGAACTAAATAGATGTGATGGAGGATTGTGGGAAAATCTCCCATCACTGAGAGCAGTGATGTCCAGTCTCTTTTTGCTTAATGGAATTTCGGGGCATTAAGGAGTTCTGTGTGCCAGAAAAGTCTCATTCCCAGCGTTTCAGTTATTGATTGAGTTATAAAATTAATTCATAATGCTCATTTTGCAGGCTTTGCATTATGGATATTGCATTCTTTGATACTGCAACGTCAATACAAAATTTTCATCTCTTGTACAGTGCAGATGGTGGGTGTTTGTGGGTTGCAGGGGCAGTTCATGTAAGTAATGTGCATGCCTAGTGAAAACCACCATGTATTACCGCCAGACAACACAGACCTCATGGGTTGCTTGGGGTTTTCCATCAGAAAGTGGCAAATTGATTTTTCAGTTTCACATCGCTTTTAAAATAAATGATTGCAGAAGTGAAAAATGCTCTGCATTCCTGTGTAAACAGAAACCATAATGTTAAGGGTAAATTGAGCTGTACATTTACCAAAAACAATTGCTTTGCAAATAATGTCAGTAAAACAGACTTTTTCCTGTGTTAAATCTGCTGCTGAGTGCAGTGTGGAAGTCTGCAATGCAGTACATTTGGTCTTATGTTATGTGCAAGATATAATCTATGTCAGCATAGACACAGTGACTAATGCAGTGGAAGGTTATGTGTTCATCTGGTGTCTCTGAAGTATCTGTCTGACGTAGTGTATCTATAATTCAGCTGGTAACACGAGGGGAGCCATCGAGATTTTGTGAGAGGCAGGATGATGGTTTGGTCTTTTACCAGTTTGGAAATTGGGAAGTACAGTTGTTTGTGTTCTGATTCTCCATCTTAATTTCTGGGTTCTGTCCAGCTCATGTCGTAGAGGTCACTGGGTTAAAATTACTGCAACTGTAACATTTTGCTCTGCTACTTTTGCCGGCGCTAGACTGTGCACCCTGCAGGACCTCTTGTCCAAACCCAATACCTGCAGATTCATAGGCCACCTTTGCTTCACCACATCAGCACTTTTCTGTTACACATCTTGCTGCTGCTGCACGCTTGGTGATGCCATTCAGTCCTCCTTCAGCATTTGTGAGAGTGGCAGCACTGGCATTCACCTATGGCAAAGCCCTTGGCAAACCAGCTTGAGACCATTTGCATCTGACATGCCTGCCATGTAGCCCCAGGGGTGTTGCAGCACACGGTGTCCTCTCTTTTCATGTTGTCCTGGTACCATCCTCCATCACAGTCCTAACCCCACTGCTCCTTATTGCCAGTGCCATAAATGCACAAGGGACTTTAAAGAGCCCGCTTGGCAGACCCATTTCTCAGTTTTAGCTATGGTTTGGGAGAGCAGTAACAACATGTCATTCAGATATAAGAGCCCCTAATAGGACTCAATGAGATGACACTGCAGTCCAAGGCCTATTATGCTGTTGGAGCTGTGGGACAGATGGAAAGAAAAGAGGAGGGAGAGAACAAGAGCAAGTGACTGACCACATACCAAAAAATGATGAAACATCCCTCATGGAAACAGAGGACTGGATAGACATGATAGAGGTAGCCTGAACCAGTAGGACGCATTCTGTCTGTCTGTGTCCCAGATCTAGTTTTGAAGAGCATCGAGGAGACATTCGTGAGATGCCAGCCACACTGCCAGGCTTTCAAATATGCATCTGTAAAATAGCTGTGTGACAAGCCGCTCCAGAAACAGAAAACGCCTCCCCTAACCTGTTTTTTACTTTTCTTTGATCTTCTAACAACAGCAAAGAATTGAAGTTGGCACATCAACTCAGTGAGGAGATTTAAAGTCTCGGCGAGGGCTTCGCCTCCTCACTTTGATTTGTGGAGTAAATGAAGGATTATTATAGATGAATCCAGTGTTATGGTTGTCCTCCAAACCTTGATGTTTAAACAAAAACTAATACAGTGCAACCACCTGAACTGCTGTTCTGTCACATTAGAGGATGGATGAGGCAAGCCGCAGCCCCGTATGGCATACTTACTCATCATCAGTCCACATGCACAACACTGAGAACGTGTTATTTAGAGTCGTAATGGTACCCTGTGGTCGTTGCAGTATAACCTACCCCGTCTGCATTTGAGAGCTAATTACATGTTCACTATTGCAGTACGTGTCCCAGTGAGTGGGGAAGTCTTTACAGCATGGAGAGCGTCAGGCCTGGCCAAGGTCAAGTTGTAAGGGTCAGGCTTCATCTGTGAGCTTACCCTTCTGTTTGAAAGCTGACCCGTCTGCTCGGTTGAAATAACAAAACACCCTCTGCACTTGGTCTCTTTTTCGTTCAGAGCGGCATCATCCGCCTCACTCGGTCTTTGCTCTCCTCTGGCAATTGGCGCCCTAATTGAGGCACTCTTGAGCCATGTTTATCACCGTGGCAACGTTGCCCTGCAGATAATCATTGTCTTGTGGATTAGCATAACAACAGAGGAGAGGCTTTGCTTTAATTCCGCTAACACTGGACCAAGCTCCTTTGTGTCGGCTCGCCTGCCGGGGTTGTCTTAACTGGGATTAGAAGTATGGGCTGCTAGCGCCCACCAGGCACCCCCATTGCGCTCATGCCCCTGCCTTCGTTCTTGAGTGAACGCTCTTTGTGTCCTTGGAAAATCACGATTTTCACCTCACCACTGTATTATGAGCCCTACCTGAATGTTACATTTTTAGCACTGTTTTCCTGAAAGCAGTAATTCACCATTAACTTCTCATGTCCATCGACTGAAAACCAGCACGGTGAGAATTACCCCCAGGTTCCATTCTGACCTTCTCTCAAAGGACTGAAATTAACAAGGCTGTCTTTGTACAGCTAAAGGTAAAAACATCTGCCAACGCTGTCCAAGCAGCTTGCGCAGCATTCTCTGAAGCAAATTGTTTTGCTTTCCCTTTTCTAGTAAGTGACTTTGTCCTTGAATGTGCGCATGAGCCCTCCAGCTCTTCTGAAGTAAATTATGTGTGCAAGCACAGGAGTGACTCTGCTTCAAACTAATTCACACAAAGTGCCATCCTAACATGTCTTAAATCAAAAGTGTTTATACCAGTTCCAAATGACTGGCAACTATGGAAAGAAAAGGTAGTTGTCATAGAGAAGGACAGGACGTGATGAATCTCTCAAATGGAGGTAGAGCCATACACTTTCAGACAGTCTGTCAGGATGTCGCTCTCAAAAAGTGAAAGGAGTAACCCTAACCCTAACACTGATGCCTTGATCCTCATTGGAAATCATGAACTATTATACAATCAATGGTAGTCTAAGAAAAATTAAAAAAATACTCGAGATTATTAAAACAAACTTTAATTTAACTTTCTTTAAAAGATCGAAGTGGCATGCTGAACTGCCTGGCTGGTTTAATGAGAAGTGAGTCACAGTTGGTAGCAAGTGGGCTTGGTTGGCGGCAAGTGCGGGGAGAGAAAGCAGGAGTGTAGCAGGAGCGTGCCATGCTGTCCTGTCCTGATCTGCCTGCACAGCGCAGTAGGGGCTCCCTCAGGAGACTGGGTGTAACGACTTGTCTGTTTCTGCTGGCAGAGGGTAGAAGGGAGCTTCAGAGCACAGAGACGGAGGAGTGAAGGGGAGAGGAAAGGCGTGGGGGGGAGTGGGGGCAGCCACTGACCCTGTAAGCACACGAGATTAAGAGGAATAATAAAAAGGGGTCTTGGCAGCGGTTCACTAATACGCGTGGTAATTTAAAGATGCTTCGAAAAAGAAATGTCAATGATGTGTGGGTGGGCACAGTTAATGTGCGTGTGTGTGTGAGAGAAAGATGCACACATGCACAATCTCCGTGGAGGATTCCTGTGGTAAAGCATTCTCAGCTTCTCAAGCAAACAAGTGGTGAGGCGTGCAAAAGGAATTTCAGGCCCTCTCAAAAAATGACCACACCATTGGACCAGAGGTCCTTTGAAAGATTAGCAGAGTCTATATGCTTTTGTCACACACACGCTTCTTTGTCCCATAGTTGATTTATTTTGTGGAATGGTGGTTTCACACTTTTTCTTGTGGCTGACATTATCTAAGTATGTTTTCCTTTGCCAGACTTTTTTTCCAGGCTAATTTGCTGTGTTTAAGGCTACCAACCCACCAGCCAGCAGTGTTTAATTCCATTTAACTTGCAGTGTCAGTACTTGGCAAGGCCCATAGCAGCACAGCATAGCTGGTAGCTCTGGATAGCATTTCTCTTATTTAATACAAGGGACTCTTGTGGACTCTTATGATCATTTGGTTATCCATGTTTGAATCCCATCTCGCGAACAAGACAAGTTGATTAAATCTGAATAACTAACACCACTGTGAGCTACTTTTATTCGCCTCTAGTGTAGTGGGCTGTTTACAAGTGGGTAAGTGGTGGGGGGAAGGCGAGTGGTGTGAGGCAGGCTGCTGGAGCAGGTGACATCTGTGACCCAGCACAACAGTGGTGGATGCTGGACACATGCTCCTTCCTCAAAGGCTACTGGCACCCTTTCTGCCTCATTGGGCTCATGCCCACACGCACCCTCTTACACACACACATTTTAATTACCTCATCTGAATGAATCCACTGTACATGAGGTTATCTTGAAACGATAACCTTTAGCAAAGAACCTTCAGGACATAAAGACACAAAAAAAACAAAAATCATTTTTGCCCTACACAGACTTTTTGTCAGCTTTGTGGAGAGATTTTTTTCTTTTTTTTCCCTTTTATTTTAGAGAGCTGACCTACGCTCAACAAGCTGCTAACAGCTACTTTGCGAACATGACAGACTGCCAAACATCAGGATCAACGGCTTACAGAAAGTGACCTCCCAATATGTGCAGCTAAGAGCTGATAGTAGGTCAGTTTGTCTGTTTCACACAAAAATCTAATGGAAAACCCATCTCAGGAATGGCTGCTGCTCTGTGCTCTTCCCCTCTTCACTGATATAACAGCACACACACACACTCGCTCACACAGAGTACATACTGTACATACTCACGTGTACTGGAACTTTCTCCAGGCTTCACAAAATGACAATCAGATGATTGATCTTGCTTCCTGAGTTATTAACCCTCTATATTTACCAAGCCATTAGCTGCCAGATAATTGAACTGTTAATTAAAACAAAGGCCTTAGTTCCCCCCATTGAATCCCTAACTCCCCTCACTGAGCTGAAGACCATTACATACAGTTCTCCTTTCATCTCATTCCCTGCTATTGTGCAGTACTGTATTCTCAGAAATCCCAAAGAATCCACTTACAGGTTTTTGTCATTGTAATCTTACAATAAGTCAAATGTATTTTTTAATTTTCTTTTAATGCAGCACTACATGATTTATAATAGAGTTTTACATCAGCCCCCCCCTCCTCCCCACATTGCCCATCCATTCTCTTCCCCTGTCCCTGGAGGGAGCACATTTCTCCTCCTGGTTTCTCGTTGCACTCTGATAAAGCTGACTCACCCTCTGATGTCTCTTATCTCGTCTCATCTCTTGCAGTAAAGACTGTCTGTGTTTGTTTTATACTTCCTGCCAGTCCCAGCCCCCCCTCGCTCCTCCTAGGTAGAGCCCAGTGCCTTCCAGTCAGGGTGTTGTATGCAATGAATCAAAATCGGAATAACTTAATGGAGTGCTGACCTGCCTCCTGACCCTCACTGTTTATCAAATTCTATCATGTATTGTAGCTGGATACCCCCCTCATCACCCTCCCATTGTGTGAGAGGTATAGATTTGTTGCTCCATGTTTCTGGCAGTACAGCCCTCTGCTTGCTTACTGCCACTGACAGAGTGTGTGTCCGGTGCAGGCTATGCTTGGCTGCATCAGGGTAATGCTGCTGGCTAACACAGATCTAGCAAACAAACAACATACATTATATTCGAGGCGAGGAGAGTGGTTTTATAGCCAAGGGGCCTCACTGTGTGTGTGTTTGCATGCATGCTAGTGTGTTTTTGTACATGATTGTGTTTGTATGTGCATTGACCTACTATGTAGGCCACACAGCAAGAAGCAGCAGACCCAGACTGTGGCAGACCTGCTCTAACCAGGCTTAAGGCAGTGGTGTAATAACAGCAAAGTCAAACTTGCCTGAAGTAGAAACAGTCAAACACAGCACAGTGTACACATCTGTGTGTACTTGCTGCAGTTGTGCATTGGTTGTTTATGTGCACTCCATGCCAATGGTGGTGCAGGAATAAAGAGGTAAACATAACCAATAGAAACTGGAAAATAGAGCTGAAATTATTAATTTATTAATCAGTACGTTGTTCTACAGAAAATTAGGCAACTACATCTTCAAATAAAATCTGAGTATTTAATTAAATGGATCAACCAGCTAAATGAAAGTGTGCATCAACTAAATGAATTCACAGATGGGGACTTTGAACCTCAATTCATGTATTTAAATTTTTTTTTATTTTATCATTCACTACATTGGTTACATAAAGAATCTTCACACCAGTCATTTTCCTTACAATGGACAAAGTAAAAGAGAAAGGACACATCAAAGGACATACTGTATGATAAAGAGTCTTGGTTCTGGTATCTGAGACAGAAAAATTAATTGTCGGATGCTGAGTATGAGCGTTGAGGGGCCTTATCGCCACCAGTGCTGATGTTACAGATAGTGTAACAGTGCACCACTGTTTTAGTCCAGTTTCACTATGGCCAGCAGTGGGGATCCATTTGCAAAGGATTTGACTGGTCTGGCCATGGAGTCCTACACCAATTCAAGGCTTTTTTTTCCCTCAGTAACCCTAATCCAAATACTTCTTTCTGTCTGCACGAAACCCCTGAAATTAATTTTTACTGCAGGTTTACCATTGGCTTTAGTATCTGTGAACTCTATTAAACAATCTATGTAGTTTTCTAAACACCTTGTCTTGGCTATTTCCTTTTTTTAGGTGAAGCGTTGATCCCATTTCATTTCATGTCCATGAGTTTAAAAATATAATTTGGAAATTTGGCTTCTATTTTCCCATCATGCAGCGTTAGATCGTTCTTTCTAATCATATTCGTCATTCATTCAAGGGTTTCTGTGACACGTGAGAACAGAAGGCTCGGGTCATGTGATTAATACCAAAGGAACAGTAGTTCTGTTTAGAGATGCCCTGTCAGTATCTCATTTTCTCTCCATCTGTCACTGTCCCTGACACTTTCTTTGTTCCTCAATCCATTTTTAAATGATATGTTCCTCTGTAGAAACACAGGCTGCTGACAGATATTGTATATAGAGTTGTACTAAATGAGCATACAACCACCCCCTCTTGATATCCAGGTTATTCTCTGTTTCCATGCAAGCACACACATACACACAGACAGACACTGGTCTGAGATCAGGTGTGTGCATGAGGTGGCAGTCTGTTCTCTCTGTTAGGTCCTCAGCTCCTACCAGCATTCCAGATGGCCATGGTGTCAGCACCACACCTTTTGCCCACACGACACTCCCTATATCCTAGTACACAGTCATAGTCATAAATGCAATGGTACTAATAATTGGCATAATTTCTTTCGTTGTTTCGGTTTTCGGCCTTGGTTTTCTCATTTTACATTTTTCGGTTTCGGCCAATAATTTTCATTTTGGTGCATCCCTACTACAGATTATTACAGTTTTACTACAGGTTACAAATGACCATCAAATTAATGGAAAAGTGTTCTTGAATGACACAAAATATCTGAGGTGTGTTTAAATATGTCTGATATTTGTGTCTGATACCTGGTTTTGTAGCCTGACCTATAAACAGAAGTGATGGACTAGTTCTAGTGTATGTCCTCCATTAACCCTCTGATATCTAAATGGACATTCCTGTGTTTAATATGCATTTCTGCTTCTTCTTTCAGTTGCAGTTTTATTAATTGTGATTTTTTTAAAAAAGAGCTTAGTAGCAGGGCAAAGGTATATTTTATCAAAATATAAGGCTGTTACTAATGTTTGGGACTGTAACTAAGGATTCTGTTGGTTATGCACTGTTTATAAACACATTTTAAAAAGCAGCACATTCTTACAATTGAGAATTTACAATTTGCATGTTTGTTTAAAAATGATCTAAATGAATATCAAGTACCAACTATTAAAATCGACTAAGCAATTATTAATCAACCAGTCCTTTCGGCTCGAGTGATGTTGGAAGAATGATGCTCTTCTGGGGGTTTTTTTTTTCTCAAAACTGGCAGAAGTAGAGCTAATTACAATAAATGATTATTTCAGTTTATTGTGTATAAACAGAAATTTCATGGGAAGGACCAACAGTACCACACACTGTTTTACAAGAGCAAATTAAAAAGCTTTACAAATAGTCTGTAGATTTAATTGCCACTGCTTTGGATCAGTCAGTGAAAGAAAACAGAATAACAGACTTTTATTTTTTAAAACAGATCATTAAATTATTCAGTGAAAGTTTGCAGAGGATGTGCGCTCTTCTTCTGCAATGCCCTGTTTCACATTCATACAGCAACTCGGGGAGTTCTGCAGGAGAACCACACGTTTGTTTTCTTCTTTTGTTACAGTACAGAGCAGCTACACTGGAGCAGATTGGACACTGTGTGCTTTGCTCTTGGGTACATGTGGGTGTTGATGGAATCAGAGGGGATGTATGGGGGGGGGGGGGTCATTTATCCTCTGCTGGGCCACTTCTAGTCACAGTTTTATCTCTTTGACTTGTTGCTGATTTCCATTTTTCAACTTTGATTCAGGCCACTTGTTCATCTTTGAATTCTGTTCCCATCATCACACCGTTCAGTCATTATTGCGGCAAGGTTCTGCTATTCAGAGGCAGTATTCCCATTCACTCTCTGTGCTCAGCAGCACCCCTTTTCATTAACGTGCTTCATTCACTCCATGCTGGTCTCTATTAATACATTCCTTCATTCACCCCCCTGGTGAATTCCTCTGTACTGTATATATAAACTCCCCATTTGTTGTCCTTATCACGATCATCTCTCCTGCTGCCCTCTCCTCCTCTTCTTTCTGTTCTCCTCCCTTTCAATCTTCTGAACGCCATGTGCTCTCTGTCCCCCCCACCCCCACCCCTCTTGCATTTCTGTCTCTCCTTGCCTGCCTCCATCCTTACTGCAGGGTTGAATCATCCCCGTTTCTGCTTGCCTTGTCACGTTTGGCCCCCGTGTGCATCTGTCCAGGCCTCATCACACGGAGATGGCGCTAGCTGGGCTGACGTCTCGCCACAGCGCTAAGGGCCTCTGATGTCCATGACGCTAGCACTGACCTGTCCCTCACTCCTCAAAGCACTCACATCATCAAAGTGGGACAAATTTCTGCCCAGGGGCTAATAATCTCCAAGTACTATATGAGCCGCATGTTTAGCGAAGCCATTTCTAGATTAGAAGGGGAGGGAGGCAAGGGAATTTTATATCTTTGTCTTTTCTTCTTACTACACATATTCTGGCTGGCTGCAGATTTTTAGGCCTTTTCATGTAATTCGTATGCTGCCTCCTCTTCACTTGGTATTCTCTGGCTGTTGTCGGGAAGACGGACCACATCAGCACTATTCTCCTCAGAGCTTTCCCTCACAGGGGAGCAACCGCCTCCCCTACGTAACCGGCTTCAAACGACACACCTCAGACTGCACGCGTGTGTACGCTCACATGCGCGCGTGCACTTAGAACAGCAGAACCTCCATCCTTGATGCAAACAAGCACACAAATGAAAAGCCCCAGCATCCTCCTTGGTGGAAAATTGAGTCATGGTCCTTCTGCTCGCATAAACTGACAGACAAGCCAAGCGAAAAATGGAATCAAAATGTCCCTATATTGGGGAGTGTGCAGGCATGAACAAGTAGCACTGTGTGATTCTATAACAAGCACATGCAAATCAAGTCAACCCAACCCCAGACTCATTAAATAAAACATGGGAGTAAGGACAAAAGCCTGCTTCTACTGTAACCTTGCATATTCATAATGAGCGCTCTTTCCTGGACCATGTGGAGTGGAAGAATGTTATGCAGGGTGATTATGTGGCTGGGTACTTCTTGGGTGTGTGCTGTTGTTCCGCAGACTCCAAGCAGGGTGTAATACGAGTTGGTTCTTTATTCAGATTTCAAATTTGAGAATTGGAGACTTTCGTCAGATTAATTGTAACCCTGGGTAGTCCTGAGCCGGCTCCTTAGCTGAGATGTTACAGAGTGCTGATCTTTTACAGATTTTTCAGTTACGAGCTGCGGCACAAAATTTGGTTGCACCTAAAAATGTGGTGTGGAACAAACATGTATGTACAGCAACTATTTACAGTGACTGTCCAACACTTGCTCCTCAGTCACAACACACACATAGAAATAACTATTAACATAAAAAATAAGGTGCAGTGAAGAATTTTATGTGACATTTTTAAAGGGTTTTAAACTAGAGGTCATTGTAAAACACAAGGTTACAATTAATGTTTTGGTGCAATTCAAGAACAAGAACTTCATGGGAATCATTAATTTAAGAAAGCATTAAATAAATGAATCCCTAAATTAAATTCGATATATTTTATCTAACGTAGGGGAGCAACTTTTCCTGGGATACAGTGATTAAAAAAACAAAAACGCAATATTATGTATGAGGGACTGCTATGGCATTAAAAACTGAGTTGGTGGTCTGCCAATTTGAAATAAAACACTGAATTTTACATTTATATTGGTGGAGAAACTCTACTTAATGTGGACCCACCTTTTGTTAGGGTCAACACTGACACCACTCTGATGGATGATTGGTGCATCTGTAATGTAGTGTTTGCTTTTTTCGGCAATTTAGGCATCAGAACACAGCTGACACCAAACTAAGATGAGATGAAGAAATCTTACTGTATTGTGCATCTATTTGGCACGCTTTCAAATCTTTTACCATGCTGTTTTGTGTGTAGATTCTCCCAGATTTTTCCAGAGTCACAGACTGATCCAGGGATGAAACTCCAGTTCATTTTGGTCTTGATTTTGACCTGAACTCCGCCAGGGCAGTTGTAACAAACACTTGTGGGAGTTGGCCAGAGATTAGATGTCTCCACTGATCATGGTGATCCCCAGCCAGCGGAGTGGGCCGTGGGGAGAGGAAAGTGAAAGAGAGCCCATTTAGATCAGGCCACGCTGATCCATCGCCCAGAGTGACGGGTGAGAGATCTGCAAAGAGGACTCGAACTGTGACAGGCAGCGTTCATTAATGCTCCCACCTCTGCCGTGGAGTCCAGTCAAGGGGCTCCATACACAAGCACCCTCAAACACTAAAGCTCTCACACACACACACACACACAGACACACACACACACACACACACACACACACACACACACACACACACACACGGCTATCCAAGCAACGAGACAAGCGGGCTAAGTGTGGGTACTGATGGCTTCACTGCCTCAATTGATGGGTGCTTACAGGGGAGTGAAAAAGGAGAGCTGGAGATATGGGGCCAGCGAGACTTAGTGAGAGAGAGATGCAGTGGCGTGTCTGCTCTGTCGATGACTCTCTGATAGCTTGAGTTTAGCGCCACTTCTGCTCAACATGCAAAGCCAATAAATTAACCCACATCCTGCCCAGCTGTTTCCATTAAACATGGCAGTCCTGAAAATCTCTTTAGCCATCACCAGATACACTATAACCCAAATAAAGCGTCCTCACTTCCAGGTACTGAATTATACTGGTAAAAAGCTGTGTTATATGCTTGTGTTCAGAGTGAGTCACAGGGAGGGCAACGATAGAATTAGTTTATCGTTGTAAATTGCCAACATTAGATGGAACCAATATTGCATAAAAATCCATCTCTAGAAGGAACTGGCAGAGCTTGGTTGTGGCAGAATGTGATCGTGAATCTACAGTTGCTGCTGTGTGACAGACTTGGCGAGTCACGGAGCAGTGTCTGTCACAGTACTGTGCCTGTTTGTACTGTCATTCAAATGTTTACCTCCCAAATACCCATCTGAAATGTAATCAGCAATGTGTGCATTGATTGTAAGCCTGTTTGGTGGTCTGATTGACTCAAACGCTGGACAAACAGGCAGAGTGGCTGTGAGCATTTTTCTTAGATAAAAAGAACAAATGCTGACTGCAGGCATGTCACCCCTGATCTGTCCTTGACTCAGCTGGTGGGGAAGACACTGAGAAAACGAGACCGTGTAAAGCAGAGAATGAGTGCACAGGGTGCTTTGTGAGCAGTCTGCTGGTTACAGGTAATAAGAGCCAGGATAAATTCCAGGATAAATTCAACTCCAGTTTAATCGTTTTTTTATCATTGTCCGCATTCCTGTGCTGTTTTTAAATCACACGGGTCATTTTCTTTCTTTTGTATCATTTAATGAGTTGTGTGCCACGTGAATATGTGGAATCAAATTCTGGATAAATATCACAGTGTAATGCCAGTTTTTGTCAACATTTCAAGTCATTGTGTAAAATCACATTTTACTTGAATTAACAGTACCCCGTGGATCCATGGAAAGCCACAAGAAGTTTTGTTGAAAGCAAAAAGAGGAAGAAAGACAGTTCCTCTTGTCTCATTTTAGCTCTTGAATTGTTCTGAAATTTGCACATTAATATGACACAGAAGCTGGAGTTTCTCTGCAAATGTGCAAGTTTATAGTTTGATTCAATTGTACAAAATGGATTACTGTAATACAAAGTCTCTAGTGCTGTTTAATTTGGCATTTTGAATTAAATAGCAGTGAAGAAATTTGGTAAAGCAGATCTGAAAATGGTACGTTCATGGAAAATATTCAAAACTGAATTTCTCATTGACAGGAAATGTTAAATATGAGCAAACCCTCAAATTATGTCAGAATTCTCCTTTTAGGTAAGTGCGATACTCCCTTGGGAGCAGTTATCTGTTTCAAAAGTTGTGGTCGTCCCTGCCTTTAATACAAAAGAAAAGACTCTCAGTTGTCTAATTAGTGACTTTGTTATTAACAGCCTTCATCAAGTCCTGATTTCTGGTTTAAAACTGTCACACTCTCATATTCTTTCAAAGGACTAAGTGAAATGTGCCAGTTAAGATTCCCTTGCTCTGCCTTCCTCTGATTTGCATGGCTCATTCGTTTCCCTGAAGAGTCTGTGTGTGATCACATGAGACAGTAGGAAGCAGGGACGAGACCAATCAGTCGCATTAGATGAGCTGATACGCATGTGTCGGGTGTATGCATCTGAGTCCTTCTAAGTTGCTTCTGGACATGTCACAACCAACATGACTGATTCAGAGCTCCCCTCGGAGTGTGTCGCTTTGAGCGGTGGGGAATGAAAACACATCAGGTTTTGCTCCATCAGGAGTGCGGCATCGAGCGGGGTAATGAATTCCAGGAGGCTAAGCATGCTAACGAGTTCATTATTCCAGTTTGGTTTAGGAGTAATTACCATTTTGCATCCAAAGCCATTCAAGACTGAGTTGCTCTTGTCAAATTAAGCCAAGTGTGAATTCAGATAAATATTTGCCTAAGCGTGAACGTACAAGGTGGGACTTGGTGACAGATGGAGTTTGGTGTGGACATGTTGGATTTATTTTTTTTTTCCCCACATCCTTTAGTGGTGGTACTTTGATGATATCCACATATATTCAGGAGCCGAGGAGCAGAGGGAATATCACTGATGGGTTGATAGCCTACAGGTCCAGGATCAGATGATGAGAACATCTCTGAGAGACCTGATGTGAACTTGTGAGACCCCTCTTCTCATGCTAGTCTGCTCTCTGGCTCAGTCCTACTCTGTCATAGTCTTTTTTCTCTGTCATTTTCATATTTTTGCATGAGACTGAATATGGCATGATCCTAATAAGCAGCCATGCATAGAGCCTACATCAGATAAGCAGACTCATTTAGGTCTCAGAAGAACATCATTAATTATTAAAATTAAAAAAAAAAAAGAACAGGCCCCTCTAGTTGTCTGTGTTGGTACAGTTATTCCCTGACATCCCTGAGCATATAGTCACGATGGTGGATGTGAAAATGTGTCCACTGCAAGCATCAGAACTCTCCTATGCGTCATTAAATCTTTTCACAGAAGTTGTCCAATCAATTTCTCTGAAAAGATTTATCAAGTTCATCCAGACTGGTTTGTAGAGAGGCAGACTGATTCTCTAAGATGTCACCGACTTAGAATCAGAATCAGAATTAGGAAAACTTTATTGATCCCTGCAGGGAGAACGCTTAAATCATTTACCACCTTTCTCCAGCATTGACAAGTTTACAGCTAAAAATGGCACATTTTGGCTTTTTCCCCTCATCAAGATCTTTAGAAAGATTCAGTTAACCAACATATCTTCATTTCAAAGAGCCTAGCAGATTTAGATTAGAGCTAGAATTATTGATTATTGTCTGCCCAAATTTGCAATTCTTAACCTAAAATTAGTTTGTATGTATTCATTAGTAATTAATTCCCTTGAATGTATGATTTGTAGCCTCAGATTCGTGGTTCTTGTTTTTTCCGTCCGCCTTTGTTTCTGTAGCTTAAAAGATGTGTTTTACGTAAAAGAAACTATTTCATTACGCATGCATTTGAGACAGTATGAAGCTGAAATACACATGAGAACTATGATTATGTTTCGTTATCTTCAACAGCACATTACTTTTGCACCAAGCCGCATTAATGTTGTACCCATGATAAAAGTAAATAATGCATCCGCAGCTGTTATTACCAATCACATAACATACCGGCAATCTGTTCAGAAGAGTAAAACATGAGCCATCAAAGCTCAACAGTTTTCTTAAAAGAGCCTTGAGTTAAGAATCAGCCTTTTCACAGATAAATTGGTAATATTGCTGCCTGTAGTATGAGAGACATTCTGTCGCGGTCAGATACAGATTCAGACTGGAAATGGCACATTACCACAATGCTGACTGTGTGCATTGTGAGTCCCCACCCAATGGTATTTATCACAGAGGGCCTTTGTTGTCTTGAATAAATAGACATATTACTGTGAGTCCAGAGTTCAGACCACACTGCCAGCTAGTCACAGACACACGCTCAGAGTTTAAGGAAAAAATATGCTCACTGCTTGAGCATTTGGATGTTTCAGTGTTGAAAAATCCAGATGGTTACAAAAGGATTCTGAGATGTGTCTTGTCTGTGTGTAAAATTTATTGTACAGCATAAACACAGCAGAAATGAAGGTTTCAAACTGAGATGTTATGTTGTTGAGTGAAGACATCTGTTTAAAAAAAAAAAAAAAAGGATAACAAGAAGTCAGTGTGCTTTTTAACCATTGGTTGGAAGTTGACACATTTAGAATTTATTCAGAAATCCAAGCAGTGTTGGAAAATGTTGAGGAAATACATTGTCCATCTCACAGGTCAGTAAAAACGCCATGGAAGTCCAAAACCTCTACCTTATTTATGTTAACGTAATCGTATGCAAAGCTGCTCATCTGTAATGGAGTGTTTACAACCAGTATATTTTGACGGTTTCAGTGGTTATGAATTCTCTACTAATTTGTATGTCTGCCCTGAAATACCTTCGTGGAGCTGTTTCTCTCTCTAGATGTGACGGGGGTTGAGCATTTCATTTGAAGAGCATACCATTGCTTGTGCACTACTGGGATTTGTAAACTTGAAATCACAAAGATATCTTTTTTTTCTCTCAGAAATGTGAAACTTGGAAAGAAATAATAATCTAGCGGATTTCTGCAGGGTGAATATTTAGTTGCTAGGCAACAGTTGTTGGCATTCGACAGGAACCCTCAAGTAAAGGAGATGGTGAAAGAGGCGGGTGGGTTGGGGCGCGTTTGTGGCAAAACGGAAACATGAGTGGATCGAAATAGGTTGCATGGACAAAATGGCAATTTCCCCAGGCCTGAAGTGGCTATGTTGTTTTGACAAATTGGCCCACATGCAGGACAGTTGTTTACCAAACCAAGGCCATTTGAACAGCATGGCCTAACATTATTGCAGCCATTATAAAGAGCACTCATTCCAAGTTCTAAACTTTCAGATCTTTTTGTTCTTAGATTTCTAATAGTGATAACTGTGATTTTTAAAAAAAATTGATGTAAAGCTGTGTGTGTGTGACACAAAACTCCCCCAGCAGCAAGTGTAGCTGTCCATGTTCACCCTCTCTCACCGCTGCTGTTTTTCTTTGTTCTTTCATCTTCTTTGGCTTGTCGTAGCCATTACCCGCCACTCTCTGCCCCCTGGCAACCGGTGAAGAAGTCCATGACATTGATGCAGGATTTTCTTAACACGGTTCCCCATCCAAGCCCATTTTCTTCGTCAGATTGGGAGTTCGGATATTTATAATCTTGGGGCACCAGCTAATGGTATTTGCAGAGCAAAATCAGTTTAGCGCGTGTTTTCTGTAATGGCTTTGACTGTGTGGCATTGCCAGAGGCCCTGTCTTGAATGGTGGAAGGATGGCTCTAATTTGGGCTAATGGGTGACTCAGCCGTCATCATCATGTGTCCCTCAGTGGGCTGCAGAGGGCTGGTGAGCCATGGGTGCAGCGAAGCCACCGTTATACACACACAGCACAACACAATGCATCAAGTCAGTGACACATGCAGCCAACACTGACATTTGTAGAGACACATCCAGTGAAGGGGGGGAGGTTGAAATGAGACTTGCTCAGGTATAGGTGCACAAAACCGAGAGGAAGAGGTTAATCAGTGGCCAAGCTAATCGAATCATTTGTCATCAGATTAGATTAAAGCATTCAACCTTCCCTTGGGCAATCATCTGGGGAGATAGCTGCGGATGTGTGAGGCACAGGTATCAAATAGCTGTGAAATGATAATGCATGGTAAGCAGCCGCTCGCTTGAAAACAGAGACAAGGCGAGCGAATCACCGTGGCAACTGGAACGCAAGGTGGGTGCTGGGCAGGCATTTTAACAGGGATGGCAGCACTTTGTGCTACATGCTGACTGTATTGGGGGACATTGAACAACAAGCTAGATCCCTGCTGGGGCAGTGTCTGACAGGGGCCAGGCAGGAGAGCTGCAGTGGCTAGTTTACCTTCCACAGAGTCTGTGAAGCTTCGCCAACCTCTTCTCTTTGTTGACATGCAC
>JBBMJY010000011.1:5944494-5970616 GCA_037833715.1 Toxotes lorentzi
CTCCGAGGAATTCCTCTGACGTCCCTGGCACCAACAAAAATATAAGATGACATTAAGGCAGTGTGTAAACATCCAGCTGAGCGCACATGATGATGACACAGAACACATGCATGCAAGCACACACACGCATGACAATGTAAAGATAATTCAAAGCAGTGGCATGTGACAGGTTGTGTACATAATGTTCCTTCCTTTCTGCCCCTGTAGTCCCACAATGCCTAGTTGAAAGGACCTGTAACTCAGCATGTAAATTTTTTTTTTTTTTTTTCCCAGCAGACAGCATATAATGAGAAAGGGCCATTATGGGTCCAGCAGGAGCCTGTGCCTCTGCACTGCCGCTGCTACCACAGTTACCCGTGAGGTCTTTCTCTTTGTTAGTTAAGGGGAAGAGCAGCCGCAGACGTCCCTCGCTCTCTGCTTGTTAGCCAGCAGTAATGACTAGGCTGTGGGGAGCCAGGCAACCAGGCCAAGGCGCTGGCAGCCCGTTCCCCTCTGCTGGCCCTCAGCTCACCGACAGGAAGGGGAACAGAAGCAGACACCACAGAGGACACACTGGGAGGATCAGATTCGACAGACTGAGGAGGCAAGAAAGGAGCGTAGGGGGGAGGAGATTTCTACCTCCGGACCGACCAAGACCAAACTAGACCATTACCCCCCCACATACACACACAAGTACATAGGATCCAGCCTGCACTCTTCCTGTTCACAGAGCTGGCATTAGATCAATGTTAGCTGAGCAGCGCTAAGATTAATGCGTACTTTGTACAAAATGTGCCTCGCAGGTTTGTGTGGTTCTCCAGGATCATTTATTTGCAGGGATGTGATAAGAATTTTTAAGCCGTTTGAACCGGAGAACATTGTAATAGACAACAAGTCAGCTGAAGATCTTCAAACACAATCAAATAAGACTCGCTTTTATCTCAAGATACAAAATAAAATAAAAACAAACCTGCGTTTCACAGCTGAGTTGTTTCTCATGTTTTTAATGGTTTATAGATGGTTCATGGTTATCTATGATAAGTGATCTATATACACCCTCATATCCTGTGTGCTGTCACAGAGCGGTATTATCGTTTCTGTTTATTGTGTTTACGTTACACATGAGCAGATCAATAATTCAGAGGCTGACACATGAGCCATCTGCTGTACAAGGCAATATAGCAGCAATAACAAGGAATGGCCTGTTTGTCACCATGCCCATTGTACGGCCACCAGGAAAAGCAGTGGGTGTAACTGTTGTGTATGTCATGTAACAATAAATGCGTTGATACAGATGTTGTATGATAGTTATATCCATTTTAATGCACTCAAAAGGGCCCATAAGCAATGATCAGTATGAGGGACAGAGAGTGGTGGACTCAAATGCTGTTGACTGCGTTTTTACCAGCGGGGTTTTGGTTTGCAGAGTTGAGGATGAAATCATCGATGCTCAGCATGGCTAGTGTCGATAGGTTGCATCAGAGAAGCGGTCGAGAGTCAGAGCAAGAGAGCTGGGAAAGAAGTGCAAAGACAGGCACAGCCAAGGCTAATTTTAGAAGTTTACATCAAATTAAATGTATGAAATGAAGTATTTATCACAGTGAGAGTGTAGCAGAGAAGACTGCAGTGTTTTTGTCTTTATTAATGTCATTATTTTACTATCCAGGGCCTCAGCCCACAGCCATAGTCTCCATCCCTTTTGGTGGATTGCAGATCAAGTGCAACATTGTGTGAAGACACACAAACAACATCTGCAGCAGTGGTGACCTGGCACTCCCTCTGTGCCTCGTTCTCCTGCCAAGTACGCCCACGTTCTCTCTCGTCTGTTCTGGCCATCGTCCCTTCTTCACCTTTCCTTGCTATTTCTGCTGTCATTGCCTTCAAGAAGACCCATCTTTCATCTGGAGTTTTGACTCCGCACAGGCCCGGCTGGTCCAGCACTGTGGATTCACTGGAATGGAACTGAGCCGAGCTGACTGCAGTGCCGAAACACAATAGGCAGTGCATTATTGATTGTGTTTGCGATCTAACCTTGGTGCACAGGAGTGCCCCTCCTCCTACTCCTCCTCCCCCTGTCCCTGCACCCATGCATAATTTCTGCAACAAAAGACTGAATTTTTTCATCGTTTAATGGAAAGTTGGGTGAACTGTAAGAGATTTCCAATAACTCTGGATACGGTATTAAAGTTCAGGTCCTTCTGTTTACCCAGCAGTGTATTCTTGCTCTGGGCCTGTCAAAGGTCAGCGTGGCAGACAGAGAGAAATGGAGAGAACGTCTGTACAAGAGCGTAAAGAGAAAGCTCTATTATAAATAGATGCCATCAATCAGGGGAATGTCCTTCATTTGGCATGCGTCAGTCCTGGAGGGAAAATGCATATTCAATCTTGAACAATGAGTGTCAGTCACACCGCTTTCACCAGACACATGACAGCTGTGCGTAGTGGCTGGTTACATACTCGGAGAATAGGAGCTGCGAGCAAGTGCGGGAGTGAAAGCCCAATCATTGCACAAGCATAAGCAACAAACCAGTACCCTCCCCAGAGGAAGATTGATGGACTTCCTTTTGCTGTCTACACTAGTGTCAGTGCCTATGTTTAAGACAACTGACAAGACGCGCATGTAACATTACACACCGCAACATTAAAACCAGTTACCTTTCTTGGTAATTGTTGCAGCTAAACGGTCTACACACACACACACACACCGTTCAGCCAATCATTAAAACCATTTAATGTTGTAATGTTGTGGATGATCAGTGTATGTAGTATTGCTATCACATCTGATGTGCAACATGGCTGACACATAACGTCCTAGGGCACGGTGAAGGAGAGCGACACAGTCACTATCCCCACAGGTTGTCTCTCGACTGATCCTCGCCACCGTAGGGAGGGGGGTGGGGTGAGGGTAGGGGTGGGGGTGCTGCGTGTTGTTGGTGTGTTATTGAAACAAGGATGCAGCTGCTCCCAGTTGGATCACAATGTTCTGCCAGCAGTTGAAGTGTTTAGTCTCTCCCTTCACTTTCAGATTTTACAAAGTCACGTTGTGTAAACTCCTGCACTGGCTTTACCAAGTACTAATAAGGCCTCAGCGGTGCCTGCACTGGATAGAAGGAAGGACTAGAAAGAAATACTCCTATTTGCGATAACGGGTGATATTTATTTCTTTATTTTCCTCTGTGAGAGACAGAGTAGTAAAAGGTGGGATTGTGTTTGTACATCTGATTGCATCAGCTCAGCGTTAGCACTATCTGGCACACTGTGTATTGAGTTTTTTCATCTGCTGTTAGTTAATGTGATTTGAGCTACAGGTCCTGTTTAGTGGCAGGGTGTGTGGAGAGGAGACTGATTTCTCACACTCTGTTAATTGAGGTCAAGGAAAACAATGTACCAGTATTTCTCTTTAATCGCTTTTAGGAATCTTCATGCCACAGAGGTGGGGAGTTTTTTTTTTTAATTCTCATGTCTTTTATTTTACTCTGGAGGAATGCAGAGTTGAGCCATTTAGGGCCAAGCCCGAATGACTACGCTAAAAAAGCCTCTGGTTATGAAAAGCCACGGAGGGAATGTTTGCACTGTAGCCTGTAATTGTCAGTTTCATTACACTAACAACCAATGTTATATCCGAGTCAAGCAAGTCAAGGCTGAATGTAGTGAATGTGATTAGTCTCTCCAGCAAAGCAGAAAGCCTTCACTCTGATGACAGGATTGTTTTCCTACAACACCAGAATAAACTCTTGTTGAATTGTGTAAACGAAATCATGCAAACCATTTCTGCAGTGCTGTATCTCCGACAAATAAAACCCTTCCAAATGAAGGACTACACACATTGCTCAAGGTTCCTTACTGTTAAAAGGGAGTTTCTTCTTGCCACTGTCACCTTAAGCGCTTGCTCTGGGGTCAGGCTCTGGGTCTCTGTATGTGTGACAGTTTTGATTGTGGAAGGCGCTATATAAATAAAATTTAATTGAATTGAATACACATGGAACTGCTACACAATCTATACATTCACTACAAAAGACTTACAAACAAGCCACATTGAGTGGTAGGAGCATTCAAGCGGAAGCTATTGGGCTGAGCAGACACACACAGTGCCAGGCGTAGAGCCAGAGTGGAAGAGACGGAGGAGAAGTCAGGCAAACCAACAAGTAGTGACCCCGAAGCAGAAAACACAACCTGACGGGGACGAGGAGTTCTGTCAATATGGCTTGTGTTGTGACGCACGCAGGCTGCTGCAGTGGAGGGACAGGAAAAAGGCAAGACTCTTTAAAGCAAGCTGGATGAAAAGGGACACAGAGGGTTGACAAACAAAAGCATATTAGGTACAAAAATTAGATCTTAACTTGGAAATTGTACGCAAGCTGTCCCAAACTGTAGTAATATCTGTCTAATCTGCAACCAAACTCACTTAAATCCAAGCCCCCTGAATCTCAACATTGCTAAGTAATTTCTCATTATTAAGTGAGGGTAAGAGTATTTTAACATTTTCAAACAATCCTGACCCAAAGCAAAGCAATTAAATGGAAAATTCAGTACAAGCCTACCCGAGGCTGTTCTAGGCAGGTCCCAGTGGGTTTGGGTTTAAATGTCAGGCTCTAAGAAAAATCTGTAAAGATGAGGAAGAGGAAATGGAAGCCAGCGACCAGAATAAAGCAATAGGGAGTCAAGCAGAGAGTTGAGTGGAGGACAGTAGCGCACTTGCACAGATGTAGTGAGGCAGGAGCACAGCACAAAACCACCCATCTCAACTTGTCAATTATTAATTTCGTCGTCAGCTTTAACATTTATTCATGCCAGTCTCCAGTCCATCACAGGGCCAATGCAGAGAGGCCAGTGCACGCAGCTGTGGGCAATTTCAAGGTTTCATTTTGTCTCACATGCACATCTTTGGAGCGTGCGAGGAAACTGGAGCACATGGAGGAAACACGAAGGGAAGAACAAACATGGAGGGTGAAGTTGATGCAGAAAAAAACCACATCAGAAGGTCAGAGACTTCTTGTTCTGAGGCGACATCCACACTAAGAACCACCAGCTCATTTTCAGCATCTTCAACATTGCTTTAAAACACATCGATGCAAGGACAGAGCCATTTTAAGCAGCATTGATATGTGAAGTTTTCTTTAAAATGGATGACATTTCAAAAAGTACGGAACGGTGCTTTATTTCAAGAGGGAGGCATTCGTTTGAACAAATGTCTAGCAAGTTATCTTGCAATCAACAGCCTCCTGCAATTGCCAAATTTTTTTTTCCCTATTGTCTTGGCAAAAGCGAGATTTTAAGGCTGAACAGAGGATAAATAAATTTGTCACTTGTACCGCTGACATGTTTTTGCAGTGCAGGGATTTAAGGTCACAGAGAAAAGGATCTAAGGGTTGAAGACGACAATGGAGGTAATGTAGCAGAGAGCGATGAAGCGGTGGGAGCTGTGTTAGTGCTGTTTATAGAACTCCTGCTCTGTATTAGTCAGGACTCGAGGCCCTCGGGGGAACACTCATCATTCTCCCCCTCTGTCTCTGTGTCTACAGCCGCCATCTTTCTTCTGATTACCACCTCCCTGGCTCCCACTTTTCCTAGCGCGCTCCTTTTTTTATTTTTCCCCTCTGTCTTTCTCCATGATTATTTTTTTTCTGGGTGTTCTTGCTGTCTGGGCTTTCTCGTGCTGTTTACATTTTCCTCTTCCATGCTCTCAGTCTTCCTCCTCTTCCTCCTCTGCTGCTGCCTAGGTCTCTTCTGCCACAGATCTGCTCTCCATCTTTTCTCCTCCACAGTCACCGCTTTATCGCTCAAGCCTCGGCCTCAGAGAGGGCATGTTTGCCCTGAGCCAAGGTATAATGGGAGCTAACCACCGACTGTAAATTCTGTCGCAGAAGATGAGTGAGGTAGGGGGTGTTCAGGGGTGGGGTGCACCTCTTATTGTGTTGGAAACATAACTTATTGCACAAGAGACTACTGGGCCCGCTGTTCTCGTCAATCTTGGATTTTATTGGGAGATTGCGATAGGAGATCAGGACAATTTTTCTTAGTGTCTTCCTCTGTGGCTGGTGTCCCCTAACCACTGGCTTCAACCTCAGACACACTCCTTCTCTGTCTGTTCTTACAGCTGTGCCATTTCTGATTTACTCCCTTTGCTTTGCTGCCAGACTTGTTACTTGGGCTGTGGTTACTCGTAAGGCCAATTTTTGATACCCATACACTGCTGAGCATCTATCTGTATATAATATATCCTATGGCTATATATATATATATATATATATATATATATAAAATGTGTGTGTGTGTATAGAATGATGGTCTGCGGCCAAATTACATAGATCTGTAACCACAATGTCAGGCTGACCACTTCCAAGTCTTGTTTCAAAGGTCTGATTGTAATCTGAGCAACATCCATATTCAGTGGATCCAGGCGTATCACATTATGCGTCACCACATATTCAGATGATAAAAATCACACGATTTAGCACCGTGTAACAGTAGCTGTTCTTTCTCCCTGTCCCCTTTATTCCTCCTCCTCTTCCTCCCTCTCTGGCTACTGATTCTCTTCTATTATTCCTTCCTTTCACTCTTTCTTTCCTCTTGCGTATTCAGTCACTCATTAGGCCACTTTAAAGTGACTGAATGAAGGTTGGCAGCCTCTGTATGGGGTCACCACAGCCCACTCCCTCACCCTCCCTCACTGCCCCCACCTCTCTAGCTCATCCCTGGGACCCCAGGCCGTGAAAGGTCAGCTGTCATTGGGACTCATTACAAGGAACAGAAACTGGAACAGACAGGAAGCGTGTGTGTCTGTGTGTGGATCTGAGCAGCAGTATAGCTAAAGCTAGATGGATAAGGCAGAACTTAAGCTTCCCGTTTTCTATTTCTCACAAATAATGACGGTTAAGGTTCTTTGCAGCACACTGTATGGCCTTCTCAGAGGATTGTATTTCTCAACACTGCTGTCCTTAAAGTAAATGATCAATTTGTAATGATGCTTAGTTCCACAATTTCGCCGCAACCCTTCCATCCCCAAATAAACACTCACTCAAACTCTCTCACACACACACTGACACCCAGTGTCCTTTCTGCTCCAGGCACGAAACATGCAGCCGCTTGAGTGGCATTGACTCTTTGCTCTTTTCCCTTCTCCCTCAAACACACATACACACACTCACCGTTGCAGAGCCAGTTCATCACCCTCACTGACATGGTGAATTTACAATGCTGTCCTTGACCACGTCTGAGCCCCGAGATCCACCTTCACTCGTCAGGAGACAGATTGGGTTGGCAGGTGGAGCCTCCACCCAGGTCCACGTTTTTATTTGGACATAAAAAGTAATAAAACAGAGGAACGTTTGTTGCTTTTTACTGCTAATCACATGTCCCTCCATCCCAATTAAAAACTTGTTTGCATTAACCATCGGCATAAACAACCCCACCCCACCCCTTCCAGAGCCAGTGAGGTGTGTGCAGTTATGTTTGTGTGTGTGGTTGCCTGTCTTTGTGTCACCGTGTGACTGCACGTGCACGTGTGAATGCGTGTGCGTGTGTATCCAGCTGTCAGCGAATTCTCCACAGAGATAACCTTGAAGGAGAGGCTGTGTGCTTAGCTCTGATACTGAATGCCAAGCTACAGCGGGCTCAGCGGTTGCGTGGCTGGAACTTCTCTGAGACCTTTAGCCACTTCTGCAAGACTTAATCCCAGACTTGCAATGAGGTGGGCTGCCTTGAGTGCACAAGCAGAGGAACTGCTCAGATAGTTGGTGCTCGACGATGAAAGTGTGTTTCCCTTTGAATTCTAGACCCTCTTGATTTTTGACTGTTACGTTGGCAGGCCGACATTATCAGCCGATCTTGATTTCCTTTAGCTGCATGGCTGAATTCACATGTTGACTTATGTTGAGAGGTAGAAAGTTGCTGTGCAGCCCTGCCTGCTGTCTTTAATGCATTGTGCATGTATCCTGTTGCCTCCAAGTTCCCTTTAAGTCAAATACAACCAGTACACTTGTACTGTGATAATACCTCATTTGTGTTAGTTGTCATACTTTGATTAAATCAAACTAAAACACAGGCACACATATCAAAGCTCTTAAAAGTACATTGTAACATAAGGTGCGTTTGGCAACAGCGTAAGCTAATAATACAAGACCTGCCTTAGCTGATATGGTATTTTAGTGGTGCAAATTGCTTTGCCAAATTTTGCAGGGAATCAGTTTAACAAAATCAACTGATATACCGTGGACCTGGGGCTTCTGAGGCCCCCCTGAGGTCTAGGGCCAGGGATTAGTTGCCTGCTTTGCCCAGTTTGAAATTG
This sequence comes from Toxotes lorentzi, assembly GCA_037833715.1. Classification (NCBI taxonomy): domain Eukaryota; kingdom Metazoa; phylum Chordata; class Actinopteri; family Toxotidae; genus Toxotes; species Toxotes lorentzi. The sequence goes on from JBBMJY010000011.1 coordinate 5,952,761, forward strand.
AGCCTTTATAATCAGTGTGCATGCTGGCAGACACAATAACAAATTGCAGAGCAGTGAACAGCCGCAACAAAATGCTTTATTGGCCGATTTTTATTATGCATGATTGACTTTTCTCAACTCATATTAGATATAGTTGTGGCTTTTATGTTGCTGCATTTGTAACGTCCAAGGACTCACAAGCCCCATTGTTCTCATATTGCAGAGGTATTGCATATTGAAACTCAGATCTCAGATCAAATGGGTAGTATCTGGGATACTGGGTTTAATATACTTGTGTTACATGTGTTTTTATTTTAGTTGTGATGTGATGCTTATATTCATTCTCATTCATTCATATTATGTGTTTATGTAACAGAATTGAAAACCTGCTCCAATTCTGTAATTCAGTTTTCTTTGTTCTAATTTATAATGGTATTAGTATAGATATGTTTTACACAGACCCTCCCAACTTCTCCTAGCAGTCACATTTACGGACTGCAAAGAATATCAGCATCAGCCTTTAAAACCTCACCATGTGTAATTTTTCTGTAATTGTAGAACCTATGGTCTATCTCAGGATAAAACACCCCATAAACAATTCTGTTGACATGACCTTGGTCCACTAGGTGATAGCTACGGGCTTTTCTGTGTTTCTGTATTAAAACCATTGCAGTGACTTTGTGTGTCATGCCCTCTACTCTCCCTGCTCCCAGCTTTCTTCTCTTTCCCCACGCTTGTCCCCATGCCAGGCTTTCTTTTGCCATTTAGCCTAACTTAATGGACTTCTGCACATTCAGCCTAGAAATGTTGTGAAGTAAACAGCAGCTCATGAAATATTCACCACTCCCCTGTATGTGTTTGTGAGGCTGTATGTCTGTGTGTGTGTATCTGTCAGTGTGTGTGTGTGTCTGTGCAGCTCCCCACACACCCACTCAGGGGCACACGCATGCATATAAAACACTGGGGCGCCCCAAAAAAGCTAAGGGTGTCTCCACATCTCGGCTCTGAGCCAACTGAGAAGTGAAAGGGAGCACTGGGAGTGGGAGCACTCTGCTGCTGAGTGAGTCAGATGTTCGCTTATATTCATATTGATGGTGGAAAAAAAAATCACAGAGTCACACTCAAAATTTAATTGTAATGTTTTTGTTGCAAATGGCAGGAAACAGGGGAACAAACGTTTTAGGTTATAATGCTTCTTCCTGAAACACTTGTGTTGTTTTCCTGTGTTGCTGCTGCTTTGTGGAATAAATATATTATGATCTGATTTTTTTTTGGATCCACTGCTTAGTGTCTTTGGTTCTAGTACTTGTATTTGAAGTGTGTCAACCCTGTGTTTGCGACAGCAGTGTGATCCATCCCTTGGGAACTAGGCTAGAGGCTGAAAGGTCGCTGGATTGAACCTCCAGCCCAGCTGAGAAAATAACCAGAAAAGCTGTTCAGTGGCCATTTGAAGGAAACTGTGGCTGCACCAGGCAACCATCAGGTTGAAATGAACGAAGCTTTATGGCTATAAAGAAGACTCTTTCTCAAGAACAGCTTGCTCAGCAAAACATCCCTGGATAAATAATGGTTAAAAATTGCCGCCAGAGTTAGAGTTGATGTTTGTCTTGCTGCCTTTCTGTAGTTTAGACATTTTCAATCTGCCCCCTGCATTGTGCTCGTCAGCTGATGTAGAGTAATCAGATGTCTCAAACTGGTGATATGCCATAGTGGAAAATCTTCAACAATACATCTGGTGCAACATAGGTCACATTCTGGTTCATCTGTCAAATGGATATTTTTTTTATTTTTGCATCGCAGCCATAGACGTGTAAACAGCTTGTCTGTCTTTGATTTTTCCCATCAGCATTCTTTCAGTGCCTGGTCTGTCTAATTTCTCTTGCCACTATGCCACATGCCGTAACATGTATCACATCGTGCTGCGTATCCCCCTCAGGGCTTCCTTCCAGTTATCCCCAAGCTGGAGTGGTCATGTTGGTGTAATCGAAACTGTCCTTAGCTAAGCTCCATGCATAATTCAGCGGTGGACCTCATCGCAATGCTTACTGCCTGGAGACCGGAGCCCGCTGATAGATGACCTCTGCTGCGGCCTGAGTCACGTTGAAGATTCACTAGCAGGACTGAAAACAGGTCATCTCTGCTGACCCCTCGGGCTGCTGCAGCGCAGGGGCATTTTGTGACAGCAGTGACAGTCCGCCCCGTGGTTCCACATGTACCATGCCGGCCTTTGCAGACTGAGCTCCCTCGGTTGCCGTGACAGCAAGGTGAAGGGCACTGATGGTGAATGATGATGTTTGAAACACAAGGTTGAGAGGAAGATTTGGGGAACGAGTGTGTAGGCGGTGCAGACGAGAGGCTCCATTTATGAACAGCACAGGCCCTCTTATTCCCTGCACTTATAAAGTTAGGAGGACTACACATTCAAAAGTACACAGTCTCATATTTCATTTTCTCCTCACTAGACCTCGCAATCATGTTTCCACTTTACTTGGAGGATAAGGGAGGAGGGGCTTGGTGGAAGAACGCGGAATAAAAAAAGAGGCACTATATGACCAAATTCTCTAAAATCCCACTGTCAGCATATCTGCCACACAGGCCGACTTAGAAATGATTGTGCCACAGTGGGGTGCTTTTTTTATTTATTTAACTGGCATTATAATTTCCATTATTTATGTCACGCCCTGTTCGTGGCAACTCGAGGGCAGATGTGAGAGGTTTCAGAAAATGCAAAAATCTTCAGCGCTTGGCTCACGCTCAGCCATATCTCTGGTGGAATATTACACTGCTAGATCTTCATCAGTGGAATAAATTTTAGTGGAGGATAATTTTCTCTTTAATCAGATCATATTCTGCTGACACAGGACTCAATAGATGTCTCCTCATTCTTTTAGTTATAAAACATGGCGTTCTAAAACTAAAGAACGAGGGACCCTGAATGTGTTTCTCTGCTTCTTTGCCACTTCATCACAGCCAGTGCTAAGCTCACAGGCATGTTGAAAATGAAACGATGAAACACTCGTCCCTCATTTTCTGCAGCCATTGACTGGATTTGATAATTGCCATAATGTGCAGTTACGAAAGACGTCTTTAATTTTCAAACAGCATTAACCAAAAATCCTTCAGGATTTGTACCTTCTGAGCTGGAGTACATCTCTTTAATAATGACTGTTCAATAGCAAGTGTGGTAGATGTTACCTAACCGCTACCCACAGTTCGCTCCCAGTAATGTGACCCGATTAGCTCACATTGTTCTCCAACCTGGTCTCAGACATTAGGGTGAATTTGCTATTAATGATGCTTGACTGTGTAACACGTTCACAAAAAGTGTGAGATCAGCAGACTCCACTGCCTTTTCTAACAATCAATCCCCACTTTTATAACCTTTAGTAAGACTAAAGGGTGTTGTGAGGTGTTTTTCTCTGTGCTTGGACTTTTTATATCTGATTATGCTGATCTTTTTTCCTTTGACCTTGCAAATGATACTATGATGCTTACATTGTATTTTAATGCTGTTAAATGGGTTCTCTGGCAATTAGAGGACTTGCAAAATACTGACTTTGAATCAAGTTTAAAAAAAGCTGGAGCCTACAATGCCCATAATGCAGTTCAGCAGAATTTTTATTAGACCTTCCTTGCCCTCATCTTTTAAATTCCACGCCCCTAGCTTGTAACACACATTTTCTGTCAGATATATGAAATCTCTCACATGAGAAACTGGAGATAACCCTGACAATATCATCAGGGTTATTCTCCCGGACTTTGGACAGATACCTTCAGACCCACAGAGGGCATTATACAGCTGTTCCACAGACAAGTACTGTTGTTTGTGAGAAGTAAACAGACCTTTACGCATAAAATTTAACTGCTTTTATTGCATTTGTTTTAGTTATTGTAGCTGCATATTAAGTTTCAGCATTTTTAGCTTTTACCTCTATTACCTTGACTGATACTGACACTGAATATCACAAGTTTGGTTATTGTGTTAGCAACATATTTTTAGCTCTGCTTGACTTTCCCATATCCTGTTTGTCAGCTGTATTTATCAGTTTTAGTCTGCCATTATAGCTCCTCAAACATAGTGACAAGGGTTGTTGCAGCCTACTTTTTGGTATCTTCCTAGTTGAACAGTAGCTGGTGGAGTGCTACCCTCTTGCAGCTCTAATTTTCCATAATAAAACACAGCTCAGCAGATCCTTGTGCTGCATACATTAAGGAGAGCCACCCTTGTGTCAGCCTAGCTTAGTACAACGGGAGCACCGGCATGGAAGGAACGCATGCGCAAATTCCAATAATCTCGCATCGCTCCATAAGAAATGGAGGCGAACAGTTTGCACCTCATTGTTTCAGTGATCTCAGCTGCTGCATTCTGGGCAGGTTTGCACCAGTGAAGCATGAACAGTCTATGGCATTATGGAATGGCACCTTTTACGTCCATATCAACTATTCTGCCGCAGTAAACATGATGAGCTACTGTTAACCTACTTCTGTGCTGCCAGGCGAACCCCAGCAGGAACACTTTTCTCTGTCTTGAACGCTCACAGGCAGTCTGTCTTCCCTGTTCTGTGCTCTGTTTCTGTATGGCACTATATGAGGCATGTCTTGTGCTTTGTAATATTTGTCAAGCTGGCTTGCTGTCCTAGCCCTTGAATGGTTTTAATTTGCTTCTTTTTGACCTTCAAACACATACCGTATTTGCAAGACAAAACTTGCGGTAAACTCAGCTAACTCCCATGTCTTTCTTTGTTTCAACAGGATGCAACTCTAATAAAAGAATTCGTTGGGACTGGAAGGAAACAGCAAGACGGTGTGGGACAAACTGTTCAACACGGAGCTGGGTGGAGGGGAGAATACACCAATTGGGCCGTCAAAACAGAGACTTCTGAGCATGCTAGCCATGCTTTAGCACACACAGGAAAGGCCATTCAGTCTCTGGAGAAACATCCCTGTCTTTATTCAACACTCCTGAGCCACAAACGCACACATCTCTCTCTCATCTGTCATTTGCTGTCTACCATCCCTGCAAAGATGCCGATGCCAAGGTTGGCGCTGTGGCACTTGTGGTGACGGGGCACAGAGTGTGTGCACACGTCCGGCAGGCAGGCCGGTTGGTCGGTGGGTGTACAGGCACACCAAGAGGCATTTTCTGGCGGGCGTGGTTGAACCATGCGGCCCTGGGCGGGTTCATGGCGTTGGATTACCCTGGTGCTGTTGGCCTGGGGCACGCTCCTCTTCTACATCGGTGGTCACTTGGTGAGGGACAGCGAGCATCCGGAGCGGTCCAGCCGGGAGCTCTCCAAGATCCTGGCCAAGCTAGAGCGACTCAAACAACAGAATGAAGATCTGCGGCGCATGGCCGAATCGCTCAGGTAACGACAAGCTGGATGTTTTTGAAACTGAGCACCTTTTGTGTAGCAACACCAAACATCAAAATCTTTTCTTAAAATATGTGAGTGTACATTTTCACCAGTGTACTGTTTATATGGTTTCACATGTAAAACTATATCCTAGTGTGAATAAGCCCTTACCTGTCTTTGTGAAACCTGAATACTGTGTAATACTTGGAGCACTGTGAAACCAGTACACATGTGATCCAGGTTTTTGATCTTTGCCTGTCATGTACATCCTCCAAATGAGTAACTAAAAAGATAATGATAATCTAAACATGTAACTGAAAACACATAGGTAATGTAGTGGACAAACTGTGTTGTTGCTCTCCTTCTCACACAAGCAGCGTTTAGATATCTTAGCCAAATCCAGCAGAATGGTAAATGCAAGAAAAATATTTTTTTCAGTTTTGTATTTGCAGATCCTCCTTGTGTCAGTCGATGTTACATCATTCACAGAATTTTGTCATAACTGCGCAAAACACAGTTGAGCAAACAAATGTGATGCACCCCTTTCAAAGTCAGTATACTTTCTATGCACAACTGTGGTGCAATGCATCATTCACTTAAATTTCTGTAAAGTCTGGCAATTAAGTATTTACTCTGGCTCTCTGGTAGTCCAATCAGAATAATTCTATAAATGGCAGAATGCAGCAACAACATGATTGTTTCTTTCGTTTTTGTGATGATGTAATCACCATCTGATTAAATCTTCTGTGTGACATACAGTTAAACAAATGTTTCTGCAAAGTTTCATCAAAAGCACATCAGTAGTGTCGGAGACACTGCCTGTGACAGACAGATGGATGGACTGTCACACACTTCACCGGATTTTATTGTGTTATTTTGGCAGACAATAGCACATTGTACGAGCCCATTAACCACACAGCATGTTTCACACATTCAAGCTATGTGTAATAGAGAGACAGATGGTTCTGTCCTTATCTCCGCATGCTGACAGTGTTTCTCTTTACACTTAAACACTGGGCCCGTACATGGGTGTGCACGTCTACGAGTGTGCATGCATATGCAGGGAGTGCAGTAGTGTGTCCCGGTGTGCGCCATATTAATCGGGAACTCAAGCTTCAGATGTTGCTATTGCTGCTCCTCTGTGATATTCCGATTCACTTTGATGCAGGGCCCTGATCAGCTCCCACAAACATAAAAACACAAGTGCACGTTGCTTCAGACAGCTGGTCCCTGATTAAATCCCTTGCTTTTGTAATTATTGAAAATTGGCTCAAAAACAAAGGTGGAATTCATGGCATAAAAAACAAGTGCAGCTTTCAGTCGACCAGTGTCCAGATGGGTCCCCGACACACTGCACGCTTGTTGCTTGTTATTGAGTTCGGTTGTTGATCTGGGACTGTGGCCTCCACAGTTGTTTACTGGGGCAGCGCTACAGTGGCTTCTCAAGTCCCTCTAAGCTTCAGCTGAGTATCCGGCACAACAAGCCAAAAGCAGGCAACTGGCTCGCTGAGGTTAAGCTCTATCGAGCTCTATGAGCTATCGACATGGACAGGAGTTGGTTTGTCCTCTTGTCAGTTTTGTGCATGTATGTGTGTATGACTGTGTATGAGTGTGTGTGTGTGTGTGTGTGTGTGTGTGTGTGGTGGTCAGATACAGGCCCAGGAGAGAACTCCTCCACCGCCTCACCCTGTAGTGTCTCTTACCTTATATTGCAGCCCTAATAGACGCAAAGAGGCCGTTAGTGAGCTGCCCATCATTCCTGCCACAGCCCCTCCCTTCTCCGTTCATCGCCTCCTCCTGTTCCTCGTTTCGCTCCTTCTTTACCTCCCTCCTCCTCCTCCTCCTCCTCTACCTCACTACCAAACTGCTGACAGAGGCATGGCGCCAGGCCAGACTCCAGCCTTGCAGGTTGTCACAGACTATGTAACAACTCAGTAGTTCACTGATCGACTAGCTCAACGCATTCCTAACTCAATTCACCAACTTACACGTGGACCTGGAACATGAATCTCGGGATGTTGTACACAGAGCAGAAACAGTTCTCTGCGAGCACCCCACTGACATAAGATAATAAGGGTTTCATCCTGAGCACCCAACCTTTGCATTAGCGTATTCATTTTTTATGAGTGGCCTCACAGACACTTAAACACATAAAACTGACATTATTACACCTTTGTGTGGACTTGAAACCCACTGCATTTAGGCTGATTTACAGTTCAGAGTAGGATTTAACTTGGTTAGTGAAATCGCACCAGTGCTGCACAAGATGTGTGAGGCATTATTGGGCATTGTTTAGATATGCACTCGTTATATATCTGATGAGATCTTGTTTACATAGGCTCATTGGCTTTACAATACAGAGCCAGAGTCACAAATTGCAAATTTCTGTAGCCTCACTTAGAAGATGAAGATGTTTAGTTATTCAGCCTGCTCAATGAATTCTTCACACACTACTGATCACGTTTTGCCTGTTTTTGCTGAACCCTCCACAATTGTTGAATGGAATTGTCATGTGAAATTAATTAATCTATCAGTCAATGCGTAGATTCAAATTAGTGTCACCTGGCTGGCCCTACAGATTAGCTCCAGTGGTTCAGTCATTCAGGCCATTCGTGAGTGATTTGAGTGACAGGCAGCGTGCCAACCTACCAATCACCCAGCAGCATTAATGAGAGGTGAGCACGAGGTCGAGTTGCTCAGTCTGTCTGGCTCCGCCCTCTCTGCAGCTGTCAGTCACCTCGGGCACGAAGCCACGACTGCTGCGGAGACAATGACACGCGCCAGTCTGATGGTGTGACATCGGAGGGAGCGAGGGGTGAGAGTGACAGCTGGACTGAGCAATGAGGACCTGATCGATTCCCCAGGCATGCCAACAGAGGGACAAAGGGAGGGAGGGGGGCGATGCAGAGGAGGTGAAGAGGAGGGGAGCATGATGGATGGCATGAGGACTGAACTAAGTAAAGAGCAGCAAAGAGGAAATGGAAAAGGAGGGCTGGGGGGATGAGAAGAGGAGACCACAGTCATTCCTCTAATCTCTTATGTTATTATGTTATTTCATCTTAGTACAGCTCACTACCAACATAATTAGATGTTTTAGAATTGTTTTTTTGAATTTTCTTCGATCAGTGAATTGCTTACTACTCTTTCAGTTGACCCAGTGCTGTGAATTCCACCTATGGAAGTGCATATACAGTACCATGTGACCCAGATCTAGGACAGATAGAGAAGAGGCCAAGACTGACACAAATTCTTTTTCCATGCTTCAGTGAAATTATCTTTTAATGGTGCAGGCCATTGACCATTAAATCTCAATTACTCTCCTTCGTGCCTTTGTGTGTTTTGTTTGCTTCCAGCTACATTAGCTTGTAAAATCTTGTCCACATATATTGCATAGTTTTACATGTCTACCTCATTTGGGTCCCTGTCTTTCAAGACGAATAAAAATGTAAATGTAAACCGTAAAAACAGATGTACAGTTTGGATGTCATGAGGCCAATGTCCACTCATGTGTAAGATGACAGTGAGAGGATGGTTTTAACCCAGTGTGGCCCCACCAAACAGATACTGCTGCCACTTCCATACCTGAACTCCCATCGACCTGGCCGTCGCTCAGGCCTGGCGAGGGAAGGTCTGCTACCACACACACACTAGCCCCATTGTGGGAGCTGTCTGTGGTCAGGACATCTCTGTCAAGTAGGACTCAGAGCGGAGCTGGCTCGCTCTGGATGTACTGAGGCATCAAAGCATGCGAGGCAAGAACGCACCATTCAGAATCAGTTTACTCGGAATTACACTGTTTGAGTCAGTGGGCATAGATAAAGCAAAGGAAAGAGACACAGGGATGAGATTAACTGATTTGACACAATGCAAATAAAATAATTATTCTTTCCTTAAATTTAGGATTTCTTACAGGTCTTGCAAACCAGTTTTGACCGGTGGTAGCAGGTTTTCATGGTAACACCAGACTTTTCCACCCATTTATAGTGTTTACTCGCCTTTTCCCACTGCCACATTCCTGTGGTTTATTAGCTTGACTTATTGGAGTCAAGTGGTTTGGCGTAGCACACACTGAGTTCCCAGGAAAGGCTAGAACATATCAGTCAAGCCTTTGATGGATCACAGCATAGTGATGCACGCATACACACATATATACACATGCACATGAGCACAGGAACAGCAAATCCAAGTTCCTTCTGTATGTATGAATGTAAAGGCAAATTGCGTTCATGTAGTCTCTTTTCATCTACACAACCCAGAACACTTTACATCTACATCCATATGTATGGTTTCCCAGCTCAGCACATAGATGTTCTTTTGAAGTCAGCCTGAGTATAATAAATCTTACCATGGAAATATGTATGCGCCGCTGTGCCACCTAGGCCCCCGCCGTTCAATCTGCTCCGCCCGGCTCTGATCACCCTGTGAACTCCATGGTTACCGGGTGCAGGGGCGGGAGCCGATGGAGCGACAGCTGGGACAGCATTTCAGAGGAAACTGGGTTGCATGCTGAACCTCACCTGCTTTCCGGCTCAGTGCTTAGTGCCGGTGGGGCTCATCACCCCCTGCTTTCGCAGCTTGTCTTTCACTCCGAGGTAGCTCTCCCCACCCTCCTGCCCCGCCTCCCCGGGAATTATACTTTTTCCTCATCTGTTACCACTCCTGTATCGTTTGATTAAGACACTGTTGAATCCAGCTGCCTTGTCTAGTCTCCGCTTCAGGTCCTCCAGAGATACCATCAGGGATCATTTGTGTATTTGTGTATGGTGTTTTCCTCCTACCCGTGTGTGTGTGTGTTTTGATACCACCGAGTGTTTAGATATATTTTATATCTGCATATCGTCGTTGGGGATGCTTGGGCTTTGCCTGCACCAGTGCTGTGTCTCAGCAGTTTGTGTCTCTTTGGAGCATTTTAGCTAACCTCTGCACCACGTCCCTTCTCATTAGCCATTGCTGGTCTGGCCTATTTCTTCTGCCTTGTTCAAGGAGATATCATGCTGCTTTATATTGCAGTTTTAGGGGCACTTAAAACCCCTGGGAAATGATGTCACTGAGGAAGTAGTCCTACTTCCTGTACAATGGTGTAACTATTGGGTTAGGGTGTGGCCTTTGGCCGATTTTGTTGAATATTGTTTGCACAGACTTAGCTGTGAGAATAGACAGTAGAGTTGATACTAGGAATGGAAATGCACCTGGGTCTTATTTCAAAAGATGTGTGTCAGGCAGCTGAAATGGGAACACCATGGATTTCACAAAGAAAAGAAGCGTGAATTTAAGACATATAAATATCCCCGATACCACGAAGTTATGGAAAGGTTTATCCTTGTCCATCACACGGTTACATAATGTCGGAGTTAAAATATCCTCCCTTCCCTCCTCAGTTATTTCCATGGCTTTGAAGCACAATGCTCAGTTAGTGCTCAGTGAAGTGAGAGGCCAGAGCTTCTCGGGGACTGGGGCTTGAACAGTGAAGGGGGAGTTGTGCAGCAAGAAGGGCTGTTGCAACTTTAAAAGTCTCATCTTTATGCCTGCCAGCAAGTGATGTTCCTCACTCAGGGAGCAAATTGAGTTTGCATGCCTTGATGACTCATTAACATGGCCTTTGCAGCACTCCACCAATGCCCTTGTGCATTCAAACATATTCCATTTTTAATAGTTTTATGTAGAGTAATTGATTTGGTATAATGTCAGTGGCAGTTCTTTTTTTTTCTCCTTGGCTGATTTAAACTCTGTATTCTGATCATGTCAGTTTGCTCACTTGTGTTTTCACAACATGCATGCTGTGGTTTTTCATAGTTCGTAGTTTGACACAGTGGTGTGGAAATGCTTATTTGAATCTTTCATATCTGTTTATCATGAAGCCATAATTGACAAAAAAAACTAAAATATTCTGTTTTAGCACAGATTCATCTACATTACTTTTCTTATTAAATTAATGTAGAGTGCGTTAAATGGACTGAAAAGCTACAGAGACATCATTTCAACTACAATGCACAATTAAGCTTTTCAGCTGTAAATTTGCTAAGCCAAATGGGTACAATGCTTTTGAGCACAGATCTCTGTCATGCATGTCCACATCTAATCAAGAAAAAGCCACAAAGGGCTCACTGCAGAAACCCTAAAGATGAGTTATACTGTAGCTCAGTGACAAGCATCACAAGGAATAATCAGCTGCCTGTGATCTCTGTGTTTTGTCTTTTTGGTCTCTCTTCACACATCTAAGAAAGAAGAGGCCACCGTGGCCACTGCAGCACTAATACAGCACACATTATGTCCTATAATCAGAGGGGATTTCCAGAGTAGTAACTGATATATAGTCAAAGTACAGTAACAGACTATATTTAATCTATTTACTGCACTTGGATAGCTTTTATGTAGTCGAATGTGTGTGGGTGTTTTTGTTTTTGTTGGGTTTTTTTTTTTTTTCTCGTAAGTTCATTTTACTGGAGTATTTTATGACCCCCCACTAAATTAAATTTGCATCCATTACAGAGTTAAATATTAGCCTATGTAAGAGCTGCATTACAAACTCACCATCTGTAATTCTCAGAGCTATTAATCTGATTCAAAGGATTAAAATCTGTCTTAATATTTGCTTTTATTTCTTTCTTCTTCTTTTGTACATTTCTTTTTAAATCAAAGTCTCTAAATAATGGCATTTCAGTGACATTGAGTACCAAGAATATTCAGTGGATGATGTAAAAGGATATAGTTCTTGGGTGTATTGTACAGAAGCAGCTAGGTTGGACTTAAACATGGAAAATGATTCAGGACTCAAGTGATCGTGAGCTCAAAATAAATAAATCAGGACAGGGCTCTGGGAAGCTGCACTGTGGTGTCTTAGCAAATGAAATAGAATTTTCAGCATTTTTCACTTTAAGTCTAGAAATATCCAAATGTGAATCATGTCACCCCAGTAAGATACACACTGGACTAGTCAGTGAACGGTCAGGTGATAAACATTCTCACTTCTTCTCCAAAGTCCTGCACCTTGTTAACAACTACTAGAACTAAGTTTTATTCAAATTTATTCAGAGTCTGGTTTCACTGGATGGTGTAAGGGGAATTTCACGACACGATTGCTCCAGTCTGAGCTTTGACCTCTTCTCTGCTTTGCATTGAAAAGATCATGTGTTTTTTTGTTTGTTTGTTTTTTACAGGGTTCCAGTAAATATTTACATCAAACTAGTACCGGAGAAGTTGTTTCCTTAGTGATTGACAGCAAAGTTAATGATTGGTTATTAGTTTGAAGCAATTTAGAATGTATGATTGGCCAATTTTAGGATTTGCTGTTTTACTCAATTTTTTTTAATCATTGTAAATTTAATATGTGAGGGTTTTTTATTCAGACAAAATATGCAATTTAAAGATGTCAGCTCGTATTTTGGAAAGTTATGATGGGCATGACTTGTCATCATTGTTTTTATTTAGTTGAATAATCAGAAAATCAAAAGCTTTGTTGATAATGAAAAGAATGATTTCTAGCAGCACTACACTGAGTATAATTTTACTGAATTATTTTCACATTCATTTTTGTGTTTACTGGGATACACGTTTATAATTTTAGAAGAATATTTTGCACTCTCTTCCTTCTATCAATGCACACCCGCTCCCATTCTCAGTCATCATGACCTCGCCTTGTGTCTTTCTCCCCCAGGATACCAGACGGTCAGGTAGAAGCTGGGTCCCTGGCTGCAGGGAGATTGCGCTCCCTGGAGGACCAGCTAACCCGAGCTAAACAGAAGATCCACAGCTTCCAGAAACTCACTGGAGATGGTAAGCAGGGCAAGGCCACCTAAAAGGTTGAGGAACTTGGAAATATGAAGGGATTGATTTTGAAGGTGCGGGGGTCATATGGTATGAAACCGGTCAGCAGCTCTTGTGAGCGTTCGCTTCAGTTTAGTCCAGTGTTAAACCTGCTGTAGCTCAGCAGCCGTCGGATGGGCAGGGTTATGTGTGTATTTGCCACTCTAAGCAGTGGTCAGAGGGGCAGGAAAGCTGTCAGGTGAGTAGGGAAATGTGTGAATGAAGTGGAAGCGGTGTGAATGCCCCAGTGGCAGAAAGGGAGAGAGAGAGGATAGAAAAGAGACAGACAGAGAGAAAATAAAGAAGGACATGTGAGTGTGGAGGGCAGCACAGGGTCAGCCTTTCCATTTTGCCACAGGGGAAGAAAAAGCTAAAAATACCCTGCAGCTTTTTTCCACCAAGGGAGGGAGTGAGGAGAGAAGAGAGAGTGCGAGATAGGAAGGTTTAAAAAAAAAAAAAAACAGAGATTTTCCCTCTCCACCACCACTTATTTCGCCTTCTGCTTGAGGCCGTCCTTTCCTTCCCTCGATTTTTTTTTTGTTTTTGTTTCTCTCCGCAGAAACCAGAGCAGCTGTGCTATCTATGTGTGTTACTCCACATTGTTTGGCTTGAGCAGGGTATAGATTTTCTTCCTGTTGTTAGAACTGTGCGAGAGAACACATGAGACACAAAAACAGTGATGAAGTGCTCTTTAATGAGGTCAAAGCAGCACCCAGGGATAACGTATGGAAAGGAACATTTTCTAATGCTCATACATTCCTAAAGACCTATTTGCATCCTTTCCCACCTCTCAGCTCGATTCCCAAGGATTTGCTCTGACGTTAACGTCATCAAGTCATTTTTTAGATCATACCTGTGCCTCAGATGTCACACCAGCTGTGTATCTTTGTTATGTTTTGTTTTGATCTGTTCTCTCTTACCCCCACCGCAGGACCCGGGCCCAATCAGGAGGAGCTGCGGAGAAGCGTCGAGAACGGTGTTAAGGAGTTCTGGTACTTTGTTCGTAGCGAGGTGAAGAAATTGGCCAACGCTGAGCCCAGCGAGAGGCAGAAGTATGCTGACACACTCCTGCAGGACCTGGGACACCAGGAGAGGTGGGCAAATATTTACTTGAAAACACAGGAAAAAAGTAAAGTCAAAATGTTCCACAAAGGTTTGTAGTACACTTGTAAATCCTTGGCAAAGCCAGTTGTGAAAGAAAGTTAAATGAGAAATGAGAAATCAGACAGTTAAATGAGAAGCTCAAACAGACCTGACTGGTGGAGCCTTTCTATGTGGTTTCCAGTTGTCTGCTTAGGTTTCCTCCCACAATTATTCACAGTCTTTCAAATTAGGCAGTTTCGAAATGAATTTTCTCGATGTACAAAAGTTAGTATGAAAGTGTCTCTCTGTCTGTCTGACTTGATATATGGAACTCATTAAACGTAGACCAGTTATTGATCATATTTAACATGACCAAAATAAAATATCCCTGCAGACCTGTAACAGTCTGGTGGCCTGTGGTTAGTTGTGCTATCCCTCGTGTCCAGTGCATGCTGGGATATGCTCCAGCCTCCCATGAACGTGAACAGAATAATCAGTATGGAAAATGGATTATTATAGAGCTGAAATACCTGATTAGCCTACAAAACGTTCGGGAAACAAATCATTAATCAAAAATGTTAATTAATCATTTAAGTTATCTTTTCACACAGTCACTTGTTACAGCTTCTCAAATTTTCTTTATCCGTTTTAAAGACTAAACAATCAGAAAATGAATTCAGAAATAATCAGCAGCTTAATTGATACTGAACATAATCGTTAGTTACAGCTGTAGATGGATATTGTTGATGTTCTGTGTAAGAATTCAGTGAGGAGCCTTGCAATACAAATATTAGTGTATTCAATCTTTCTTCTGTATTAATGCATTCATTGTTGACTGTTGCTACTGTTTACTGGCACTGCCTACGGAGGAGGTCAAAAGTTAAAGCTAGAACATTTACTAGGACTTCAAAGCAGCACTTGCAGTGCTTGCTGAGAAGCAAAGGGCAAAGGTCATAGACACACCTTCTCCATCATCTGCTTGGCAGGCTTCCCCACAGCTGAATGAAAAAAGGCCTGGTGTCACTTAGCCAAGTGGTTCATTGTAATCCTGGTGAAGTGGCTTACATGGCCCATTGTCTTAGTCGTTGCTGCCTAAGCGGCTTTCCAAAGACTGATTCCTCAACCCGCACACACAGACATGCATGCACACACACACACTCTCACACACATATAGTCACAGACTTCTACATTCATTCACTTTCATTCTAAGGCCCCCAGATTTCTTTGTATGTGTGCTACAGGCAGAGACTGGGAGAGCCAGCACAGATAGGGGCAGAGGTGGAAAGAGCAATGAAATGTTTGACTCGAATAAATGCACTGCTTCTTCATTTATATTCTGCTCAGAGAGGAGGTAAGGCCCTTGTCTCTAAAATTTCCCAAGTAAAATAAAAATGTAGCACATAAAAAAACAAACAAAAAAAAACGTATGCTTTATGAAGAGCTTTCAGTTTCACAAAGTTTTATATACAGGCAAATGAAATGGTGCAGAAGGTCATAGAGATATGCCAGTAAACATAACACTTCAAAGTTCAAGAGTCCGCAACAGGAAATTAACACCTCTGTATGTGCAAAGGAATGTAGTTACCAGTGTAACACTAACATTTACTGAAGTAAAAGAAAAAAAAAGATACCACAATGTATCTTGATTCGAAGTCTCAGTAAAACACTTGAGTTGAATTAAAATAAGCTACCTTTAAGTGCTCAGAGAAACCATAAGTTTCAAACATATCATACATAGGCCTACATATCTATGTATCCATGACAACCCGCCAAAAAAGAAAAAAAGGTTGAGGTTGTTTTGTCAACCACAATAATCCTCTTTATCCGCCAATGATCTGCTTATAAAACAAGATCAAGCACCTGTGCATTACACAGTGCACACTGCAAACATATGCAGTGTGCAGCCTATAAATGAAAGTAGAATAGATAAACTCAGTAGAGAAATTTAAGAAATATTTAGAAGAGGAAGAAGAATCATACTGAAAATTATATACTGAAGTATGTAGCAACAGCTCAGATAAGAGGTGCTATTGTGTCACAAGTAGTGCAAGGCACAAAAACAGATGTTAGAGGCTCAGTTTCAAGCTGGGTAAACAGTGCTTACTAAATGGCTTGTGTTGTGTCATGGAACAGTACACTAAAGGACTACAGGCCAGTAAAAGAACGTCTTGTCTTTCCTCCCCTTCGCCCATCTTCTGTCTCACCTGACCTGGTGATACTGATGCTGTAATGTAAACCTGAAACCTTGTAATTGCTCTCCCATTGGTGCAACATCTGTACTCAGAGCTCTTGAGCTCTGCTGCCAAAGCCCAGCGGCTGCAGCCTCAGCGTCTGCAGTTTGAGACAATCAGAAGCACCGGGGAAGCCCACAAGACCGCGCAAATTTATATACACACAAGAACACACCCCAAGTACATATGCAGGACGTCATGGTCCCGTGGTGTTCACCTGTCCCTCAGGGCTTGTCTTTTGATTTCTTCTTGTTAAGTTTTGCGGCCGGTCAGGTTTGCTTTTCCTTCCCACTGAGGGTCGGTGATGGCTCCCTAGTGTACTGCTGGAGCAGAGTTTGACATCCGTTCACACACTATGGTTCCAGCTTCAAAACGGTAAATGAGTAATGATACTGTCTTAATTGTGGAGAAAGGCTCTATTCACCATGCTGCACTGTTGAAATGGGACATGGTACATTTGTCTGCTTTGTGTGTGTGTGTGTGTGTGTGTGTGTGTGTGTGTGTGTGTGTGTGTGTATCTCTGCATGCACTACTGAATATATGCATAAGAACTCTAAGTCACACAAGATGTGACTGATTTGGGTCAAAGAAGTGAGTAATAAATTAAGCTTGCATAAGTGTGTGATGTGTTTGCATCTGCCCTTAGCTGCGTATATCAGAGCTCTTGGGCATGTTTGTAAGTAGATGGTCACAATATTTGGCAGTGTGTGACACCACATACACAAATTCGCTGTCAGGGGCTTGCAGATGGCAGCCTTAATCCAAAAAAAAAAAGGATAAACAAGCAGAAAGACGTTGTTGTCATCAGTCAGCGTGACAGAAATGACACTTTCTCCAGAAATATCCTGAAAGCATGTGGAGCCTTGGTTAATGTTTAACACGCCACATACTGTTAGCATATGCTGTATAGTGAATGGTCTTATCAAAAGCTTTTATGTTCTAGGGGGTTGGCTTCACAGTCGACCTGTGGGAGTGCACAAATCACATGATTCACAGGTTTACTGTAACGTAAAAATAACTTTTGCCCAGGAAAATTTGTGTGGAGGGAAGTCACCGAGGCTGGAGTTCATTCATTCAGTGTGTGCTGTAGGGTAGGAAACTTCTGCATGTCTGCCCTGATTTGAAGATAGGTTTCCTGTCTGGATAGAAATAGGGTCACAGACAAGAGCTGGTAATACGGAATGTGAGATGTATAAAATATGCAAGATCACTTAGTCAAGATCATGTCAGCATAACTTGTCTGCATATCAAGTAGGGGCAGACCATATTGATAAAATCTTCTGTCACAGTATAAAAAAATCTCTGGATTTGAAATGTGTCTGTGTACTTTTCTCTGTTTGTGTGTGTGTGTGTGTGTGTGTGTGTGTGTGTGTGTGTGTGTGTGTGTGTGTGTGTGTGTGTGTGTG
>JBBMJY010000011.1:5970716-6029697 GCA_037833715.1 Toxotes lorentzi
GTAGAACCTTTTCTCACAATATAAAAAAATCTCTGGGTGTGGGAGGTGTTTGTGTATGTTTCTCTGTTTGTGTGTGTGTGTGTGTGTGTGTGTGTGTGTGTGTGTGTGTGTGTGTGTGTGTGTGTGTGTGTGTGGGTATAAACTGCATGTATGCGTGGAAACCTGTGGAGTGTTTTTTTTTTTCTTCCTGATCGAACACACACGGATTGTAACTGTCAGGGTCAAAGCAGTAAATACAAGCAATGGTTGAGATTTCTGCCTCTTTCTCTTTTCTCTCTGGTCTCCCACCAAGTCACCCTTTTATTTGTAGGATGACCATGAACTTGCATCCTTCTGAATGACTGTCATGGGAACAAAGTGCTTTACTTTAAAAAGCAGGGTTACTCATCATTTTTCAGAATGTGCACGTATTACCTTACAGCTCAACGGCTGTGTTAGATCTTGTCATTGTTAATGAGGGCAAAGGAGAAGTGTCTGTCCTGGGGCAGTATATTTGACAAAACTCTGTGAGAAGGCTTCCTTGCAAAGGCTATTAAGTACCAACCTCTCAGAGATGCAGTTTTACTGTTTAAACTGGAACCTAGGCTTCTTGTGTTTATAATTGGCAGCCTTGGCTCTGTCCATAGATTTCATGAGGATTTGTTTTCACATCACACTGATGCTGAGCTGCTTCTCTTTGTCTGCAGTTATTAATGACCACATCTGGCAAAGATGCTGTTTATTGTACAAACACACATGAGCCCAGCAGAGTTTGAATCATTCAGTGTTTATGTTCAGCTGGTTATATAAATGTGAACATAAATAATTAACGTTTTGAAATGTGTCTATGTGTCCGCAGGTCCGTCATGACAGACTTGTACTACCTCAGCCAGGCGGACGGAGTGGGCGAGTGGAGAATGAAGGAGGCTAAAGACCTGTCGGACCTGGTCCAGAACAGAATCACCTACCTACAGGTACCTACAGACACACCTGCTGCTTAGCCAGCTGGCCTTGTATTCTGTCTCGCTCACAAACACACACACACGCACACACACAGTCATATACATACCCACATGTAAGCACAGGTACATTGTGAGCACTCATGCGAATGTTTCCCTCACACATACAAATGCGCATATGCGTTTTTGAGAACATCTTTCACACTTGCTTGTCTCATTTGCACCATCCATAACTGTCCGCATCAGTTTCCACGAGGAGCAGGTGAGGGGTGTGAAAGCAGGCTGTTTCAGCCGTCGGATCTGACAAGCAGGATTCTTGGTGCTTGTCAGCGGTTTAGTGACACACACATGCACGCTAAAACACTTAGACACAAATGCAGATGTGCAAAATGACAGATGGGCATGCACGCATATGCAGAAATGTTAAAATGTCCACACAGTACAAAGTAAGACACAAGCACAAACATACTTACTCTGGCTTAGATAGATGCACATATGCTTACAGCTCCACAAACACATACACAACCTGAGACCCAGGACACATCCACTAACCCCCAGCAGCCCCCCGCTCCCCCTCCCCAGTTCTGGTACTGCTGGGCGCAGCACCGGGCCCTACAGCATTAATGAGCCGGTGTGTTTGATGAACAGGACCTAGTCAGTCTGGCTGGGCGGAGACAGCACCACTAACAGCTGCTGTCACCACCGCTGAGGGATCACACCGCTCTACCAGCTGCCATCACTAATTCATCACACACACAGAGCTGTGCAAGCAGTTGCCGTACACACACACACTCACCCTCACACTCAGCCAGAAGATTGATTCACATGCTTGTACGCAAAGAAATGTGTGTGTGTGTGTCTTACTATCTCACACACTCACTCACACATCTATATGTACACACACAGGCAGACTCCTCCCTCCTATCCTGCTGTCTCTGCCACCCTCACCAGCCTCTCCCTTCATTCCTGGTTTAACTAACTCCATCTCTGCGTCTGCTCCATCTGTCCACTCACAATATTCAGTGATCATGGTTGGCTTCCTCAGATGGATTTCTGTTGGACATGCTTTTCATCTATTTTTGCTCTGCGAGCCTTTATATAGTGGTATTAACTGCTAACAAGCAAGAGCATGGTTTTCATCTTTGGTTTTCTTACACTGCGTTTCCCTGAGATCACTTGTCCTCAACAAGTGTGTGCAGTACTTTAAAGCAGCAGTAATCTGTATTTTTTTATATTAACAACAGAGTACATGACTATGTGTATGTAGTCAAGTATGATCCCATAGAGAATTATCACCATCACTGCATCAGCTCTGTGAAGATTTATTGTGTCTTTTTGATTTGCTTTTCCAGATGCAACTTTACTGTTTGGGTTCACTCTCACCACTCTCATTATAGCACTATTGTTGGCCAGAAAAATGACTCCAAGTTAATACTAATGTCGCTCCATTTATGCTTGTTATGTAAATAGGCAGCTGTGTGACTTATCAACTTAAAAAGTTCTATGTCAGTGCTTTCCGGTTGATTTGGCAACACCTGTGGTTACTTTTGATGTGAGTTTTGATAAAACGGGTTCTAGAGTTTCTTTCGAAATGACACGTGTATCGACCACTTGGCGCAGAAAACACAGTCTGTCAAAAAGGCAGCAGGTGAGCAACTGGTGTATCTGTTTACAGCACAACCAAAGACATGTGGAGCGAGAGGCTTTTGTCTTCCACATGTCATTTAGTTCATACATGCATCCTTTTCTGTGAATACCTTGTTCGTGGGTACCTAATTCAAATCCCGTGGGAGAGAAGGCAGACTCAGTCAGTGACAATGAAGTCTACTGTACATAGAGGCAATTACAGAATGCAAAAGAAGAAATGGCTGCTGCTGATAAAAATTGCCAGCAGCAGATAGAACAGAAAATGGGGTTTGATGTGATAAAAATCTTGATGAAATGATAAAAACTCTTTTCATGCTTAGAATTCCTGATAATGATATTTGAGTTTTCTCTAGGTGGAGCTCTTTGGCAGTTCAGTCACTGCGGATGTTAGCGCTCACCTGAACTACCCAGTTCCTCTAAATGGCATACCGTTAATTCTTCAAGTGTAAAATGTGTCAGAGCTGTCCATGATGAAAATGCATAAACTTTAATGAGCTGGATATACTGTAAATCTGGAACAGAGAGTAGCAAAACAGATGTTAACTCTACAAAATATAGCAGAATTTTACATTAAACATTGTCGAGAGTGCACAGCTTCCTTTTATCTTCCTCTGCATTTTTGAATGCGAGCATCACAGTGGATTATTACCTGAGCTTGACATGCTTCTTTTCTTCATATCCAGTTATTCTCAGCCATATTCCCACCACAAACAATATCACTGTGGTCTCTCTGAACTGAATCACTCTGCAACTGCCTCTATGTTTCACACTCAAAAAGCACACCATTTAAACAGGCACTTAACCTACAGAACAGAGCAGTACTCAGACGCTGCCTTTGTGCATGCATCTGCTGTCATTATCCTTGAACCGAGTCTCTCAGCGCTTCAGAGTCATTCCAGCCTCATCGTTATCAACCTGTGATCCAGTGATGGCCATGGCTTGTGCCATGCATTGATCTCATGCAGACTTATTGTGGCACAGATGCCGAGCTGTGCCAACAGAAAACAAGCTTTGGGCAGGTCCTTTTATCAGAACGCCACTGTAGATTATTAGTACAGGAGGTTAGCTTACACCTGTGGGGCACTAATACTGAAACGGTAGCCTGTAACTCTGAGGAAATACCTGTGTGGCTTGTTCTGTCAGCTCGATGGCTGCTGTACTCTGTCCGCGCTATTGAACAGCAGTGGTGGTAATCAGTTTTCAGCACCTAAAGGAGCCACTCCTCTCCTTTCCTGTCCTCTTTCCTTTCTTTTTCTTCCTCATCTCCTCTCATTGCCTCTCTTTTCATAGCCTCCTGTTCTCTTTTTCATTTCCTCTCCTCTGGTTTTTTATCCCCTGGTCTCTTTTCCTCCTCACTTCCCTCTCCTTTCCTCCTCCCCCCTCTCTTCCTCTTCCTCTCCTGCTAGTGTGTGATAGGCAGCGTTCACCGGTGGGTGCCGGGTGGCCTGATTACTGTGAACCATCCACAGCTGCAGCAGCCTAATGAGGAAAACACTCCCATCAGCCGGTAATTGCTGTTTAGGAAGCTGGTTGGCACAAGCGTTGCGGAGTTGCTCAGACTGGCTACCGAGCGAATCACAACCCGCTTGGCGAGTCATCGACAGCACTGCGTGTGTCACTCTGCTGGTTTCTGCTATTTTCCCTGTATTTTACACAAAAAAAGAGAATTCCTTGTTTTTTCTTCCTCCAGTGTGTCTCATTTGGTATTCATCCCCTCAGACTTTGTATGATATTGAAGCTAATTTATGAGATGGGGAATGAGAGTGATGTGGTGGAGGAGGGAGTGAATTGGAGGGGAAAAGGAGAACGAGGAAAAGTAAGCGCAAGAGAGGAGACAGAGGAAAGAGAGAGGCAGAAAATAAGTAGAGGATATAATAATGAGAATGAAAAAGACAGGAGTGGACATGAAGCAAAAAAGGGGGCAGTGAAAAGTGAGGGAATGAGAGAATGTGACAGAAACAAAAAAAATATTAAGGATATTAAAAGACAAGGCTGTCAATATTATTGCCAACAAATCCCAGGAAAAGCCCTAAGAAAGCCCTTCTACTGAAGACTTCAATCTTTAAAAGCTGGTAACAGATATGTAGTTTTGTTTTTATTTAAAAAAAAAAAAAGGCTCAGGCTTAGTCATTTCCTGAAACAGCTGGGCACTTTTATCAAATGTTTCTCCAGCAGGAGTAAATAGTGTATTTGCTGGTGACTATACTCAGCTGCATATTAATATGCCCTAGTGATTATGTACAGCACCATGTTTTTAAAAGTGTCTAGACAACAAAGGCAAAATAAAGCTATATCATGTTTTGACTACACAGACATTGCTTGTTAATATGAGATATAAAAATAAAGAATATCACCAGTTTTATCATTTTAAAAGTTGGTGAAAGAGGAATTTGCAAATGTATCACGGAGAGAAGCAGAGAGAAAGAAATTGGAAGGTAAGGAGAGAACCTGAGAGGAAGACTGAAGAGGTAACATAAAATTAGAGTGGAGTGGAGAATGAGACAGACAGGCAAAAGGAACAAAGAAAACAATATCAGCCATGTGTTATTACAAGTCAGAGAGCAGGGCTTTGAGAGATACGAGACGAAGGTCAAGCAATAAAAAAAATGTTGAAACATTCTTTCCTCTCCTCCGCCTAGAACCCCCCAGACTGCAGTAAGGCGAGAAAGCTGGTGTGTAACATCAATAAGGGCTGTGGTTATGGCTGCCAGCTCCACCACGTCGTCTACTGCTTCATGATCGCTTATGGCACCCAGCGCACGCTCATCCTGGAGTCCCACAACTGGCGCTACGCCCCCGGTGGCTGGGAGACTGTCTTCCTGCCCGTCAGTAACACCTGCACTGACCGCTCTGGGGCCACTACTGGACACTGGTCAGGTAGGTGCACACACCCACACACACATTCCAGCGCTATTGTGAACTACGTGTCATCATAGATTCCAGTGCTTCCTGCGACAATCGTGATTGGTTGCTTCATAATCACATAACTCTCGTTTTGGACTGTCCCAGCTAAAAAATAAAACAGGGTCGACCAGACTTCTCTTTTGTGCTGCTACAGCGAAAACAAAGTGTGAATTCCCTGGCTAAGCAGGACTATGCAATTCCTGTTAAAGCACTTTGGCAGCAAATATAGCAGCAGCAGGTTACTGCTTAAAGGTTTTATTGCCAAGAAAGTCTATGACTGGATTTCAGTAAACAACCCACTACTCCTCTGACCTACAGTAAGTTTCTACTTGTAGTCTCTGATAGAGACAGAAATGTTGTACACTATTTGTTAGCCCAGGCTTCTTGCCCTATTGTGATTCATCCTTTCCTGTACAGTGAGAATATCTTTGACCGTGGACTGAACAGTATTGGTTTTTCCTGGATCCTAGCAAATGTTTGGAAGGCTGCATATTTTTCTCTGTTTCAGGCCCAAGCTGTGGCACAGATGTCTAAAGCATCGAACATATTCACTTTGAAACTGGTCTAGTGCGACATAAACATCTCCCTGCTGAAAATCCACTTTGACATCAGTATTTAATTTAGTGTTGAATGTGAAAACTGCCTTTTTTTAATTCCTGTAAGGGATAAACTACTTGAACAAAGCTCTAACACTTGAAGTCAGTGTTGTTGTTTTTTTTTTTTGTTTTGTTTTGTTTTGTTTTGGGTTTTTTTCTATTATTTTTTCCACTTTTCCTCTTTCAAAGGAGTGGGGTCAGGGTGCATTAACTGTTGGGAAAACAGCCTTGTGGTATGTGAAATTTCACTTTTCTGGCTGAAAAGGAGCCATAGATAGTGCAACAGGGGGACTATTTCTAACTATGTTAGAAATAGTTGTGAGCCAAAAGGTTTTAGGAGAATAAGGGTTACCTAAGGTAGTTGTTGTCTGGGCCTTTTGGCCACCCAGCAGAGCCATATCAGAGAGTCTGGGTTGGAGTGTCCTCCTGGAGAGGGGGCTGCCTGGGGACCTCATAGTTCTGCTCTGTGATTTCAATACTTACAGGGGAAATGATGGAAAAACCTGGAGGGAGGTGTTTGGGAGGAATGGCCTGATATGAACTAGAATGCTATTTATTTTTAGTCATGCTCACGATGTGGCTCTAGGGATGGCAGTGTTGGTCTGACGGTCAGTCAGTCAGTCAGGCAGTCAGTCAGTCAGGCAGGCCACCACTTTGGTCTAGACTGAAATATCACAACAGCTATGAGACTGATTGCCATGGAGTTTTATACAGACATTCATGGTTCCCTAAGGATGAATCCTACTGACAGTTTTCGCCTATCTTATGAAATATTTCAACATCTGCTAGGTGGATTAGCTCAAAATTTTACATTTGTGGTTTTGAGTGAGATGCCTCAGCTACATTTGAACATGGAAGTTGATACAGATATTCATACCCAGGCTGAAATGTAATAACCTAACTGTATCACCTAAAATTTCATCTGGAGTTCGTGACGTTTATGAACCAATACCTGCAAAACTACTGACATCATCATCAGCCTCAGCTGTTCCCTATGTTGAGTGCATGGTAAACATGCTACCTGCAAAACAACAGCATGTTAGCATTTAGCTCAAAGCACCGCTGTGCCTAGGGATAACCCCCTAGAGTAGACTAGTATGGCTATAGACTTAGTTTTATTTATGGGTTTTATTAGAATTCTGCACCACTCGTGGACTGTCCATAATGAGCACCATGTTCAAGCATAAGGTAGTGCATGTGCGTACTTGGTGCCAGGATACCTCAGACCAAAGATCGATGAGTTTGTTTGGAGGAAATGGATTTCTCTACTAATGCAAGGGCAGCAGGATCATTTATGAATGAAACTGCATAGAGGTATGAAGGTAATGAAATTGTGATTTTAATATGATTAATGGATAGTCCCACAGTATAAATGTGTTTGTCTCTACTAAACTGACAAAACCAAAGCATTTGTAAATGGAGATCAGTGATAGTTTGGATGTTTTTCTATGAGACTGTGCCTGCCCCTCTCTCTCCCTCTCTATCACTTTCTTTCTCATTGCATTCTTGTTCTCATCGATGCATCTTTTCAGCTCTTCATTTTTCTCCTATCGCTTCATTTGACTTGTGCTCTCCTGGGCTCCCCCTTCTTATCTCCTGTTCCCACAGCACCTTCGCTACCTTATTGTCCTGCCTTTCATGTGCTCTTTTCCACTATCTAACGTCTTCCCCTAGTGTCTTATTAACAGCCTCCTATAGATCCATATAATACCATCTGGCTGCTTGTAGCCAACAGCCAGCTCCCTACAAGCATCACTCCCCTCCTCAGGCCTTTTAGTATTCTGAATTCTTGTCCTTATAGAGTCCTGCAATTTGCAGAGGGAGTATTTTCTGTTGACCAAGCTAGCTAACTAGCTAGGCATAGCTAATGTAAGCCTATTGGGTACTTGGCTACGCCTGTGGTCATGCCTGTTTTGTTAACAGTGCAGGCAAGAACATTCCTTGGGGTACTGGACCATAAAGGGATGCTTAAGCTTAAGTAGATATACATGCAATATCTCATTAATTCAGTGGAATGTTTGCCCACGCCAGTAGAATTACAGTGTTTGAATGCAGTGAATACTAATTTCTTGAAATATTCTAATGGTGCCAGTGCAAATTATTTTGGCCTTTTATTTTATGGTCAACCAGTGTTCCTTATCTGCCATGCTGATGGCTTCAGATGAGGAACGGTTTTGCTTAGTGGCTGGATGGCTACCATGTAACATGCCACCAATGTATGTTTCATGCATCTGTGATGGTGTTTTTCTGAAACATACAGTTTGGAGGGAAAATCAAAGCTACTGATAAAGTTATTATGAGAACTGCTGATTTCCTTCTGCAAATGGGAAATGGAACATACAAAACATTACAATTCGGTTCAAAAAAATTACTCACTAATCTGAATCTATTTTATTAGATTATGATTATGTAATGAGACTGTGTGTAAGGCTTGGTCTCACCCTGTTTCTGTTTTATACCAGTGCCAATATAGTACCAAAGTTTTGGTTTCAGATACCAGGACAATGATTTTTTTCGATGCCCTATGTTAAAGAAATGTTTTTCTGCCAAACCCTTTTTTATTTTCTAAAAGCTGCCAAAAGATCTTAAATGTTTAAAGCAAATGTTGTCAGACACAATCAGCTGCACCAAGACTAAAACTTGAAAGCCTGAGAAAACACTAAATTTAAAACTGGCAACATTTTGATTTTAATGAGGAACCACTAATTCAAATCTGAACAGACGTTTTCACGCTTGACAGTTTTTGATTCTCAGTGCTGTGGACACATTTCCAAAAGACAGTAATGAGTTTTGATATCCAGCCCTTCTGTCTGTTTAGCCCACTGGTGCATGTTGCTCTTTTACTACAACTTATGTTTTCAATGGACAGCGCGACAGAACTCCAGCATCTCACAGGCCTGGTAAAAGACTAAATTCTGAACACTGAATTTCTGAAACCAGTCTTCTTTTGGAACAATGGTTCGTTGATCAAAGAGCTAATTTGCTAAAGAGAGTGTATTCCTTTGAGGTTCTCTGTAGAGATATTACTGCCTTATGAGCGAGTGTGAGAGCAGCAGGAGAAACATAATGTTCCCTGCCATGTAAAGACTGGAACAGGATTTCCCTACGTTCATAAATTCAGTCTCAAATGTATTATGAATGGAGAGACTCCGTATTTTTTGTCAGGGTGGTGTCACTGTCAGCTCTCCAGTTTCATAGCAAAGTTGACCTGAAAAATGTATTAGGCTCCGTGTACATCATGGGTTTAAAATACAGTATAGGAATACTGTGTCAGTGCAGGCCCATATGCTTCAGGTCATGATGCATACAGGAAATATATGCAGATGCTTTGGAGTTGAGAGGAAATTTAGAGGAGCTTTGTGATCTAATTAAGTAGCTGTGGGAGGAAGACATACTGCATATCTGTACATTTGTGCCAACAAGTACAGGCTTCAAAATATGCCCATTCCCCCTTATGTGAATCATGCCAATACTGTTATATAAGCAAAGACAGGCCTGGGAAATTTTTCTCTGTTCAATATTTAATGCTTCCACCAATTTATATTCAGTTCATGCTCCAGTATGCACACACACACACACACATAAATTGAAGCCTCTGTTTCTGTCCTTGTTTTTGACGTGTTTTTTTTAATGTACCCTTTCTCTGAAAGGCCATTTTTAATGACTCATTATGCCATTTATTTGGAAATGTGTTGGGGATGCTGTGTTTGCCACTGTATTAAGGCCCGTGTGTGGCAGTTAGAGAAGCCACTTTAGTCTGACAGAACACGGGCCTCAAACTTATTTTTACGTAAATCAGGGGTTTACACACAGACACACACACAAAAAAACTCCTTGGGTTTTAAGACTGAAAGGGACTGAAGGTTGTGTCTGCCAGGCATATCCCTTCTGGTGAGATGAGATTAGCTGGGGTTCTTTGTTCATGTGTGTGTGCATTTGTGTGTGTGAAAGCACATTTCTTTTTATTGTTATTTTATTTGGATCCCTTCTGCTGGACCACTTTTTTTCCTGCTGTTCACAAGACCCCGTACATGTTCTTGTTCATGTGTTTATGAATTTCCACGTACCTTTTTGTTGGTGCATGTTGATGGGTACATGCATGGGGCCTTTTGCTGCCCAGAGAGGTGACCTTTGTGTTCAGTGCCTGCTCAGCCCTCTGCCAAGCAGGACTTGGCATGAAGGGGCCAATGCCAGACCACCACCAGCGCTAGCCTCTCAACCCTCTCCAATCCAGGTCCCTGTCTCAGCCCCTGGCCCTACACAGCCTTGATTGAAAGGAGCTTACCTTGGCCTTTAAGCAAGGACAAGCAAAGAGCAGCTGTCAGTCACACAAGCTGGACTCTCTGGGGTTGGGGGATTTGGATTTTTGCTGGAATAGAACAGCAATGAATATAATAGGACTGGGGAATAACACTGAAATATCACACGGCATCAGAGTGTAATATGTTTTTATTTTTGACAATAATACGGTTGCATAATGTATAGTAGATATCACAGTAAAAAAAGATGCATGCTTCATAAACACACAGATATGTCAGTTCTGTCAGTTATTTGTTGAAGTTGGGTGACATTATGTGGATAACTTGCTTATGTCTCCGAACATCCCAACATTTGCTGGTTTCATCTTCACAAATGTGGGTATATGCGGCTTTTCTCTGTGTTGCATCATTGTCATTCTGTACCTGCTTTTCTTTGGCACATCTAGGAGAGGCCCACGATAAGGACGTCCAGGTTGTGGAGTTGCCTATAGTGGACAGTCTCCACCCTCGGCCCCCCTACCTGCCCCTGGCGATCCCTGAGGACCTTGCCCCACGTCTGCAGCGTCTGCACGGTGACCCCTCCGTCTGGTGGGTGTCTCAGTTTGTCAAGTACCTGGTGCGCCCTCAGGCATGGCTGGAGAAGGAGATCCAGCAGACCACCGCCAAGCTTGGCTTCAAACATCCCATCATCGGGTAAGAGCACATCACTCAGCTATCGCATTTCAGTGTGGGGTTTGTCATTGAAGTGTTATAAACACTTCAATGACATTGACTTTGCTTCTATAACATTTCTCTACATAAAAGTGTACAAAGCGCTTCACAATCAAAGCAAACAGGAGGCATGAGAAGAAGAAAACAAAGACATAGCCTTAAGGGCTGTGGAGGAATACAAACACAGCTCTGGGTGAGGTTAATACGAGGTTAATACAATAGTATTAAAAGTAACTTAATTTGATGGTGGCGTTTTGTTTGGTTAATTTTCTACCTTTGTTTATGCTTGGGAGGCATTTGCCTTTTCATTACTTCACTGCTTTACACTCATAGAGCTCATATTCATGCAAATCAGCTTATTTAAAGAAACTTCATCATTGTGTTTTAGCGGTGGCATTAGGTTTTTTTTTTAGTTTCAAGTCCAATCCAAGCCATTTAATACTAGTATCTGTTGATACCAAATACTGTTCTGATATATAGCGTCATACTAAAAGCATCACTGAATGATTTTAAAATGAGTACATTCAAACCAGGCAAGGAAAGAGAAGCTTACTACACATTTATGACCGCATTAAAAAATGAATAGCCTGGCACCTTTTCTTTTATTTTCAATAGTCTTTGCCAATTAAAGGAGAAGGATGGCTTTACTCAGCATTTTTCTTATTGTCAACAAATTCCATGGAAAGATCAAAACCAACAACTACTAGCAGTTACTGTGTAGCCAAAGCCTGACATCGCTCTGTGCCATAGACCACCACTGTGGTGAAAACTATTGTAAAAAAAAATCAGCCATGAGCCACAGTGTAGCCCTGATATTTCAGTCTGGGCCAAAGTGGTGAACTGACTGACCAACAATACCATCCATGGTGCGTGGTGCTAAAGTGACAGCCTTATTCTTTAACAATGCACACTGAAGACAGGATGGTCTCCACTTTGCACACAATGTACCTCACTGTCCTAATATCTGAGTGCACCTAGTAGATATTACTTTTCATGAAACTTGGCATAAATGGTGCAGATGAGATAATACCAACGGTTCCAAATATGCCATTATTAGGTCTTATTTCAGTCTTTGATATCATCTTGGCTTTGTATTGTGACTGCTTTGTGTTGTGCCGTCTCTAGAGATTGTGCTCTCACAGTTTGAAACTGACATGGGACTTGTTAGTCCGGTGCAGCATAATTGGAAAGTGCTCATCAGTGTGAGGTGCTCGGTTCCCATGGGGGCCACTCCTTGTGGAAATGTATGCAATCACAACACTCTAAACCACTTTTGATAGCAGCTTCCAAGAAATAGGTCGGACATGTTTGGCTGTTTATTTACTCGTTTGCTTTTCTCTGTATCCCTGTCAGGCACTCAGTCAACGAACATTCATGTGCTCTCTACCAGCCTCTCTCAACTCATAAATAATTCCTACCATCTTTGAGCAGCACTTCAAACCTGGATCAAAAATGGCTTTGCAAATAATTCTTTGCAGCTGTTTTAACCTATTTGGTCCAGCGGATGAGACAGGATTTTCCATATTAGGACAATGTACACCATGACTGGTAAGGGAAAGAATGAGAAGTGACTTTCAGGTACTTTGCTGAGATTGTCTAAAATTTCTGCATCATCCCATGAGGCTTACTCCACCGGCCCGGTAAAGGAAGTAGTTTGAAGCGCATGGTAAAAAAAAAAAAAAAGAGTTACTTTCCAACAGTTTGTGTAGACATCCTGGTTCAGTTCTGTCATCCACTTCATAGAGCTCACATCCACATGTTCATAGAGTCTGTACCAGCTTCTCGCCCTTCATAACGTTTCTTTTTCTCACCTTGTTCTTTACATTTTGCTGCGAGCCATCATCTCGTCACCGCTCTTCCACTCTTTCCTTGTCCTGCTCTGCATAGTTCTCACTCCCTCTTGTTTCACTCTCTCTCTTTGTCTCTTTGTCTCTCTCCCATCTCTCAGATGCTCTTCTCTTTGGTTTTTACCTCTCTTCCTTTCATCACCCGAGCAGCTGTCGTCTCGTCCCTCTCTGACTCTCCTCCCCCTTTTATTCTCTTTTTTTTCTGTGACTCATCCCAACTTTTTCAATCTCCCCGTCCTCTCACATCCTCTCATTTGTGATCGTCCCTCTGTCTTCATTTGTTCATACTGCTCCAAGATTTTTCAAATTTTTACATTTCACACTCACCTCTCCCTCGCATTCCCCCGGCGCAAATCTCTACCCACAATTCTCTTGCTCACATAGATTTTCACACATCTCTATCACTGTTCTTTGTGTCTCCCACTTCACCTCCCCTCCACACACATACATCCAACCCTTTTCTCCTTTCATATCACTGGGGATGGGGTTATTGAAATGAAGTGCTGGGTAGAACAAAGTTTTTATCCCCTCTTTTTCCCTTCCCTCCTCAGCTCTTGATACATCCACTCCACTCTGCACTGATGTTTTCCAACAAAGTGCCTGTGTGCTTCTATCAGCACTATGGGGAAAGGCAATATATGTGTGTGTGTATGGAGAAGTGAGGGGGGACTGGGATTGAAAGAGATCCAAAGCGTCAGTGCAAGAAAAGGGAGAGTGAGTGTAGTGGGTAGTGGGAGATGCAGGGGTTGATGCAGAGAGCACCAACAGGGACAGAAAGGCAGCTTGTCCCCAGAGCACCCAGCAACCGCCAGTCGACCCCCACACGCCTCAGTCAGCACCACCACTGCTCTCTAGCTGTGGCTCCATTAGGACATGAGTCGTAGGAAGGCTGGAAGCCACCTACTAAAAGCAACTATCACAGCTCTATTCTGACACCATTTACTGCTGCCTAATGGTGGCAAAGACAGTCAGAGAGAAAAAGAAAGTGGGACTGCCGTTTCTTTGTCTTCTGCTGCTGATACTACATCAGTGTTATCACCATGGCGATGCAGTTAGCAAGAGGTGAATTCACTGTTTATCTCTTGTCAGATTTATTCTGTATGTTTTTAAAAATCACAGAATCCCTCAGTGTAAAACACAGGTTAAAAAAAAAACTTTTAAAGAATCAATAATATGAAAATCTGGAGCAGGAGCTGTGGTATTGGAATTTCTCATGTTTTTCTCACTTGGAGCGGTGCTTATTAGCAGCTCATTTGCATCTTCTCCTTTTCCTTTGATATTATTTTTACTCATTTTCTATTGATATTATTTAGATGATAGGGCTTTCTGATTTATGCTCATTGCAAGAAAGCCTGTTTTACTATAATCTACAGTGGTTGACATATTCGTGCAGCAGAAAGCACCACAGATTTGAGCGTATGGGGACAGAAAAGAAAAAGCTGTAAAATGAGCTACTGTACAAAATAAAAATCTACATACTGTTTGACCAAAAATAAGTACACGATGAGGGTTATTTGTGAGTGGGGTATCTTAGTAATAAAAGTATGCATCAGTTGTTTGCTATCTTGCATTAACATTTTTTGGCAGATATGGATTAGCATTCATTTTGAGTTGTGTTTCTTACCATCTGATGAATGTAAGTGCAATATTTTATTCCTGTGGGATTTTAGAGCTTTTTTTCTGGTGAAAACAGGTGAATGACACCATAAAATCAAAACAGCATACAATTAAAACAGTGCGATGAAAGATGCGCTTCATGAAACACAAGTGGAGAACAAGTTTGAGTTTGTCGTCTGTTATGAAAAAACAAAGCACGTGGTTCTATATATGTACAGACGTGTGACAAACGTGAGTAAAGAAACATAACAAATGCAGGTGCTTTGACACAGGGCAGAGTGTGACGTGGATCATGTGATATGACTAGATCTCACTGCAGTCGAACACCTGTGGGAGGTTTTGTGATGTGATGTGACAGTGCTCTCCATCACCATCATTAAAACACTAAATGAGGGACTATTCTTTAGAGTAATGGTGTTGATCGCTCCGGTTGAGTTCCGCACACTTGTACATTGAAGTTGTTGTGGAGGCTCATGGTGGCCCAGCACCTTAAGACACTTCATGTTGGCTTTTCCTTTAATATGTTGCCTATCTGTAGTGATGAGCAGTAATAGGTAAATCTTAACAATGACTTTGACATGTTTTGATGTCACAGTAGATGATTCTACCGTATGTTTGAATATAATGGTCTGAGCTGTTTTCTAAAGATTCCAGTGCTAATGGCAGTTACAGTTCAAAGCCAAGTAACCTCAAGTTGCTGTTGCCTGAGTTGCTGCATAGGCAGCTGATAGGCAGCCAGAGCACCGAGGTTATCAGCAAACACATAATTTATTCAGTGTATATGCTATTGTCACAATCTGCCAGAATCAGCACTTGCTGTGTCCAGTGTGAATGTGTTTGATGTCTTTAATTTATGCTTTTACGCCCACCATGAGGATTGCCCTGCCTCGCCAGTGCTCTATGAACAGAGAGAAATGAATTAAATTATTGTGGCGGTAGTGTGGGAGAGTGCTGGCGTGAGGGCTGAGGGAGGGAGGAAAGGAGGAGATTGCTAAGAGCTAAGCAACGCCTCAGCACGGCCTCTGCCGCTTTGACGGAGAGAGAAAGGGACAAGACAAAGAGGGTTCACAAGAACAAAAAAAAGTAGACATGAAAGAAGCGATGAAGCAGGAGAGAAGGACCCTGACAAAGGATGAAAAAGCCTGGAGTCAAGACCTCTGTCCGATCAGAGAGACAGGGACTGAATGAAAGACTCACCCTCCTGTTCTCACCTTCATTCTTTGGGTTTTATTTGCCACATAAATAAAAGGTCTATTTCTCTGGTGAGCATCCCCAATAGTCACTGATTGATCTCTGGCCAGTGCTAGAAATTAAATACAGCTTGTTTATGCTCTTTCTTTGAACCTTTGACTCTTTCTTCTTTTTTTTTCTACTTCTACCAAAAGAGTTTGAAGCTGTTTCAGTCCCTGAAGCAACAGGGAAATCCTGAATGGAGGGAGTAAAAGACCAATATTCTCCACCAAGGTGCCTCTAAAACAGCTCCTGACCCTGGATGTTCCAGTGGAGCTGCTCCTTGGTCAGCAGTAGACAGCTGGTTGTACCCAGGTGGAACGATATAAACGTGGAGCTAGAAGAGGAGTGTACATGTTTACTCAGTTTTCCCTCACTAAGTGAAGGCTGAAAAATGCCTTTTTTTTAACCATTAGTTTTAGAAATTTCATTTGCTCCTCGAGGCCAGAAGTCACAATGCAGATGTGGCTGGGTAGTTTTGTAATTGAATAGGACTGGATGGAATAAAATTGTGTTTCAACGTCCATCAGTTTGAAGAATGCTTCTGTGTTAGAAGAGGAAATGTTTCCGTTTTCGCCCATCCTTTGTTCTCTTTTCAAGCAGTGCTCTCTTTCTCGTAGGTACAGCCGGTGACAGCACTCTCTCTTTGTCCTTGCTTACTCGAAGTGATGACAAGGACACTGGGGGGAAAAATATATGTAGCTGCGCTGGTTATTTCTCTTTCTGTCCATCTTTCTGCCTCGCTACATTTCTTAAACTCCCTCTCTCTGTCACTGTTTGCCTTTTCTTTTCAGTTTTTTTTTTTGTGTCCCATCAGTGTTTTGTTTGTATTTATACCGACAATGGAAAGATTCCCCAAATATGCCATTCAAGTTCAAGTGCTGTTTCTTTTGCTGATTTTACTTCAGAAGAAAAAGAAATGCTGTTGGTAACAAGTACTGCAACAAGTGTTATAATACCTGAATTTACCTTTATTTTCAAAACAGTGTAGAGTTCCAGCTCAGTTCTGTCAGTAAGAATGAAAAAACATCAGTGTCAGTCCTTTTTAACTTCACCACTGTAGGTTTTTACAGAAGTAAGGCCTTCGGTGTTGTTTACCTGCCGCGGCAGAGTGGGTGGTATTGTTTTCACCTTGTGAGTCTGTGTGTGTGCCATCAAGGCAAAATGTAGTCCTGGAGACACCTTCTGTAGCGGGAACTACCACAGAGGTGGTTTTCAGAACTTAGGCAGGTGTTTATATGTCTGTCTGTCTGGACAGATTTTGTCACTGTGATAACATCACAGCTGTGCAAGATGCGGCCATGAAACTTAACAGGTGTGTAGCTGAGATCAAAACAAAGGCTGGGTTTTAAGATGGGTGTGGTCCATGCCCTCAGTACTGAGGACTCATATACGGATGTAGTAATGACAAATGAGTGGGTTGGAATGTCAGCATGTTGACGGGCATCGCGGCTTGTGTGACGACATGACAATATGAGCTCCGGTATTAACTTATCAGCTGTGAAGGATTTTCCGTCAGCTCGTTTCCCTCAATTATGATCATCTACTTTATAATGCAGTGCTTTAGGACATCCTACAAAATGTGTACCCTTGTTGCACAGGTGACAATAGTCTGAGAGCCTTTGACCCAATTGTCTTTTGTGTTGCCTGTTTTTCCAAAAGTGTCTAAACACAGAAATTGCCTGGACAGTGCAGAAAACATTTTCCAGTTTAAACTGTAATTTAACCAAGGTATAATGTAAGACCAGTGTTATTCAATGCCTAAATGGTAATAACAGTTCAACCCTAAAGCCTAAGCTCCCCATTTATGGTCGTTAGATACAATGCTAGTTTGTAACTCTGTTTCTGTCCCTGTTTGTGTGTCTGCAGAGTCCATGTGAGGAGGACAGATAAAGTGGGGACGGAGGCAGCCTTCCACCCCATAGAGGAGTACATGCTGCATGTGGAGGAGCAGTTTCAACATCTGGCCCGACGTGTTCACGTCGACAAGAAACGAGTTTACCTGGCCACCGACGACCCCTCTCTGCTGCAGGAGGCTAAGACCAAGTCAGTGTCCAGGAGTTTTGTGTGTTTACGTCTGTTGTCAGTTTGTCTGAATATGTTTTATATGTTTTTATCCAGACACTTCTCACGTCTATTGTGACTTCATCTGACTTTATCTTCCTCGCTTATTGTCCCTTGCAGGTATCCAGACTACGAGTTCATCAGCGATAACTCCATCTCATGGTCGGCAGGCCTTCACAACCGCTACACTGAGAACTCACTGAGAGGAGTCATCCTGGATATCCACTTCCTGTCCCGGACCGACTTCCTGGTCTGCACTTTCTCCTCACAGGTCAGTCCACTTGTTCCAGTCCATATTTTAAAAATGGCACAAAATGGTACTTTGATGTGTTTTTGCGTGAAACTGAAGATTGCGATGGACTTGATGCTGGGATGAAAGTAGTCCAAGCTCACATGGAAAATTTGATGTGCGCTTGCTTGAAGGCAAGAAGGTGGAATAAAATGAATTTGTTTTAAAATGTAGTTAAAAAAAACATTTGTTGCTCCTAATGTAAGATTTTCTTACAGTAGGAGCAAGTATTGTTAACTAGATTTCCATTAGTATGTAAATATTCTTATTTGAATTCCATCTGCTGATGAAGGTCACCAGATTTGGCTGAAAGCTGGGTGTAAATTTCCCGTAAGTTGACTTTAGGCTTAAACTGTATTTCCAAGATTTAAAAAAAGGAATTTTAAGATCAAATTTTGTTTATTGTCGCAGAATTAACAATAATAATAAGCCAAAGACCTAAATAACAGTTGATGAACAAGAAAAAGAAAAACCACCAACAGTAATACTCTATTTAATAGCACCCTTTCAAAGCTGTTAAAGAACTACAAATAAAAATTGATCAGATAAAAAAAAAAATAATCCTTGATTATGAATCATAAACAGCTCTATAGAAAACAGGTCAAAGCTTTTGTGTTAAAATGGCCTGTTAGAGCTGCAGGAAAGACAATTATCAGTTGACATTTGCAGTTTGTCACAAGGCGAAGAAGAACTGCTCTGATAATCACAATCATGTGACTGTCAACAACCTCATTGTCCCATTTTACTCACATGTTCCCAAGCACAGAAACAGTCAGCCCATTTATTATGGCTTTGACATTACAATGGCATTTGTCTTCCATTATTCTGATCATCTCAGCTTCTAAAGTGGTGTTTTATAGCGACTTATAGTGTGGAGTGGATGGGTTTTCTGCCAGCCCTAAAAATAATGTGTTAGCCACATAATTCCTATTCACACTCTGGGCTTATTAGCGCACTTCAAGGATCTGATTGGAATGAGTTGCTTAGCACATTTTATCCCTCTTTTATCAATACCGAAATTAAATGTATGTGTCTTACAGTGAGAGCTCCTTTTGTCCCACCACCAGAGTGCTGTCATGCCTTGTCTCGTGCTCTCACGCATTGTCATCAAGACAAATTCCTCTACATTTATAGATCTAAAAATGAAAATAATCCCTGCTTCTGTTTCTGTCGAAGGTCTGCCGCGTGGCCTATGAGATTATGCAGACGCTGCATCCAGACGCCTCCTCCTTCTTTTATTCCCTGGATGATATCTACTATTTTGGAGGTCAAAATGCCCATAACCAGATCGCCATCTACCCCCACCAGCCGCGCAATAGCGAGGACATTCCCCTGGAACCCGGTGACGTGATCGGCGTGGCCGGCAACCACTGGGACGGATACTCCAAAGGCATCAACCGCAAACTGGGCCGCACTGGCCTCTACCCTTCCTACAAGGTCAAAGAGAAAATCGAAACTGTGAAGTACCCAACGTACCCTGAGGCAGACAAACTGCTCAACTCTCAAAAGAAGTAAAAGAAGAAATGAAAAAAAAAATAAAGGAAGAGAAGGAGTGAGGAGAAACACGCAGACTCCGATTCCAGGGAAGGAGGCTGCTTTTGTACAGAAGAGAGAGACATACTTAGTGCGCTAAGCTGAGAAGAAAAGAAAAAGCCTGTACCCCAGGGTGATAGGAATGAGAATGCACTCTGTGTGTCTGCGCGTGAGAGCGTGTGTGTGTGTGTGTGTGTGTCTGTGTGCGTGAACATGTGTGAGCACTTGTGTAAATGCCTGTGCATATGTCAGGTCATGGAAGACATGCACCCTACCACTACTCCCCCGCCTGGCGCTCTGACGTCAGGTCTGTAGAGATGTAGACGTGAACACTGATTTTAAATAAAGCAAGAAAACAATTAAAATCTACACAACTGACCGAGCTCACTCTCCTGAGATAAGACTGGGACTACTGTAAGACTGGTGCACCCCGGAGTGAGCTTCGAATCAATGACTGTAAACAAAAAATGACAAACTGGAAAAAAGTGTTTTGATTTTTATTTAATTCTTTCCACTGGTTTTGATTCTAATCTTGCCTTTTTTTTTCTTTTTCTTCTGTTTTTTTTTTGTTTACTGAATGTACTGTATCCTCTTCTTGCCATGCTCACCGCTGCCCCTCCCCACTCCCCCCTGCTCCACTCCATCTTGTCTCTACATGTGCAATTAGTTTTATAATACCATATTGTGCTTTTATCGAGTGTTTTTAACGGTCTTAATTTTGTGTGTATGGCGCTTGTGCATTGTGTACTGTAGTGTGTGTGTGTGTGTGCATGAGAATGGATGCGAGTGCGATCAAGTGTGCCTGTGTGTGTTGTTTAAGTCTAAGGGGCCATGTCACGACCTGGTGCCTGGTTGTCGGTGAGCAGTGTGTGTTTTTATTTCTGGCTTTCCTCTTGACTGAATAGTGTTTGTGTGGCCAGCAGGAGACTGGCAGTGACAGTGGGGAACTGTCCTCAGCCCCCAGCACTTGGAACAATGGTGATCCCCAGTCACTGTGCTGGTGACCTCTTGTGAACAATGGTAAGATTATGTGGAGTATGGTGAACTCATGGTGCACACACAGACACAGGAGCCGTCCCGAGGCTCACCAAAAGAAGCACTCCACTGAGATAATGTCCTTCTCGGCACCTCTGCTGTCTCTTCTGTCCATCTGTTTGTTTCTTTTTTTTTTTTTTTTTTTTTACTTTTAACATTGCTGTTTTAAAATAAATGAGGAAAAATATGCCTACGTTTAGAAATGATAATGCGATGTCATGTCAAACTCAGAGTCCCCATCATGAAGGCTTTTTTTTCATAACTTATGTTCTTGGGCATTGTCTTTGATAACCACAGATCGAATAAACTTGAGAAACCAACACGGCATTTTTCCCTTCGGTCTGATTCGTTTCACCATCTGCTCCTCCGTCTCTTAACGGGCGACACCTGCTCGTTCAATCAGGCTGAAAATGCTTCAGATACATTACACACATTCCAAACTAAGAATCAAGGATTTTTTTTTTCATATTTGAAGAGTTCATTTCCTGAAGGGTATTCGTCCATTTTTGAAGAGTAAAAGTCATTACCTGAAGTTCATCTTTTGATATCACCATAAAAAAGGAAGACCCTGCTTCTAAAATTGAGATCATTGAGATCATTTCTACCTTCAAAAAGCACCAGTAGTTTGTTTTATAAATCATTCATAAGAGCGTGAATCCATTTTCCAGCCATTTCGGAGCAAAAACTCTTAAATCTCAAGTCTTTGATTTACATTTCAAACTGCGGCCCAAGATCAGTAACTTCAACAGAGACATTACCATCCTTCATTTAACTATACCTCGTGACAGCTACAAGATATTTCTGCCCCAAATACCAAACATTTCTCCCCATGCAGCCACATCGCAGGTACGTTATTAAAGCACCAGTAGACTTCCTGTTCTTGTTTGGTGTCCTACTTCCTATTTCCTGCATGTCTAAATCGTTTATGATCTCATTCTCTGTGTCTTATTTATGGGCTGTCTTGTTACTTTCTTACTCAGGGGGCTCTGGGAGTTTCATTACAGATCCCTCTTTAATTTCAATGCTGATCTGCATGCTTCATTGGGCACCCATAAGGAAAGTCGCAGCAGTGGTAACGGAGATGAGCTTTTGGTGTGTGTGCGAGGGAGAATAATAGTTTTATTGCCTTTTTTTCCCCCTGTCTGACAACAATCCACAACCAATTTAGCCCACATTGACAAAGTATTCACAATGCACATGCAGCATACAGCAGTTCACTGAACATCTCTTTTCACTGGGAAAGAGTCCCTCGTGGGCTTTATAAACGCACACGCTAACTGGAGGGCACTTTAATTAAAATACACTCGTTGCTGTCACAGTGGTTTGTGACAGTTGTTTAAGAGAGACGTTAGTTCAGTTAATTATTCTGTTAATTGGCCACCCGCTTCTGATCGAGAGCATTCGGGTTTTTAGCAGGTTTTTTTTTCTTTCTCTGCATTTGTTTTCTAATTGTTGCAGCTCTCGTCGAGAGCACAGTGAAGCCATTTGCAGGCCCTCCCACATAAAGCTGTGTGTTGAAAGGGAAACTGTCCCATCTGAGTGCCTCATCCATTTCCAAACAGGTGTCAACAGGTTAAACCTTCCCACAGCTTTGATTTAAAGGACAGATTTACAGTTTTTTTTTTTTCACGTCTGACTTAAAACAGTACAGTAGAGTTATTGGTTGCTTCCCCCGCTCCATCCCCTCCTGAGGCAACTACTCTGTAAGAGATGAGGGACAAAATCCACAGCCCCTGTTTTGTGCTGAATTCCTTCTTTTTGTTTCCCCAAACAGTGTTTCCTTGCTGAGCTGCAGCGGGGAATTTTGTACTAACAAGACAACAGACCATGCCAGCAGCTCTGTGAGGCTTTACTTAGCCACAGTGGGGCTTTGAGCTGAATGCAACATCAGCGTGCAAACACAGTAACACTTCTAACATGCTGATGTTCAGCAGGTAATAATTACCAGGTTCACCATGCTAACATTTGCTAATCAGCACTAAATACATAGAACAGCTGATGCTGATGGGAATGTCATTTCCTTTGCAGCTTTCTGCTCATGAGCCAACTTATAGGGCAAACCGAAATTTCAGAAAATGTCAAGAAAGTCAGTGGATCATCAAAATAATCACCTTAGTCCTCTGCGCACCATGAATGTCTGCACAGAATTTCATGGCAATTCGTGCAATAGTTGTGAAATATTTCAGTCAAAGCTGGGGGCTGGCTGACTGACAAGGCCA
This sequence comes from Toxotes lorentzi, assembly GCA_037833715.1. Lineage (NCBI taxonomy): Eukaryota > Metazoa > Chordata > Actinopteri > Toxotidae > Toxotes > Toxotes lorentzi. Next base: position 5,993,606 of record JBBMJY010000011.1, read on the forward strand.
TCCATGAAGCTAAGCAGCTAAAAAGAGCATGAGCTCAGAAGATATCCTACTTGACAAAAACAGACTGCTGAAGCCTCATATTGGCTTTGGCTGAAGTGAACATCTTGCACAGATTCGACTTAAGATTTTGCTCCCTGGCTCTTACACTGGAATTGTCTTTGGAGGGGATTGTTTCAGGGCATTCAAAGAAGGGTGGGGGGTTTACAGTGACCAATGGCTCTTTCAATGTACATATGGGCATGAGAGTGTTGTTTTAAGGCAGATTTGAAAAAGTTGTGAACCTATCCTTTAATGCCCTGAGAACACAGTACAAGATTTCAATGTGGCCGTGTAACTCTGATGGAACTCGTATTATGTAGAGATAAGTGGGTACGCCATCGCCGTGTGGAATTCTAATCTTGTAAAGGGCAGCTGAATTAATTCTGACTGACTCATGAAAAGGGGAGAGGAAATGGAAATGATTATTGTAGTCCTGACCGGCTCCAATCAGTTCTCTGTTGGCGCAGCAGTAACAAGTGAAGCCTGCCCTATGGTACCTGGCCCAAATCAAAGCTGAGGGGAGGAACTCGAAGGAGCTGTCTGGTCTTCACAAGGCAAAGAAGATTGTAGGGCGTCAATCTTCCTCCTCTTCACCTTAAATCAACTCAGCAATCAGCTGCAGTTTGACTTTTATTAGCTCAGTATTTTAAATCCCACCTGTTATCTCGACTCACTATAAACCTGATTCTATAAACCTGATTCTTGGCACAGAGCAGGGCCGGTGTAAGCCAGCGAGAGGCACATCATCACTCAGAGGAACAAAGGCGTTTTGTTTGGCACATGTGCTGTACTTAAATGTGATCTCTGCTGTGAATCCAGTAAATCGGTGTGCTAATCGAGCGCTGACACCCCAGAGGACTATATTGTTATTTGAAAAGCAGGTACCTCCGCAAAAACATTTTACTTGTCTGTATGCATGAAATGAAGGACGTGTATTTTCTTATTTGCTTCACACATCAAGTTTAAAACCTTCAACAGGTTTTCCCAGATTAAACAAACTGATAAGTTTTGATCATCAGATCATTTACAATGAATTTTGAATTTTTTCCATGATTTACTTCACTGTTGGACTTCCAAACTGATTTGATTGTGGGAAGCTGCTGCGTATTGTGCCTAGATTATTTTTTACAAAAATAGCAGAAACAAAATGAGTCTGTTCTGTTGCTATTCATAAAACTAGCAGTCCATAAATGGTCTGCACACTGGTATCACCCTGCAAGTATTACAGTTAGTGATAAAAGATAAAACAGATTTCAAGTACCTAATTAGATATCACTGTGCGGAGAGTGGCTTGCTGATTTTTTTTGTCAGAAATATAAGCAGAACACGCTGACAACAATTTCATGAGTTGCTTGTACCAGCAGTAGAGCTGTTGACAGTTTCATGAAGAACACAGCTGGTCTGAAAACGGAGTGATCTCACACAGATAATGGAGCTGCAGTCACTCGACTCTCTGTGACTCCCTTTGTTGTAAAACAGACAAAGCGCTTTGTATTACCATCAAGATGAAGACCAAGTGTGTTATTAGCACTGTGACTATGATGTCATAATAATGGCACATTAATATATGGTAATGATGGCAGGGAATGTAATGTTGTGATCATGTGTGATAGTGTTTTAAAGGATAATTGCAGTTTATTACAAAACGTCTGTGTTATTTTCATAGCCACAGTTTTGACCATTACTTCTGTCAGTAATTGTTGAGATCGGGGAATACGTCTGACAGGGCAAGAAACATGAACAGTCAGATAATTACCCAGGCTGAAAAGCCCCTGAAATCTTCCCTTCAAATCTTAGGCATCTCTCCACAACATTAAATATTCATGACTAAATAGACAGAAATAAAATTTAAAAAACACATTCTCAGGTATTATTTTTTAAGTTCAACATTAAAGAAAAAAAAAAAACCTCTGCTAATCTGCTACATCAGGACTATGTGGGGGTGGTTAGATCAGGTTTGACTGACAGTGGCCCTCAGTCGTCAGATCCTGATTCAAATGTTGCTAAATCCTGATTGCTCCATGTGTGCGACCACCCAGTCCCCTTAAACCAGTGAGCAAACGCAAGGACAAAAACACAAAAACAGAAGCACTTCAAATGAAATAATCTGACTATTCAAACTCTGGTAGAAAGGACTGTGTCCGTTTAAGATCCCATTGCTCAGACAACTGCAACTTATTTGGGAGAGAAAATGAAAGCAAACAGGAAAATTACTACCCAAGACTGTCGGTTTAAATACTAATCAGAGTTTGAAACTGACTTTCTAGCTCAGCTTTAACCTACTGTATTTACCATACTTGTATATGCAATGTTTTCATGCGCAGTGAGGGATTATTACTATTAAGTTTCAGTTTTAATAAATTAAAAAAAGTGGTTTTGATCTGTGGCGCACAGACTACAAAACATTTTCTACTAGGATATTTCTTTTTATGTAGTTTTCTGAACAAAACAGAAAACAGATCTTAAAACGTATGTGATTTGTGAACGTGCACATGAACCTACAAACAAACTAATGAGAGACCCCGTGTCTAACTTTGTTTTCCAGTGTGAACAATTACTCTTGGTAATTATCTGCCACCACTGCTGTGCTTGGTTTAGGTAATCTGGTTAAACTCTTGGATTGTTCACAACTTGTCTGAATGTCTCATGTTTCTATCCCCGCTGGACTGTGTTGTCACCACCTTGCAGCCCTCCCAGATATCAGCAGTTAATTTGGGGAGTACAGCGTTATCATAACCAATAGAAATGATGGCCAAAACTCTGAAAGGAAGATCTAAGTTCTAGGCAAGAAACAGAATATTCCTTAAAAGTGCAGTTTTTGATGTGTAATTCTGCCAGGATAATGATGTCACATTTTAGAGTACCCTAATGGTCTATATGTCAATGGGGTGTGTGCTCTACTGTACAGCGCAAAGACTAATGTTCCTGTTGAAACATTCACCATCACTCTGTGTGTCCATGTGAAGCCTGCTGCAGCAGCGGTGGAGAGGAGAGTCCACAGTTTCAGCCCTCACCCCTCCTCTCCCTGCCACTGCCTGCAGGGTTCAGCCCGCTGTGATGACCATTAGCGTCTGGCTGAGGCTGCAGGAGATAACAGGTGATTTAAGGCCCTGTACCCCAACACAGCCAGAGAGAAATGGCCGGCTGCTGCTTATCTCCCCCTCCGCCATACTCCACACACTTTTACATTAGGCTCCCCTATTCAAAGCCATCTGTCTTCCCAGTCAGGGTTTGATAAAACCGCCTGCGTACCTCACGAAGCAGGAAGAGCGCGAGACTGAGGAGACACACACCACCACTCTGCCTGCATACTTATACACAGTAATTTAGAGGATCACAGTGGAAGTCTACAGCATCACACTGCCTGAATACTTTATCCACGCTGACTTAGAGCCTGGGGTGACACAGTGGGACTCAACAACAATAGCTGAGCTCAGCACACAAAAGATACTGTACCTGGTTGTAAAAGAGAGACCTGAGTGTGTAACATCACCCCTGGACTAATTGCAAATCAATGGTCTTGGTGAGATGAATGTGGTGGGGATAATAGTCGCCTACGGCTGCAGTACATCAACCATTCATGCACAGTGCCAAACACTAATCACAGCAGGTGCACCAATAAAAGCTCTGGAGATATTATCATTTCTCAACAGAAAAAAAAAAAACATTATATGTCGTTGAGGGCTTTCTACCTCTGAGCAGTCCAGCAACAATGACTGGAATATCATTCCTACTGACTGTTCAGAAGGCTTTGGCATTTCTATAGACTAGTGATTAAATGTTAATGCTATAACATACTGGGGAGCCTGCAGCAGGAAAGGGGATTACTCCATCCCTTGTGGATGTGCAGATGTGAGAAAATATCCTCCATCTTTGAGCCACAAGAGAAAAATGACTGTTATCTTAAGGAAAACACACTAAAGATCCAGAGGAGACAGGATGTGGAGACAGAGCCGTGGAGCAGTATAGTTGTATAATTGCCCCGTGTTTGCTGATTTTCCTACTGTGGAGGCTAAGTGGGCAGTGGCTGTCTTCCTTTGGTCTCAGCTCTATAATTATGGTGTCATTGTGTGGCAGAAGAATATCCTTGGCAGCAGCTAAAGGACAGAAGGTTCTCTTGTGTCTGGACATAAGCTGAGAGAAGAGTGGGCTCTCGCTCCCTCTGTCCAGCTGCCTTTCTTCTCCATGTCCACCTCTTTACTTTCTCTATCCCCACATCTTACAGTTCTCAGTCCTCCATCTTCCCTCACTCCCTTCAGTCTTTGTCCCCTCAATTCCCGATGACCAAGCACAAGTGAAAAGTGCCTGTGCTATTAAGTGCATTGCACCGGTCAATACGTTCCTCCTAAAGGCGGATTACAGCCCAGGTTTTGAGTTCATGTTGGCACTGGCAGAGCTGGGATGAGGAATATGCTGTCATCTCTGTGAGGAGTAAATCAGAGGAGTCGACGGGTCTCATTCAAGCCTCTTTGACCCTTGCACCCGAGGCTGGACTAGTGCCTGTGTGGCTCAAGTGGTTCGGAAACCCATTCAGCAACAGTAATCCAGTAAAAAGTCTAAAGTGGTTATGGTAGGCACAGCGGTAATTTTAGCTAAATCACCATGCTAACAATGTCAGTGCTAACATGCTGACATTTAGCATTTATAATTTATAATTTGTTTTCTCTTTAGTATTTCCTGTTTTATTTTGTAGTCACTTCCTTTGTGCCTCTGTTTTGATGTCACTTCCTGTCTTGTCTTCCTGTTTTTTTTTCCCTCCTTCATGATTGCCTGCTCTGCCCTGTTGTGTGTCACCTGCTCCCAATAACCTCTTGTGCATTTAAGTCTGTGTTCCCCTGTCTCCTCGTTGGTTTGTTTGTGTTTGCTTACAAATTGTCTGCAAACGTTTGTACCAATCCATCAAGTAATTGTGGAGATATTTGCCTGGGTAAGTGAAAATATGTCTCATCTGTTCTAAACATGTACTTCTTCATTCTGTGGTACCAGAGGGAACCAAGGTCACCAAAGTCAGAAAGGTTCATCTTCTGGGAAACATAAATGTCTGTAGCTTTGTTGAGTAGTTGTAATATTTCAGTATGGAAAGTGGTGGGCTGGCCCACTGACCACACCTAAAGCTGTGCCCCTAGTGTGGCTGAGAAGATCATAGCTCCAGTCCCTACTGCAGCCATGCTTTCCGTCCTTTCCTGTGCTTATTTTGGCTGCCTCCCTTCACATTTACAGTATATTTGTCTCTGTATCAAATGAATAATGCAGAAAAGCTAAATTCTAATTACACAGCATGGGGTATGAGAATTGGAGTGGTCTGGAAAAAAATGTCCTCCATTAACACCGGGGAAATGATGGACTGCGCTTGTGGCATTTCAGTGGAAAAGAAGCCTCTTTTTGCCAGTTGGCACCCAACCAGCAAAAGTCTTATTCATACATTTCTCCTGCCACGATAAATTCACTGCCAGGCTTTTTTTTTTTTAAATAGACCTCCAAAAACTGGCCTGAATTCCAAGAAAAGCGTCAATGTCAGTTTGATTATGCATAGTTTAATCATATGTTAATTCAGGCACGTCTCTGACATCACCCCACAATCATCCAGTTAATATTAGAGGAAGCAGGTGTTTAAGGAGCCTTGGATGAAAGGTATTACCTATAAGCCTTATTATGAACAAGCCCTAATGTTCCCATCCATGTTAGTCATCAGAGTAATTCTACAGAGGATATTTTCTCCATCACTTAGTTTTGTTTCTCTTTTTGCCAGGATTAAAAAGAGAGTGCTTTTAGCTATTTACCGGGTGTAACTCTTTGATTTTTGCCGATAACTGAAAAACCTGATCTCGGAGCGTGTTTTATTATCTTTTGAAAGCACAATATTCTGTTTTGTCTGCAGCCTCTCCATCCCTCTACAGTCGGTTCTGTTTGTGAGGAATGCTCTCCTGGAAGACGTGAGCATGTAGTTTTGGCTTTTGAAGCTTGGGCAGGTGAGGGTTTTATAAGTCCATGGCCTGACACTTACCTGCTTCACTGTGATTGTAGCCACTGTCATCATAGATGCAGTGATGGCTGCTGGCTGCAGTTTGTCTGTGTGTGTTTGTATATACATTTGTGAGGACAAACATGTCAGCTGGGAAGCATGCAGGTGCACATATTAACACATGGTTGAGCTCTTGTACACATTTGTGTTCTTTTTTTCTTTTTTCTTTTTTGATGACCTGGAAAAATGTCCTATTGCCTCTTTTATCGCTGTCTTTCATCCCACCCGCCTGATCCCTCTGAGTTGTCTATTGTTAGCCCTGCAGATTGTGCATTGGCTCGTATTTCACAGTGGCCTTGGTGACAGTGTTTTCAAGATCGATGGGCACTTTTGTTCCCCTTGTGAATGCTGTCGAAAGGACATACAGCATATAACTTTCTGTTTTATTCTCACTATGTAATTTTACTCTTGACCCAAATTACAGTTGAGGTCAAATCACATTTCAGCCAGTGTGTTTCCTCATAAATCAAAACGTTCAAACTGAAATGTTCTATCGATTAATTAAACATTAAGGAATATTACTTTCTCAACTGCAGTTTCAGTTTGCGTCTTGAATTTAGAGCCTAGACAGTAAATTAACCCAACTCTCGCACGTGGTGTTCATGGTGTTTTTATTCTCATGCCCCCATTGAAATCAATGAGACCTCCCCAGCCGCCCCTGTCACCCTCTCTCAGTGTGAGAGCGGGTTGAAATTATGAGCAAGTATTTATTAGGATGCCTGAGCACACTGTTAATCAGCAGCACAGCGGGGGTTATTTCATTTCCCAAGTTTAGTGGAAAATTCAGGTTATTCATATCATCCCAGATGTTTGCCAATTTACTTAACATCCATAACGTATCCGCAATACCCCAAAGCAAACAAGCTCCCCGGCTAATCACAGGTTACTCACTGAGAGGCTGATTCTAACGCTGTCAGTTTCCATGCAATATGACATAATCCTAATGTCACCCAACCAAAGGGACACGCAGCAGAGGTTCAGTAATGAATGTCAGTATAATAAACTGCACGGAGCAAACACCTTTTTACTGAAAGCTCTTCAAAGGCCTGTTTCACCCAAAGGACACAAAACATATTTTCTCATTTACCGTGTAGCTGAGCAGGTAGTTCCGGTTTTCTTTGCCCTTGCTGTTGAGTGATCTGTCTCTGCAACTTTGACATCGACTGTGACACAGAAGGCAGTTTTGATTGTGTTGCTTATAGCTTCGAGAAATTCAGTACTAGTGCCTTTTTTCCAGAAACACAAGGCCTCATACAAGAAACACTCACATGCATAGGTTCTTAAGTTGCATGTTCAAAGAGATTTAAAGGAACTTGTATGATTTGCCAGTTTTTGTGTATTTAGAATTTTGATTTAATGTGTTACCAACATAAAATGAAATAAGTATATATTACAAAAAAAAAAAAAAAAAAAAGAGTTAAGCTTAGTGTAGTATTAACATTTGTTTTACCATGTCAGTGTGATGGACTCAGTGGCTAATTTGGAGTTTGGCAGCGGAGTTTTTGCTTTTAGGTTGCGTTGGCATGGGTGTTTCGGTATGACAGCTACATCAATTCAGTACTAGCTAGGAAAGTTCTCACACTCCAATAGCTGACTCAAGGTCTTTATGCAAGTCGCAGTCCAGAGGAGCTGAGGACTGTCACCTTCCCTTAACCATCTGCCATCTAAATTATGGCATTTCCATTCCCCCTTTACATCTGTCACTGTACAGCTCTGCAATGACACAGTGTTGACAGCTTTGGTGATATGTTCTCCTTTTTTTTTTTTTGGTCCCAAAATAGTGCGACTGACAGTGCTAAATTTGTTGTTGTTTTTTTCATCTGCTGATTTCAGATGTCTGCACTGCAAGCTCTGCAGTGTAAGGCTCTTCTTTTTATTCTTGGGTGACATTTTTGTGAATGAAACTTGTCCAGCTATGTGAGGCTTTCTGTGAAATAGTCATGAGACTAAAAGTCATTTTATACAGATTTTCGAAATTTAACTGGACACATTTGGTGTATCAGTGAAATGCTGGGACGTCTGCTGTTTCTATGAATCTGATGAATGTTTCATGAGTTTGTAATGACTGACCAACCCTTAGGTTTAATGAGTTAAAATTCCCTTGAGTGTGTACAATTTTCTGCTTGTTACAGGCTTCTTCAAAAACAGGATACAATATATCAGCTTTGCTTTTGCAGATTAACATAAATATACTGTGACCCCCGCTGTAGACTGTGATGGGTACATACTGTATCTGGCAGCTTGAATACCGAGATGCAAAACATTAATGTACAGAACTGTGTCTTCAAACTGTCACAGGGTGAACTTAGTTGAAGCTTTATTCATCCACGGAAAGTTTTTGCTGAGCAGGCATGTTCTTTTGCATACTTGTTCTTTTTTAGCTCAGCTCTACTTCACAGTTCAACTCCTGTATACAGTAGATTCCCACCTGGGAGTTGGCCAGCGCAACCACAGTGCTCCAGTGTCTGATGTGGAGCTGCTTAACTTGAGCAATGCATTGTCAAATTTGTTGCTTAAAAGCACCTCGGCAGCAGTGAGTGTGGGGAGGTAGAGCCTTGTTCATTCTCTGACAGGTTTTTCCCAGCTGCTCTGAGGGAGCCAAGAATGGTTTGTCTAGCCTGTGGGGTAGGACAAGACAGAAAGTAAGCCTGAGCCTCTTTCCAGATTAATAATGCAGTGACACTATTCAGAGTCTCCACAACTAATCCAAGCCCCTGAGAGCCCCACAGTATGTTGGTACCTCCATGTAAAGGCTTTTCCCGCTGTGCCTTGTGGGCCACCGAGCTCGCTCAGAGCTCATAACATGGTGCTAAATTCCCACACTAACCGTCCCAAAAGAACTCCTGCTCTATCTGCTGTTTGCTGCTGCTGCTGCAGAGAAGGCCTGCCACACAAGGGTGTCATGATCAATATTCCTCAGAGTGCCTGCCAAGGCCCCTCTGAGATGAGGTAAAGACAGATCTTATCTACTGTGTGTGCGAGTTTGTGCGTGTGTGTGTTTGAAAGAAGGAGTAGGGGGTTGTGAGACAGAGCAAGTAAGCAGGAGAAAGACAGATGGGGTAAGAGTTAGATGGAGAGAGCTTGACACCGACGGAACAGCCAGGCTCCATTGGAGATAAATGTAGGGGGATGCACTCTGAATAATTTATACACGCCAAAAATAAAATCAAAAACCTTGTTCTCACTCCTTACAGATAGATGAGTTCCCTGGGATCCCAGGAGACTTTAAAGACAAAGTAGCGAGGGTGGTAGACTGAGCCAGGCCACGGCAGCGAGCAGGGTCTTACCTTTTAACCAACCACCATTAGTGCTATATGATTCATTACGAGACGATCGTGCACATGCATAAATTACACTTTGTGCTCATGTAACCTGAAAAAGCCCTGCATCGCCTTTACTGACAGAATGTGCAGCAAGACATGTTTTTAATTGGGCATGTACTGGTAATTATTCTAAATTCTGGTTATTAAGAACATCTATGATAACAAATCCTGTATTTCATAAAGCTCCTTATTGTTGTGTGTTTGACCACCACCAGATGTGTATACATCTACATTATTTGGTGCAAATGTAGGATGAATGCAGCAGAAGCAGAACATAGTGGGAAAGGGTGCTCTAACTTAAAGGAAGGCTGTGTTCTGTTATCAAATTTTTATTGCATTTTTTTTTTACAACGTACAGAGCACAGGGAAATGAGAATATCCACATGATGCACAAGCCAAACAAAATATAATCAGATAAAACAACGTGGTGTTGGGCAATATTAAATAACATTTTAAATGATTAAAAATGCATGTTGTATGTCTGTGTTAGATTATAAGTAGATGAATACATCTTTTTAAACTTTGAATGAACTTTACAGCAGCTGGGGTCCACACCACAGATTTCCAGTCTTTGGAAAAAAGAAAAAAAAGCCTATTTCACCCCATGTAATAAAGATATACAGCACAGTCAAGGCACAAGTAGGCCCTTCGGCAACTGCAGGTCACATAGTTGAAGGTGTAAATGGGTGTCTTGACCAGCAACAAGCTTGATGGTTTCATGAATTTCTAACCACAGGTTCTGACCTTTTGGGCATGCACACAAGAAACAGATCAGTGTTATAATTGTCCCCACTCCTCCAGCAAGATATTAGTTTGACCTGGTACGGATATTTTTAAAAAGTCCAGTAGATCCAGTTTAACTTCACAAACTGGACTGTTCTGGTTCCAAACCTGTGATGTTCTGTTTAAATTCCTCATCATGTTTCATCATTGGTGCATTATAAGAAATAATACATTTACATAAATGATTTACATAATTTGGAGGTACGTTGAGTCTGTGTAGATTAAACACTCAAACCTCATGTTAATTAGTGAGCTGCCTGTCTTCATACTCAGCTGAACTAACTGCCAGCCCAAATTGTCAAACTATTCTTTTAACAAACATTTATGAGTGGTAAAGGCAGAAGTAATTACACTGGGTCCAAAAGCCTGGGCTATGTTTTTTTTCTGGCTACACCAACATTAGGCAGCTAGTAAACTAAATCCCAGTGAAAAGGGCACTAGATAAGAGAGGAGGAAGTCAAGCTCTTTGTGCTGGCTGAAAAAATGTCCCCGTTCTGTTTACAGAAATTTACAGAGAACATCAGCCTAGGAAGCACCAAATCCAGGGATTGCCCCCTGTCATCCAACCTCCAGGATTTCTCATGGTGCCCTTTAGTTGCTCCTTCCAAATTCTCTGGCCACAGAAGGCTTGCGCAGAACAACTGCTTAGTGGCACGGCCAACATGACAGTCAGTTTGTTGTGAGACTGCTAAGCATATCTCTCGCACTCAGTGGAAATTTCCTGACAATCTGTTATCTTTTATTCTAAATTTTATCTGCACAGCTGGGCATCCACCAGCGTCCATCTTCATTCCTTACACATAATCTAAAGTGAACGGGCTTGTTCTTCCGTCTGCCTCTTTGTGGCTCGCTGACATCAGTGGATAACAAAACCATATTTCTTCCCAGGGTTTATGAGATTTGTGTTCTGGGGGGGGGGGGAGTTACACATTCACATTTAGTATTTTATTTTCCATTTTTCTTTTGTCACAAGAATCTGCTTTTCCCTCATGATCTAGCACCAGATATACTGATAAGAATTATTAAAACAATCTGGGGTTTGCTAAGATGTGTATTTCGTCAAAACATCTTAAGATTGTTTAACTTTTTCTTTGATAACATGTAATTATTTTCATATGGTAACATCATACTTGGAGGCATTTCCTCTGAAATGCACATTTGGTGCCTTCATTCACCGTAATAGTCTGTGATACCGTTTTCAAAGCTTTGGAGAAATTGCTTCTTTCATGGCTTGTAATTTTGAATATATTTTTCAACATGTTTATTATATTTTTCAATATTCTATTAATGTTACGGCAATTTGTGTTCCAGTTTTTCAAAGTGTGATTCATTTCACATCTAGACGAGAAATAAGGATAGGCTTGGTACTTACTATTTGGTGCAGCAGCACGAATGATAAATTCTTAAACTCCAACTGTGCTTAGAGATAAATCAAGACAATATTCATGAGCAAAAGAAATATTTTATTAAATCTGAATTTGGTTACAGTCAATATGTATGCAATGTTGCCATGAGGCAACAATTTAGTTCCAAATAAAGTGCCCCCTCTAAAACTCCACCATCATATTTCAATGTTTTTGGGGTTTTTTTTTCCACTGCACATGAAAAAAATTATCATTCAAACATGAATCATAAACTCTGCAGTGGCTACTCTGCACTACCAAAGCTAGCTGGGATTCACGTTTGTAGAGAACATGTTTGGTTTGGTTTATTTGCACATCTAAAGCAGACTGGGGAAAGGCACTGAAAGATATGCAGGAGAAATGATGAGGAAAGTTAACAAGAGGCTGAAATACCAGATCCCTGATTGTCCTATAACTTATCACATCATTACCCTTACCCATCATCACCCACCAACCCACTCTACCACACACACACACATGCAGATGCAGGTGAACAAAAGTAAACAGACCATAAAATGCATCAATCAAAGCAAAAGTAGCAGAAAAAAAATAAACGAAGACCAACAGTATGTTGCCTTGTTAGTGGTCCCATTACACTGCGATGCTCATTACACACCGTGGAACAAAACTGTCGGTGGATCAAAAATTAGGGGGGGGGGCTGAGAGTGCTAACAAAGGAAAGGTCCTCTGTACAGTGATGGTTTTAGGACATCTCACTCACAGGCAGCTCTACAATGTTAAATTTGGTTCAACTTTCATCAGTCTATGCTGTACCTTGTCAGCCTCAGCTTTTCTTAGGCTCAGCTGTGCTCTGAGTTGAATGCATAGAAGACACATGAACATATCTGTACTGATATAGTTGTTGTTGAGATAGTTTGATCTGGACAAATAATGGACTGATCTGCTAACTGAAAACCTGGTAAACAACATGCCAATAATTGGTCAAAATGGCCACAATTTCTTGACTTTACAGTGGTTGTATTTTGGGGGAAATGTGAGTTGAAAGCCATGTCTGTTTATTTATGACAGAGATGATCAAAGATTAAAAAAAAAAAAAAAAGAAAGAAAGAAAAAAGAAAGTTTCTTTTTGTTTGTTTTTCTGTGAGCTGTGGACAAATTGCGGTTGTTGCCTTTAATAAACCATTTTTACAGAACAGCGGTAATGTCTGCATCTCTGGTCTTTTGGATTTATTATATTTTCCAGCATGTTTCTGCTGCCTTTAGATAGGTTGCAATTCAGATGAGTGCTAGTCTAGACAGAAGTACAACAACTGATGAGAGGATATAATGGTAAAATGTAGGAAAATTGTTCCTCTTGTTATTAGGATGGTCAAAATTTCAAATTCTTTAGATTCAGCTGACATCTGACAACTATCTTTATCTAACTGTTACTTTTTGTTTCTACAAGATCCAGGTACAGTTTGTAGGAGCTGTAGGACATTCTGTCAACTATGAGGTCATTTCCTTTTATGTATTAACCTCTATGTTTTTTTTATGTCTATCTTCTACTTACATCACTGGTGAGACTGTGACACATGGGGTCGGAGTTCAGATTGACTGACCTTTGACTCAGTGTTATAAGTGCTACCTGCTCAGAGCTGAACTGGCGCAGAAATACATTAAGCTGCTTCCTATAATGGCCACTACAGGCTGGTTTCAAGAGGGTCAGCAGAGAGATCAAAGGGGAACAGAAAGCAATAGACTGCTGGTGATAAGGCTCATCTCAGGGAACACATCTTTTGAACAGTACCTAATATTTCGGTTCCACATTAAGGCAAATCTGTGCTTGTTGCAACCCTAAAAACATCAGATGCATAGCAAACATACAAGTAGCACAGTTAACACCCCTGCATAGTCATTCATCTTACAATTTACTGTCCAATTTGCAAACTGCATATCACAATTGTTTTGATATTTTGATTTGGCACATTCACCAGAGGTAGCAGAGAAAATTATGTTTCTATACACAAACAGCGGATTTTTCTTCTCACATTTAGAGGTGTGAAGATGCTCCCTGTAAGCTACAAGACAAACCTGATTAGACCACAAATCAAGTAAACCTGAGTTATTAGGGATATCGAGTCACTGTGAACAACGTGAAAGCTTTAATCGAGCCGTTACCTTCGTGTGGATATTCACAGTGACCTGGTGCAGTTTTCCCACGTGTCAGGTGCTGGGCTTGTCCTCCTCACACTATCACATTAGACTACATTTTCCCCTTCAGCCTTAAGGGGTCACAGAGTCATTTAAATTTTCAGATTTCCAATACGAGATTTTTGTCCCTGAGGGAGAAAGTGAAGTAATGATTTATTGCACTGAGGATTTTAGCTGCTGCCTTCACTGGCATTGACTGAAACTAGACCAGTGTCAGAGTCTCAGTGAGGATCTGAAAGTCTTTGACAACACAGAAGGAATCTTCTTTGAAAGTACTTAAATCTGGTGTGTTCTTTCACGTGCTCTGAAAAAAAAAAAAAAAGTCTTGTGATAATGTATCGGCCTGTTTGGAAAATCACACAATAGGTAACAGAATTTGTTTAAAACCTCCTTTTCATGGAAATTTTTTAATACACCCCCTCCATCTCCTCACCCTGTCTTCACTCTAATGGGGATCTGCTGAGTGTAGAGGTACACGTGTATTCTGCTGACAAATGGGAATCCAGTTATTTGATCTATGAAAGTGCTGACTTCACAGCGACACAGGGAGGCTGGTCGTCTTCTGGATCCCCAGGCCTGGAGACAAAGGGGACTCCGTCTGCTGGGAGCATGGCCCTGAGCAGAGCAGCTACCGACACTTAACCACAGAGGCACATTAACTTTTAATAAGCGTAGGGGCTGATTATGAATGCAGTGTTTCGTAACCTGTTTGCTGTTAAATTATGAAAGCTAATAAAATTTTAGGAGTAAGACCTTGTTTTTGATCAAAGTTGAGGTTAGTTAATGTTTGCGATGTTGTGCTAATGGTTAAGTTTAATGTAGTCCTCCAGAGAATTACTGTAAGGCAATACAATGTTCTTGCAAAGCTGTGTGTGCACATATGTACATAACCTGTGTAAATGTGTAAACGCCCGTGATATGGGACTGGTACTGTACATTAAACCTACAGAAAAGAGAATGTGGACCAGGTGGACCAGGTGTGATAACATACGCCAGATTTCTGTGAATCATAGATCATCTTGAAGGTTACTGTATAGATTGTGGAATTACCAGCTATCAGCCTGTTAATAGCTTCCCACACGTGGTTGGGTATTACATTTAGGATGAAGTGAAATGCTTACTTCTGGCTTGGATATGAAAGATTTAATGAAAAGTTTTTTTCCAGAATATGTATTATTAATACTAATCTGCAGATGCTAATGTGAAACACCCTATTTCCCCGGTGCTCAGGCTGCTTTAATCTACCTGTCCCTCCAGTTTTTGTGTTTCTAACTCGACCTAAATCGTCAGCGTTTTCCTGCTCAAGCTCTTTTTTTTCCTTGATTTCTCATCCGTGTAGTGAAAGTATTTGACTTTGTCTGACCATATCTTATAGAAAGATAAGCTGAGTGCAAGCCAGAGAGCAAACCTAAATCCACTGACAGGACCTTCCTGGCAGTTCTGACGTCTATGAAAACTGAAGATGATTAAGTCTCTTTTGTTCAGGCTCTTTAAACTTCAAAACCAAGGAGAGTAGGCAGCCACAACGTTATGTCATCCATTAAAGGCTCTACACACCCACAGTACACGTACACACATTTTCATTTGTTGTGTCTGATCAGACCTCTTCTCTCGACTGTGAGGACATTTTAACTCTGTGGTTGATTGACATATCCTGCACACTCTATTAGCTCTGTTGCATGTCTTCAGGCAGGGCACCTCACACTATTATCATTCTTATTGGATTAATTATTGTGTAGAGGGACTGTACACTTGCTTATTACACTAGAACACTGGATTTCACAGTTCATTTGACTTTGTGTTCCACCAACTGGGTTTCAGAAATACCAGTGGATTTCTGCCTGGCACAAAACTAGATTCAAGAACATTGCTTGGAGTTAGAGTTACTGGTTTGCTTATATTTGGTTTGATTGCATTAGATTAGTGTTTGCTGTACCGTCTACTTTTTCAGTTTAGGTTTAGATATTTGTATTTAAGTTGTTGTAGTTTGTTCCTGGGTGTAACAACTGGGAAGATAGCTTAATTTTGAGAAGCACTGGCACTAATGATAGTGCTGATGTGACAAGCTACATTTGTTTATGATAATTACACCAAGGGTTCATGACTGACAAACTGATGTGTACACTGGGACAGTGGTTCATGCTTTCTCCATCATTCGATGAGTCTCATTTCTGAGAGCATGTATAAATACTGTGCATGGATGTTGGCAGAACAATGGTAAAAGCCAAAGTTATTGTTGAGCCTCACACAACAGTGATGAGAGCCTCCGGTAGCTCCTCTCTCTCTGTTAGTGATGGCTGACGACGGTTGATGAGTGGGAACTGTCAGACATGGTAGAGACGCCTGATGAAAAGTTTGCTTCTCTCAGAGCAATTAAGCTCTTGGAAAGTTGGTGTCACACCAAAAGATGGAGACAGAGATGGACTGCTGGTAGGCTGTCAGAGTTTTTTGTTACGGAGGACTGCAGAGATGGCAGTATTGTTAGAGTGCGTGAGGCAGATGTGAGCAAAGTAACCAGTGGAGAGTAGTTAATGAAAGACGCGCAGGACGCAGCTTAGGGAGGTGGAGGTCTCTCAGGTTTACAGTGACAATGATAAATGAAGGTGTGCTGCAACACAGTCCGAACACCAGTGGAAACAAAGAGGGTGAGGGAGAGTTTTGATCATTTCACTGTGTTTGACAGTTTTACAAAAGTATTCAGGTATACTTAAAAGAATTCAAGCCAGCTGTCTTTTTCAGGTTACCAAGTAATATTTTGAGTCTTTGACATGTTTCCTTGAATGCCAGACGTGAATAAACACAATAATGATGTAAGGGTTGAGGTCAGGTTGTAGTTAGTAATAAAATCACACTTGCTTGCAGCTTGCCCGGACTGCACCAGATATGTGTTATAGTGTAGTCATCCATTCCAGGAGGCTCAATGCACCTTCCAGTCATATATAACTATGACCTATAGCTCAGAAAGCAGGACAATCCATATAAATAGATTTGATTCTCATTTTTTTCTGCACATACCACCACAAATCAGTGCTGCATTCCCTCAGCTCCAGGCACAGTCCACTTCCCAGCAGTTTAAGTCCCTCCACCTCCTAAGCCTCTTCCTGTAGTGGGATTTAGATTTATGTGAATTCAGCATCTTTGCCTGTTCATCAGTATGAGTATACATCCATTTAACTGTTGTGGATCTCTGCCCAGCGGTTGTCATGCTTGTGCCATTCCTGTGCAGACTTTTAGTATCACGGTCAAATAAATACATGTTATCGCTGAAACAACTGATGACGGTGTCCTGATTGTGAAGAAGTTTGTTGGCACTAAGGGTGCTATTTCCAGGTGATAGACCCTAATGCAATCCTTCTCTGCTTCCATATCAGATAAGGCTTTTTATGTGGCTAGCATTTGTATACATGTTTCTTCTCCTTATAGCTTTTCATTATTTTACTGAGGGTCATTTTTATTTATTTATTTTTGTTCCATATCACCTTTTGCGACTTTGAGACTGTTTATGAGATTAAGGGCTTTACAAATAAATTTAACTGACATTATCTGTGCTTGTGTTGGAACACAGCCAAGCGCAGTTGAACAGAACAGCATTCCCCTCCATAGATTCATTTACAGTATGAAAAGCAAGTCTCACAGAGTGGGATGAATCAAATTAAACAAGAAGCCTTCATTGGGCTTTGCCAGTGTTTCTGTGTCCATGCAGAGTGTGTTTATATCGGTACACACATCACCTCATGCTCCTTCTAATGTCACTCACCTGAAACCCAGAGGAAGAGGTGAAAACCTCCACCAGGAAATAATCCCTCATAAAAATGTTGCCTCTCAAACTTGTCACATCCATATTTTTATATTTAGACCATAATTGTCGCTGAGACAGCAGTTAACTTCAAGAACTGTTTGACAACAGAAAGTCTATATTTTGAAAAGCACAAAAAACAGAAATGCCAAAAAGTGTAATGCATTGCAAACTGACTCAGGGGATGTTGTCAAATGTATACAATTTTATAATCAAAAGAACAGGTTGATGTCAGCATCAGTCCAGTCCAGTCTGGTTTGCTCCTGGTTCATTGTTATATTTACATTTTAACACTCATCACCTTCTAACAGTTGTGTTTTGAGGTTCTTTCCTGCAGTCAGAAATGTGAAATCTGTTGGGGGGGTTTTTCAGCTTGTTTCTGAAAGTTGGAGCGTTGTCAAGTCTGATGTGAAAAATCTGGAGAATTTCCACAAGAGATCCCTGAGAAGAGTTTGCTGTGTGTTCTGGCTCAGCAAGATATCCAACCAGGAGCTCTATTCTCAGACCCAAAGCCACGATATCCTCTATGAGATCACACTGATCACTGAACACTGCGCTGTCTAGGACACATTCTGAGTACAGAACTAGAACCAGACTCAAAACAGGCTTCAGACGAACGCCATCGAGCAAAAGAAAACGAGGAAGACCTAAAGCTACAATAACTCATGAGGTGCAGCAACAGAAAGGCCAGTCTGACACAAGCACAACTTAGAACCAGTGAAAGTAACTGAGTACATTTACTGAAACATTTAAATTCAGTTTGGCAAAACAAAATCTCAAGTTAACTCATGGTCTTTCACTTATTAAAAGAAAAATATCCGCTTAAACTCAATATCCACTTATTATCTACATAAAACAAGCAACCTCAGGTGCAACCCCATGTGCTCGAGGTTTGAAACCTGGTTGTGATTGGCCAGTAAGGAGTGAGCTCGGTCCCAAAACACAAACACAGCACACCCACCGATGCAGGATTTTTCCTGGTAGTCCCAATGGCCAGTCAGAATATGACCCATATAGTAAGAAGCTGATTAGTAAACAGGTTTTCAGGGCCTTTAAGCTTGGCTCCACCTGGACCAGTTGCACATTAAGGCGTCAATTATTTAACACCCCGAAGGCAGCCGTTTTTCATGAGGAGTGCTTTAAGTACAATACTTTACTACATTTTGTTGCAAAAACTAAAAGCAAAACTTTAACTTCCAGTGGGTTGTTTCTATTTCTACTTTTATTCGAGTAAAGGATTTGAATACTTCCTCAGCATGCAGGCATGGAGGTGAACTCACCGCATGCCAACCTCTCCCTGTGGATGCAGCTGAGAAGGGAAGAGGCTCCAGCTGCAGCAGCAAAAGGTGGGAGTGAGCTGTTAACTCCCGCACTTATCAGGGGCTGCAATGTTCACTTCTCAGGTATACACACAGGTATTTCCACTCGGCTGCTTTCCATCTATCGTGTGTGACAGGTGCTCAGGCGGCAGGCTTATGATAACATTGTTGTGAGGCCTGAGCAGGTGACAGAGAACGACGCCCAATCTATCACTCATCTGTACCCCAGACATATACACAAACACATGCACACATGTCTTCTTCATTGTCTTCTTCACCCAATAGACTGAAGTGCACCATGCTCTCAGATTTTTTTCCCCATATGGTGCCTCCTCCTTCTCTTTCTTATCCTGTCACAACCAAGGTGAGTGCTGGATTAGGCTCAGGGTGCTGTTTTATGGCACATAAATCAGGAAGAATATTATAACGAAATCTGTAGATTCTTGTAAGTAATTTCACATCAGAGTGATTTATAACACAGTGGTGGATTAAGACAGATACCTGGTGGTTTGCAGCAGTGGGTGTCCTGTTGTGCTGTGCATATATATACATGAATATAGAGTAGCAAAATGGAAGGAAGCTCTTCTCCCAAAAGTATGTTGCCCAACTGTAAATTAGCATTTGAAAGATATCTTTAAATAGAAATTTTAATGTTTACCAACATAGCTGCGTGGGAGTCTCAAGGATTATTTAACAGCACCATTGGCTCATAATGTTAAGACCATGAGTTTTAAGATTATCAGCTTCATTTCATCTATTTTGACTCAAATACTTACATGCAGTATCCACAGCATGTATGGTTCCCTCCAAAGATGGGAAGTTGATAGTTGTGAGACTGACCTAACACTGACTCACAATCTGAAAGGGAACTGATTCAAACTGCTAAATGTGTTTTCAGGTTTCTACAAAGTGTAATCTGAAGCTTCAGCTTAGTCGAGCAATGATAAGTTCGATTGGATGCTTCTTAACAAAAAGGCTCCTTGGGGGTCACAATTTCTCTCTTTCCTTTATTCAAGAGTTAGACATTTTGGGAAATATGCTTATTTGATTCCTTGGTGAGAAGATGAGAAGACCTTTGCATTAAGTATGTTTCATGTCTGCCCCTCCAAGTGACTCTCTGGACTCTCATTTCCTGTTTTACTTTGAAATTACTCACCTTGTGTGTCTGTTGATTTACCTCTTGCCCTTGTGTTTTCCCTCTTTTGCTGTCTGCCCAGCCCTCATTTGTTGGACCTGTTCCCAAGTACCCATGCCTGTGTTCCCTTCATCCAGTATTCTACATATATAAATCTGGTACTTGGTATTTTTGTGTATCCATGTATTCTTGTGGTGTGATCTTATCATAACAGCCCAACACTTCAGAAGAACTCCCGGTGCTGATAATCCTTCACGGCCTGAGAACAAATCCTGGATAAAGTTGGCTCTAACCCCAGCCTATGTCAACCACAGGTACAGAGAAAGACAAACTGCTCGGCCAGACTTTGATACGATGTTGATGTGTTTAACGGTTTCCTATCAGAACATGAACACAGAGGCCGCAGCTACAGATCACAGTTTAAATTCCAGACACAGATATCCCTGAAGCTGGCATGAAGAACATTGTTTGCTGTCAAACCTTGCTAAGTTATGGCTAAAGGGGGAGAATAAAAAGCCTTCATAAATTCCAGAATGAAAAGGTAGGGCGCCATCAGAGATGACCGATGCTAGGGTGAACGGAGGTTTCCTGTGCTTTGGTGCATTTCATCCAGAGTAATGAAAATTAGGTCCCTCAACACAGAAATGACTCCAAAGATGAGACAACCCTTTATCTCCCCCTTTCATCCGACAAGGATTATTGATTCATGAATGTAAATGATCGTTCAGGGTTTGATGTGCCCTTGAAGGGAGTCTCTCTCTCTCTCTCTCTCTCTCTCTCTCTCTCTCTCTCCTTTGAATCTTTTATCAAGTCCATGTTAGCTGCAGTTGGCTAAAAGGAAGTGTGATGCCGAGGGTTGGGGGGTATTCTTCATATCCTGCAATATTCATATCCTCCTGTATTATTTTAGCTTTTTTTCCCACCACAATAGGAATTGCACATTTGCTTTAAATGACAGTGTGAGCTGGCGCCTCCCTTGCAGCTCTGCAGTGTTGATAGACATCAATGAATAGGATTATTTTTTGTGCAGGCATGGACTAATCTCCTCATTATGAGGTCCATCTGTGGCAGTGACAATAAGTACAGCACCTTCACTTTAATACTCAATCTTGGTTGACACAGACGGCATCATATTGCTAGACTAATCCACTGTCCGATGTCACGGCATCCTAAATCTAATTTACCATTCCATTTGGGGCCCAGATATTGCTGTTGCCAGTACACCTGTTGACTGCTAACACCGCTCTGCTCATGCACCCGCCTGACGGTACACACACACACACACCCCCGTCGCCCACTCTCCCTAAAATGGTTTCTCCCACATAGTTTCCATAGCAACAGTCCAGTTTTAGTGTTCTGTTGTTTTTTCCACAAACGCAGAGTGGCTAATTTTTCAGAATGAGGGTCTTTGATGATAAAGAAAGCTAGGTTGTGAGATTTACATAATGAACGGATGCCACGCTAGATCAGTCACCACCTAGCGCTGATGATTGCTTTTTGATGAATTTCTTTCCTCCATGTCCTTAGGTATCTCAGCTGTGGCAGCTCATTGTGTCCAAAAAGAGCAATGCTCATATTCATCTATTTGGGTCAGTCTTTGTCTCTTTGTGCCACCGTAACCTTAAAATTGTAGTCAAATTGCACATACCCTGAGGGCAAGTCATTGTGTCACTTGAGGCTCTACACCAGGGTCTCGACAAGAGGAAAATGGCCCCATAAGTTTCTGTTCGATGTGAAGTTGTGCTTTTGAGGTCAGACTAGCAGACTTTGTACCTTGGGGTAAATTTAACACTTCATACTAACCTTTTCTCAGGCCTTGAACTCCCTTTCACATTTCTTCTTTCTCATCTGCTTCCTGCCAAGCTCAAAGAGTCAGTTTGACTGCATTTCTGTGTATGTGAACATGTGTACATTCATAGACTGTATGTTTGTGTGTATGAGGTGGGGGGTGTCGAGAGAATGGGAGACTTTAATCACACCCTGACACATGTGTGTAGTATTGATTTGTGACTGTTTTGTGAGCGCTGCTTCAGGCCCATTGGGAGGGATATAAACCCCTCGATCAGAGCGACCTCCCCAAAGGGTTTGCACCGCACTAACCTACTGCATCCCATTTGTGTGTGTGTATATAAGAGCAGGAGTATGTGTGTCTGTATTTCTTTTTTGGGGGGGTTTGGGGGTGGGGGGGTACAAAGGTGAACCCGAGGTACTCATTAAACCACTCCAGCATTCACATGGGAAATGTATAGTTGTCTACAGATGGAAATGGTCGATTCCTCCCCCCGGAGAAAGCAAACCTTTATAAATAAACTAAATTGGGATGAGGTTCACGTTTCAGGGCACAAAACATAGCAGCAGTAGTTAGGTTGCACAGAAGAAAATAGCTTGGGAGTGGATTCCTCACAGGCAAGCATCCTAAGTATTTTGGCCTGGTTAGTGCTTGCTTTGATTAAAAACAAATTCTTCCCTTCCTCCAGTCAGATGGCTGAAATTACAGGACCTCTAATGTGAACTGGTGCCAGTGTGATCTGACCCCTCCCAGTGGCACTGTCTCCTCTGCCTTTTGTCTTTTCCGGCTCGCCACCCTTTCATACACACCCAGATACACAGACACACACACACATGCCTCAACAGGGGCTAGAAAAGGGAGCAAAAAGTGGGGACCCATACTCCCTTCACTTTCTCACTGCCAAATGGATCAGAGAAAGGGACTGTGTTTACTGCGATGGCTAATGTCCTCGTTAACACTAATCTGTGTGAAAGACAGAGAGAATGAGGGAGGCTGTTCAAGAGAGAGAAAGAGAAGGGAGGTATGGCAGGAGAGTGAACAGGACTTTGGGGAAAGAGTAAAAAGAAGAACCAGACAGAGTGAATGACCAGTGGACTTGTTTGGGCTCTTGATAGCTTCCCTGATGGAACCCCTCCACATCAGGCTGGCTGTGCTGCATGCTCCCCTGCTATATATTCAACACAAACACACATATACACACACTGCCACGCAGATTCCCACATACATGCAAACAAATGTGTTCATTAACAAGCCAGTGAAGCGGGCAGGCATCCACATGTAATCTATTTATTCATTAGATACATGGCCAATGGATCATTACACTAAGTATGCTCTCTGTCAAGCCTGGACCTTAAACAACAACTATCCCTGAGTGGTGCAGTGTCATGCAAAGTTCAGATGTCCATGCTGAGACGGGTTTAGCTTTGTGGCCTGAAATAAGCATTCAAACCTGTGGTGCAGATTGTAAAGTTGAACCTGACAGTTAATAGGACATAGTAAAATGGGACTTTTAATTTGTCTGAGGTTTGTTTTGTTTTTGGAAATAGTTTATTATAACGACTATTTATCAGATAGTCCTCAGTTTTTACTGGATGATTCCAATTCAAAGACATAAAATAGGGTATAAACGAACACCAAACGAACAGCTACAACTTTTGTTTTGACAAATAACACATGGGCTGAAAAGTGTTTTGTAGTAACTGTTATTTAGTTGCTGCTCGAAGAGGTGTTTTCACATTATGTGATGCCTAATTCTACCTCAGCTGTTCTTAAGCTGCAGTAAAACAGACTCTCATGGCTCATTGCTCAGTTAAAAGGATAAATGGCATAAACCATAATGTGTGATGCTTAAAAACTACTCCAAACACAGATGGGACCGCATAGGCCCAAGCTTATAATTTCATGAAGTTCTGCAGTACTCAGACTTGTGCAAAAAGTCAAACTGTGCATCAACACGGAGGCAAAAAGTCGGTGAGGATGAGAATACTTTGGCTGTCAACTTGACTGGTCCTTCGTTGTCAGCCATTTCTCAAACACGGCCAAACATTTTGTTTTCATTGTCTCCCCTTCCTGATCGCATCACTCCTGTCAAAGCAGAAAGCTATTTTTCTTTCAGCTATGAATCATCTCTACAGATACGTGTCACAGTTTCAAGTAATAAATTGAAGACTTGGACAGAAAATGTCCCCACGCCGCCGTGTACAATCATAACGTCAACATGACTGTGCCCATCTAGTGCATTATCCACTGTGAAATTCCCAAGCAGTGCCCACACACTGGATACACTTCTAACAGCTAAAACTTGAACTTTGACTGCATGTTCAGTGGTAAAATAACAGAGCACAAACATTAGTCACACATCACTGCCAGAACCTCCTCATTTGCTTTGTCATGTTGTTATTGTTGTTATTATTTCGGAGCGGCAGAGACATAATGACCACGATGTTCTCAACACTGAACTCTGGTTGTGTTCTATGGTCACAGTGATGTTAGATTTATATCGTTTGCACTTCAGGTTACATGTGATAAATCCCAAGGACAAGGGTGAAAATGTGATTGCCAGGTTGTAAAACACTCCACACTGTGCTTTTGCTTACATATGTTTGCTTGTCGGGTTGTTGATGGAGGCTCAGGTGCAGGGCAAGGGGCGCAAGAGCCACACAATGCTTACTAATTAGATGGGTGCTGTGACATTTGGATTTTTTTTTTGTTTTGTCGCACAACTAGTCATTGCTTGTCTGCTTATAATACCTTGAGTCATGACCAGCTTTAGACTTAATGGCTTGATAACAGCTTTATGAGGCCTGTAAATCATTTGGCTTTGTTAATAATTGAGACAACAAAAAAGGCTATGGCTTGAGGGGTACAACTGACTATTATAAGGCGCTATAAATACCTCCCTACTCCCCTCTACAGTGATTATCCAACCACTGTATAGTTATTAGCAACCAGAAACAGGTGTAGGTGTATCAAGGTTTGGACTCGATGCGCCAAACTGATATGTATAGGAAACTAATGAGAGCACTGAAGGGTGCTGTCATTTCTTGACCTTTTCAAAACCAAAACCACCAGAGCAAAAGTCCAAGCTGGGACCAGATGGTAGTTTTATTTAGCTTTGAAACGAGTTTCTGGTCATTCCTGTCTACTTATGAGTCATGTTGGAGAATTAAAATCCTTTGTCACGAGCTTAACCTTCACCAGCAGATAATCTTGACCCACCATTTTTTCTTTGACTTATCAGCACGTTTACATTAGCGAGCTAGTCAATAAATCTATGGCTATGGATTCAAGTGTCACACTGCCATAGGCTCCATCTATTCTCCATTTAGTTGATATTCACCTATTTTTATCTCATGTTGTGGAGCACTCGATTTCATGTGTCTCACTGATTTCTGTTTAATGAACATCATTGGTTCGCCCTCATCAAATCTCCATTAATCACCATGAACTGACTCAGTGTGTGCTCATCATTGTTACTCCACTGGAAAGTAGCTGGTCCACTGAGCAAATGGATAAAGAATATTTAAATAAACCTTGTGGCATATTCTTTTATTGGTCATTCACAGTATTTTTTTTTTTTTTAGTTCTGGTCTCCATACCATCTAGGGGTTTAAAACATGAGCACGCCAAGTGTGCACATGCATATATATCTGGACACATACTTGGCAAGCAGTATGTCTTATTTTAAGGCATGTGTGGCTGCATGCATACAGTGCACCTGAATAGCCGGCAAACCACAATCACTTCCTTGCTTTTTGCACTGTTTCTCATGCAGCTCCTCTGGGGTGAGAGGCACTGGTAGAATGTATATTAAGGTCCATCTCTTATACTCCAGCACCGGGAGGATGGGCCGAGCATCAGCGCCAGGACTCTGAGTCAATATTAATCTGCCAATATGAAAGATTGGATTATCACTGGTGTCGATTGCCCTGGCCTGATGTAAGAGAAGCGCATAATGGGCGGGAGAGTGGGAAGAGGAAGAACGAAATGGACGGGGCTGGAGGAAGGCAGGGAGGGAGATAGAAAACTTCCAGTGCTTCTGCATGGTAAACCTTGTCGCATGTCTTGCAAGTGAAGCTCCCTGAAATTGATTTGAATCAAGGGAAAAGAGTTACAGCAGAGGGCAGAATTACAGGAAGGAGAGGGCTAATATGAGGAGGGAGCCAAGGACACTGGAAAGGTGGCTGTCATAGCATGAGCCCATCTGCTGTGGATCTGTGTGTATACATTACGCATGTACAGTGTGTGTGTGTGGCAATGAAAAGTTGTGTGGAGAAGGTTGAGGAGGGCAAAACATAATGTTGGCCTCAAGGCTTGAAGAAAACCAGCTGTCATTTTATTGCTTAGTCTCCAAAGAAAAACTTGGAGGTTAAATCAAACTTTTAGTTGAGGTTTTTAAAACTCAGTGAATTACAAAACCAGTGCTGTTGCTTTTCTTGAAAACAGTCCGTAGCCTACATATACTTGTTGTTTCGGTTTTCCAAACATTACACATTATGGTTGGTTAGAGTTGGTGCTTTCTAACAGTGTGAGCGCACGTCTGGGTCTGTTTGTGTGTCATCCCAGTGTGCAGTGATGGCTTTGAAGAGCAGTAAAACATTCAGCAGCACAGCCCAGATTGCAACCTCCTCCCAGGCCTTTATGCTTTCTCATCTCCTTCCCCACTGAGATCAGTTGTGACTTTTTGTCCTTCTTGACCCTCTGCTGAACTATCCCTCCATTATCCTCACCCTACAGAACCCTCCCCTCTCATGCACACACTTCACCCCACAGGCTGTTGTTCCCTTGTCCCAATCCCTCTCCACCTCCCCTCCTCATACCTCTTCTAGGCCAGAGATCTGGCTCCAGCTCCTCGACAGCCATCTCTGCACTGCGACACTTAGTTCCCCTCCGTTGCCTGCTGCCCGCCTGCTAATCGGGATTGGTGGGGAGGAACACATCGCTGTGAGACATGGCTGTCCTCTGGAGCCCACAGAACCAGGCCAAGGTCACATACATCAGTCTTGCGCTACAGCTGCCCACAGCAAACATGGGATAAAGAGAGAGCAAGGGATGCTGGAGTTAAAGGAAAGAGCGATAAGACTGCTGCTGAGCAGCGCTTTGCAGCCGAATTAGGTTTTGTGAATTGAAGAGGACACAAGTCAATAGCAACACTGGGGTTCATTTTATTTCTCAAATTAGCAATTACAAGGAAAGCATTGAAATATTATCATCATATCACATGCCTATTTACCCCTTTTGATGAAATATTCAGGCATGTCGCTGTGTTTGAGTGTGAGCTTATAGGTAACCTATTTTCTGCTCTCTCCTTGATCAACACTCATCAATAATTCACTCTTGGCCCATTAGTTTTGTGAGAAATGTCAGGGAGCAAGTTAAACTTGTCAGGAATTCATTATTGTGCACAGAAACATGTGGAACAAGAGCAGCGCTCATTGAGGAAGTTCAGAGAAGCTTTGCTGGGCAGAATAGTTCCACTGCACACTTAAAGCAAACAGCTTGCAGTTAACCTTGAGATAATATTTACATCAATTCCAATCCAGTGCCACTTCAGATTGTTGGGAGTGAACAATCGAGTACCCCCAACCCTTTTCACACATTTACAAGACACACTTACAAGACACCGAGATCTCCTCAGATCTCGGTCAGGAATTGTTATGGTATAGTGCCATTCAGCGGCCCATTTCCCCTCAGAGCTGACGATGTGTTTTATGGAATAAGTTGAGAGATGGATACTAAAGTGAGGGCCTCTGTCAGAAAAGCACACAGTGTTGTCATCAACAAGGCTGTTCTTTTTTCCAGCCCATTGCCTTTGCTGTAATTTGCACTCTCTAGCGTTCTCCCCTCCCTCTGCCACCATTATTTCAGACGATGTTTTAGAAATCACAGCCGGTTTCCCAGCCAGTGTTCACACATTTGTCATTACATGTCAGCAGGGCCTGGGGATTTTGCTGCTTCACTTGGCAAAAAGCAATTGAGTGCTTCAAGCTGCGGCTCTGTCGTGGAGGCTGACACGCACCTGGAATGAAAAGGGCTTGTGGGTAAAGACGCTTCTGATGTTATTAGCCTGCATCCCTGGTTGTGGAGTCCAGCCTATTTTACATGTCCCACCTGCGAGCGTGTCTCTTTTGCCTGGCTTTCATCCACATGCTTGTCTCTAAGCCCTCTCAAGGCCTGAGCTTCCCGTGTTCCTCCTCAGCTAAAGCTCAAACCTTAACAGGCTCTGGCTCTCTGCCAAGTCCTCAGCGCTGTTTCAGAGCCCAGCTCCCAGGTCCTGTAATCTCCCTCTGGCTGTACACACTGGATTGTCACAATGATTTTTGATTAGGTGCTTAAAATGATTAAATGATTGTATTTTACTGCTGGAAGTGTATAGTGTTACATAATTGAGTACCATAGGATGGGACCAAGGTAGTGGAATCTCTCATGACAGAAAAAAATCAGTGTGTTAAAGGAAAATTCCTTTTTATTTATTTATTTTTTTAATTTACGACATTTACGACGATTTTATTATGGGTTATTCACATATGGTGTTCATCAAAGTAACTGTTGAGATATGAGGATGAGGTAACTTTCAACGACAAACAGAAGTGGTCAGGCAATCAGTCAGGTTGTGGCCGGGTGATGTAATCGCTTTAATTGGAGGTAAAACCAAATGCACCCAAGATGTTGGTAAGCATAAGTGTTGGAAGCAGTACTCAGATACTGTACTTAAGCAAAAACAGCAAAGTCAAAGTGCTGTGTTCAAAATTCAACTTGAGTACTTGGTACTTAAAGTATCCAAAGTAAAAGTTCTCATCATGCAGAATGGCCCCTTTCAGACTATTAAATTATGGAGCCCCCAAGGTCCCGAAAGACAATAATTTCTAAGCACACATTATTATCTTGTCTTACAAGATATATATATATATTTTTTATTTATTTATTTATTTATTTATTTATTTATTTATTTTTTTTTTGCTTGTTTACCTGCCTGGTGGTTCATCCACCCGTCTGCCTCTCAGCCTGTTTATTATCAAATAGAGTATCATCTCTGAATTTGCCTGCCTGACAACAGCACTGTTAAGTGCCCCAAATTGAATCAAACACACCTGTAATGTTGCAGGTGCATGCTGGGTCAAGCTAATGTGCTCATGGTGCGTCCAGTAATGACGCTTATGGAACTTTTGCCTTTTGAGGTGTGTGAGTGCTTTCTGCACTTGAGAATGAAGGTGAATACAGGTGAGAACAATAACCAACTTAATAACTCGCTCTCCAGAGAATGTCAACAGGTATATGTCTACATAATAATAATAATGTGCAAAAAAAAAATTAAACAGTTCAGGCACTCTTTTGGGTTTGTGTTTGTGAGCTGCAGCCACTGTGGAGTTTACACTGTTTATACATCTGGTTGCGCGCAATGATGCTTATTCCATTGTTGTTGTTTTTTTAAGAAATGACAGGCTACTTAATTTATGTAGCTTAAACTTGCATGTTACATCCACCATGGATGTATTCACATTCATAAAATTTGAAATGTATGTGTAATATCTGTGTTTTGTGGTGTATGGTACAGTGTGTGTACGAGTGCCATGCCCATCTTGATAACTGACAGCAGTGATAGTGCTTACTGGAGGGGAAGACTTGATAATGGGGTGCCAAGGCAACAACGTGGCCTCAACACTAAATAGCTCATTGCTGACGTTGGGGAGAGAAGTGAGAGCCACACTTCCATCACTGAGACTGGTGCAGCCGTGAAGGTGGTGAACAGCTTAAAGAGCCCCTACAGGGTGGGATTTCACAGCAGCCTCCCTGCTTGCTGTTTTTCCAGACAATACAGCTGTCAAACGGGCTGGAGGAAGACTTGGTAGATCACACAGGGGCAGCAGTCTCCCACTTTGCTATCGCATGCAGGTCTAATCCATTACTGCCACTGGAAGAAATACCAGAGTAATCTGATCACAAGTCAAGCTGATTATTTGTGGGATTACTCAAAGCATGTTTAGCGAAAAAAAAAATGGTATTTTGATTGTGAGCGTCTGGACGCAAACACAATCTTACACACATCTCGAAACAATTGCTGCAGATAAGACTAATGAATATTGAAATAAATTGCTTTTCTGCTCGCGTCTGAGGCTGAGAATCCCAGACGTGAGTCGAATTAACCACATTTTACCAGCAGTTTTGTGCATGAGTGATTATAATTTACACCAGGTAATATCAGTCATGAGTCTTGGCTGCATCCTATTTTAGCATTAGCGTTTAAAAGAGCAGGACCACGAAGCAAGATCACACACATGACATGAGTTTTAGAGGTAATTAGTGGCACAGATCTTACGTCCGCAGTGGACATTTGCTCCACCCACTTTGTGGCTAAGGCAACACATTAATTGGGTCAGTAAAGGACTTTGAGGTGGCAGGGTGCCACCGCAAACGCTTTCATGTCCATCAAAGATCAAACTCTCAAAATAGTCTGTTCTCACCACTGGCACCAAACATTCATTCTAAAGAGCGCAGACTAAGAGAACCCTACTACCCCAATAGAACACTGTGCTCCCAGAACGCAGGCTTACTTGCGGTTCCTAGGTTCTCCAAACGTTGTATGGGAGGCAGAGCCTTCAGTCTCCCCTCCTGTTGAGCTATCTTCCAGTTTGGGTCCAGGATAATTTAGCCATAAAACTCTTCTTTTTGATAAAGCCTACAGTTAGGCCCAGCTCAGGCTTGCCTTGAGCCTCCCCGTGGGCATGGGCGTAGACTGCCAGCTCCTCTCTCCTCCTCTCCTCCTATATGTATTCATATCCCATTAATGCTTGTTACTAACTCGGCATCGTCTCGCTCTCGTAGTATTGTGCTTTTACTTCTCTCTCCTTCTGTAGCTTTCTGCAGGTATTTTCTGCCTCTGGAGCTGCAGAGTCTGGATCTGTGATTGCAAACCACCTGCTGCCCCCGTGATCCTGCTCAACACCCACTGCAACAATTATCGTTATTATGATGATTGTTATTATCATTATTATTATTCTCAGTGTGGAACTTGCATTGTGGTGTGTCATCGTTCCTCCTGCTCTGTCTCTCTGTCCCTCTCTCGCTCTCTTTCGTGCTTTACTTGCATGAATGTCATGTTAACAACATTGCCAGAACATTAAGGATAATACAGTTCAGAAAAAAAAATCATTAAGTAAAATAAGTGGATAAAAAGAGCAAGAAAATGGATTTTTCAAAAAAGTAAACAACTGTTGCTTTTCACTGTCATCTTGCTCTGTGAAGTATTATCAAATCAAATTTCTCAAAGTATTCCTCTCTGGTATTATTATATTTGTCACATTTTAAAAGGAGGTGCTTCTCTGTCTCTACCTCAGCTGCTGTGCAGTGACCACAGACTCTTTGGCAGCCAGGATTTCTTGTGTTGTCCTGTTTTAGTGGTTTGACTGTGGCCACTTAGTCTGTATTTGATCAGGATCTGTGCTTTGTATCTGACAGTAAAGAGATACTCTGCTTATTTACATTCATGGTTTGGGACCAGATCGCAGTTACGTTTGTTTTGAGTTTTGTTTTGATTTGGTCAGTGTTCCCACCAGGCATTTTTTGTTAATTTAATAATTTGATTTACTCTCATTAGAGGTTGGGAAGCAGTGTTGGTCTGAGGTTGAACAGTATCGGATGTTATTTGACCAGTATGTCTCAGCACCAGCTGACTCTTTTTGGGTTTGTGGTACCTTAAATCTCAGTGTGGGTGACAGCAACACTAGGTCCTAAGCACAGAGCAGGAATTTAACTTCCTCACTGTTAAGGGCTAAGCAAGGGGTTCCGTATTGTTGCAGCAGTACTGCTTGGTCATTAATATAGATTTTAAGAAGAATTGAAGACAAGCTGTTGCCCTGAAAGATGCCTCTCCAATGAGTGAAGAGATCTGTAGTTTTATTGCCAATTTTTACTCCACATTTATTACTGACAAACATTGACTTAATTGTGTCATAAAGTGTGTCATAATATAATCCCTCTTGCCAAATAGAATCAAAAGCCTTTTTAAAATCAATAAAGCATGCAAAAATTTTACCCTTGTTTTTTTTTTTTTCTTTGGTGTCCGTGATGATTAATTAGTGTGTGTAGAGTGTAAACGTGGTCAGTGGTGCGGTGATTTGGTAAAAGGCCAATTTGCCTTTACTCAGGACATTGTGTTCTGTAAGGAAGGCCAGCATCTGGGCATTGATAATGATGCAAAAAACCTTCGCCTGATTATTCTCGCACAGACGCCTCAGTAGTTCTTAGGGTCTAATTGATTTCCACTCTTATGTATTGGGAGATAGGCCCCTGGCTAAAGATCTCAGGAAAGCAACCTGACGGACTGAAGAACGAGACTGAATAACTGAAGCAGGGCCTGTGGTGTTGCTGCTTGGACTCTGGGGCCAGTCTGTGAGCCTCTCTTGTCTGACTTTGAGGGTGCTGCTCTGTTGCTTCGGTCCTTCAGCAGCTTCTTCTCCAGATTGACAAGAAGTGTATCTCGCTGCTCCATCTCCTGTCTCATCTGACATAACTCATGTCTGAGAGTTTCAATGGTTCTATGAAGGTGATTCATATTTTTCCTCAAGTGTTCAACAGCAGCTTTGGTTTCGCCTTTAAACAGTTTCATCGCCTCTTTCAGACTTGAACAGTTCGTCGTCTTTGAATTCTATTATCTCCACTTCTAGGTTGGAGAGACACTCCTGAATGCACTGCACTGACACTCAGGTCCTGGGTGTGTGAGGGCTGTTGAAGTGGGCTGGTGGATGCTGCATGGAAATGGGAGGTTGGAGCAGTACAGCTGGAAACTGAAGGCTGAGCGGTTGAATTTGAAGGAACAGTAACATTGGTAACTGAGGGCCAGGTCTTTGAGTCTGATGGAGCTGCAGACACTGTTGCTACAGGCACAGAGGCCTTTTTCCCACCAGGGAGAGCTTTCAGTCTGTGAACCATCACTTGTTGTGTGTTGTAGAGACTGATGTTGAATTTTGGTACAGTATCTGTACATAGCTGTCGGATAGATTTGTTGTCAGTCCTTTTTAGGTCCTTATATTGCTCATGGAGAGTGGAATGCAGAGCTTCTGTGTGATCCGTAAAGAACAGCAGGTCTGTTATAACTCCTACACTTTATCAGTGGTCACTGACATATGCTGCACAAAGTGGACTTTATGCACCAACGGCAAGATAAGTGACGACTGTTTTATTGAAAAGGTGTGTTTAATTTAGCTCCAGACAAGTAAACATTATCTGGAATGATATCAGTCGTTTCATACAAGCCCTTACACAAATGCACATGGGCCTGCTCAATACATATTAATGTGCGCCACCCTTGGTACGTTCAGCGGCAGGCAGCATTAATATTCCCTCTGATTTCCATGCACACGGGCGTTAAAATACTGCTATTAACATCATTACCGCCATGGAAATATAGCAACAAGTCATGTTGAATTAGTGTTAATGTGCCCGCTGACAGGGCGTGCTCCCCTCCGCCCGGCTGAAATGCCAGCATGCTGTTTTCTGCTCAGCCTGGCAGGAGGCCTGCTCTGGCTACCCACTCATGACCCTCAAACACTTGCTGTTGTCAGGGAAATAGATCTGCCTTTCTGGTGCGCTAAGTTCTTTTTTTTTTTTTTAATTGGATTAATTGGAGTAATAGGAGGTTGTCTTACCCTCCCTGCCATCCTTTTTATCTCTCACTAATTGCTCTCGCCTTCCCTGCCTCCCTCTGTCTCTCTACCTCCAGACAATATTTGTGCTTGGTGTCTCTTCCCCTTTCTTCCACTCACACTGTCAACCTTCTACGCAAATGATCTCCAATCTCTTTGTTTTGGGTTGTTTTTTTGTTTTTTTTACTTCATCTAGCCATTGTTTGCTACTGAATGACTGCTCATTTTCTTGTGGAAGCTGAGGTTTTCACACTCTGATATTCAAAAGGGCTGCTTATCTCACTTCCTGGGCAGAGCGCTGCTGTCATTCTGCTCCTCCAGCTCTGTGCACAGTATGGTGTCACAGAGGTGTGTTAACATCCCGTTAGTCTGGAATGAAATGTGGACACGCAGAATGAGACAGAAGGCACCACCTCACATAGCTTCACATAATGTGCAGCACACACAAACCAGATGGACTCATGCAATGAGCCAAAACAATACACACACACATGCTGTACATTGGTTCACAGAATGGGAAGATACTTGTTGCCATGGCGAATGCATGGATGTGTGAATCAGTGTCTAAAGGTGGCATTTTCTTGTCACTAGTTAAATGCACAGAGAACCAGCTGTTGGCCATACTCTGATTATGCTGTCTTTACAAGCAATTTACATGAACATTTAATATCCTGCATTGTGTATTTCCACAGAATCGATTAAAGCAACTGCCAAAATATTTTGAATTTTAATGTATTTTTACCTGCAGGTGTTCCGCTCACAGCTAGATTGATCAGAAATGTGTGCATGATGTCTGGTACCCTTTGCAGCTGAAACCCCGGTCTCTAATCTTTATGCTAAGCTAAACTAATTGACTGCTGGCTGTGGCTTCGTAATTTCACAGACAGATACAAGAGTGGTATCGACCTTCTAATCTATCTTCTCACATGAAAGTGAATACTCATTTCCCAAAGAAGTCAAACTGTTTTAGATATGTAGATTTTCTGCTTTTCTTTGCATAATCAAATGATAGTAAATTGAATATGCTTGGGTTTCAAACTACTGACTGGAAAAAAAAACAAAAAAAAACAAGAAGTCAAAAGATGTCACCCTGGGTTCTGGGAACTTGCCCTGGGCGTTTTTCACTATTTTCTGACATCTTGTTGACCACACAATTAGTCAGATAATTGAGAAAATAATTGCCTTTCGAGTACCTGTACCCCTGTGCTTCATTTTGTGACAGGAAAGAACAAAACACGTAACATAACAGTGACTGTAAAAGTGGAGAAAGCCTGTGATCCTGTCGTGTTTCTTGTGGCTCTCACGCAAGTTGTATGTTCTAACTTGGATGTGGCTTCTACAGGCACTGAGCCTTATCATTAACTAGATTACTCAGCCAATCAGGTTAACAAGGAATTTCTCTGTGTGTCGTCGCCAGCAATGAAGGACAAAGTCCACACAGGAGCAGTTAAATGTTTGCATGTACAGTACAACCCTCAGGATGACACGGGAGCTTAACAGAATAATAAAATTCAAATCAGATGGATGAGCCCACAGTGTCACTCTTACTGCTTGGCCCTCTGTGCATTGTATATCTGCATTGGTTCTGTGTGTCTGGAGATGGGATGGGGAAGGTGTTTTTTGACTTTAAAGTCTAAATAGGGCTTTCTCTGTCTCCCTAACACACACAGATAGTCTCACTCACTTGTAACAGCACGCAGGACAAATTTATGTCCTGAGTATCCGACACTTGCTGATGGTTAAAAATGATTTATAATGGATGAGTTATAAGATGCTTGCAGACCAGAGGCTACATAAATCCTGGAGTGGGCCAGGTCACAATGCCCAGCCGAGCCTGCTCTTTCTTTTTAATAGCAATTTAGCCACCTTGTGTTTGATGCAGTGCGGCTCTGGCTGGCCAGTCCACTGCAGGCCGCTCCCCTCTGTACTCCACTCAAGGTTCAACCCCCATTCCAGATGCCTGCAGTCGGGGTTGAGGGCTACACTGACACCTGCTGGTCACTGGTGGTACATCAGAGCAAAACGGCCTCTATCTCCATTAACCCATGCAGTGATCCTCATATTAGCGTGATGATAACGATGTTACTCAGCTAAAGGCACACACCACAGCGGCTGCATTCATATGGTGATTTGACCATTAGCCTATGACTCTGGACAAATGGTAGCCCATTATTAAGGTGTGATGGGGGAGGGCTAAGCCTTTAAGAGTGGCTTAAAATCTCCCCTAAGACATTAAATCATGTCCTACTTTCTCTTTTCTCTCCTTGCTTTTTTTTTTTTTTTTTAAACCCATCGTTGCCTTTAATGAATTACAAGACTGAGGCAGTCCTCAGAGTGGTGTCCTACTCTGGTTATAATATGTCTTGTTCACTCTCTCTTTTTTTTTTTTTGAGCAGAGACTGGGTACTCACTCACTGTTTAAATATGGAGAACTGTATCACGATCGAGTTGCTTTGTCTGCTAACTTTCCCTGCTCTTCCACCTCCCTACCCAGCACCAGCACTAGTAGCTGTATTAAAATTGATAGTTGGAAGCTGAGATATTAAAGCATGTCTGTGTGTGTGTGTGTGTGTGTGTGTGTGTGTGTGTACGTACTTGTGTGCTTGTGTGTGTGTACTTGTGTGTGTGTGTGTGTGTGTGTGTGTGTGTGTGTGTGTGTGTGTGTGTGTGTGTGTGTGTGTGTGTGT
>JBBMJY010000011.1:6037112-6054924 GCA_037833715.1 Toxotes lorentzi
CTCTCTCTCTCTCTCTCTCTCTCTCTCTCTCTCTCTCTCTCTCTCTCTCTCTCTCTCTCTCTCTCACTCTCACTCTCACGTTCTCCTCCGAGTTTCTTGCCCCCCCCCCACCACCTCACTTCCTCTAACTCTGCTACGGAGCTGACAGCTTGGCCCCAACAGCGCGCTAACCACATTACCTGAACTCACCACAGTCATTATCCTGCACTGGACCCACTGGAGCTTGAAAGTCATTCCAACTTCTCTGCTGGTAGAGGTTAATAGGTGTGTGGATGTGAGATTACATCCCAAAGGCTACATGGCGTCCGGCAAATCCAGGAATTCAATTCTTGCCTGGGAACAGCTTAGAAAGACAGGTGCCAGAGGGTGTCCCCCCCCCCCTCTATTCTTTTTTATTCCGTTCACGCTCCCTGACTTGTATATCAGATTTGATGACAAGAGACAGCCACAAGTGTCTGGAACATTTCTGTGCATCTGAAGGCATAAATGCTTCAACAGTGCACCTCCACAGCTGGAAGAGCTGGTTCTTCATGGACTAAACCTTAAATGGCTTTAAAATGGCTCTTTACCTATATTTGAAAATTGATTATTGGTCCGTTGTAGAACCAGACAGCTCTAATTTCATTAACGTAATGCTGCTTTTTATGTATGGGCTTATTTAATTTTTACACAACAAATATTTTGTAGCAGTTTTTATGTATTTTAGTTTTGGTGAAATTTATCCATGTACTGGCAGAGAACAACTAACTGGCCATTATCCAGTTTAAAATTTTAAAACAAAATCAGTATAGATGTGATAAATTGGCAGAGCAATATGTTGTTTGGTTCAATAGAGAACTTCTTTAAAAGGTGTTACCCTGTGTGTTAAGCCTCACTGGCTGTTTATCAGACATGGTGCTGCCTAACATAAAGTTTCATCCCATACGCTGCCAATTTGCTTGAGATTGCTTGTAGCTGTCAAGCGAATGTGTTCAGGACGTAGCGTCTACATGATGTGCAAAGCCAGCTATGTAGCCACAGAGAGTATGGTCGCTTACACAAACATTACATCAGACATGCCACTAAGAATAGGCAGAGAGGCAGAGATGGATGGACGTGTTACCTTCACTCTACTACAGTGCAGCTCAGACAAAGTGACGGCCAGGCTTGCCAGAGACACTGCAAAATGAAATGAGAACACTTTTTCACAACCATGTTTAAAACCAATGAGAGATCTAAGCTGAAATTGGGAGGAGGTTTACATTGTAGATACATGCAGGAGGAAGGAATTGATGGATTTAAAGGTGGAAATAGATGTTTTTCAGATCCATAATTTAGCGGAGGCCCCTTCGTGATCTTCCGAAAGAGTCCAAGCTGACTGATAATCTCGGGCAGGAATCTGGGAGTGCTGAGCCCATTAACAAGAGGAGATTTTTTTTTTGCTTTAAGGGCAGAAAATCTCTATGTTTAACTCCTCTGCATTAGGAGCCAATTACACGGCTGAAAAAAATGACCCGGGGTAGTTTGGTGTCCAAGGTTGTTTGTGCTGACATTCTGCTTTTCAAATGCCAGTCTGTTAATTATGCAAATGGTCTACAAGGCCCCTGTATAAACATATACGTAGGCCCCTTTATGTGTACACAGTACCATATATCGTGCGAGTTATTAGAGACAGCTAGCCTTTTGTTTCAATATTTAAAGAAAATTGAAATATGAAATGACCCCTCCGGATGCAGCAAGCCTCCTTCTTCAGAATCCTTCTCAGACTCTCAGGCCCTCACCCTCCTCCTCCCCTGTCCTCTTTTTCCTTGTGGTGCAGCTCTTTACGCAGCGATGCTATGCGACACTGGCCAGCTTTAGAGAAGGCGAGTCCACATTGCATTAATTCTGAGCAGAGAGAAATCCAGTATCAGATGTAATGGGTTTGATTCCAAAGCCCTGGGGCGATGTTCTGCGCTGCTGTAATGGTGGTGGGAGTCGGCAGAGATCCTGCACTCATCAGAATGCTGCCTAACACACACACACTCCCTTCCTTCTCATGTCTGCTCTCTCATTCTTCCCTTCTTGTCTACTCTCTCTTCATCTCTGCCCCTCCATTTTTCTCTCTCCTTGGATGGCCAGAGGTGTACTCCACCCCGCCTCCAACTCTTTCCAACCTCCTCGCCACGTTGTTGCCTAATTACTGTCTCTAAACAAGGGACTTTGTCCCCAGCAGTCCTGAATTAAGTGTCTGCTGTTCATTCGCAGATGGATAATTGTTTTTTTTTTTCTTCCTCGCTGACTTCTCCTCTTCAGCTGAGGCCAGATTTAGTCAGGTAGTCTGGAGAAGGCATCATGGGATAATGTCGAATAAGCCCCAGGGTAAGTTTCCCTTTCCTTGTTTTTTTTTTCTTTTCCTTATTTTAATTGAAGAGCAGCCTGCCATCATGAGCAGGGCACCTTTCCAAGACATAATCATAAACATATGATTAGTTAAAGGAGTAACAAGTCTGTCTGCTCATTGCCATCACATTGTAAATGACAAAAATAAAAACACTGACCCCTTCTTTAAAAAATGGATATACTTGGCTAATCAAACACACATCAAGTGTAGCTTGATATCCAATGAAATATTTGACCCATATAAAATGACGAGGTACAACGTTGGAGCCATAAAGAGGTGTTTAACTTAGTGGAACTCAGCTGCATGCTTTATCATGCATTTAACAACTTTAGCCTGGTGTTTTCTTTTTAAGAATGGCGCAGGCTTGGGCTTATTGGGGTGGAAGTAAAGCTTTATGGCTCTTTGGCAACCATGTCCTGCATGCTTTATGACAATGGATGGATGTGCACCTTTTTCCAGCCTCTTCACGAGTCAGGAGACTTCAGGGAAAAGTCATGAGACAGAAGTAATAAAACAGCATCCAAAAATATCTCCTGTAATCTTTGTTGCTGAATAAGTCATCCACTCTGTTGTGCGTTTGCATTGATGTAGAGTATGGATACTGCCTGGCCTGGTTTCCATGTGGTTTTGGGAGAGATTCCACCCTCTGCCACATGCCCCAGCAGACTAAAGACAAGGCTTAAGCACCTCTAATGTTGCATAACACAAACACCCAGAACAAGCTGCTGTCCTCTGGTCGCCGCCACCCCCTACATCTGGAGCCTTGGGGGAAAAAGAAAAAGAGGGGCTTCCCTGGCATCACCACAAAGATGGGGAAGCATGCGTTTACGGCTCCCTCTGTCTGCTGGGGCTCCCCTTATTATTGTGATGGATGGTGAGGGGAAAAGGGGAGAGCGATGGCCCTGGCCTCCTCATCACCTATCCATGAACAGCGAGCAGCTCGAGTGGTGGTGAGGTAATTACACCGTCATTATAATACACACTTGTGCACAAGCATACACACTCTCACACTACATAAACACAGTCCTCTATGCACCAGATGGGGTCCCCAATGTCTTCAGCCTGCTGCCTCCCTCCCTCCCTTCCCCCATACATCTCTGCTCTGCTATCTCTTCCTCTGCTCTCTCTCTCTCTCTCTACACCAACAAGGGAATTCCAGCCTTCCAGGAAAGCTTGCCAGCTCTGGACCATGGAGTGTGTATGTCTCTGTTTGCACTGTATGAAGCATATAGTGCCTCTTTGCATGATGGCTCTCACCACTAACAGGGCCTATTTAGCACTGCGCTCTCTCCATCACTGATGGGCTGACAGATGTGGATGCTGTCATGATGCCATGGAGCAAGATCTCCTCACATGTTGCAGACCAGCTTTCCACAGACATGGAAAGAACAACTTTTGGTTTTGGAATGTTTTGACCATTTTCTACTAATAATCTTTTTAAACAATGCTGTAACTATTCCTGTGCAAACAACAGCCAGTTGCAGTAACTTAATGGAGTTTTGTTGTTACAGGGAGCTCACTATATTACCAGTGGAGACCCTGCACATGGTTAACATACACTGTTGCTTGCCAAGAAACAGTCACAGCACATTCCTCCATGTAAACCCACAAATTTTCATTTAACATTATTTATGTACAGATTAAACTAATGACATATAGTACTAGTAGTGTTGGCAGGCATATTTATGAACTTTGGAAGGAGGCTGTTTCCAGTTTTTATGCTAAGCACCCAGTGACTTTCGGCAGGAAATCATATAAGCTTTGTTCCAAAAACATCAAACAATTCCTTTAATTCAGCCAATTTCTGTAAGAGCAAATATATTTACCTTAATATGCACTGAGACACATACCTGTTTGGGAATCTGTTCAACATGTTATCTATGAAGATAGTTGGAAAATGCAATTGTACATTATTTTTACAGGAGGAGAATAAGATCCACTGAGTCAAAATCCAACTCAGGTTAAGACATCAGATGAGCCTATATAAGGTCTATTTAGTGTCCTTGGCAGACACACACCTCTTGTTGCTAAATGTAACACAATGGAGGAGGGAATTGGCTACTATATAAAGTGCAGAAATTGTGTCAGTTCTTTCGGTTGGGTCATTGGACACAGACGGTTACTGTGCTCATGTATGTGTGTTAGTGAATTATGTATATCGATAGATTCCC
The DNA here is from genome assembly GCA_037833715.1 of Toxotes lorentzi. Taxonomy (NCBI): domain Eukaryota; kingdom Metazoa; phylum Chordata; class Actinopteri; family Toxotidae; genus Toxotes; species Toxotes lorentzi. The sequence continues at coordinate 6,041,646 of JBBMJY010000011.1, forward strand.
AACAAAAGCTGGAGGATGGGCATTTTTTTCCATGAGAATAAACAAGAGAAATTATACACCACAGAAGCGTGCAGCCAGTCTATAAATAGCAGTGGTGCTTTTTTGCCTGGGGATGTAGTTGCGTTTTTACAGGTCAGACTGTGATCTTCTCTTAAGCCTCTGCATTGAGACGGAGCCGACACATCTCTGGGGTGCTGTTGCTGGCTCTTAGAGGGGCCCCTTTAATCTCTAAAAGCAGAGGTGCATCTCATCCAGGAGAAATTGGTAGGTGGGGGAGTTTTTGTTTGTTTGTTTGTTTGTTTTTTTCTGGGGCCCCAAGATGTTGCTTTTCAGATTGGAGAATTGATACTGTTACTCATCAAGTCAGGGGTGAATTTTGAGGCCTCTGGGCAGAGGGGATGTAAAATTTCAGCTTCAAAAATCAAATGAATGCCATGAGAAAACTGAGTGGCGTCTGCAGACGTACTGCTAGTCTGTCTCCCCTAAAAGCCTTCACAGGAAATCAATAGTGGTCTCCATAAGAATTAATCTGGGATCCACACTACTACCATGGCAGGCGGCCAGCTGAGTGATGTGTGCGTTTTAAACGGCCCCCGCATCCAGCCCGCTTATCAGTAGGTGTCCCGATGATCGCTCGGCTTTCTACTCATCTCGTCTAGCTGTTTTTTTTTCTATATCCCAGCCCTCCTCCATCTCTTCCTCCTCTTCCTCCTCCTTCTCCTCTTCCTCCTCCTCCCCTCCCTCTCCCCACTAAGTTCGATGCGATCGGCTCTGGGCCCTGCCGTGAGTTCTCGGTGCGGGCGACAGCGCTGCTGAACATGGCGTCAGACGGGATGATTTTAACGAACCACGACCACCAAATCCGGGTCGGAGTCTTGACAGGTAAACGCAGAAATTCCCATCGGCTCTTTCATATTTCCATGAATTCATTTCCGCCGGCTGTCCGCCCGGATCTTCATATATGTCGGCTGGTTTTTGCGTGGCGGCGGCAGCAGCGGCGGCGGCTCTCGGTCTCTCGCTGGCTTTTGCAGCCTCTTGAAGGCGACGCTGATTTAAAGCCGTGCCTTTTCCTCCTCTCTTGCCGGTATGCAGAAATGTACATGCTACATTACATCCAGTGCTTCTGCGGTGGAAGCGGTAGATGTGGGCTCTGCATTGGTTTGTGTCCGCTCATGTAGCCTAGATTTCTTGTCGAGCCGTTTTCCCTGCTGAAGAAGAAGAGCTCAGTTTATGTGTATTGAATAATTCATGTCCCTATCTGCGTGTCAGAGCTGAAAATTACAGCTGATCGTGTGCTGTGTCGCTGCTAAAGATGCCCAGGCTATAGATTGCATTATTGACACCCAGCTGACCACAGCGATTTTTGAAGTGTTGCTCACGACAGTTGCTGAAGGTGGATGTGGTGGTGGCGGTGGATGTGGTGTTGGTGTTGGTGATGAGGAACGCGTCCCCGGCCTATTAAGAGCCGTGGATGGTGTGAGAAAATCTGTGAAAATGAGTGTAGACGTCGGATGTGGCTCATTTTGTGAATGACAGTACCGACCCAGAGGAGTTTCCATGACACATGATAAGGGCTCTGGCTCGGTTTGGTGGGGCTGAACACACGGGTAAATCCTCCTGACATTCCTCTAAATGCAACACGATGACGGCGCGTCTCTCACTTACCATTATTGGAAACGTTATGCGCTTGCATGCAATGTGCGGCTAAGAGGCGGCGGATGGTGTTAGATCTGGTCGCTGCCGGCCTTAATTTTTTTCCTCTGTGTGTGTGTGTGTGTGTGTGTGTGTGTGTGTGTGTGTGTGTGTGTGTGTGTGTGTTGCCTATTGCTTTGTCATGTTTCTGATCGTCAACCATCACGCGAGGCTAATCCAGCGGTTGTTGTCATGATCGGAAAGAAAATGAAACAGATTTTTTTTTTTCCGGGAGAATGTGGAAGGAGGGTGGTGATAATGGGGTGGATGCATGTCCAGAGGAATACCCCCTCCCCTGCTTTCCTCACCCCCCATTCCCTCCCCTCTCCTCTCCCTATGTCCATCCTGTGTGAGGCTGGGTCGATCAATATTTCATGAAAACCGTGATCTCACGCATACGGTATTCCTCCGTATGGAAATCCGGTACGGAGGAGGTGGTAGGCGATGTGTAGCGATGGAGGAATGACTGTGAAGACCCTCTCCTGAAATCTGCCAGGGAAACCCCCACCACCAACAACACCAACACCACAGCCACCCGTCGTCTCCTTCCTCATATCTCCTCCTCCTCCTCCTCCTCGTGCTGTAGAGAGAGAAAGAGAGAGAGAGAGAGAGAGAGAGAGAGAGAGAGAGAGAGAAGGAGAGAGCGCTGTCCGTGGTGCTGAAATCCAGCGTCACTCACAAATCAGTGCGGTACTGACCCTACCACGGTAAATACTGCATCAGATAGATACACCCAGGGATGTTAGAAGAGGATAAACCCATCTCACTTTTTTCCCCATCACCATCACCATGTTTTGGGTTGACATCACTGTGTGATGTGGACTTTGGAGAGTATGCGAAAGGAACTTGTCACAAACTGATGAGGATTTGGTGTTCGAAAGGGAAATAAACATGCAAGTGGTTGATCAGCACCCAGAGGTCAGAGTATACCCATCCCTGTTTTTTTTTTTTAACACCACATCAGTGCCCAGGCCACATCAGAGGGGGTTAATTTCTCTATGTGTCATCAGTCACTTGAATCCCCAACTGTATCCCCAGTGATGTGACAGACTGCCAGTTTGATCTCCCTGTGCAGTGTTGACAATTCATGCATACATATGCCGATGTTGAGACGCGCAGAGACACAACCGACAGGCTTATTTGTCTTTTTGATGTATTTGCGTGTGTATGTGGAATAGGAGGGCTCGCACTGTCAGGGAAACAAAGCATCAGAGAAGTGAGGGGGGAAAAAGACAGGGAGGAAACAAGCAAGGTGGCATTAAGTTGCCATGTTTAACCTGACCTTTAGCCTTTTACGAATCTAATCATGGCAGGATTACTTGTGGTTACAAAGACCGCTGTGTGATTCCCTCATTTTGGGGGGTGGGGAGGGGTTGTGAGATGATGTATTTTGACAGCAAAAACTCCCCTGCTGTGCTGCCTAGAGGAAGCAAAGCTCCAAATATTCAGGTTGACTGGATCTTTCTTACAACACAGAACACTGTCGCCACACCTCAGTCTTATACATCCACAGTGCTCAGGCCGTTAGTCTACTGTGGTATGGGGCCTGTGTGAGCAGAATGCTAATGGAGTCTGAAGCAGTGCTCAATCTCGCTCCCTGCCAGGGTCAAAGGTCATCTGTCCACTCCTGCATTCAGTCACTAGGGAGCAGATGAGACCTTGGCTCACCCTCCTCCATCACTTAGCCCCACATCCCTCTAGACAGGTGACAGAGCCCAGGGGACAGCTCTGTTTAGACCCTGGACACACAGTGCAAGAGAGGTGAGGTTGATGTGTCCAAGTGTATGTGTGTGTGTTTGTGTGTGTGTCAGATAATGTATGTGTTTTGTGGAATGTAAGAGTTAGAGGTGGGGTTTATTTGCAAGAAGAGGGAGGTAGGAAACTTGAAACAGGATAATTGGGGTGAACATACTGTCACTTGTCAAAGATGTCACACTGAAAATGCGAGCTTTGTTAGGAGTGGATGAAAGCCTCTCACGCTGTGCTCAGCCTATTGTGATGTGTGTACCTGTGTACCTGTGCGTACGTGCCTGTGCAAGTGTGTGTTTGTGTATTTTGATGCATGAGTGCTCAGTGCCCGGTTTCTAGCTGTCAGTGTTTCTTCCTGTTTAGCATGAGTTTTAATTGTCCTATGTCTCTCTCCCTGGGTCTGCCTCAGGGTCTGAGCACTCAGCTACACACTTCAGCTAAATATGCATGCTTGCATTGCTTGATGCTTGTGTATTTGTGTGTGCAGAAATACAGCCGTGAATTAAGGTGATGGAGAATTGTGGCCTCAAGTTTATGACAAAGGCAAAGGACCGTACAAACACACCAAAGATAAATTGTGTTTTCACACATATTTATTTACCTACTATGGTTTTATATAAACACTTGTTCTGCCTTTAAAAGGTGACTGAAGAATCCCTCAGAGGAAAATTTGGATATGTTTTTTTTAAAACTGGATTTTTCTAGGAAACTCTCTACCCACGTGATTACTGTGCCAGACTATGCCACACATTGGAAGTATTTCATGCACATATGAGGACGTACACATTGCTGCAGTGTACATTCATGTGCTGTGTGTGTGTGTGAAATGTGTGTGTGCCTTTTGCATGTGTAGTATGTGCATATGCATGTGACTCTGCTCTGCTCTTTGTCTTTGTGCACTAATACTGAGCTCTGGCTGGAAAACACAGCTTAGAAAATCCCCCTAGCCCCAAATATAGCTACTGTATGCATACCTCCCATGATCATACACCGAGAGAGAAAGAGAGAGAGAGGCTGGCAAAGATAGAGAGAGCCCTGCAAAAGGCATTCAGTGGCTTTTAATCTCTATAAAGCCAGTGTGTATGTGTGGGACCATACGGTATTATTACACGGCAGCGCTCCATGCATGGACCACAGATGCTCTTGGATGTGTGGCTTGATTCAGAGCCCATAGAAAGCCCCATTGATGCTGGCTGCTGAGAGTGTGTGGGTTAACTCCAGCCCTTCCTCAAAGAGATGTGGACACACACTCAGCACAGAGCTTCCAGTGAGGAGCCAGGGCAGGAGAGCTCCACTCTGCGACAGACAGCACACATTTTTCTCTCTCTTTTCTCTTTCTCCTTCTCGGTGTCTCCATCTCTTCGTATCCCTCTCTCTTTTTGTCTCGCTTTTCTTTTTTTTTTCTATCTCCCTTGGTTGTAACAACTGAGAGAGGCTCAGGGATGTGTGGGCGGCTCTCCAAACTTACCTGTCTATCAGAAAGACACGAATCGACAGCAGACAGGCTTCCCAAAACAACCACATTTAGATCGGTCTCTCAAGCCCTCTGTTAAAGTAGAACCAATTCTGTGACTCCCTGCAGAATGGGTGTAAGCTTTTATTTTGGCGTTGTGGTGGCCCATTTCTTAATCATATGTGGTCTGCATTTTGTTGGTCTGTTAAAGATATGAAGGGTTCGCCTAGAAAGAGGGAGGAGAGCGGTTTCATTTTCAGAACATGCCCATACCGTGGCTGCTTTTCAACAAAGCACGTGTTGATAATGGCTCATATTGAAAGAATACGTGTGGAACAGTAACTCAAATCTGCGCAGCCCCAGACTAAATATGTGAATGTATTCAAAATGGTTTTGGTGTAGATCACATGTGTGCATATTTCCCCTCTGTTCTGCCTGTGTGCGTGCACGTGGGTTTGCGAACATGTATGCGTGCTTGCTCATTTGTGTACTTGCCTGGTTGCAGATAGGATAATAACTATTTAATCTGCTTTTCCACATGATTTAATCTCTGGAGTTTGTCCCAAGTTCACCTTAACAGCTCAGGCACTAAAGAGGCTCACTAGAGAAACAGGAGTCAAGTCAGCAAGAGGCGGCATAGCGTGCCTGAGCACCTTGACCAAAACTAGGAGACACTGTCATCTGTCACCGAATGGCGTGGGTGGGTGCCAGGTTATGGAGCAATCTCCTGTCAGCAGCTCTGGATGACTCGATCTACTGTCTACAATGCAAGTCAAGTGGTTTACAAATTAAAGGAAATCCACAATCACTGATACTCTGTAGTGTTTCAAAGTCATCAGACTGGGACATTTAGTATTGATGAAGATATTTTGGGACTGTCGTGTCATTTGTTGTTTTGGTGTCCCCATTTTCCCGCAAACCTGCTTTGTCCTCTTCTGTTCTCAGTGAGGAAATTACTACATTTCCCAGGATGCCTTCGCTCCACCAGCATGTGCTTTAGCTTTGGGTTTTACATTTTGGTAGCAATACTGAGATCGAGCTCCATCCAATAAAAAGTGGATCTCATGCTGCAGCAAAATACAATATGTCAGTGGCTGCATTGCACTCTGATCTATTTGGGATTTTGTTGGTAGAGAAATTGAATATCACGCATTGTCAGCTATGGTACCTCCAGCATGGCCCTTCACCGCAACAATCATTGATAATTGAAAAAATATTCTTGTTAATATTGTGATGTTGAGCCCTCCTGGTTAAGAAGTGCATGAGAACACACACTATTCAGGCCAAAAGCACAGTTAACAGTGACCATAGCACAGGGGAATTAGAATTTGAAATTCTAAAATGAGAGGAGCAAAACAAAATATCTATCTGCACTCAAACTCAGTTGCAGCATTTGTAATATCACATTGTCTGCATTTGACTAATCATCCACAGGGACGACAAAAATACACCATGAAACTATAGAGCAGACGCAAAATGGACATCAAATGGCTGTTATTCTGACAATGTTTAACTGTTGTACTTAGCAGAATAAGAGATCAGATAGGCGTTTCATATTTAAAAAGATAAAATCCCACCTGCATATTTGTGAAGTCATAGCTAACTCCCTCATGGCCACCAGTCTGTGTTCCCATTAGCATCACAACATTATTTATTCTTCCACATTTTCCACTCTGTTGACGCTGAGACAGCCAAACGTAATATCCTGACATAGCTGACATCATGACTGGATAACAAAAACACAAAATAGATGTTAACTTTCGGTTCACTGGTGATATAAAGATACGTGGTTTGGATGGGAATCAGAGAGCCCCAGGCGTGTCTACCCACTAGCATGATTTTATTCCTCCTTTTTCCTGCTTTGACCCGACTCTCTGTGTCTGTCTATGGTTGAATCATCTCTAAGCTGCTACTGGGGTGTTCCCTTGCAACGTTATGTGGGCATCTGTTCAACAATATGCTTGTTTGAGAGGGATGCACTTGGAACAGGAGACCTAAACAGGGAAAAAAAAAGCACACAAATTGGGCAACCACTTGTTCCTGCAACTTATTTCTGATCCAATTCCAATATTTTTAGATCATCTTTAAGCCAAATCTGAGGGGTTTTTTTTGTACTTTGTGCAGATTTTCATGGTAGTTGCCTGCATATGTTTGCTTTTAACAGGCTGTAAATTGGAAATGTTAATGGTAATGTAATCCCGAGGGCCAAAAAGTGAAATTGGTAGCATTGTTAGAGAATAAGCAAGAGCCTTGATGATTTGCGTGTCCTTATTTAGACTAGAACTATCTGAGCTCTTTGTTCGCATGTGGTCAGACAAGGATTTATTTTTCGTATGGGTGGGGCTCATACTGTACCAGTAGTTAAATCACAGACTGACCCTTCTCTCGCTTGTTCTGTCTCACTCTCTGCATCACACACACACACACACACACACACACTGACACACACACACAGCTGTCACAGTGGACAGCAGTAAGGCAGGCAGACCACGTGACCAGAATAGACAATACGGGATCAGGGACACGAACGCAGAATGCGAATTAAGTCTTCACTGCAAAGGAATTACTTTCAGCGTCGAGTAGTGGGGAGTAGAGAGTGTGGTGGAGCGGGAGGGGGGGGTGACTCTCCTCCCCTTTGCACACACCCCTCGCTCTCTTTCTCTCTCTCTCTCTGCTTTCATAGCCCATGGAAATAATCCTCCCGTACTGTAAATAGTCTTTAATTGGGATGCGAGTTAGAACAAGAGGCAGACGGTATTTGGCGGACAAGGAGCAGAGTCTCCTCCGCTCTCGTAGGCTCTTGTCAGCTCTCCAGAGAAGAGCTCCATCGGGGCTGCCTGGAAAGCTATTCCCAGACTGGATGCGTAGGTGTAGGAGAGTTGGTCGGTTCCCACTCCCTCCTGGCCTAAAGCAGTGTTACAGTCTGTCATTCATTTGAGGTGATAATCACAGGAGGCTAGCATAGCCAAAAAAAAAAAAAAAAAAAAAAAAAGAGGAAGATTACGCTCAATATTTTTGGGAGTAAGCAAAAGAGCAAGAGAGCTGCTGCTGCTTTTTAGTGTCAGCACTTATCTTATTTAGACAGAAAACCAGGCATTGGACATGTACAGATTGAAGCTATTGTTTTCCATTTTTGTATTGGTGATAAACAAAAAAGACTTCTGAAATGAGTAGTAACCAGTATCCAGCAAACTTTCGATGGGTGGAGAGTTAGTTATGGCCAGCCTTCACCTGTTATGACCCAAGTGGTAATTTGGGTCATCATCATGATTTTTTTATATATCCAAAAAGCTATTGATAAGTTAAATATTTGTGAGACCGTTGATTTAGCTGCTCCAAAACTGTCACCAATGAGGCTCGAGCGAGATGACTCTCTGTATTTCTCTTATTCAGATGATGCTAAAAAAAGGACGATTTAATGCATATTTAGTTTAGGCAACATTGTTGAGCAGGTTTTCTACACGTGTGTTGCGGTGATCATCTTTCTGCTGGTACTGTCCACCTATACAGCTAGGTTTCTATGATCTGCATACATACAGCATACCATTAGCCTTCCAATGGTGGTTTGTTGAACACGGCGACAACTGTGATTAGTCGGCTTTGGCTGCCTCGATGTTTCCTGTGAGTTTCTGATGCTTTCTAGTTGGTTGACAGTAAAAGGAAACATGGAGCTGTTGAAAGAAATGCTAATTAATCTTCTCCTTTTCAGTAATGCTGGACAGATTTGCATTTTGTGTACTTGCAAAGCCCTTCTGTGTGTGAACTTTTTCTTCCTTGTGAATTCAGTGAATAGTTTGGGCATATACTGTGGCTGTTCTAAAACAGTAGCATGTCAATTCTACATTGAAATATAACTTACTTTCTTCTGCGGCGACACCTGGATGGTGGGGAGAGATGAGAGAGATGTAAGGGATATTTTACAGTTTTCAAAACATTCCAACATCTATTGAGAGTCAAAATCAAACCAAATTATTCAGGTTTTCAAAGAATTGATACATTTACTGGGCAACTTAACGTCATTGCACTTACTGAGATTTTTCGAAGAACCTTTTACTTTCAAGACACCACTCCGGAGAAACAGTGATTGCCCGCTTGGGTCGGTCCCTTGCGATAACCTGTGCAAGAAGAGAAGCCTCTGAGTGATAGTGATAGAGATCAAGATAAAAGATACAGCGGTGGGTTTTAACTGATGAGTCACTCTTGTGGTCTGTTGCCTCTGGATCCCGTGTCCTGGCTTGAGGTGTTAATTAGGGCTGGAGGGACGGAGCAAGCAAAGGATGCAGTAGGACAAGGGAGCAGAGGAAAAGAAAAAAAGAGCGAAAGGGAAAAAAGTCACTGATTCATCAGTGGCCTCGTGCACTGCCATGCTGCCTCACGTCTTTATCAGTCCTCATCTAATAGGTGTCTGAAACATACACCTCTCTCATGTTTCACTCACGGGAGGAGGTCAGCTCGCATGTATGTAGCATCTATCACTGGCTGACGGGGGGCTGATGTCACAGGCCGCTTCTCATTCAGAGCAGTTGCTGCACTAACAATGCTAACAGGCTCAGTAATACAGTGTTACCCTTTAGTACCAGATAAAACCATTTTGAAACTGAACCTTACCTTGTATTTAATTTGTATCATTACACAAATGGCAAAAAATCTAAATGAACACATTAGTTTGCCTATGGGGTTAGTTTCTTAGTCTGTCTTAAAAGGCTACCACCATTTTCTCGACACGAGGGCCTCCTTTGCTGGAATGTTTCACCTGATTACTTGTGGAGATAAAAAAATATCTGTTGGAATTAATTAGAGGCAAGAATCTTTTTTTTTTCTATATAAAAAAATGACAAAACTTTTCTTATGCGATCAGATTGTTCTTTAGCCTGAGGACCCCCTTTACACTTGACTCTAAACATACTGTAGAAAGGCGCTGGATTTAATTGGGATGAGTTACACCTGTGATTTGAAATGTGTCCGGCATAATGATGAAATCGGGATTTGTTTTTCAAAATGCAGACTACTGGACGCATCATTTACAGTGCATCCTGACAGTAAACATCTTGCTAATTGCTGGTCCATGTGTTTGTGACTGTCTGAGCTGCCAACCACCTGTTTCGAATGGCACATGTTCCCTGGTTAGATCCACACACAAATCATTGTGACTGCGTCCGAAATCACTCCCTCTTTTCTACATCATGCGCTACATTAAATTACGTACTCCAAAGTTCCACATACAAAATGCAGTGCATTTTATAGATTTGAAAATTACAGTTGTGTGACTCTACAGCTGTTGGTGATGATGCAAAATGATGATTAGTAAGTGCCTGAAATCTCATTTTACTGCTCACTAATGAGTAAACCACTGAGTGTCTACCAGATATGGACCAATGAATGAGAGAACAAGGGATGATTTCAGGCAAAACCTAGGTCTGCTATGATACTTCATTTATGAATAGCTTGTGAGTGTGGACAATATGATTTTGACAACATATTTTCCAAAACCTTAATTCATGAATAGGAAATGTGTGTGTAAATATACTGAAGCCTCATGTGGCAAAGAGCAACAGTTTCTTCCTCCTCCTGGACCATCATCAGTGACAGGAATCGGGGGGACTTAGAGCTAGGTGCTGCTTAGATCTTCTATGTAGTGCAGGAGCTATTAAATCTGCTTCACTGCAAGAAAAGACAGGGAACTTCATTTATGTCAGCATCACTCAGGTTTTCAGTATTTCGACACTTTGTTGTTGTTTGCCAAGCAGAGAAGGAGCGTGGTGTAGTTTGAAGAGGGTCGAGGTGGAATACATGAGACTGAAGAAACAGCGCAAGCCAAAGTGAAGTTATGACAAGTAAATACATTGCACAATAAGCGTGACATTTTTCTCCCAAAAGGTTGCGCATGATTGCAAATTTGAGGCTCTTTAATATTCATTCAGACATGCATTTAACACCCAATAGAAAAAGCTTGAGGTTTGGAAGCTTCAATACGCATGACTTAATATGATCAGCCATTCATAAGAACAAAGATAAGCGTCTGTACCAAGGAGGTGGAAAAAGCACCGCTGGAAAGAGGCGTAGCTCTGTGTGACTTCTGGCTGTCACCGTTGGCAACGACCCTTTCGCTCCTTCTTGACACGCTGCCAGGGTGTCCATTGGCTTGTCACTTGTTCAAACCTCCTCCCTCCCTCCATTACTCCCTCCTTCCCGAGGCCACAAGACCAGCCATGTTGATGTGTGACGCACTGATTGATGTGTGTGACACATGCTTCTGGGAACCTCCGTCGTCTGAATTCGGGAGAAATGTTTCTATTTTTAAACCAACAGATGCAAAGGTGACACACTGAAAAGAGAGCATTTTTGGGGGGAGAAAAAAAAAAGTGTCCAAAATCAACGTTGTGTCTGATGGTTCTTAATTAAAAAGGCTTTTCCCTGCAGTGTTTACAGTTGCTATGGAGCGAGCTCTGCAATTGCATTCATAATTGACAGTAATTATATCAGTCATTGGCTTGCTCACACATTTATATTTACATCAGTCTCACTAATCAATTCCATAGCAATGATGACTGAAATCGAGTTTGACGAGTGTTACAAGACTTGGGACTTCGGGGATAAATATAACGCATTTGGTCTCCCTTTCCCATTCATATATCACATTTAGTCTTAAACCATCTCCCTTTTTCTCACCCGCTATTTATGTCTCCGTCTCCTCACGTCTCTTCCTCTTTTTCTCAGTCCACCTTTCTCACTTTTTTATTTACCTGTGCTGTCTGTCTGCACTCAACTCACTCCATCTCCTCGGAAAAGTGAGGGAGCGAGCAGTACGAGGGGAGCATGTACGTGTGAATAATGGAGGAGGCCAGCTTCTCCCTAACGAGGTGTGTTTGATGGCCGACCTCGGCCCACTGTGTGTGTGTGTGTGTGTGTGTGTGTGTGTGTGTGTGTGTGTGTGTGTGTGTGTGTGCGTGGTCAGCGTGTTCTCCCATTCTCCTCCTCCATTATTCAGCGTCATGCCTTTCCCGTTTCTACCACAAAACCCTTTCAGATCATAGCACCTGGGAATCAAATGTTAATAGACACCCGCCCACACACTTACGCACACACGCACACCTCAGAGCCACAAATGCTCAACACATACACACAAGAACTAGTTTGATTGACATGAGCTGGCATGGCTCAACAGCTTTGTTGCCCTTTTGCATCATTTATGGTCTTACAACAGGCATGACTGGTGGTTTTTCAATCTCAGCACATGACTGTTTACATTTGAAAGAGTGAGTCAGGGAGTTTCTCACTCGATTTCCCCTGTTCTGCTTCATTGCCCTCTTTTTTATTTTATCCTTTCCTATTGTGGCAGCAGATTTATGGAGAGAAATTAGTCTCCATACTAGTGACCCACTTGGAAATTCCACATGAATGCACTGAAAAGCTATCCAAGTTAGCTACCAACACCTAAGTGCAGTGTGCAGTTATGGAGGGAGATGCTAGAGGAGTCTCCAAGCTAGAGCTGGAATAGCAAGCCAATCTGCAGTAAATGTATTAGCAACTATTTTAATATTGCTCATGTGTGAGGATTTGCTGCTGTTCTTTTTTTTTATATATATATAAATGATAGAAAACTGAATTTCTAAAAAAAAGTTGACTTGGAAATGAGAGGAGAGAGTGACGGGGAATGACATGAAACATAGGTCCACGGCCGGACACAGTTGATGTTTGGCACTTAAATCCCTAGGGTGTTCAAAAAGGATTAAATAATGAGCATATTAAACAATAATGAAAATAATCATAAGTTGCAGCCTAGGGGGTAGAAAAATGCATCTGTGATCACCATAAGTTATTTACATATCACATGCATTTGTACATCATTGCCAGTAGTAATGGGACTTATTTCTCTCAGTACAAATTTGCCTAATGATTAGAAGTCGTAGGTTTCAATTCCTACACATCACAGTCAAACCAATCCCTGAAAAGCTCCCTGAATGCTCTGACTCCTCCAGGGGCTTCCCTCTTGGTTGCCCCCACACTGACATGTACATGTATGCGTGTCTCTGTGGGATAAGTGATGAGATGTGTGAAATATGGCAAGTGGAGCACTCTATTAGGCAGCTTCCCCCTCGCCTCCAGGCTTCCCTTCTGCCTCACCATACAGAGAGGTTGGGATAGAGAGAGGCGTGGTGGGTCTGAGTTAGATGCATTGAGGGGTTTGGGCTTGAAACAGCTGAGCCTGAGCCAAACACTCATCACCATAGAAGAATAAGAAGAGCAGGAAGTCCTCCCTGCATCAACTTCAGCTAGCATTAGCCTTGAGAAGAAGGACAAGCTTCCAACTGTCTGTGTGTGTGTGTGTGTGTGTGTGTGTGTGTGTGTGTGTGTGTGTGTGTGTGTGTGTGTGTGTGTGTGTGT
>JBBMJY010000011.1:6060744-6085744 GCA_037833715.1 Toxotes lorentzi
CTCTTCTCTTCTCTTCTCTTCTCTTCTCTTCTCTTCTCTTCTCTTCTCTTCTCTTCTCTTCTCTTCTCTTCTCTCTACTTCCCCTCCTCTCATCCAGTGTGAATTGCTCTCTTAATCCTGTCAGGGTTAGGCTCCAGCTCACCCTCCCTCAACTCCACATGTCCGTCCTACCACCTCTCCTCCTCCTCCTTTACTCAGCCTGGGATGGAGCTGCCTCTCCTCTCCAGGGAGACAGGGAGGGGGAGAGTTGGGAGAGACGGGGCTAGGGCTGGGCCCTGCCTGCCTGCCTGCCTGCCTGGGACACAGCTGTGAAGAACAGAGCTGTCTTTCCCTCTCTGTCTTTCTGTCTCTGCACATCTGGTGCGTGGGGGGACTGGGCCATGTTGTGCTGTGTTGTTTTGTCCTTGGCTCAGTATGGGTTGCCGGATTTTGGCCTGGCTACGCTGGAGTAGGTTTGGATTTGAGATGTGGATCGGCCCACTGCTGTACCCACACGGATGAGCCAGGCTCCGCTGTTGTAGTAAGCGATGGTTATTAAGCCGATAGAGTAATTATTAGCTGCAGCATTAACGTGGCCCCAGTGCATTTTTTTTGGGCTGTTTCCCTCTGTAGTGTTCTTCAGTGGCTGGCTCGGCAGTAGCAGGTGGAGTGTCGCACTCCTTGCATTATGTAACTTCACCCCAATTTAGATCTGACTTCAAATAAATGAAAATGAAGCTGCTGGTTGGCTCCTTTCCCCGCGGATATAAATAGCATTTTCAAATCTTATCTAGAAAAGTGTTGTAGAGGGGAGATGCTTTGAAATGCAGCCCGACGATTAGGATCCCATTGTTCCGCTCCACACCCCCTCCATTCTCCCGGCTGCTTACAGTAAGCCTGAGGATCTGTGTGTATGTGCCTGAGCGTGTAGCTCTGCACATGTGTATGCAATCATCTGCATCACAGTGTGATTGAGATAGCGGCTAATGGTAAGATAGCATGTGCATGTTGTCGTGGGTTTTAGAGTTTGTGAAATGTATTGGTATGTGTGTGTCTGTGTGTGTGTGTGTGTGTGTGTGTGTGTGTGTGTGTGTGTGTGTGTGTGTGTGTGTGTTGTTGTTGTTGGGTGTGTCTTTGAAGATGGATGTTGTGTTTCTGCTGCTTACCCCACTGTTCCTTTCAGAATTAACAAGGTTGCTAAGATACAGTGGGTTTATATTAGATTAGGTTATCTGCTGTTATTTCTGTTACTATATTTTACCCAGCACTGTGAAGCCTTTATTAATTTGGAAATATACCCTGCCATGGAATGAAGATGCTGGTATTTGTGCACCACTGCTCCTCTCCTCTCCTTTTCAGGCTAGGAGGGGGTTGTAGTACTGAAAGCCCCCTAGTCAGATGTCTACCCCACCCCATTACAATCTGGAGGCGGATCCATGCCTCTATTCATCATTAAGCCCATTTAATCCGAGGCCTGGGGCCCAGTGTTTCCATTTAACACAGAACAAGCCAGTAAAATAGGAGACAGGAGGCAGTGATATCACTTTGGTTGAGGCTTATTGGTGTGCAGAGGTGTTGTCCCTCCCACCAGCAGATGTCAGCCCAATCCAGTGTTTGACCTCCATAGTAGCTTCTCCAGAGCTGGAGGGCCATTGGCACTGCTGTTAGCAGATAAAGAACAGGAAACAATAAAGATGCCAAGTGGACTGCTCAGGCGAAGAAGGCGATGCTCTGCTACCCTTCCACTGGTGGATTTGAAAATTGTCCTTCACATGGTTAGATGTACTGATACGTTTTTGGACAAAATTAATTCAGCCGAGCTACATTTATACTGGCGAATGCTGCTGAAATATGTTAATGTATACTTGGCAAGTTTAGTGAAATGGACATTTTTTTCTTGCCTTGAACTTTACATAATATCCACTGATAAACACCTGGATTTCTGTGTTGTTCAGCAGGGAATGGTCCCATAATGATAGATAAGCACTGTCATAATTGGACTGGAAGCAGACTTTGGCACAAGCAACTCTAGGCACACTGAGTTGTACTGTGATTTGTAGTGCAAGTTGTGTCAAATTGCTGATCCGAGGCAAGGTGTTCAAGGCTGTGTGTGTGTATGTGTGCATACAGAGGCACGCTGTGCATGTGAGCAGTGTGTTGGGTGTGTGCGTGTGAGTGTGTGTGTGAGGACTTGCTATAAGGGAAAACCCCATTAGCGTGGGATCCCAGGGAGATAATGAGTGCTGACTGCTTTATGTCCTGGAAATGATTGACTGGAGCAGACTAGCAGTTTATGAATCCCCTCTGCTTGTGGCTGACAGACTGACAGCACATAACCTGCTAGCTAGCTAAGCTACTGTATTATAGAAGGGCAGCTCCAACCTGCTGACTAACCTAGAGCACCTGGATCAGAAATAGACAGCTAGACTGCATGCTAACTTTACCTTTATCACATGCAGACCAAATTTAGGCTGCTTGCTGACCTTGCTATCTGGTTCACTGATAGACTGCACTTTGACCACAACACTAGCTGTCTGTACGACAGACAGCATCTGTCCTACTACGATTCCAGTAGGTTGTGAGTACAGTCTGTGTTTAGACAAGAAAGAAGCAGGTATACTGAAAAAGGTAGCATACAATCAAGGCTTGATTTGTGTGTGTGTGTGTGTGTGTGTGTGTGTGTGTGTGTGTGTGTGTGTGTGTGTGTGTGTGTGTGTGTGTGTGTTTGTGTTAGTGTCCCACAATGCAATGCACAAAGTAAATGGAGGAGCTGCTCAAAGTTGCAAAGCATCAAAACACATTGTGGATGGTGGTCAGACAGCTCCAGGATAAAGATGTTGCTTTCCCTTTGTTAAGTTGTTACTTTGGCAGGATCACTCCAAGGACTCAGTTTGATTGATGTCTGTAAAAACACACACATTCCTACTACTAAATGATAAAGTATATTTATTCCTTGTATATTACACAAATGGTATAAAGTGCCTTTTACTAACCTGGTTGCCTAGCAGGAAGCTTGGCAACAAAGCAATCCATATCATAAGATATCGCATACGTTATCAGGACAAGCTAACAGTTGACTCTAATAGACTCACACTACCTGTTGTTACCTAGACTCACCAATTCTCCATAAAGCTGAGTGGAGCTGCAGATTTAAGTAATAATTATCCAAAGGTTCATCACCACAAGCGACCCCGCTCACACTGTCACATTGTTTTCACATTCATTTCATACATTGTTATTAATCTCACCCAGAGAAGTGGGTGAGTTTGGTCCAGGTCCCATTAACAAAATGGCAACACAGTTTATCCTTAGAAACTACATGAGGATGCTTGCCACCAAATTGTGTCTCGCCCATTTTGCATTTTTCTTTTTTTATCTTATCATCACTGGAAAAAGGACAGAGAATGGACATGTGAAACAGCACCATACTGTTTGATTGTGTTGTGCAGACATGGCCGTTGCTTTTACCTCCAGGAGAGCTGATACGGGGAAACAGAGCTTCAAAATCCTTTTGCAATATGTACTTTTCTCGTTCTCTCCACCTTCCCTATTAGGCAATATTTCCCTTGGTGGTTTTCCCATTCATTTTTGTTCTATATTGACATTTTTTTTCCTCCCTGATCAGTTCTTTTCTCTTTGGTCTCTTGATGTCTTCCCCTGTGTCCTGATCTCTCCTGCTCTGCTATGGCTTAGCGATTAACCCTTTAGGAGTGTGCCTGAGCATGTGTTTGTGTTAGGGTATGCACGTCTATATCCCATGAGTGAATGATGTTGCCCTGTGTAATGCTTCTGAAGCTCAGGCCTCCTGCTCTCCTCCCCCCCTGATATAGCCTGGGGGACATCCAGGCCTCTGCACTCACACACACACACACACATACACACACACACAGGTGGAGGCAAATATTAGATGACAGGAGTCAATACAGGCATAGGCACCAGAAAATTGATTTTAAATTGACAAATTATCACAATTACAGAGGTGCTGGTATGGATATACAAGGTGTGAGAGATATCATCAAATATACATCTCAGGCATTTAAAGTCAGTTCTCAAAATATCATTTTTATTAGTTAGTTAATTCTTTTTGCTTAGTGATATTATTTACATTTTTCTTTGAAAGGCACTTTCTAACATTGTTTTTGAAAAGTAAATAAGAATTGTAATTAGTCTGAAAGAGCAAGAATCAGTCAAAATGTATTATTGACCTTGTCCTATAACTAAAACAAAAAAATCTAAACTCAAGGTCCACTTACTGGCTTTTTGAAGAGCTTTCATCCACAGAGATGTGGAACAGTTGACAAAAACAATAAAGTGCTCCCTAGAAACAAAATAAGGCATATTGACAACAGTGCAGTTACAAAGGCAATCTTTGGCTGCACATAATACCAAGAATGAAAGTCAAATGCACTGGCCGATTGTCCAGCCATGTAGAAGTATTGACCTTTCGCGTGCTGTGTACAGTGGGGAATAGCGCCCTCTGGGGTGGCACACTTCACATTTGCAGTGACCTGGGAATGGAGCGGCACCTGGTTGCTGCTCAGGGATCAGATTTGATTCTAATCCATTCGAAGGGTTAGGAAACCAGACGAAGTCGACTTCTGTTCTGATGAGTAAATCCCAGGTCGCTCCTACATTGCGGCTTTCAGGGACACCAGAGATGGTGCAGTGCACAGCGGTATTCGGGGTGGGTTTGGGGGGGTGATAAAAGCTAAGCTGCTGATTTACCTGGAGAAAAGTGCATGGGCGGAGCTTTGCAGGAGGGAGGGAGCAGCGTCATGAATTCTTGCGCACCTTTATCCCCTCCCCTCCCATTCTTCCTCTTCCATCCTCCCTCCCTCTTCCCCCTTCTCTTCCCCTGTCTTCAGCTCTTGCACAGGATCACATTAATATTCCTTTGAAGCCTGTTTCAACTGCAGCCAGATCTCCCTCTCCACCTCTTCCACTCTCACTCCTTCTCTCCCTCTTTTTGTTCCCCGCTTTTCTCCCTCTTGCGTTCTGTTTCTTCTCTGAGCTATTGTTTTCTAGAAGGGATCGCTTCCCCACCATTTCTACTAACCAGTGCAGCAGCGAGGGACAGTTTTATTACCTTCACTCAGGAGTTCCCCTTGTTGCACACATGCACACACACACACATGCATACATACACACACACACACACACACATAGAGGGGTGGTGGGTACCGATGCCTTTGACAGAGCGTGTTGATTGGTTCAGAATGGTTGCTGCCTCTTGTAGGAGAGTGGAACGGCTATTTTTAGATCAAGGGGTAGCTGGGAGAGAAAGACTGAGGAGGGCTCTGTGTGTGTGTGAGGGTGTGTGTGTGTGTGTGTGTGTGTTAGGAAGGAATACTGCAGTCTTGAAGGAAGTTCCCCCTTCACACACATACACATGCACACATAATACATACACACACACACACACACACACACACATGCACTTTTGCAGCAGTGCCCCTCTAAAGCCAGGGTGGTGTGTATTCCATGTGCTTGCTCCCTTTTTCCTCTCCTCTCTCAATCTTTTTTCTCTCTGTATCTCGCCTCCTCCCCCCTCCCACAGTCTTTCTATCTCTCTTGTTTCTCCTTCTCTTTCTCTCTTTCTGAGCTGGCTCGGTGTGCAAATGTCAGCACTCTCCCATTTATTTGCCAGAGCCCAGAGCAACGTCCTGCACCCTCTGTTTACCTCTGTCTCCACAGCGCTGCCCCATCGGTACTGCTTTTCTCCTCATCACCCTTCCTCCTCTTTCTCTCTGTAAAAATCCTTCCTTCTCTCTATCCTACATCCTTTCCATCCCCTCTTCCCCACCTCAATCTCCCATTCTCCTCAATCTCTTCCTTCCATCCTTTGCCATCCCTTTCTTCACCTCTGTTGCCACCCCACTTCCATTTTTTTACACCATTCTTGCTTCACCCATCTACTCAGCCTATCCCTCCTCCCCTTCTGTCGTTCATGGATCATGGCACTTCATTGGAGCAACATCATGACATTTCCAGTCTTGTCTACAACTAGCACATCAAGTTTTTTGGATTAAGTCCACTGCACCACAACCACCACCACCGTCTGCCCTCCTCCAGTTCCAGTTCGTTGCATCTATTTTAAGACCTGAGTGTGTCCATTCACGTTTGGCCCCGTCAGACCACAAAACACCTTGTCCCTTTCTGCATCATCGTCCTCGTCTGTCTCTTTCTGTCTCCTCTCACTTTGTGTTTTTTTTTTCCATTTTCCTCTCCCCATGTCTTCATCTTCCTCCTTGTCTCACTCTATCCGTCACTCTATCCGTTTGTGATCACCACAATGACTCATGTGGCTCGCACCTGCTCTGCAGTCGAGGGGCCGCCGTGGTTTTATAAGGAGAGGTTGGAGATGATGAAGGTGTGGCAGAGAGATGGGATATCAGTGTTCACTTTATTCAGATAGTGGCTGTATTCCATTTACAACATACCTGGTGTTGAAAACATGATTCAGAAGAACATTGTAGTAGTTACACCAGACATCATTTTTATATTCAGGCACACCTGCCTTATAACAATTGAACAACCACTGACCAGTGGAGCTGTAACAAATGAGAGCATTCTATTCTCCCTAATTTAGACACAATGGATGAGCCCTGTGTGCCCAAGATACTGTTTGTTTTTTTGTCAAGTCACAGGTGTGAAATATGGACCAAAATGTGAGAGTGAATTCAGAAATGTGCCCAAAGAGGCACAGATACATTCACAGATGTGCTTGAAGTGGAGACTCTTGGATCTTGTTCTTCTAGTTTTCATCATCACTTCAAACAAGGATAATTTTGGTGTATTTCGTCATGTTCTTTCATTTGAAGATTAGCTCAGTTTCCCACCTTGGGTAATCACATGTGGCCAACCATGACACAGTTTAGAAAATTTGAAACTGGTAATTCTTCGTCTTACAAAGTGAGCTGGCATGAGAGTAAACGATTTTTTGGAAGCTAAAAGATTTCAGTTTTTCATTAGCATGATACCTTTTCCCTTGTTGTTATCAGCATTCATGAGAAATAATTATTTACCTGTGATGTAACAATAGCAGTTTGTGTTGAAACCCCTCACGTATTTCAATTCAGACTGCTCATCAATTTGTGTGCTAACTTAATTTTCTTTTGCCTCCCTCTGTCTCTGTCTATCCAGTGAGTGACAGCTGTTTTCGAAACCTCGCAGAGGACCGCAGTGGCGTCAACCTCAAAGATCTTGTACACGATCCCTCCCTGTGAGTATTGGCCTTTTACAAGATAATTCAACCCACAGACAGAAATGAAAACGTTGAGAAACACTGTACCTTCATGCACACAAGTGTTTTATCCGGAGAAAAGTCCTTTGACTTACCTTAAATCTACCACACAAAGAAGACGCACAGGCTCTCTGCATGTATGCGTCTCTGTGTGTGTTTCTGTGTGGAAGCCGTCTTTTTTCTGTGCCAGAGCGTAACTAAGAAACTAAAAATATCTCTTCAACACAACATGTCGGGGCTCGGTGTCGCCCTATGGAGAGAAATTCCCAGCATGCATGGCAACAACAAAAGAGCTGCAGCACTCTTCTGTTTAAGGATGACTCCTGGTAGCTGCAAGAAGTCATTATTTGTTCAAAGAAGCTAAAGGAGGTGAAATCAGCCATTATTTTTATTAACAGGCTGTGTGATCAGTGACAAAGGTGCATGAAAAACACACAGGAAAACAATAATCTCCATCGCAGGTGAATGTGTTTGTCCAAACAAACACATTAAAACGTTAAAAAGGATGTTTCATGATCTATTGAAATTGCAGAGGTGGTGGTTGCATGGCTTCCTTCCTGTTTAAGTCATAAAAACATAGAAGTGAAAAGTTGAAATTTCATGAGCACTGTGAAGGTAATAAAAACCTGGCAAACTATTCACTAGAAATCACTGACTGCTTCATAAAAGGAAGACAAAATAGACAATATGTGGTCAGTTCAGTGTGGACATCTTGACATTACACTTTTATGTGACTGTTTAATATCATAACGTCACTAATATGCCTCTATAAGAACCTCCAGTCTTCTGGGACACTGTTGTCTGAAATATCAGACAACAGAAAACCTGTCCATATAGCTTTGGGCATATACTATATATATGTCAACTATAGCAGACTGCAGCAGAAGAGAGGGTATGTTTAATGTCAAATTTGATGCCACTAAGATTTTTAAGTTGAGCTCATGTGATGTTGGCACTGATCGATCACAGTCTCTTTATATCACTGCACATATCACACATCGCCTCTCAAAAATCTCAGCCTGTGACTGAAACACCACAAACTGTGACCCCAACATGCAACCTCAGACACGCTTCTCTAGACATCCAAGCCATTCTCCACACAGCCATTGATTTGCTGGAGCTCCCCTGCTCCCCTGTCACAGTATTACACCAGTCAATATCACTGGAGTGTCACTGGTCCCCCACTGTGGGACCCCGCACTGATCCATGCTTGTCATGTCCTTTACGGTATGTTTATTTTGAGGCTGATGTGTAATGTATGTGTTGGGTCTGTGTGTGACACAGAGAGCGAGTGTGAGGGGGTTTGTCCATGTCACAGGCGTCACGCTAGATAGCGATCAGGGATCATCGCATGTTTATTTTTTCAGTGGGGTACACTGGAGAAATTCAATTGAGAGGCTGCACTGTTATGTTTGTGTACATTAGTGAATTTTTTTCACTGGGAGCAACTTGATGTTGTGTGATGCTGGGTTGGTCTTTTGTCACTGGCTATTGAGAGTGCAAAATCTTCCAGTTGCAACTGTAATGTGGATTTTTGCCAGTAGAAGGTTTGAACAACTTAATAATTCATTTTGAACAGAAAAGGAGACAATAAATCTTTAAGTGTTGAAACCAACTAGAAACAGGACATTTTTTTACATGCATGCGATGGAACAAATGATTTGTTTGATTTGCACTGATAATTGAAAACCTGTGTACAGAGTGGTTTGTAAAAGAAGGGCGCTATTGATAGTAAGTGCAGGATGACATTTTTTATTTTGTGATAAGTCACAACCCTCATTTAGTGGAGTTATATAATTGAATATTTGGATACAAGTCAAGGCAAGGTCTGCATTCATGGCATCCCAAGGGGCTTTGAATTCCACCTTAATGTCATTGCTATAAAAGTTATGGGGAACTCTTGACATTTCCAGTGGCTAAAATCAAGAGATTATCAATTTTGCACTTTCAAGATGGAGCTAATGTTCATAGAATAGAATCACATTAGTAAAGGAAATGTGATTGGCTGTTGACAGTTGATAAAAAGCTCAGTTGTGGCCTACTTATTTTGGTTGGCAATTTTACTGATGAAAGGTTTGTTGGCTAGGTTTCCTTGTTGTTGAGCTCGATAGAATGAAGAAGAATGAATGTACTTCCAGTGACTGCCGACGGCATTGCTCAGTGTGAGTCTGTGGTCCACTCATTTCACTAAAAAGGCACTTTGGATGGATGTGTTGTATACCAGTGAACTGATAGGGTTAAGCTCGGATTAAACATGGTGCTGTTAAACATTAAAATTGGACACCAGGACAGCCAGTCCGTGTTAGCATCCCCATCTGCTCTGCTGTGTTTCGTGATGGTAGCTGATGCAGACGGGCTCTGGCTGACCTCCTCTGGCCTGACATCCTCCATGCCATGTTAATCCACACCACACCACGAGTCAGCGGCTCCATCAGGTTGACCAGCCGGAACGCTGTGCCCTCAATGTGCCACTGCTGCTGTGACAGAGACACATAGACGGAGACAGAGACAGAGAGAGAGAGAGAGAAAGCGGGGGAGGGAAGGAGGGAGGTACTGTGGGGCCACAGCAGGACACATAACATAAACTATAATCATAGCGTGTCCCAGGCACACAAACACACACACACAGTGGCACATGCAATCAATCAGTCTGCCCACTTTGGCATTCAGGAGCTTCCAGAGGTGTGTCCGGTGGAGAGAAAAATGATATGTGGCAAAAAAAGAGAAAGAGTAATGGAGGGGGCAAACAAATGATACTCAGACTCAAGGACACACAGATGAGGCAGAGGTAGGTGTGTGTGTGTGTGTGTGTGTGTGTGTGTGTGTGTGTGTGTGTGTGTGTGTGTGTGTGTGTGTGTGTGTGTGTTCCTGTCTGTATGAATTCATTTTTTGTTTGCATCTTTACCTTTCCAGTGTGAGCGAGTACTTTTGTTTAGATTCATATGTTTTTGTATGTCGTGGGTTTGCATTTCTGTGTGTGTGTGTGTGTGTTTATGTGTTGAAGGTTGAGCGAGCCTTTCTCCTGAGCTGTGGAGCCAGCACTGTGTCTCTGCCCTCCAGCAACTTGTGTGGTAACAACCTTTGTCAATTTTACAAATTGTCGTGGCTAACAATAGCTAGAAGTCAATCAGATGGGTGACAGTGGGCCCAATTTCACAGCGAGGAGACAGTCAGGGGACAAAGGTAAATCCTACTTGGATCAACTTTCTTGAAAATATTCATACAGTGTTTTATGCTAAGTTAAGCAATCACATCATGAACCAGATGCACATCAGTAAGTGCTTACAGTCACATTCTTAAAGCTGCTGTAATCAATATTTGTATATTAACAATGGATCAAATGTGTATGTATAAATGTTAAAAGATCGCCTTAAATGACAAATCATCCGTGAATCATCAGCTGATCACCGGTTCCCCTTCAGCTCTGTGGAGCATTTCAGCATTTTTCAGTGCATTGTTTTGGTTTTACGGCACCCAGCTTTACTGTTTTGGTTCACTTTCATTACTCTCATCACTCACAGGCACCTTTTCCATCGAAAAAACACTGCCCAACACTTACCTGCACGCAGACAGAGTTAGCAACAAGCTGGTGAACGTAGCAGAGTGTTTAACAACTTCAGAGGAGATGTAAAGGCCAAAACAGAGCTAAAAGGAGAGTGAATGATGGACTTAAATTCATCACGCGGACACAAGTACACACATGACACATGACTGATAATGTTCTTGTGTATCTTATGGGTGTGTAAATAAGAGCGATTAATTTGCCTATATCAAGTTAAAATGTGATTGTATATGGGTGTTGTGCTTACTGACTGATTCCACTGCCCTCAAGTGGCCGAAGGATCAGCTACTGCTGATAAACACGATAACTCTGTCTCTGTCTTCAGTTCTGTATTAGGTTTATTTTACATTTTACCAATACACTCAGGATCTATATATATGCCACTTGCCAAATATGTTAATTAACAAAATTTCCTCATTCTGTTAACAGGAAATGTAATCCAGTGACATTTCCTTCAATCTCCGTTCCATGAGCGTCCAACTAGTCTGTAACAACAGTGCTGTTTTGTTCATTGAACTCTGTTTGAAGATTTGGTGTTTAAGAATAATTTATACATTCATATGCTATACATACATAAAAGAGTGTATCAAGCAAAATACAGAATCTGAAACTAAGGTCACTCAAAGCAAAGATTGGTCTTTTGTGTTCTTTTGTTTATTTGCTCCCTGCAAATAAAAGTACATATATTTATATATGTGACTCAGTTATGTGACAGTTTCTGAGGTTTAACCTGCACACCTGAGCAAAGGTGTAGTTTACACTGCAAGTAACTGAAGCACACAGGTGAGCAGTGCTTGTTTTGCCACAGATGTTAACTTTGTTGTTTTAATATGTGGAGTTTGTTTGACATGTGGCGTAGCCGGGATGGGTTAGAAAATGAAATGAGAGAGGGGGAGACTGTCAGCAATGGCACATCTGAACCAGGATGACATTTATTCTGTAAATAAATAGAACGCTTGTGGGGTGGAGTGGTCTGCAGAATATTTTACAGTGTGTGTGTGTGTTTGTGTTTCTGAGACTTTGTGTGTGTTGTTTAGTGGCTGTGAGTGGAATCATGGGAGTGGAACCCCTCGCTGAGCACTCAGGGCTCTCATCACAGTTTGAAGGGTATTGAAGAGGTGGGCTAGTCCACTCCTCCTCCCCCATCTCCTCCTCCATCCCCCCATCCTTCCTTCTATCCGCTAACATGTTGAGAGGTGGCCCCTTGAGAGCTTTCCTACATATGGACGCACCGACAACTCAGCTGTAATGGGCTCCATGCTACAACTGGCCAAGGCTCTCGTCTCTTCCCTGCATGGAGTGTGGGTGTAAGACAGCAAGAGAAAGAAAGAGTGAGAGAGATTGAGTGCCCTGTACAAAGAGCTTGTATTATTAATGAAATCACCCTGGCAGATGGGTCTCATCTTGGAAGTGTCCCACAACCACTGAGATTTGCAGCTGGCTCACATGTACCCACATACACACTTCTACTTTTCCTCTCTCTTGTTAAGTGTGCCTCTGACAGCCTATCCCTCCTTTTTCACGCTCTTTTCACTCTGTGCCTCTCTCTCTCTCATTCTGTCTTTCTCTCTTTATCCTCTTCTCTGTGCTTGTCTTTTATTCATAGAAGGATTTGGCTGGTATGCCCAGGCTTTCAGGCCAAAACTACTGCCGTGCTCTCACCCCCCACCCCCTCACCTCCCTCCGCCTGCCCCACTCTTTTCCTATCCATTCCTTCCTCTGCCCGCATCAGGATTTTTCCACACCTCGAGTAAAAAGCCTTTATTCCAGGCTGACTACCTTTAGCCTGCGGTTTGAAGAATAGCTTTATATGTCATAACCCCCCACACTAGAAAGAGACATAGATGGGTGTTGGAGATTAAAATGTCGCAGGCCCTTTCCCCTATAATAGGCTTCCCTCAATTCAGAGCACACCCACCCAAAATACAGACGAGCCCTCTATTTGCAAAGAAGCCAGTCATGCTGAAACACACATTTATGGATACATTCACAACTATACATACACACAGTATACGCATGCATGTACACACGCATGGTGCATACATTGGTGCATAGATTTTCATGTTCATTCAGATATATTTGCACAAATTCACATAGTGGCATCATGTTCATGTTAGCCCATTTCCATCTGTCTATACTGTAAACATGCACACATATATGTCAGTAAAAATACATACATATACATAGATATGTAAACATACATGCATATAGGAAAGCATATATAGGCCACATGTAGTGTGTGTGGCAAAACTACACATTCTTTACCTATGTGTAGTGATGGACAATACATGAGAGCTTTATGTCAGTGTGTTCTCTACATGTGCTGTATACAAATACACACAAACACATAATGTACACAAACTATAACCTAATATTTACAAACACTTCCACAAACTTACTGTACACTTTCATACACCTGTATTTGTATATAAATACTGTAGATGTATAAGCGTGTATACACCATATATGTCTGTATAACACAGATACCGTTACTGTTAAATGACATGCACATACAGACATATACATGTATTAAAGGTATTCCATGAACATACAACTATACTCACCTGCACACACTCAGAAATGTCCAGTCAACAACAATATTGGTCCTTTCGCACAGAAATGGTATCCCCGAAGGCCCCCCCCCCAAAAAAAAGGGAAACACAAACATTCGCTGGCACACACAAACTCTCACACACTCTCTCACGATGAACAACATGGCAACTAGATGCTTCAGACAGGAGGGGTTGCCTTGGAAACGGTGGGAAGGAACCCTAGTTATTTGTGTTGAGCATATTTTCATTTGGGCTGAAACAGAGAGGCATAAAAACCCCAGGAGAGGGAGAGAGGTGATTTGTCCTGACAGCTCCTTTACTCTCCCGAGGTGTAACACAGACACACACACACACACACGGAAGTGGACGAATGCACATGCATGAACACATATAAAACACACGCTCACGTACACACACAGACACATACAGAGATGCTAACCCCACACACCCCTCCCAAGCACATCAAGAGGAGTAAATCACTCGTGCCATCATAGGAATGTCAGCAGGGGTGTGTGTGTGTAGATGTTGTGTGTATGGGTGCACAAGTTAGTGGATGCTCCTGGTAGCCCTACATGTGTGCAGTGTTTCATGAAAAAGCAGACAGCTTCTCTCTGAGTTTCAGGCTTAGTCTCCATGCATGCTTGCTGCAGTATTTTGCTGTTGTCTTGCTCAGCGCGTCTCTCTGCTGCCCCATCGCACAGTTTGGAAACTGAGCAGAGCCGATGGATTTTAGTGAATCATATTTCCCGGGTGCAGAATTTACTCTTTGTAAACTCAGCGTGTGAAGAGTTATTGTGTCTGTGTGTGTGTGTGTGTGTGTGTGTGTGTGTGTGTGTGTGTGTGTGTGTGTGTGTGTGTGTGTGTGTGTGTGTGTAAAAGTATCTGAAAGGCAGAAAAATAAGAGGATGCGTTAATGTTCATGAAGTTCACGGGTATTTGTCTGAGGGAGGGTATTTAAGTAGCTGACGCGGAGGGGAAACATGATGCAGTTGAGTCCCTAAAATAGCACTCCTTAAAAAAAAGGAAAAGGGTTATATAAGGGGTTGTCTGTGCAGAGCCTTCACCTTGAGCCTGGGGTTGTTGTTTTTGGAGTGTCGTACTCAGACTGGCCACAGGAGGTCGCCATGGCTCGCTCTTCTGCATCAGCAGCAGTAGCTCTGTCCTTGTCAGTGCTCCCTCTTCACTGTGCCATCCTGTGGAAAAATCCTTTCAGGAGGGGATGTTCAAGGGCATTCTCTCTCTCCTCCTTTTTTGCTGTTATATTTCTGTGTCTCTCACTCCTTCCTGCTGCTTTTTTGGTTTGATTTGACTATCTTTATTTCCTCTGTTTCTCTGACACTTATAGTGCACTTGTTAAGTCTCTGTCATCTCTCTCCATCATTGTCTTCACAGGCTTCTTAAATATGTAATAGTGGTGTAGGGTTTTGTTGGTTGTTGGTTGGCCTCCCTGTTGAGGGCTGCAAAACAAAGGAGGATTTTCTTACCGGCATCCATAAAGCATGTTGTCTGGAATCTAATTTGTGGATGACCTTTGTGTGTGATCTAATAACTTCCTTCCGTTCTCAGGTTGGGGGGTATGATCGCTGCCTACAAGATAGTGCCAGATGAGATAGATGAAATCAAGGTATGTAATGTATCAATCTGTCCATTTATCTCTCTGGATCTTTCTATCTGTGTCTGTATTTCTGTTTTCTTATCTTTAATGATGATTTTCAAAATCAGAGTTAACCATGTCTCTGTGTGTGTGTGTGAACCAACAGGAGACTCTTGTGGACTGGTGCGATGAAAAGGAACTTAACCTCATCCTAACCACTGGAGGCACAGGCTTCGCCCCGAGAGACGTCACACCAGAGGTGGGTTTCCCTGTTTTTCATTAGAATGTGTCAATCATGAGTATATTAAAAAATATTTATATATATTTTAAAGGCACATTTTTGAACTTGCTCAGTGACAGCGTGACATTGAACAACAATTCAAACGTGACTACGGGCATTGAAACGTGTTCTCTCTAATATACAGTGCATTGTTCCAATATGTGAAGTGCTTGTTGTAGAAACTTGCCCAGTGTGTTTTGGGTGACAGCATGAAATACTGAGCAAACTGACCAAACACTGATCAACATGAACACCTCAATCAGTACTTACAGATTTTTCCTCTAATGGTTGTTGCTGATGTTCAGGTTTTTGTATTTGCTTTCAAATACAAAACACGTCACATAAGAATGAACAAGGACAACTTGGGGTGAAATATGGACCCTGTGTTTGCCAAGAGGTCATTTAAGGGAAGTTAAACCAGCTACACTAATATGTAGGAAAGACTGCACAAATGTAGAGCCTTCCTGTTGTTTTCTGTGCTTTATTCCAAGAACCTCAGCATGTTTTTGCTGATTACACACGCATGTTGCAGCACTGATTAACACACGTTGTAATTAGCCCCACGGTCACATGGGAAATAAAGAGGCAGAAGTTAGATCCTTATTAACTCACTTTTTGGGGGAAAAAAGTGGTATGTGTTGCAAGCAAATCAGAGATAATGGGAGGCAGGTCTCAGTATGGATGTGTTTTTTGTGTGAATTTCATGTTTTAGTGGAAACTCTAGGGTACATTAACATGAACTATTTTATTTAACACTTACATTAAACAAATGATCATCACTTGCTTCAAAAAGTGGTTTAATGTTTGTGTTTTTTTCCTTGACATTGCTGTTTACCACATGAGATACTTCTGGTTTTATTTCAGACAGTGTAAAATAGAAAGTTTTAAAATGTGTAAAGACCCAACATAAAGGTATACACACACACATACATGAAAGAATATACATTAAGTCTTTCTCTCTTTTTTTATTTACGCTGCTCTACTTTTGTTATATGTATTCAACCAACCTCACTCTTTCTCTCTATCTCACACACACACACACACACACGCAAGCAGTTTGGCAGGGGATGAGCTGCTGTGGTTCTCAGCAGTATCACTGGTCCCCATCAATCATGGTAGACAGCAGCAACCTTCCTGGAAGGGGGAAGACACGTACACACTGTAGTCACTGATAATACCTGCTATCTGATTCAACCCTGTATGCTGGAGACAGCGATATCTCTCTATCTGTCTCTGTGTTTGAAGGCTGTACAGGACACAGATGACTGTATTCTGTGTAGATGAAATCAGGACAGAAGTAATAGATTACACTCTCTTGCTTAATTAATACATGTTGCTGTATTTTTTTCTGTCTAAAGGCAGAAAAATCCTCATCTGATCTATCTCCGCTCCATCTACACCCCCATTTAGAAATCAAGATTGATTCAATCTTTGTAATCAATATGGGAATTTATCTTTTTCTTGATCTGCCTGTGCACTTAAGCAATTTAATGAATGATTCTACAATTTGGGGTTTCCTTTAAAGACCAGTTGTTCATTATATTTTGTACGCAATGTGTGCTGGCATTATTTGGCGTGCTGAGGTGTCATTGCATACAAACCAACATGGATACATTCAGTTTTCCCTAGTCAAGGCACTGATCTCGAGCTACATTTAAAGAATGTGAGTGGCCAGAGGAGGCCTCTTTAGGATCTCATTTGGTTATCTCATACCCTTGTAGTCTGAGTCCTTCTCTTGTCCTTGTGATACACCCCCCTCACTCTCAACATATACATGTAATTAAGACTAAACCTCCCCCATGTTTCCTAAACATATTTCCCACATCATACATCATGTGCAGTCCATCTGAGTCTGAGCTTCATCTGATCAAACTCATCTCCCTCTTCTTCCATTCAGTGATTTTCTGTGATGTATGATGAGGTATAAATCCAGTCTCACCCCTCCCTCTCTCTCCCTCTTTCTCTCTTGTTTCTATCCCACCCTTCCTTGGTCCCCACCCACACTCTTTCCGTTCTCCTCATCCCTCTTCCCTCCTCTCCTCCCTCCATCCCTCTCCTCTCCTGAGTCCAAGCCCACGATGCTCATCAGTGGCTCCTCTCCTTTGAAGTCTTTTCTCTCCCCTCTCCCTTGCTAATGGTGCGTTTCAAGTGTCACTCAACTCAAGGGCACCCAACACACACAGCTGGAGGAGAAGGCGCTATCTATCTGTCAGGAACATGCCACATCAGCCGCATTCCCACAAACATATACAAACATGTGTCCCTGCTGCGTTGTGTGTAATGAAATCTCACTTCCAAATCCAAACCCTGCAAGTATATATGCTGCACACAAAAATGACAACCAACCAGTGTTCTATAAAAGTCCAGGCTGTAGGTGAAACTCATTTATCATTAAAGCATGTAATTGACCAAGAAAAAGACATATTCTTGTACTGATTTCATAGATTGAATCAATCTTGATTGCTAATGGAGGGAGTAGATGGGGAGGAGACAGGTCAGATAAGGATTTTCCCAGCCTTCAGACAGTTGAGACATGAATTGGGCAGAAGGGACTGTAAATCAATATTTGAAGGGCAATCCTGGTGGGGTTTTTTTGAGTCAAGGCAGTATACAGGAGGTTGTTGTAGAAGTATGGGACTGTTATCAGTATTCCCTGTTTATCTACATGATGTCTACAGTTTTACTTCTTCACCTTTAATTAAATTTCTAAACTATTTTTAAGTTGGACAAATGCTTTGTTAGACTACGAGTACACTAACAACCCTCCTCTCCCTCTCTCCTTTCCTTTCTCCAGGCCACTAAGGAGGTGATAGAGCGCGAGGCTCCAGGGATGTCTCTGGCAATGCTGATGGGATCCCTCAACGTCACACCACTAGGCATGCTTTCCAGGTCAGGCACACAGTCTCACACACAACACAACCAAAATACATGCTTAAAATACCAGGACACACTGAATTGAGGCTCTAAGGTGGAAGGAGAGGCACTCATCTCTATAATATTACCACAGTAAAGTGTATTTGTTGCACTCGTGCACTTTTTTTCTGCTGCATTCATTAAAATTTTCCTCTGTGTTTGTGTGTTACAGGCCTGTGTGTGGTATCCGAGGGAAGACACTCATCATTAACTTACCAGGAAGCAAGAAAGGCTCCCAGGTAGGAAACACTGCAAACTGCTTTAACAACAGCTTTCTCCTGTGGATGTTAGTGTCGGGTGTAGTTATGCTTGCAGTGCAAACTTAAGTAAAAAGAGATTCACCTGACCTGTGAATCATTTGGGTTGCCGTCAGTCCCTGTGCCAAAATGTCCTTGAGCAAGACGCTAAACTCCAATAGCACCTGATGGTTAGGTCAGCAACTTACATGGTACCTTGCTGCTGTTGGTGTGCACCATTTTCACATGCTCTGGATAAAAGCACTACATAAATGCAGTCCATTTTAGAAAGCGGACACAAAATTCAAAATGCAAAATATAGAAAAAAGTCAACACTACACTTCTGGTTCCATGTACGCAACATCATCTGTAAACAACCAAAAAATGTGGCAGTGACCCCTTTTTGTGAATGCTGCAGCCAGAAAGCTATGAGCTGCTCGTGTGGACAGCATTAGCCTAGTAAAGTGACCGTTAAGGTCATCTTCACTTTAGACTCTGACCTGCACATCGTTTGTGATGTTAAACGTGTCTACATGTGTCGTTATCTGTGTGTGTGTGTGTGTGTGTGTGTGTGTGTGTGTGTGTGTGTGTGTGTGTGTGTGTGTGTGTGTGTGTGTGTTTGTGTAAGCAGCATGTGTATGGATTTGGAGGAGTATGACTTTGTCCCTGTGTGCATTCACTTGAATGATTAATTGATGTTGTGTGTGCATATAACTCTGTGTGTGTGTGTTTTTGTTTGTGGTTCCGTGGCACATGTGTATGTTTTTGTGTTTTCATGTGTTTTTATATGTACAACAGTGTAGCTGTCCATGTGTAAATGTGTGGGTTTGTGTTTACATTATGTGTGTGTGTGAGCATGTTTGTGTATGGGAGTCTAAACCTGTATATATGCGTGTGTGTGTGTCCGCCCACTGCTGTCTCTGTCTCCCCCTCCATCTGTCTCCCTCTCTGCTGTGCTGGCCTGCACATCTGTCTCTGTCTCGTTACGCGCCCGCTTCTCCTGATCGATTTTAGTATTTCTTTTAATCAATTACGCCACCTCTCTCCCATCTGCTGCCATATTAGTGTCTCCCTCATCAACCCCCAGTTAAAGTTAACGGCACAAGCAGCCCATCGCAGGCTTTTATTACGATGATCTCCTGTCATAAAGATAACGGGGAAGTCCAGCTGAGCCAGCCAGATGAAGCCCCTTATGTCAGAGTGTCGGCTATGCATCTTTTAGTTGCTCATTTTGTCTCTTTGGCCTCATTTACTCTGCAGATAAAATACAGGGTACAGGGTTCGGTCACACCATTGTATTTACTATACCTAAAATATCTACTGTTGTGATCTTGTTGTTTTCATTTTGCCCTCATTGTGAGGTGGTTGTTCAACATGATGGAAGTGAGGATATGATTTTGGCCTCAGAGGTAGCCATCTGGAAAATCTCCTATGAAATCTTCCTTAATGATCCATGAAAATGGATCGGGTCTTTATAGAAAAAGTTTTAGTGTTCCGTGACTACATAAATGTTTCTATGAATAAATGCCAGAAGGGAACACTGAATCCTTTACATTTAGAGATCGTTTTGATGTGACAAACATGTTTAAAGGGGTACTCCAGTGATTTAACATCGTACTTTTATCAAGTTTCTGGACAGATTAGAAAAGAAAGATTAAAAAAGAAAGGTCAAAATCAAAACAGAAGAGGAGGAGTTTCTCATTCCTACATTTACCAAACTCCAACTCAGAAGGGTTTTCCTTTAGACCTTTCCTACCCAGTAAATATTCGATAAATACAGGACAAAGACTCTTTCACAGGGCAGGACAGTGATGTTGGGCTGCTTGAATATGGGCTTATCAAGCTTTTCACAATAATAATCACAAGAATAACAAGATCAAAAGCATTATCACTTGTGATGATAATGATAATAATGATACTTAGAGTTTTTAATTCATTTGATCCAGAAAAGGATGTAAGCCAGAGACAACCTCAGGCCTCTAGTAAGTGACTTGGTGATAATGTTTTCACAAGCAGCGATGGTATTTCTGCCCCACAGAAATTACATTTCTTTTCGTCTGCCCCTGCACTGATGACTTTTGCTACCTCTCCTTGTAATGTTGACAGTTTTGGGTTTTTTTTTTTTTTTCATGTGATGATGACTTCATCACAAAACATTTCAACTGTTGGTGATGATGCTTCCACCTGCAGTGCTGATATTTACCTGTGGGGAAGACATTTATACCCACTGTGATGACATTTCTTCACTCTGCAGTGACATTTCTGTCTAGTGGGACAGATATTTTTTAGCAAAACCACAATACTGATTGCAGTTTCACCCTCTTGACTCTTGGTGATATATGATCACTTATCATATTTCTATCACTGTGTACATTAACATCTTGTATTCACACCCTTGTTTCAGTGTCTAGGACATTATCTGTCTTTGGCTCAGAACTTATCTATTCAAGACTTAACATCTTTATGGATTCATATATGTGTGTGTGTCTGTGTACACTATATATGTACAGGGATGTTTCTATCTGTGTGTTTCTGGTGTTTCTTCAGTGTAAAGAAGTTTCTATGTTACTGTGTTTACCAGTCACTGAGCAACATTTCCCACTGGGACATCAAGAAAAATATGATTTGGGGGGGAAAAAATGAAATCTGAAACTGAAACAACGTGTTATAGTCTCCTGAACATTGTCCACACGCACTGGTCATGTGGCCCAAAAATATGTTCAAACATCAAAATGTTCTTGATGCACTTTTGCACTTGATATTTCAGGTTTTTGCAACTTTTTGTGCATGTCTAAAATTTAAATGTCTTTCCTTTCCTCCATCTGTTGTTCTTTACTGTCCCTGTTTCTGTTTTTCTCTTGTTTCTCCTTCTTTCTTCTTCACTGTTTTTGCCTGTCTCACTATCTTTTTGTTGCAGTTTCTTTTCACTCTGGCACTGAATCTCCATCTCTCTCTCTCTCTCTCTCTCGAGATCTCCTCTTTCCTGTCTCTCTCTCTCTTTCTCTCTCTGTCTGTCATCCCCTCTCTTCCTCTCCTGCAAGCCCCCTCTCAGAACAGCGGCGCCTTCCCCTCTTCCTCCATCCCTCTCTCTTGCTTGTTTCTCTCATCCGTTGGCAGTATATCCAGGGATTCTGCTCTTTAGTGTTCTTGACAGTTACTTTCCTCCAGGACAAAACAGAGAATAAGAAAAAAAAAAACACTCCTGACTTACCTAAAAAATTTCCCCGGCACGCAATGAAAGCACAAAACGGGAAAGGAGGAATGTCTCCAGGCTCTTGACACCATCCTCACTCAGTCCCTCCCCACTTCAACCTGACCTCACCTGGCCCTCCTTTCCATGTCTCTCAAAAACGCTCAGATGTGAGCTTCAAGCACACCAGCAAGAGGCATAAACAGTCCACTGTGTGCTGAGGGGTTTGGACTGTGTGTGTGTGTGTGTGTGAAGGAAGGCGGGGGTACAAGGTGGAAAGGTTAGCTTGCGGCTACACAGCAGGCTCGCGGTTGACTTCTGAGATTAACCCATTCAACCTCTTTCATCTGCTGGTCTGAAGAGTCCTTCTGCTCTCCCTTTTGTATTTTTCATATACAGCAGTGGAGGATGCCATTCCAGTCAGGCACGCATCCTAGTGTGGATCCATGGGCTTTAAATTCAGTCAAATCAAGGTTAACATCGTCATATTTTATCCAGCCTGTGATATTCACACATTCAATAGGGACATGGAGTGGAGGGGTTGCTCCGAAAGCCTGTTTGCAGCCAGCGTAGATACTGTAAAGTGTGGGGGCGATTAATAATGTATATTCTCAAAGCTTAAAATACACAGGAAGATAAATAATTTCACAGATTAGCTCTTGTCTTGGGAGTGAGGAGAATGGAGCGTTTAGCACAGCCGAGGAGCCCACAGGCACACTGACACACAGAGAGACACCGGAGAGGGAAACAGAGATGGAGGGAGGAAGGAGCACAAGCTCGTATAAGTGCGGCCAGAGGGAGGCGCTGTGATCTGCTGAGGTTGAGGTGGAAATCTCTGTTTTTTTTTATTGTGCTTCCTCAACTGGGGTCACGCACTATATTAGTTACACCGAAACGTGTGGGCTGCAGTATTCTTGGTAGTAATAGTTCATTATAAATTCTCAAATACTCTACTTTGGAGAGAAATAGACCTGCATTTGAAAGAAGTAGTTTTAAACAAAATATTCCCTATTTCCTGATCTCATCACTTTGATGTTGATGTAGATGGTGTTCCTTGTTAATGCAAACTCATCTCCTCCTCCATGTTTACTTGTTGCCTTGATGAATTCAGGATATTCTACATTTCCACAGCAATAATTCAGACCACACTCATCTAACAATCTGTTGCTGTTACTTTTTTATCTTAGAGCAAAATGTGTTTTTTCTCTCTAATTATTTCCAGTTCTTTAGTTCTACTTTGCCATTTTTTTGCATGGATGTTTCACATTAAAAGCCTTCCAGCGGCTCAGAGGGCAAAATCTCTCCCCTTCCTATTAGGCTTTTCATGCGACGCTCTCAAAGTTTGAGAATGCACACATCCATGCTTTAAGATGTTTGGTGAATAAAGCATAGTGTACTTGAGAGGATGTGAGACTTTCAGAGTGAAACTGTTGCAGGTGTTGTGTTTCAGTGACAGTAGCTTAACTCTGATTGAAAAAAAAAAGGCAAAGTAGAAGAGATTGGAATTAATTAGTGAGTGAAAACAACATTTCTGTCAAAAAGACACCCAGAAAGGCAGGTTGGTGTGTGTGATGTAACTCTCTTGTTGCACTGATGGAGTTAGTGCTGTGGAAATGTACCATATATTATGCTGAATTTACCATGTGAGAAATTTATAGTCCAGTGTTATTTTATTGGCCTTTGTTAGGGACATTATTTATCCACGCTGGCCACAGCCCCAGCTATTATTTGAGGCACTGCCATTGTATAATATATGTAATGTCAGCTTTATTGAGAATTTACAGTATTTATTATTTATTACGATTCAGTGTCATCAGTGACAATTCAGTAGGAATTTTCCCATTTCTTCTTCTTGGCTGCAAGACAACCGCCCATGTCACCCATACTGTATCTCTGTCACTGATGTTCTTACCCACCTTGCACTCCTCTCCCGCTCCATCCTCCCTTCCAGGAATGCTTCCAGTTCATCCTGCCGGCGTTGCCGCACGCCATTGACCTCCTGCGGGACGCAGTGGTGAAGGTAAAGGAGGCGGCAGATGAGCTGGAGGACTTGCCGTCGCCACCACCACCCCTGTCGCCGCCGCCCAACAGTTCGCCACGCCGCCAGACGGAGGACAAGGGCGTGCAGTGTGAGGAGGAGGATGAGGAGAAGAAGGACAGCGGCGTGGCATCCACCGAGGACAGCTCCTCCTCCCACATCACCGCTGCATCCATCGCCGCCAAGGTATCAGGGCGGAGGAGAGGAAAGGGGATGGGAGGAACTGCAGTTTTCATAGATCCGAATCCATTTCAAACTGCCATCTTTACATGTTCACACGTCATTCACACAGTGCAAGCATGTGTTAAAGGTGCTACATGCAGTATTTTGACATCAATGAGTAAAATAATTAAAGGGCAAGAGCATAATTGCTATGAACTGTGAATACTATACAGACTGTAAAGTGCACACCCATTATAATATTCCATTATAGTTCATTTCTTAAAGAGTAAAGTTTGTTTGTTTGTTTGTTTGTTTGTTTGTTTGTTTGTTTGTTTGTTTGTTTGTTTGTTTGTCAAGCAACAGTGGTGTTTATGGGAAGTGTGTTCTTAAAGGGATAGTTACATTGTACAAGTCTGTCCTACTGATACAGAGTGGGATGATCAGACAGGTGCAGTTTGCAGAGAAATTAAGTGAAATTTTTTTCATCAATGTTCATTCATTGCTCTTTTTATCTATGGCAGATGTTGCTGCTTTTGCTGTCAGTATACATAAACCTGAAGTACTGTAGGTTAGATGCTGATATAGTCTTTGATAACACTGATATTTGACAAAGCCTAAATGTGCGAATTACTTTTGTTAGATGTCTCATCAGGGTTTGAAGAATTTCAGGGTTTTGTTTTCCAGTATTTGATCATAATTACTGATGATCTGCTAAAGACTCTTATTATACTAAACATTTGCAATCACTTTGATCATGATCTAATGATGTTTAAAATTCTACAGGTAGCACCTTTAAAGGATTGATTCACTGTTTTTTAACCCATACCTTACTGAAATGTCTCTGCTGCTGCTGCTTCCTGCTGTACCTAACTACTATCCAACTGAGGAGTCATTTACACCTTCAAAACCTATGATTCATCTCTTTTTCAAAAACAGGAAGTGCACATTTGGACATTTTTATTGTTATGTCCCATTTCTGGGGGCTAGTTGCTTCACCTGCTCCTTTGGTGAAGCCTCCACCCCAGCACCTGAAGTGAGAACCAGGCTTTCTTTAAAAATTTTGTTGACTTTATTTCTCGCATCTTTCCCAGAAGCAGGATAATGTGTAAACGCAGTTGATGACCCCAATTGAAAACTATGCTTTCTTTCATTTTAATCAGTAATTTCTGAGTACACTGAGAGCTTCCTGTTATTAAAAAATGAGAGCAAAAGAGTAAATCAATCATGAGCATCTTGAGTTAAAATTTAAAA
>JBBMJY010000011.1:6104275-6190272 GCA_037833715.1 Toxotes lorentzi
GTGTGTGTGTGTGTGTGTGTGTGTGTGTGTGTGTGTGTGTGTGTGTGTGTGTGTGTGTGTGTGTGTGTGTGTATGTCTGCATTCCCAGCGTACTGCAAGGTACCATTAAAGACCAGTGAAGGGCTGTCAGGCCCAGATCCTCAGGCCCAGATCCTCGTTTATTTTCGCTTGCTAAGGAAGTTTCTAAACTATTAAACCTGCTCATCTTGTGTTCGCGTGTATGATGTGTGCGTGTTAACATTTGCATCCTTCACATGAGCTCATTCTCCTCTCTCACTTGGTTGGTCTCTCACGGGTACCGGGGGATTGCAGCGGAGGGTAGATTAGAAATAAGTGTGAGAGTGTTTGACGGAGTCT
The DNA here is from genome assembly GCA_037833715.1 of Toxotes lorentzi. NCBI lineage: Eukaryota > Metazoa > Chordata > Actinopteri > Toxotidae > Toxotes > Toxotes lorentzi. The sequence continues at coordinate 6,104,633 of JBBMJY010000011.1, forward strand.
GGTTTTTTTTGCATTCCCCCCCTCCCTCTATGAGTCTAAAACACCCCATTCTGCTCCCGCACCCATTCTCCACTTATTCTCCTCACTCCCTAACACACCCTCTGTAGCTTTTCCACTGTGTCTCTCCATCTCCATGTGCAAACTGTCTCCCCCCATGGCTCTCTGATGGTATGATCTTTTCTACTGAGCTATTTTTTGCCATACTGAGGTCTTGTTTTCCACCCGTGTCAGTCTTAGTGTCATCACTCCACACTGCATCAAGGTTTTCAGCTGTGTCTTAGTTTACGGTGACTGTATATTTACTGCATTAACCCTAGCTGCAGGACAGGTTAATGATACATCACTGTAAAGGAGTATGTGAAACTGGATTAGGAAGTAGTAAACTTGTCTTATCTTGTGGTTTGTCTGTGTTTTTTTAAAGAGACCAGCTAGGTAGTGAGATTCTGATGTAATTGTTCTGCGTTAATCGTGTCATTTAAAAAAAAAAAAAATAATATTTTAGATGTCCTCTGTAGTTCTTTTTTAGCAAGGTACACCTTGTACTAAAATGTCCTAGCTGTCGATCGTTAGTTTTCATATGTGCTTTTCAATGTCTGCAAGTTTGATCTGTGTCTTGCTGTAGCTGTATTTAGCTCCCTTAATCCCCACTTTTGTCTTTTTTCTTTCTTTCTTTTTTTTTATTTTTTTTTTTATCATACCTCTCGCTCTCTCTATATATGAAGGTGCTGCAGTTGTGGCACAAATCTCCTAGCAACCACAGCTGGCACCATCATTGCCGTCCACTGGAAAATAGGCTGTGTAAAGAACAACTGAGCTAGAGAAAGAGATAAGACTGTAAAAATCACACTGCACTGATAAGTAGATGCAGGTCTCAGGCAGTTAAACAGCTGAAAGTGAGTATGAAAACAGTAAATATTCAAAGTTTTGAAATTTTTGACCACTGTGATACAGTTAACTGTCTTGTCTTTAGCTCTTTAGCCGTCTTTAGCTTAGGAAGAGGCTGAACAAACAAGAGCTTTTTAGCATTTCCACCCAGGTAAAAAGAACCTAGATGCTACATTTATATTAGCGCCATTACCACTAACATGTTTATTGTAGCATGGTCTAGAAAGCTATATTTTGAGCATGTCATATCCTTGTAAAGTACAGGCTGGCAGGTTCAGGGAAAAGAATCACTAATGCACATAAGCAGTGGGCTGCACAACACAGAAGCAAACCAGCATGATGTGCTGGATGAGCAGCTGTGATTGGAATGAGCGGACATCACCTAAACTGGAGTGTGATATCCTGTCGTTATAATATATCCATGGTTGTAACATAAGGGACACAGATAAGGGGCACAGATTTTGCTGATTTTGCAGCAGCCATTATAAATACAGCAGAAGACACATCATATAGTATGTACATATATAAACACACACACAAAATAATAAAGATAGAAATATGAGGCAAAACGTGGATACAAAGTTATGAAATAAAACCTTAAAAATATATTATGTAAAAGTTAGTAAAAATTGATAGTTATAAAGACATAACATCTCAGTCAAAAGTTGCACAAAACATTAGGACTTAACTTTTTAAAGTTGCCATTGTATAAGGTAAAATGTGTTCAGCTGTTCATCACAGCTGCCCAAGAGTTTAGGACCTCCAGTTTGGCTGCCACAGAGTGCATCGGCCACCTTGAAAACTCTGAAACTCTTTCTATTTATCTCTTTTTTTTCTCTCTCTCTTTCTATATCAGTTCCCTCCTTGCTGCTCCTTCCCCTTCTCCTCTCTCCTGCTAGGGTTGCTTGTTGTAGTGGATGCCTGTCTGTCTGTTTGTCCTATCGTCCGTCTGTCCGTCCGTCCTTCTGTCTGTCTTGTCTGTCTGTAGTGTTGTGGTTGCTGGGACAGATGCACTGATGCCTGTGATTCGATGCTTTATCTCCACTAGCTCCAGTGTAGGTTGGAGGGGCTTAAAGATGATCGCAGGAGGACCTTCAGCTCTCGAGTAACTATCCCGCCCCCCCTCCCCTTCCCCCTTTGCCCTTCCCTCACCCTCCTCCGAGGAGCGCGCAAAACAAACGCCCCGCTCTGTGTCTCCCCAACCCCTCCTCCCCTCCTCCCTCCTCGCTTGCCTAGCTTTCTCTCAAGCTGTCGCTCACTCTCCTTCTCTGTATGTCTCTCTATCTGTCTGTGGCCACTGGTCTCAATCTGTCTGTCGTTCACTCTCGTTACTCTTTGTCTCACTATTTCTCTGTCCAGTCTGTTAGGATTCTTCCTTTCTCTGTCTCCCACGCACACTTTTCTGTCCCCCGTTCACTTTCTCTGTACGTCTCTCTCTTTCTCTTCTTCCATCTGTCTGTCTATCTCTGTTTCTGTCTCTCCGGTTAACATGCTCTGCTTTCAGTAGCTATGTCTGGTCTGCTGGATGTGTGTTAAGTAGATGCCATCAGGCCGCTGTAGTGGTCTTTATTGTTTTCGTTCTTTTCTTCCTGTTTTCCCTCCTTTCTGCTATGTCTCGGCTCTGTAGTTTAGTGAAGTCTGTCTAGTCCGTGCTTCCTGTTTTTGTTTCTTTCTTTTTTTTCTGGGCTGTGGGACCACGTCATGCTGATCCTCATCCTTCCACCCCCTGTCTCTCTATCTGTGTACCTACCTATGTTTTTCTATCTTTCTGTCTCTCCATCCCTCCTTTCCCACCATCCCACCCACCCTGCCCGCCCCACCTCCCATCTCCCACCCTGCCCGCCCCACCTCCCATCTCCCACCCTCTCACCTTGGCTGTTTGGTGCCCAGTGGTGTCGCAGCATTAGCCTAGTTATGATGGCGGTGAGGGAGGGGAGGAGAGAGAAAGGGGTGGGCGGGCGGGTGGATGGGTAGAGAGACCTTCACCTTCACCATGGGTGTTTTGGTTCTCCATACACCACACACTGCCCACACCCAACTTATGTGATACCTCCAGGTCACAGAGGTTATTGAGACGCAGCAGTAGCAACAAAGGAAGGGAGGACTATCAGAGCTCAGAGAGTGAAAGACATGTTAGGGCAGACAGGTAGTGACTGAAAGACAACAAGGGAATTAGTAATGTCAGTCGACACATCAGAATATAAAGTTTGACAGAAACCAGGCCAGCAAGCGGGCAAGAAGACAAACAGAGAGTTAAACAGAACCCAGAAATGTGAGAATCATGTCCAATTGACTGTTGGCCAACAGATGCACTTGACAAGTAAATTCAAGGAACTTCCCTGAATTTTTATGCAGCCTGTAAAATTCTGGCATCGAATTTGGTTTTGGCTAAATTTATATACTTTCACTGCACCCAGTTTATCCAACTGGGCCTACATTTGTGTAGAGGTATAAAGAATAATGATTCTCCAATTCTGTGCCAAACTTGTAGCTTAATAAACTGCAGCAGTGATTCTCTTTCACGTCTTTAGTCTCTCCCTAAGGCTGAGCTTCCCAAAAGCATGGTCAGGTTTTGACACAGCATCTTCTTTACATAGACTGTTAAAACGGTTGTTGAGCATCTTAACATCAACATGCATCAATGCCATGTTTGTTTTGTGTAAATACCCTGATTAAAACATGTTCAGCAGGAGGCTGGCAGTTTCTAATGGCAGTGATGAGAAGAAAAAGGGACCCCTGATTTGTCTGTGTACCACTTCTACTTGGCAGTTGCCACCTACCTCTCACTTTCATCTGCCGCTAATCTCCTGCATTTAAAGAGTAACTTAACCACAGCAAGGTGGGAAATTGAAGCACTGAAGGTAAAGGGCTGTTAAGTTACTCTTTAAACAGGTAACAAGCTGAACAGATTTCAGGGGAAGTCTGCCCGTTCAAATCTACTTTAGGATTTTAAATAGGAAGAGGGTCCTGTTCTTTCAGCACATTTAAAACTAAAGCTTTGATATCTTAGCTGTGTCCCAATTCCATACTGTTTACAAAATTTAAGCAGGTTTTGAATATGTAGTGTGTTCACAGTGGCAACATTCAGTATGCTCAAAAAAGTCGGTGTGCTTGATTGTGCGCAGTATTGTCTCACTACACATTACACAGAGCTGAAATTGGTTACAACTGGAAAGACAAATTGAGAATGGTGGTAAAATCGCCCCAAGAAAATCTCAGAAAACAAAAGGAAAGTATTGAATCTTTGGAAAAACATTTTGCTTTCTTTTTTGTAAAGTTTAATTGACAGTAGAGTCGAAGTTTGATTGACTGTCGACAACAGAGAGATGACAAGAAACATGAAACGAGACGGGGAACAACATGCAATATAGATTCCCGGCCAAACTCAAATCGGGGATTCTGTGGTTCATGACTGAACCCCTATAGGCCACCAGGGCACGATGATTTCTTGTACAGTACCTGCAAAAACATGAAACTGTAACAGCTCATACTGTAAACGGTTAGTAAGTAGTGTGGAACTGGGACACAGCAACTGTGGCTAAAACCGCTCCTATTCTGACAGGAAGAAAGAGGATTTATAGGAAATGTGGTCATTATTTTGAGCAACAATATTGTGAGATTACTACTAGTTGTCTCCATTATGCTTTTCATTTGCTTTCATAATTATACTGAGGTGTTGCAGGTCAGTTAGTTACAAACATCACTTTATTTTTTTTTATCTCCATTCGCTCACCGTGGACGTACCTGAGCGGTGGTCTTAGGATGGTTTTGGGAAACTCAGCCCAGTGTTAACCCACTCTGTTCTCCTCCCCTCCTTGCCATAGATTATACGTAGTTAAGCGCTAGTGCAGCTACCATGCAGCATCAGCGATTTCCACAGAAATCTCACCGTTCTGCACCACATCTGAACAGCCACTATCTATACTTGACACTACATTTCCACTACATTTGATGTTACACCGTAGCACAGTTAATACATCTGTTATGACCTTGTGATACAATATTGTCACTCTGTATGTTGTTGCCTTTGTCCATATATTTAAGTGCTTTAATCTAACAGTAGTGTGACATGTCAGTGCATTTAACAGTGTGAACATCACCAATGCAATGATGATGTAGTCTACAGTAAGTGATCATAATGGTAATGCAGGAGATGCAGCCATCTCCCAACAGCAGGACAAAGTGCACAGTGTAGTGTGACACGGCTCTTGCCAGTGCTTCTGACTGTTGTATAAACAGCTTCTCATCTCAGGCATGTCGAAAGAGCAGCCCGGTTTATCTCAAATTACCACTACCTCTGCTCTCTCTCTTTCTCTTTGCCCTTCGTCTTTCGCTCCCAATCGCTCCCTCCATCTCTAGGTGCAGTCACGATGCAGCAGCAAAGAAAATATCCTAAGATCAAGTGAGTACTAAGCTTCCAATTCAAAAGCACTCTCTTTTCTGTGTGTCATATCTGTATGTCACCAAGTGTACTCCCAAACACACAAAAATAGATTTTAAATGAGCATGCGATGTGACAATGCAAGCATGGGTTGTGTGTTTGGCTGTGTGTGGCTGCTGTGTTATGTTTGCATGTCTGTGTGTGTATGTGATGTTTTGCCAGAGGTTGTTAAGCCTCATGTTAAGCATCAGAATATGCTGTGGAAGCGTAAGTGTATGTTTAAAGGAGAGAAATTGGGTCAAGGGAAATCAAAGCACAGCGCCTATTCTTTGCTGTGAGGCAGAGAGGCAGAGGGAGAGCGAGGCAGAGAGAGATAAAGAGAGAGGGAGAGAGAGAGCAGATTACACATTAGTTACACCTTGCTTTGTTCCCTTTACCTTTGGAATTATTAGAGAGGTATTATTAGACCAACGTGGCTGCTATCGAGCACCTCTATCATGCAGCTGGGATCCACAGCTTCTGCAAACAAACAGGACTATTTCTTGCCAATCCCTCTTTATGGGCATTTAAATTGTACCATTGCAAATATATACGTACATGCACCAAAAAATAAAATAAATCATGTTAATCCAGTTGTCTTGGTGATATTAGTGGGGAACCACATTAGATTACATATGTTTATTTATTTAATTGTATGTTTCGCATGTGTGCACATCACATTCTAGGTTTGGGAATTTACCCTTTACCGCTACAGCTGCAAATCCAGTGTGCTCAGATCAGTTTGAACGTCTTAGTAGATTTTTTTTAGGTTTTCTGGTGGCTCTTGGGCTAAAAGAAAATTCTTAAAATGCTGGGGGTTTTTTGTCTCCAGAGGTAGTAGAGTGGTTTAGTTCCCTGCCTTTGGAGCCACATATATACCTCCACTTTCTCAGGATTGAGTCCCAGCAGATTTCTTTCTCCTCTCACTCCTGTCTTTTCTGTCTTCCTCTCAACTTTCAAAATGTCTAAATTAAGAATTAAAATGCTAAAACCAAACTCCTAGGAAAAAAGCACAGGTTTGGAAATTTTCAAATTGAAGGACATAGTGTGTGTCCTAGAGCTGTCTGAAATCACTCTATTCTCAGCCTAGTGCACTATTATTATTCCAGTATTTTATTTCATGTTATTTGTTAACATAGAAAACAAACATATAAACTCTTAAATATCAATACAAGTGTTGTCCTTAAAACTACAGTGTTGGTCAGGCTCTATTAAGTGTTTAATATGTAGAAAATAGTGAATGACTGATCGAGGGAGTGATATTAGACACTGCATTGGTCTACCCAAATACACTGTCACTATTATGGGATTTGGTTTGGTTTTCTGACCATACCAACAGTGTATGTAATTTTTCACAGGTCACAGTGCAGTGGACATCACCAAGGTGGCCCGGAGGCACCGCATGTCCCCCTTCCCCCTCACCTCCATGGACAAGGCCTTCATCACTGTGCTGGAGATGACTGCCGTCCTGGGCACTGAGATCATCAACTACAGAGGTGAGGAGGACAGACGTTTGGTTCTCTTTAAACTCTCGTGCAAAAGAACCCAAAAGAAAGATTCCCCCCTGCAGACAGAACCTCTCTTCACATTCACATACATGCCCCAAATAATTAGTTAAGTTAATCTTTCCCCTTGACACTCTAGTTCTAGTTCTCTAGTTTGCCCTTTCATTTCTTCTGCTGACATCAGCAACTGAGCATGCTGGGATGTTGAGGTAGTATTCCTTTCAGATCGATGTAGAAACATGTGCTCGCTAAGTTCACATGACAGCGTTTAAACACACTGTCCACAACTGGACACCTTACTGAATCAGCAGCATCTGTCTGCAGGCCACGCTGTCACTCAGTTTACACCATTTAATAATTTACATCTTCCAAATGATAAGTAGAGCCCTTGGTCTGCTCACTCGGTACATTTATTGTTTCCTAAGATAGAAAAGACAGTCTTCGATCTGACACCAGGCCTTTTCAGGTTTCTTCATTGTGTTTTTTATGTCGAAGAACAGTTATGGAGCAGAGTGGGAGTTCTGCTTACCTAATCTTCAGCCCCGCACCTATAGTGATACCCAGCTTTACACCTTTGCTGTAGGATCACTGCTGTGTTTCCTTGACACAATACTGCACAGTATAGATGCAGCTGAGCTTAACTGTGTTTTCAGAAATTCTATACATAGGCAGAAGTTGTCATCATTGTTAACACACAACACACATAGCTAATATTGCCCCTGAAATTCTCTTTTTTTTCCTTTAAAGCTGTTTTAATCTATATCTTTATGTTTAGCATGGATCAGTGAATACTTGTCATGTGAGTTTGTTACTCATTGTGATGAACCAGCGGAGTTATGACCTGACTCTGTAGTGTCTAATGTTTTAGCTCAGTGTTTTCAGAGTTTTACAGCTTTACTATTCAGGTTCACTTGCACCGCAATAATCTTATTAGGTTGTTTGTTTTACGTATTTGTAGGTACAGACATATAGAGAAGTTAGAGAAGTTAGTTTAGCACCTGAGGGTCTAATCATCCTCCCGGCAGACTGGCCTCAGCACCAGTGGAGGGTGACACAGCCAGGCTGTGGGCCAGAGGCGAAAACAGACACTCTTTAATTCAACTCTGAAGACAAGGTAGCAAGGCAAGGACTGGGGGCAATGATGGCCTGTGGCACACATGACATCCAGATCAATGATGGAAGAAGGAACACTCTTTCTTTTCCCAAGTGTAAAGTGATGTTTCATGTTCCTGGAAAGGGGAGTCAGTTGCAGGATTTGCAGGAACACAGCTGGAAGGAGGACAGAGGGGTAAGGACGAGAGGAAGAAGGGATTTAGGAGATGAAATATTTAGACAGACAAGAGCTGGAGCCGCTCCCCTGCTGGATTAAGAAGGGTCTGCATGTGTGTGTGTGCATGGTGCCATTGTGTGGTAATGACTGTATATGCTGTATTTTTGCATCTCATGAGTGTAGACTCATAAGGATCTACTGCATCTCTCTTTTTAGTATTATGATATAACATACATAATATAATATGTTTGTCGTGAATGTGCAGGTGCACATGCATGTGTGTGTTTATATCACACCTTTACTGTCTTCAGAACATTCATCTTTGTAGCGGAAGATTATTTGGTTGGGTGATGGCACCATTCCCGGAGCTTTAATGCCCATTATGTAACCTTTTAAAAAACCTGGACATACTGTAAGCGATGTTCTACAAAGCATCTGTTCAAACACACACTTCGCTGCTGCAATAAGACATCACCTCTGTTCTATTTTTATGCACAACTCAGCTTCAGCGCATGGTTTTAACAAGCTGTTTAAATGGCAGCTTGGAAGGAGTAAAGTACACTAGAATATCTCAGATGAAATGCTGTTGACTTGGGAAAAAAGATGCAAGGATTGGACAAGAGCACATGTGTCTTCCTCTGTGACTGAGATGCATTATTTACAGCAGCTCGTTATGACTGTCAACTAGTAAGCTGATGTGTATATGCCTGTGTGAGTGCATGCATTTTTTTTCTCCTTCGTTGATATCAAAGCTTAGATCTTCATATTAACACCCACATAATCACAGAATAAGGGCTCAGAGAAATGCTATATATAGCCACACAGCAGCTTAAGGTATTTTAGTGCCAGGATTTTTCTCCTCCACCCACTCTCCCCCTGTCTTTCTTTCCTTTCCTCACTTTCTCTGAGCTTTTGTTTCTGTGTTTCCTGAGTGTTTTTTTTAGGTTGTCAGGCTGGTGGAAATGGTTAAGAAATTTGGATAGGGACACTTGCAAGCCTCCATTTGCTGTACATGAATCAGTCAAGCTGAAATAGAAAAGGAGAGTGCGTGTCCATGTGTAGCCCACTGGTCAGGTGGTGAGTCATGCAGGGAGATCCTGATGCATGGTGTCACACGCTGTGTCTCTTTGAAAAACACACATACGCACACATACACACCTCCGGCGCATTTGTCTCTCTGTATCTTAATCCGAATCAGATGCACTGTCTCCCTCACTCTCTCGGCCTCTGTCTCTCTTTCTCCAGCTTCTCCTCCTCTCCTCATACCCATGTTCTTCCTCTTCTCCCACAGATGGGATGGGTCGAGTCCTGGCTCAGGACGTTTATGCCAAAGACAACCTGCCACCCTTCCCTGCTTCTGTCAAGGATGGTTATGCTGTGAGAGGTAAGTACCACAGATTATGGCAGGTGATGTAAAATATGTTCCTCTCTTCTTATTATTCTTCTTCCTTCACCTCTTCCTGCCTGTCTGTCTCAGATCAATTCAGTATATGTATTTTTTTTATTTTTTTATTTTTTTTGCATTGGAGTCAGTTTTGCTGAAGCAAATGTACATAAGATGCAAATTGTTGATGTTAAAACCAATATTCAAGCCTTAAAATGGGAAGTTATTTCAAAGTACATGGGTCCTGGGGCAGGTCCAGTCCAGGTTAGTCAGAGAATCTTCCAGGGATGTGGACTTTGGAAATATTAGGTAGAGCTCATGTTCATAGGGTACATTCATTGTTTAATAGAGCTCTGGCCTTAGCTTAGTTATAATGGAGTTTGCTATGTGAAGATTTACACATCATCTACACAAAGTATTTATGCTGAAACATGCGTATTACTCCATATTTGAGGATAAATTTGAAGGATTCAGTGGAGGGACTAACCAGGCCAGTGTGTCTTTCTTCCTACTCAAATGACCTTAGTGTCCCAGTTAGACATGAGCAGGACACTGGGACAGTAGAGAACTGCCTCAGGAACAATGCAAGGGTTCTTGCAGGGTGAATTGGAGGAAGACTGAGGCTCTGCTCACTGTGGGAAATGAAGCTGTCAGGTGGAGACAAGTGACAAGAGATAGCTCTCAAACTGCTTAGGGTTTTACCTTTGTTCAGAGATATTGGTTTCATTCCTGACTCCTTAGAGCGCTGCTCTAGGTGAACTCCAGGTGAAGTTCCTTGACTTCTCCTGGTCAGTAATTCAGTAGCTGAGAGTCCTGGAGAGCAGCCCTGAGAGCAGGGTGGCAGCTTGTAGGCTCCAGGCAGCTCAAAAACTCTTGCATAGAACATCTGCTGTTGGCTCTTGCTGATGGAGTAGGAGGAGCAGAACACAACAGGTCTCTCTGGACTTTATACATATGTCCTGAGGGCCTGGTGCTTGCTGAGACCTAAATGTGCGGATTTTAGACATTTTAGAGCCAATAACCTATTTCTTTCTACAGAAATAGTTTTTGCTCTTTTTAACCGAACAGGAACATCTACCTTTCTCTGACACTTGGAGTTAGAAAAAAGCTCAAACAAAATGGGTTAAGGGAAGTCTTCAGTTTATAGCCGGAGGCCTGGTAGTGCAAAAGAGTGTGTTGGTCACAAGTTCCCTCTACTGACAGCATCACCAGAAATGAAGGGGTATCAGTAGAAAAGAAGACTGGTGTCTCCCTGAGAGTGGTGCAGTTTGGACAGATAGTAGTTAAAAATGCCGTAAGCATTATTGTCAAGAACCTCAAGATCTTGAAGGACACCCTGGGGGCTGGAAATCTCACATTTCCATAGAGCTAATCTGTCAAAAACAAGGAAAAGCAGTCCTGTTTATAATTTAACAGCAGATGTTTGTGGTCATCAGGAGGGTTTTCAAGGGTTTTTCCAGGAAAAGAGTGGCAGATTTTTTTTTTTACAGTGTCAAAGCATACTTTAAGGTTTTTCTTGTCTCTTGTGTTTCATTCTTGGTCCAGTATGTTTGGTCTGTAAAAGAACAGGATAATTAAAACTGTTTCTGTCGTCCCATTCTCTCGAGTCGGCTGTTTGGCTGAAACACTGCTAAAGGGATGGTCTCTGTACATCTTATGGATGAAGTGCATGACTTTAAAAAAGTACATATAGAGCAAAAAACTTTGACTAACTTTAACTTTAACTAAAACTGTATGAATGATTATGAATGATGATTAAACCTGTGCCTGTTTTTTAGATGTTTAATTAAAGCACATCAGACGCTAAAGTTTCTCGCTGCCTTTCCTTCTCTTCCTGTTTGTTCCCTCCGTAGCCCACTGAAATAAAAAATGACTCAACTAAATGACACACTCCAACGCACACACACATTTTCAGCTGCACACATGTGTAATGTTATTAAATCTTTCTTTTATTTTAGCGGCTGACGGCCCAGGCGACCGCTTCATCATTGGAGAGTCCCAAGCTGGAGAACAGGTTTGCACCCACATTGACACTTAGACACACATGCTTTCTCTCACTCAGAAAAAGACCCTCACTCTCACACACACACACACACACACTGACACAGTCAATCTCATGCAAACACCCACACAACCTGTATTTGAAAATCAAGTGCTTCACTTTTGTCCTTCACCTTATGCCTTGACCAGATGTAATTGCACACCAGTGTGTTCCCTTAGCAGGTGATGAAAAGCCCTTCGCCCCAAAGCAGGGCGAGAAAGTCAAAGTGCTGCCAAACTATAAAACAGATTAGTCCTCTGAGACAAGAGTAGACCACACAGATTTATTGGCTACCTTGACCTCTCATCTTGAACAAAATCAGCACACATGCAAACATGCACTTGAGACGTACTGGTGTATTTTACTTGATGTGTTTGGTCACTGTTTAAGTTATGTTTTGAGTCTGTTATTTCAGTTGTATTATTGACTTTACTCTAATTTACTTTAGCCCCACAGCTGAGAAGAGACACCTTAACAAAGGCATTGCAAAAGACTAAATGTGTGTCATGATTTATCTTTCTTTGCTATTAAGTTTTAGCCATAGGTTTTGTCTGCTCTGTGTCCCTGTACAGCCCACCCACACAGTGATGCCTGGCCAGGTGATGAGGGTGACGACGGGTGCCCCTATCCCCTGCGGGGCAGACGCTGTAGTACAAGTGGAAGACACCGAGCTCCTTCGTGAGTCTGAAGACGTAAGTGTGGCATTTCACCCGACATACATGTTTGGGAGGGGGTGTATGTCAGAGCTATAACTTAACCCAAACAGAAGTTAACCTGTGGTGGTTTGTCTTTCAGGGCACAGAGGAGCTGGAGGTACGAATCCTAGTACAGGCTCGTCCAGGGCAGGACATCAGGTTAGTGTCTTCTTGTGTTGGTTGCTATCAAGAGGCCACACAGGGTCTTTTAACTTAAAGATAACTGAAAAGATTACTGAAAGCACAGTTGTAAGAACAATGTAAAATTTTTATTTAGGGTTCATAAAGGTTTTAATCACACGGTGGTCATCTCTCCATAGGCCTATCGGACATGACATCAAGCGTGGGGAGTGTGTGCTGGCAAAGGGCACCCACATGGGCCCATCCGAAATTGGCCTCCTGGCCACTGTTGGAGTCACAGAGGTGGAGGTCCAGAAATTCCCTGTGGTGGCCGTCATGTCCACAGGAAACGAGGTAAGGGTTAAGAAAAAACATAATTTTCATTTGGGAAATTATAACCTCTCAAAAGGTATAGCAGTGTGCCAACTTTGCTGACAGCATACCTTGTTCATATTTATGCACAATCAACATTGTTTGCTTTGACTGTGGACACCAGAACACCATTCAGAACTGAATGGGCGTTCATCTGTCTCATGTGTGCTTTCACTTGTGAAGAAAGTGTTTATCTGTGACCAGGTGATTTCTTTTAAACACTGGAATCACATTTGTGCATTTTCTGTGTGACTGATGTGCAGTTTAAATTTTCATGGGGTGTGTAACCTTCATGGGCACCCTCAGGAGACTATAGATACCCATAACATCTTGTTCTGAGTGCTGTGCAGATATGTTTAAAGTATATATATAAATCAGCCACAAGTCAGCAACTCCATGGCCACATGCCATGAAATCGATATTATTATACATGGTTCCCTGAGACCCAAATGTAGAAGAACAGAAACATCTGAGCTGCTGTTTACAGCTGAAAGTGTGTTGTGTATCTGCTCACAGACCCACTACTAACATGCTAAATTAGGTGTATATTAATTTGTGGTGTTGTTTTCCTTTAATAATTGTAGTAATTAGCAGTGCTTGTTGGAGATTCCTCATTCTGATGTCCAATGATCAAAGAAACAGGGAGTTCAGATTCGTAGTTCTATTGTGAAAAGTAAGAAGATCGGGAAGCGTGAATGAAAATAGAAGATGCACATTTTACTGTGGGACGGTTTCCTTTATTCTGATATATAACAAATACAATACACCATACTGTTGTTGCTAGTGTATTGATGATGACCTGCAAATAATTGATTTAGTAAGTTGTTGTTAGTTTTGTCTGAAAGTAGGACGTCAACTAATGATTTTTTACAATATTGATAAATGAACTAATCAATTAATTGACTAATCATTTTAACACCATCTGAAGCACAAGAAAAATCAAATCTGTGATGTTAATTTGAGACTTCAGACAGTGTTATCTTTACTTTACTCAGAAGTGCTGTATGATATTTTTAAATTGAGTAACATTTTTGGCAGTCCCTGAATTGGCCTATTTTTCAGAACCCACACGTTTGGTTCCAAGAGCTGGCTAAATACAGTAATAATATGATAGTAAACTAAGGATGATTGCCAACAAGCATCTTAGCCCCTTGTTTTTCTGATTAACAATTACTTCTTTACCCACCAGACTTCTCTTCTACCCAAAGAGATGCTAAGAATATTTTCTGAATATTTATGCCAGATCTAGTTTTTACTGGCTGTTTGATGTATCATGACCGTTTCTCCACTTGTGTCTTGACAGCTGCTGAACCCAGAAGACGACCTCCATCCTGGGAAGATCAGGGACAGCAATCGCTCCACCTTGCTGGCCACCATCCAGGAGCATGGCTACCCCACTATCAACCTGGGCATTGTGGGAGACAAGTACGCCTTCACATTTATCCTTCCAAGAGAAATTCCTATACACATAAAACTTTCCATACTTTTCACACCTCCAATATAACGTTCATCACCTCACTATACTTCCTCTTTTCCAAACCTAGCTCTCTATTTTCCTTTTCCCTATATAATTTCCTCTCCTATGATCTGATGGTTATCTGTGTGTGTGTTCACTCGTGCCCCACAGCCCCGATGACCTTCTCAACGCTCTGAATGAAGGCATCAGCCGCGCTGATGTCATCATCACCTCAGGAGGAGTGTCCATGGGAGAGAAGGTATGTGGCACAAGAAAGTGCACACATTCAGTCATGGCATTGTGTTTCACTGACACCTTGTGGCAGAGAGTGGGATGACCATTTATATTCTTTCAGTAAATAGTGAAAACACAGAAAGTCACTTTTTTTAATCTATGTTTTGTTTTGTGATGTTTTTTTCAGGACTACCTTAAGCAGGTGCTGGATATCGATCTTCATGCTCAGATCCATTTTGGTCGTGTATTCATGAAACCAGGGTAAGAAAAGGAGTCAGCTTTATTCCAGTGCAACTTTCCACAACATCAGATGCTTTACAGACAATTGAAAAAGAATGTGTAAAAGTCAACAAAATAATCTATGTAAATGTCAGATGTACATTTAATATAAAAATCTAAATTAAAATATGTTGCTTTTTTTTTTTTTCAGTCTCCCAACAACATTTGCCACCTTGGACATAGACGGTGCTCGCAAACTAATCTTTGCCCTCCCAGGTAGTGTGTGAAGTTGAGAGAAAGAGTGATTCACTCAGCTGGTTTTGAAGAGGTGTTACTCAATTATTTTTCTCTTCTTGCTCTCCTCTCTCTGTCTGTCCATCTGTCCTAGGAAACCCTGTGTCCGCTGTTGTCACCTGTAATCTTTTCGTCATCCCTGCCTTAAGGAAGATGCAGGGCATTTTGGACCCTAGGCCCACCATCATCAAAGCGAGGGTAGGATGCACAGGGCAACCAGAGCATCCTGACTTACTGGCCAAGACATACAAAGTCAAAGTTCATCACTTTTTAAAGTACTAGTGGTCGCAAACAGTGTTTTTTGCTGTTTAATGACCAGGCACAAGATCTTGACGGAGACTCAGTGTTAGACCACAATTCACAGTAATTTTTTATGTGATAAAAAACAAGTTTCAGCCGTTCTGGTAGAACAAAAAGGATCAATCATCTCAGATTTCATCTATAGAAGGATGCGATGTTGTCATTTTCATCAAAGTTGTTTTGTCTCTGTCTCAAGTCATAGAAGGTAGAAAGACAAGTTTCTTTTTTGCAAAAAGATCTGAACATTTGAGTGTACATGCAACAAACGGCAGCACAGAGGAAATATAAAACATCAGAATATTTACAATTATATTTGTACTAAAGTTTCAGAGTGTAACATTGCAGTCCATTGCATCTTAACTCATGATATTATACTATTTTCATCATCCGCTTGATACATATTTATGACCACCATGTTTTGCTCTGACTTGGCAGAGGAGGCAATCACAACCCACACTGACCTGAAGGCCTGCTCCCTGGTCATGAATATTCATAATTGTTGAGCAAGAAAAATCATAATAATATCATACATACTGTGCAGACATAGCGTGTGTCCCCGAGTAGCATCATCAAGTACGCGGTCTGGTCCCCTGCCATCATGGGTGCTATCCAGAGTGCTATACTACATCACTTGCTGTTATAAAGTGGTTAGAAATCAACTTGACACCTTACTACCACTTAGTGGTGGGACTGATGGCCTTAAAGCGCAGATGAAGCCAGATAATTTCCCTCAGCAGATGGCATCAGACCCAGGTCAAATAGTGTTCTGGAAAAGCCTTTATGTCTGCCAGCAAAGTTGGAAGAGCTTTCCTCTGCTTTCTGTTTGCCTTTTTGCCTATTGGCAAATATATAAAATTTAAAAATGTACAAAAGTATTTAGCAGAATTTGGGTGGGCAGATAGTGTTTTTAACCCAGTTCATTATATTCTGGTGATGACCCAGATCTGGGGTTTTTGCCATTTTGATTTGTTTTGTATTTGTAGCTGTTATTTTTGTGCCGCTTCCATGTGCTGAAAGAAAGTTGGATACTTCCCTAAAGTTGGAGGACTTCCCTAATTTAAGCACAAAAATCAATCCTTGAGATACACTCTGAACAAACATGAAATGAGTCCAACCCTTTGTATGGATTTATGGCACAACTTCACATACTTCCAAGGTGCATGGAGAAGCAGAAAAAAAACTTATCGAAACCTTTGCAACACTTGTAGGACAAAGAACAGCATTATTGTGAGTCCAGTGCACTTTGGTCCTCATCAGGGTCATAAGACCATAGCTTTAACAGTCTACAGTCAAAGTCTGAGACAGTCTGCACTTAACCACAAATCCTACTCTTAGCCTTTTCTTTAAGAATTTTCGATGGATATCCAAGATGATAAAGATGACTTCTTGACAGATATCATTATAATGAAATTGTCTGTTTTTTTCTCCAGTTGTCTTGTGATGTGAAATTAGACCCTCGCCCTGAATACCACCGCTGCATTCTGACATGGCATCACCAGGAACCTCTGCCGTGGGCACAGAGCACAGGTACCAAAATCATAGCCACTAAACAACACTCTGAAGGATTTTGTATGACAACCACATACTGTAGCTGAATTAGATAATGTATTTCTCTCTGTCAAGCAAGGAATCTGAAGTAAAAAAGAAAAAAATGTAGCTAAATAGGATCATTTTGAGAGTTTTCATATCTATAAGTGCATTTACAATGTATTAGCATTTGTCTCACATTTCATATTTTATAAAATATGTATTTTAAAGTTCATAATGGAATGAATTCAGAGTAGATGTGTTAATACCCTTTTTTCAGTCAGGCAAAATTATTTAAAAAGCAGACCAGTTACAACCTCAGAGGGCTCTCATCAGAGGGCAGAAATAATAAAGTAAATTGATAACACCTGTCAGTCTAAAACTGCAAAACTTAATATATTTAAGTTTCATTATGTCATTATGGTGGGATGAAATACAAAAAAAAATCCCAATCTGCCCCCGTGGTTCAAAGCTCTGATCTCAAGTGTTTTGCCCTTCCTCTCTGCTGCAGGGAACCAGGTGAGCAGCAGGCTGATGAGTATGCGCAGTGCTAACGGGCTCCTGATGCTACCTCCAAAAACAGAGCAATACGTGGAGCTGCACAAGGGCGAGGTGGTTGACGTCATGGTCATCGGCCGGCTATGATGTCATCACAGAGGGACGGAGAGTTGGCGTCATATAGCGAGGGTCGGAATGGGTGGTTCACGGTGCATGTCCACATATCATTGACTATTCTGTAATATGCAACGGCACAGCTAGTTTTTATTGATTTGGATAACGTTGAGGTATAGTCAACATCTTGATCACAACCTAGATACATATGAAAAAATTAATTTAAAAAGATTATAGTATTTCAAACAAAGAAAATATAACTTTTAATGAAAAAAATCAAATTATAAAAAGAGATTTATTCTGTAATATATTATTATGATTATTCTTATTATTATTATCATTATTCTTCTTATTATCATTATTATATTAAGGCAACTTCGTTCCTTTCATTGCAATTGCTTTGTGTGTTCAATGCTAGACCTTATCTATAGCAGTAGTATTTTAATAGACAGCTGTAGGTGCCTGCCAGGACAAAAAAAAAGAAAATTATTATTTTCTCATCTTTAGTGGAAGAAAATAATCTGTTTTTTGAAAATGAAGAAAATACTGAGGAAGACTCCAGATTTCCCATGGTGCTCAGCAAAGAGGAAGAGGGGGCACATCAAGGCCACTTCCTCGTTTGAGCGCCCATCAAGGTGACACTTCTGTTTTTCTCTCATTAGTATGCATCATAATGGCTTCACAAAGAGCTTTGCTTGTTGTTTATCTTGTGAGTCTTGTTTATGTGCGCAGTGCCAAATGCCTGGGCAGAGAAGAGGTGATGTTGGGAGGGGGTGGGGGTGGGGTGGGGGGGCACGCCCCAGTCTGCCCAGACCCTGAAGCTTCCTTATATTCACGGTGACCTGGGTGCAAACTCTGCCCCAACCCCCTAACCCCCCCTTCCCCTCCCCCTCCCCAGGGGCAAGCTGAACCTGGGGAAAATAATCTTTTATTTGATCAACTATTTAAGAAAAAAAAGAAAGAAAAGAAACAGCTTCTTTAAGTGCTGACAGCCTTTTTAACCAACTTCACAAAAAATGTACAGAAAAAATAAGAACCATATTGTACAGATATATGTGACCAGCACTCCTAAGGAAATTATTAAGCAATGAGGAGACATTGAACAACGCTGTACTATAACATTTTCTGTAATGATATGAAACTGATGAAAGAGACTAAGATAATAAAAATCCTTGATGATTATGTAAAAAAAAGCTCTTGTTGGGTTTCCTTTTTTAATAAAATATATCTAAAGAAAAAGCAGTGATTTTCTTCTTTGGTACCAAAGGTTTAGTAGGTGATGCTGTAACCTGAAGATTAGAGAAGTACTTGAATTTTGAGTGAACGAGTAATGGTCATTCCTCCCTCACTAACCATTGTCGAGGTCCAAGACCAAAGCGCCCCAGTGGATACAGTTCCCAAATGTGATGCATTAATATGAAGGTTTTCAGAAAGAAAAGCATCTATACTCTGCAAAAATTCCTCCTTGGCAGTAGTAAATAAAAGTAACTAAAAACAGTTTCTCAAGTACTTTTTGAAGTACAATTTTGAGGTGCTTTACTTACAAAATTTGTACAAAAAAGCAAAGATTAGCAAATAGCCTAAAAGTAAATACTAATTTGTAAAGCAGAACTTTGACTTGTAATTGAGTATTTTTACATTGCTATGTTGGTACTTTTAAGTAAAGCATTTGAGTTCTTATTCTCACATTGCTCCTTACATATATAAATAAAAAAACAGCTGCACTAGAATGAATCACGGCAAAGAAAAGGGGGTTTAACTGTCTCTCTTTCCAGGAAGGTAAGTATTTAAGAATCAGGAACTGGCAGGAGAGAGCCTAATGAAGAAAAGAGGTTAAGCACAGAGGTGTCAGAAAGGATTAACCTAATAGAAAATGCAGAAGGAAAAAGGCAGCTTCAGGCTTTGGTGAAGATATTTCTGAGGCAGTATGAGATTAGACAGTTTCTGTTCTGCTCTGCAAGGTGAAATGACAGTAGATCCCATTAGCTGGTGATGATTAATAGTGCTGTGACAAGAACTTAGTTAAATTCATCTCTGTGAATGTGTATAAAATGCATGGAATGTAAGGGGATCAGTATGAAGATGACTGTAGAAAATAACGGCAAATTCTTCATACCCTAAAGTGCAATAAGTGTATGTTTATTAAAAGTAAAAGATACACTGACAGGCTAACAAGAGATTTACCCGGTATTTTATCTCTCTTTTGCTCCATGAGTTTATAGTTTTCCTAGAGAGACTTGGGCCTGTTTAGGCTGTTGGGATAAAACTAAATGCTTACTGTTTAGTGATTGTTGATTAGTAATGCATGCATCTGAGAACTTCCAGAGCTCACCACAGACTGTACCAAAGATCAGCCTGAGAAAGAACACAGTTAACAAGGGTTGGCCACATAAAACACACTTACCAAATGTTTTCTATGATATCTGTTCCTGTAGCTTTCGGAGTGAAGTGCAAATGCTTCAGTTACAGCATCAGCACTGTGTAAGTAGGAAATTAACAGAAGAAGAATTAAACATATCAGTTGGTACCACAAAGCTTTACTTACTGCTTTTTACTTTACTTCAGTAATTGCATTTTATTCTACTTTACACTTGGGAGGAAAATATTGTACTTTTCTCCACTACATTGTATGGCAGCCATAATTACCGGTTACTTTGCAGATTCTGAATATAAATACAAAATACAAACAACAAATAAATTGTGATGTGTTATGTGAATGTATAAGAATATATCTGTAAAAGATGTGATTATTTCTTCACCACTGATTTTCACCTTCACATCTTTGAAGTATGGTGCAGCTTGGGAAATCTTGTGATTCCGCGTCCGATGGAAAGGGGGCGCTGTAGAGCCGCACTGTTGCCAGGGAGACGACTCAAAACACCAGGCGCAGCTTCTCAGCAATGGCTACAAGTGTCCCGACTGTGCCTGGACAAAACTCACTGCAGCGGCTGAACGCGGTCCCGTGAAGACCGAGAGAGACATTGTTCTTTTCCCGTTTCCGTGTGGGAATTAAACCCGCATTTTCGGGGCGTTGGACTATAAAGGAATAGCCGCTTCTTACCCAAACCCACTCAGGGCGCTATCTTTGAAGTGGTGAGTACACACAGTATGTTAAGGGAGAGCAACCGTTAAGCTACGCAGTTAGCGGTGCCAGGCTACTAAGCTAAGTTCCTTGCTATTGTTATTGTTACGTTGTTAGGTCCAGTTTTACACATTAAGAGCAGTGTTTTTTTTATTCTAAATGTGTGTAACGTTATTTAGTCTGCTGTTGTATGTGGGTTTGCTACAGCACTGCTATTTTGTAAAGTTGCACAATAGGAAAGACTCAGTTGCTGTAGTTCCTCCGGTGACTCTCATTGAAGTATGCCTGCTGCAAGTTAATTCACTTACCTCAAGCCAAGCCAGCAGCTCCTTGTAGTTAAACCACAGGACTATGACTAATTAATTAGGATGTCTTCTGTTTTCACCCTCTGGATGTATACATGTAGCTAATTATAGCCAGAGATCTGGTGTTGGAGGGTAAACCCACCAAAACTTTGTTTACCCATCATTTAGCTAAGTGACTTTCTGTGACTAGTTAAAATAAAGTCTGGCAGACATGGGAAGAAATTAGTCACAACAAATCTCAGGGCTGTAGCTGAGTAAAATGTTGTAAATTGGTGCTTTTCTGAGGGCAC
The DNA here is from genome assembly GCA_037833715.1 of Toxotes lorentzi. Taxonomy (NCBI): domain Eukaryota; kingdom Metazoa; phylum Chordata; class Actinopteri; family Toxotidae; genus Toxotes; species Toxotes lorentzi. Next base: position 6,125,644 of record JBBMJY010000011.1, read on the forward strand.
ATGAAGCTCGCTTGAGTTAAGTTTTGATGTATTTACCTTAGGAAAGAGTTGCAAAGTAGCCTAGAAATGCTGTTATGACACAGCCAGAGGGATTTTCCACCTTTGGCTGGTATTAGAGTCATGTGGAAATCACTTCTAATGATATATGTGAGTAAACTATCCTAAAGAAAAAAATTTTTACCACTTTGAGGGGTATCACAAAATTGCAGTGAGATTGGTTTGTTAATTGTGTTTATATTAGATTGATTATACTAAGTGTGCCAGCGTAGGGCATGTCCATGTCCCTGCTAGTCATAGCAACCGTTGTTCAGACAGAGAAGTCTTCAGCAGGTATATTTTTGTTTACTGGAGTATCTGTGATAACATATTATTTACAAACTTTTAGTGGAGCTTTCGAGCAAATCTCACCACCTCCCTCAGCAAAACAACACCACTAGTTTGCAACACACATCACATAAACATTACTTCTGATAATCAGTTGTTTTGCATAGAAGGTTTTTTCACTCTTAAATTGTGGTATGAAAGGTGATGGACAGAAAGTTTGAGGAGGACAGGGTATATCCTGGTTTATTTCTGAAAATGTAATACAAGTTCTAGTTTACCCAATTTTAATTTGAACTCAGCTGAGATCCTTTTCACATGCTGTACTTTGCACCTGCATTCCTGGATTATTTTGTAAGTATTTTGTGTTTTTGGCCCTCTGTTATCACCTCACCATGTTCAGTTAGTAGGTTTGCTAACTGGCTAATTTGACATCACATGACATGGTTTCACCATCTCTGTAATCATGCAGTGACCCTAAACTTATTCCACATAACTAACTGACACCAAACTTTTCACATTGCCTTGTGGATTTATGTCTAGGTGGGTGTGTGCACTTCCAGTCATCCTCATTCTTCTACCCACGTCCCTCTGTCCCTTCCCAGCATCCCCTCCAATGTTGTTGTGGCCACTGAGCTAAACTAGAGTTTGAGATCCCAAGCTTAATTAAGCCCACACGAACAGATGGCCCACTGGCAGTCTCTGCTGTTTGTCAGCCGTACACTGCCACTCTAACTAAATGCTCCTGCAGGGGAGGGGTTTGGAAGCTTGGACCAAGAGCCGGGGGGATAGACCTGCCAGACATAATTAGCTGTGGGAAGTAGGTAGAAGTGGGGGAGGACTTTGGTGGTAGGCGACATGAGTGTATGACTGACTATATGACATGAGTCTTAAAGGTGATTTTCAGTGATATATCTGTGTTTATGCTAATGGTATTTGAGGATTTTTCTGTATACATATAGAAAGGTTTCTTTAACTGCTCACCAGTAGTAGTAATGAGGACAGTTTAACATGGAAATTATTATCTTTTCCACAATTCTGTTTCCAGGAAATATGTGCACAGGTATATGTCAAGACTGTCATGTATTTAAACCACAGCAAGCTGGCAAAAGTGCACCCTACCTAAGCCACTGCATCGTATTTAAACAGAAGCTAATGTCATTATGTGAAAGATGAAGACATGTTTATGGCTTTCTAGTTATAAATCCTGCTTTTTGGCTTGCAAGAATCACTTTGACTCTTCACTCTGTAACTGTTTTTTCAAAATGTTATGCAATGTAGATTGAGTTTTTTTCCCCTACATACTGAACTAACATAAACTCCAAGTCATAGTACCAAATTTGCTAATCCAGATTAATGCACGTAGCATCCTTAAAATAGATTATAATCCACACCAATCACAACATAGGTAGGTAGTAGTAGTAGGTGTGTCATGTATCACATTTCAATGCAATATCTTTCTTTGGCCATCCGTACTCAGGCTACAGATGGATATATTGATTAAGATGTTCATTAGGAGGGGACAATTGAGGACAGGTGTACCCGAGCAAATGGCTGGATGAGGCTGAACTGAAGGGATTTCAGGTGACTGAGGCCAGAGAGCTTTCCATGTTAGGAGTTAGATTAGTGGTGTGATAAATGAGAGTAGGTGGTAGCAAATGTTGATCGATGGGCAGCCAGCTACAAGGAGGAAAAATGTAATATTAATATATAATAAAACAACTTCTCAGGGTGACTGTGAGTTTGTAAAATACATTAATTTATTGGGAAATGAAGGAACTTTAACATCTTGAAGAAGTGTGACATCTCAAGGCACAGAATGAGGATAAAATTCCCATTGATCTCTAAACTGATGAACTGAGTGTAGTAAGGTCAGACTTTATTAATCCACAGGGAGAAAAAAATCCTATTACAACAGAAACACTATTTAATTTACTACTGAAATAAATAAAATAACAAATTAAAGGTGAAAATGGACAGATTTAAGAAGTTGTAACAAGGTCATGTTTTGCACTTAGCTTGAAAACTTACTTTAAAAATGAATCAGTATTTAACAGCTGTCAAAATGTTCACCATAATGTTGTCTGTAAAATGACTAATCAGTCAATAAACTAAGTATTTTAGTTTTAGTAATTATTATTCTAATATGAAAAGAATTACATTAATGTTACCTTAGACTATATAAATGAATCCTTCAAATATTTTGTGCAAATATATATTTTGTTTATAATTTTATACATTTTGTTTGTAATAATTTTTGCGTGATGTCTTCTTTAAAAAATAAAGTGTACTATTTATTAAAATACTTGACTTGAAAAGAGAAATCCATTTGAACTCTCTTTGTATTTCAGGATGACAGCTCACAGAAAGAACACAAAGGTCTACATCCTCCACTGCTGTGCTATGGCCCCTGAGTTGAGCAGCCTCAGCACCAGCACCTCGTAACGCTCAAGCAGAACTCAGTAAACGCTGGGGTGGTTTGAGCTGTACACTGCTGCAGCAGGGATGATCACGTCCCATATGAACGGTTATGTGCAAGAGGCCTCTGGTCAGGCCAAGAGCCACAGGGAGAGGGCCGTGGACTGTCCAGGGGAGGAAAGTAGCCTTGTCAAATCTCCACACTGCAGTGCCCACATGGAGAGGATCCAGCACTACCAGGAGGAGCTGAGGAAGAGGAGAGAGGAAGACAGCAGGGGGAAGCACGATATCGACCCCAACGCTTCACTGAGGCTCAAGAAGCTGTCACAGAACCCCAAAGTGGGGATTGACAATCCCACTTTCGAGGGAAAGGAGAAGGCCACCAAAGACACATGCTCCCAGGATCCTGTAGCCGGTGGGTTGAGAGGGGGGGAGGGTTGGCGGGTCTTTATGAGGTCAAAGAGGGTGGAAAGAGGAAGGGAGGTCACAAAGGAGAGGAGAAATGCAGATAACAGACAAGAATAGGGAAGAGTGAGGTTTTACAAAAAGTTCAGTGAAAACAAAAGGAGTTAAAACAATAACTATTTAGGGGGCAGAGCAGAGGGCAGCAGTGGAGGAGGGTGATGTGTTATAGGGGTTGTCTACCATTTCCACTGGTTAGTGTCTTGCTAAGTCTGGTCTGGTCCCAAGTTCCCGGATCCATTAATGGATGTGTGATAAACATTCATTTGTACCTTGTCCAAGCTTTTTGACCTGTTTTCCATTCTGGGTTGAGCATAGGTCTGAAAGTACTTGGCGTAAACATACATGTCTGTTCTCTTAGGAAAAACTTGGTTATAATAATAACAAATAGACAGCTTGTTCCCTCATGGAACTATCCTTGTAGACCTAGATCTTGTATAACATGACATTAGCCTTAGATGACATCTGGTAGTAATGGGTCAAATGCACATAGAATGTGCTGGTGGGAACTTCTGATATACAGGTATAAAAATTAAAATTAGTCTTTTGAGCATCAATGTATTTAGCAAGCAATGTTATCAGAAAACATGGACGATAAAAGAAAAGCATTCACATCTTAAAGGAGTAAAAATTTCCTGACCTCTGTTATGTTGTCCCTGCCTTCCTCTGCATTGCTTCTCTGTTGCTCCCCTCACTGTCTGTGCCTCTCTCGCAGAACTGGAGGAGCTGCTGCAGGCTTTGAAGTGGATGCAGCAATGTCTGACTGATGCACAGAGCCAGCAGGATGTGGAGCTGATAATGCAGCTCCTTGCTAAGGAGGACTTCAGAAATGCCTACACCATCTACAGCGCTGTTTCCCAGCAGATGAGCAGAGTCAGCCCCACCTCACCCCTCACAGCACAGGCACAGGATCTCTGCCAGGAGGTACGCATAGTGGTCATTTCGAAGCAACCTGTTAAAGCTGAAAACACAAATCACATAGAAGCACTCTGACTCTTCTGCAGTATGAAAAGTTAAGGAAAAGTAATGACAGTTTACATAAGGCTCAGTGGTAACAATGCTGTTACTATTGCATCGGCACTTGTTAACTGGTTTATGCTGCTGGGTCTTATGGTTTTTTAAATGTAAGTGGTTTCTGTGTGCACAGCTCCGGGAGAAACTGAATTAGGGAGAGCAGGACGTCTTCTACCCGGAATAATGAATAACTCAATTAAATTGTTTTAGACGTTTTTAACCATGCCACAAAAACCAATTCTGTACCTCATGGGACTAGGAATGGTCTCCAAGGAGGAGGCAGTTTGTGCATAAAAGCGCTTAGATTGTACTCTCCAATTTGTGGTTTGGACCCTGTTAAGCTTATATTTAGAGGCAAGCACCTCTGTGAGTGAAGTAACTGAACAAACTCAGTGAAGCATGAAAAATCTTTGCTGGTGGTGATGATTAATTCAACAAAGCTGCCCAAAAGACAGGCATGCCAGTTTGAATAATTCTGAAATGTAAATTGTCTTGTGGTTAACAAGGTGAGTGAAAACAAAAATTAGGGATTTGTGGGATGCGGGCCATGCATGGAAATTGAGTGAGCTGGAAAAAAGTGAAAAGAGGCAGAGGGAAGAAAATTTTAAGTTGGTAAATTAGGGTGAAAAGAGCATTAAATGACAAGGAGATACTCTACATTCGAAATGGACAAGAAAGGAGAAGGAGGAGGGCATGAAACAAAATGTAAACAAGGGGTTTGGTATTCTACTACTTCGCAAATATATAAAACCCCACAGTGGATTTTTATTAGATTTCCTTGTCCACCAGTTGCTGTTTCGTCTTTAAATAAGCTGACAGTGCTGTCTCCTGAGCCCCAGTGCAGAGAGTGACAGAGAGCAAGAAACCACCTCAGTATTCGGGTTTGAGTAGGTGGGAATCTGCCACACCTGACTTCCTCGTTGACAAAACACAAGCCAGTTGGTCTCTACCAAAGCAAAGCGACAGTAATTGACTCGTATCCCTGCAGAGCCGGGCCTCCGTACACTGAGAACTCAAATGCGGTCTGTCACACAGAGCCCAGTCCCCATAAAAAGACAGAAACTGTGATATGGTTTTCTGTGAATTAGGTAGAAGCTCTATACATCTGTGACAAGCTACACCCACAATAGGCACTTCATACGGATTAATGTCAACTTTTGATAGGTGTAACATGAAAGAGTGTAATACACGCTTTTCAGCGCAGTCAGACTGGTGCAGTGTGATTTTTAGCTGATGGCTAGATGTGTAAGAGTCGACCTTGTTTTGACGTAATATGCTGCTATGAGCTGTGTAGAGTTCATCCAAAGGGCACCAAGCAGCACTGCTACAAAATCTCTATTCCAGTCTTGACAGCAGTGGTCTGAACATACAGGGGCTGGGTGAGATGATCTATTTTGCCTCACACACACACACACACACAACACGTTGTCTTCCTGCATACAGTAAAGCGGCATGTGGACTCACCCACCGGGCACAGCTCCCGATGCGCTTAACAACGTGTAATAGTTTGAGCTGCATTGTGTCTATACTAAGTGGCTGTGCTGTGTGACACTCAGATTGGCCATTGGGTAAACTAATCTCCCAGCAGCCCTCGGTGCTGGCTGAACAGTTCTGCGCACCGCAGGAAGGAGGCCAGGATCTGGGCGGCTAGAAAAAGAAACTCCAGCAGCTTACAGCAGCGTGTGCCGAGGCGGTGCACTGCTAGGGGGAGGGGAAAGTGCGTCACCTTGTTAGTGAGAGCTTTGATTAGTGTAATGGATGAACTAAGCTCTAAACAGGGGATGAAGAGGAAGAGGCAGGAAGACAGAGTAACAGAACACCAAAATGCCAACTGTCACAATTCAGTACACAATGCAAGCCACAAACAATAGCGTTTCCCACCGAATGACAACACAAGAACCAAATGATTAAAATAGAAACATGTAACAGAGAGGAGCAAAGAAAGAAAGGAATAAAAATGGAGCAGAGTGGAAAGTCTGAGAAGCCACGGAAGAGAAGTGTAGTGTGTTGTAGTTCAGACAGGTGCTTTCCAAGTTTGTGCTTGTTACGCTTTGGTTAAATGCAACTTTTATGTGTAAACACACACAGTGAAAATGAATCCCATTGTGGATTTTGCCGAAGTTTTTTGTTTTTCCAAGGATAACAGCCAGCACTCAACAATTTGCTTTACAGCAGAGTGAATTTGGAGCACTTCTCTGTCTGGAATGTGAAACCCTACTGTGAGTTATCAGTGGGTAGCCAAACACTGTGTGTGTGTGTGTGCTGGGTTTGTGCACACATGCACACGTATGTCTGTACACATTTCTTTCTCTTTTTTTCTTGTAACTCTGTGAGAATCCAAACTGTTTTCATCATGCAGTTGGCCCATTACTAAAGTAGCATGTAACATGATTTTTTTTAAATGTACTTTTTATAGTAGGTTTAGTATACAATCAGTTCATTGTCTAGGCTTCATACAGATATTTTTCTTTCCAGTCAGAGTTTGCACTAGGGAATAGGTCATTGAGTCAACAAATGCCTAAGAAAGGAGCATTAATGTATTCAGCGAATATCATGGGATTCTGCTTTTCAGATATTGATGTAAAGTTGGAAGCTTTAGTTTAACAGTGCAGACGTGGCATTAGAAACTGTTGAACTTATTATATATATATGTATTCATTTCTTCTTTGTTTACTTGGTCACCAGTTTATAGCTGTTAGCAGGAGTCGTACACTTTACCTCACCATAGTGCTGTGTTTCTGTACAGGTACAGAGGATTCTCCATTCCAGCCAACAGAAGGAGGGTCTGGAGCTCAGGACTCTGCTCACAAATCCTCATCTCCAGGTCAGAGATCAGCTTGCCAGCTGTGGCTTATCACATCTCCCCTTGCCCCGCAATATGATTATAATATAACACCAGTGAGGCTCAGCTATTTAGCTAAAGGAATTGGAATACTGGAATACTGATTCCAGTGGGATAATTGTCTCTCCTGCACCTTTCACTGGGAGATTAGAGGTCAGGGTTGTTAAGTATGGAATAGCCCATATACTATCAGGGGAAAGAATAGGACTTAGAAGCTTACCAGCTCAAAGACAACTAAAGGACAGTTTCACTTTGCCAACTTATTGCCACCATGTGTGTATGGTTAAAAGGCAGACCAAGTGGCAGATTGCTCTATCATGTTACAGTACACTGTACATTCGGAAGGAATGACAGATATAGAAAGCAGCCGCTTCATGAAGTCATGCCATGTTGGTGCCCCTTGAACTAGCAGGAATTAATTGTTTTGCTCAAGGACACTTGGGCAGGGGTAAGGTGATTGTTTTACAAATTAAATTCTAAATGACACATTGTTATCATACATATTGTTCTCTACATATTGTTATATTTGGGTGTGCAAAAGTCATTTTTTTCAAGGTCATGTGGTTAGTGTTGTGCTCCAAAGATTAATCTAGTTGGTCTCAAGAAAGGCCATTATGTAGATTAGGCTGTAATATGGGTCAGCTCTCTCAGTAATGAAAAAGCATGACTGGTTTGTTCTTTGCAGCACAGTGTTTGTCAGTTTCCTTTAAATTAATTTTATAACATGGCCATGTGAAAAGTAAAGGATCTGTGTGTTTGCTTTGAACAAAGCCTGTAACATTGGTGCAGTTTATAGTTTATTTGCAATGATACACAGTAGTTTAGATTGATGAAGGCCAATTATGATGACTTTATTAAGGTAAAATGTTAATGGTTGATCTGTGATCTATCTAATATGCAATTACATAATGATTTCATTACATGAATCTAAGCAGTGAAACATAATTTAATAGTGGATTATTTTGGCCCATCCCCACTTGGTATGACAAGTGAGCAGATATTTTTAGATGAAGGGTTTTATACTATGAAAGATTTAAAGTATATGTAATGAATCATTTGCAAAGAGGTAGAATATCTGTCCAGAAACTCCTAATCTGTAGTTGTTAGCAAAACTATTGTATTGGTGCTGGGGGAGCCCTGCTGCTTATGGAGAGAACTTATGCTTCACTTGTGGGACATGCTCAAGGTTGAGTTTAAGGAGGTTCAATGTGGCTGCAGCCTGTTTAGTAATGATCTTACCAAGGCTGCTGATGGCACAGCTGATTAGCTGGACAGTTTAGACGTTCCTCTTAGGTGTGCTGCTTGCTCTATCCTTACAAAAGTGATCAAACATCAGAGGTATAGGCAGGTCACCTCCACAGCATTATGAAAAAGCCTTACGCATTTGATTGTAATTACCTGTTCATTCTGTTTAGCTTTTTTTAAGTCATCATGAAAGGAATCAAAGATATTCAACTTGCATCGCTTTGAAGTGGCTTCAGCTGTTGATGCTCTACATTTGTCAGTTTACGCTTCAGTGATTTTTCTGTAGAAAAAACGTAGTCACATTATCAGACTGTCATCGTCCATTAGCCGGGCAATAAGGTGAGAAAAGACCTCAGGTGGATAACTCTGTTGTGATTTTACGGTTGAGGGTCCTGACAAGGGGGCGCCAGGGGTCTGAAGTTTGACCCATGTGACCGTGTGAATTTCCAATTCTCCCACCGGCCCGTTAACTCCTCCACTGAGTCGGAACCATGCAGCCAGCGGGGGCGTCATGATGTGAGCTTGCCTTGTGGCACAGAAAGTGGAACAGATTATGTTGGTTTCTCTGCAGGGAACAGAGGATCACATGAGTCAACCTGTAGTCTGCACAGGTAAACAACCTCATACCCAAAACTAACGGAGACAGGTGCGCGTGTGAGAGGAATAAGCCCCCCTCAAGTCCACCGCTTACACCATTTTCTAAGACACATTATCCTCACGAGCAGGGAAGCCAAAGGTGTTTGATGATTGATGGCAGTGGATCCTGACTCCTAAATGCAAGGGGAGATTAAGACAGATTGCGTGTACGCCAAAGCTTAGCCCGGCCTCTGGTCTCTCAGGTTCTCTCTGCCGCAGCACAGAGAAACTAATTTGGACCGACAGTTATTAATTGTGGGGTACGGAGCGCTTGTCACATTAAATGAAGTGAAGGAGCAATCTCTGTATTATTTCTGGCTTAGAGGTGGGTTTGCCGACTGCTCTTGTTAAAAAAGATGGGCAGTAGGTAGGTTTCTGCTAGCAGGTGCACGTCTAAGGGAAAAGGTTTGGAGACTAGTTTGGTATCAGAAAAGCACAAAGCGCAAACCGTTTGACTGAAGCGGTGCTAGATGTATGAATGTAATGCTTTTATTTCCATGTCAACCATAGCTAATAAAGGACAGCATTTTCCATCCAGTCTCTTTAGCTCACGCTGCCTCTTCCATTATTTTTGTCTGTCTGTGTTTCTGTCTCTTATGTGTTTGTAAAATTTCTGTATGTGTGCACTCTTTGTCTCTCTGTGTGTCTCTGTATTTGTTTTATGTGGCAGGCACTGATGCAGGTCCATGACAGTGTGGCAGTGCAGGAAATGGCAGAGGAAAATGTGACCCAGTACCTTGGAGAGACGGTTAAACTGGTGCGGCTAGAGAAGGCCCGTGACACTCCGCTGGTAAGACACCACCATTATTTATTTTCAGCCACTTGTGCTTCATGTTTGCATACATCTGTCTACATTTTATCACAGTCTCACAGACATTTAAACTGGTTTATGCTTTATAATCGACTTGTTGTGTAAATGTTGTAAATCAGCATAGCAGAAGACAAAGCAAAGCATGAGAAACAAGGAAAAATGGATATAATTACAGTACAATAAAAACTGAAAAATGTCAGACAACATTCACATTGAGTTATTAAAAAAAAGAACAAGGATCCATGAATCACAGATATATATGGGCACTCAACATCACTGAATATTGAGTTATTGCATGGGTTTTTGTGTATTGTGTGTAAGTCCAGTGATTGGACCTTCAATCTCAGCTTTCACTATGCACCACCTCTCACATTTATCACCTGGGTGTGTCAGTGTCAATGTACCCACAAGCCAACAGGGCAGCAAAATGCCTGTCAGTATGAATTCCAGACATCCAACTGGAAATGTTTGCAATGACTTAACGGTGTTCACAGTATGTGACATGTTTCGAGCTGTTGCCTCTCCTTCTCCTTTTGGACTAACATCTCTCTGATCGGTGTCATTTGACAGAGTATTATGAGTTTCAGATGATTTATTTCATTTACATGTTAATAGTCCAGTGCGTTGCTAGTTTCGTAATATCATCTCAGTTATCCACTGTATATGAACTCTGTGTGTGTATGTGTGGTCATCAGGGTGCGACGGTACGTAACGACATGGACAGCGTGGTGGTGAGTCGTGTGGTGAAAGGCGGAGCGGCGGAGCGTAGCGGCCTCCTCAGTGAGGGAGACGAGATCCTGGAGATCAACGGGATTCCTTTACGTGGGAAACATGTCAATGAAGTCCACGACTTACTGGTGAGGGCCAGGGGTTATCTCAGTGGTGCACAGAAGCTCCTGCTGCTCTTTTGATTATGAGGGGTTATTGATAAGTTCGTGGCCTAAGGTAGAAGGAGATGAATTATACAGCTCTCTTTACATGCATGTGTAGTTCAACACTTTTTGTGGTATTTTTGAGGTCCTTGGCCTGATGTGGCACCTTCAGACTACTGCCTCTTCTCCAAGGTGAAGAAGGAACTTAGTGGTCACCATTTTGATGAACTTATCAGTCATGCCTCGTACATTGGATGCCATAAAAGGCATCAGAATTTAATAGTGGTCTTGCTTGGACCATCTGTATTCTGACATTTGTTAGTGTTTGTTCATTCTCATTACTCTTCTTCTTTCAAACACTATACTCAACAAGATAATTCTGTCAAATTAAGATGAAATTGTCTCAAAAATGTTTGAGATTGTGTGGTTAAGACAATTTGCAGCAAAGCCACTGTAAGTAATTCTGTACATTAATTTTATTGTAAACTTAACAGAATAACTAACATTATTGCTGAATGCATTTGCTTCTGAAAAAAAATCCATTCTTTTTTCTGTTGAAGTGTAATTGCACATAAATACCTGAGCATTCGTTTCTGAATATACATCCATCTGCATAGCAGTAAAAATTTGCCGAAAGTTTGAAGCCCTAGGTAAATATAGTCAGGAAAAATGTTCTTTTATAAAATGCATTCAGCCATGTTTAATTCATTGCATCTCATCATTTCCATCAGCAACAAATGCACGGCACTCTGACCTTCCTCCTCATCCCAAGCGCTCACATTAAACCTGCTCCACACAGACAGACTGTGGTAAGTCTCTATGATGTGGATGTGTGCGTGTGTGAGAATGCCTGCCTGTATGCATGTAACGGTAACCTTGACATTGTAAACCCTGTCCTCAGATGCATGTACGAGCTTACTTTGACTACGATCCCTCTGATGATCCCTTCGTGCCATGTCGGGAGCTGGGCTTATCCTTCCAGAAGGGAGACATCCTCCATGTCATCAGCCAGGACGACCCCAACTGGTGGCAGGCCTACAGGGACGGAGACGAGGACAACCAGCCTTTGGCTGGACTCATTCCAGGTTGGGATCAAAGTGGGGCTGAATATCAATATTTAATGTATTACTTCACAAGAGTAGCTAAGAACTACAGTGGCATAATGCTACCGATGCAAAAAACCAAAAGTCTAGAATGGTACTCAGTAGATCACATACCTCTCCCAGAGGGAAAAATGCCTCACAATGCTGAGGAACATGATTTTAAAGATTCCTTGGTTCCTCCCCTTTAACCGTATCTGCACCAGAACTTCCCTGGCCCGTACCCCATCTCTCCATCAAGTTTGGTGCAAATCAGCTCAGTACTTTTTGCATAATCCTGCTGATAAATAAACAAACAGACATGGGTGAAAACATAACCTCCTTGACAAAGGTAGTAATGTGTTTATATGTTTTGTAGTAGCATTCTAGTCTAAGAAATATTAGTATGTGAAATCCAGTACACATAAAATAAAGAGTAGTTCTTGATACCAGCATATTAATGAATGCACAGTGCATAACCACACAGAAAAACTTCCCATAATATATTTCCTGGATATTAATTCCATCTACAGTAGTATGTGAGAATACAGTAACAGAAAAGTGCTTGAAACTCATAACTAACCTGCCACTACATTAACTATCTTGGCTGGAGATAACCCATCTGGCACGTCAGGCAGATTACAACAAACACCCAAGAATTATTTGTAATTACTCTCTGACCCAGGCCTGCTGTGGCTGGAAGTAAATTAGGTTAAGCATTGGAAATGGAAAGCAGGACATTATTTTGCCTCGTCTTCAGCACTTCTGGAAAGTCTAGGAAGAGTAAGAAAAACATACACCCAACATCTATATATGCAGTGTTGGGTAACTGACCTGTTTCCACTTGCTTTTCTCAGGGAAAAGCTTCCAGCAGCAGAGAGAGTCCTTGAAGAAAACTATAACAGACAGGAGTCGAGAGCACCAAGGTAAATTGATATTGTTGAAAAAAATAGATATGATTTGCAAAGTGGAACATTTTGCCTCATAGTGTCTAGAAAAAAAGTGAAATGATAATCCGACTTTGACAGCTAAATTCTTTTCACTTGTCATTATTTCAGGGAAACTTTGGTATTCAAAGAAGAACAAGAAACAGAGGAAGAAGAGCACATCAAACTTGAGCAAAAATACTGGTAAGACTTTTTTTCTCTCTGTTTCTCATCAGCAGCTTAACAAATTGAGAAGTGAGTTGCTGGCTCAATAATTTGCTCCCTCTTCCTCATCACTACCATTGAGAAGCTACTCACTTAACCCACAAAATGTCTCCCACTGTCTCTGCTCATTTACCACTTGTCACAAATCGCTTCCGTACTGAGCAGCTGCCAAGTGTCCACACACTGTCAGTATTAACCCCACTCATTAGCTGGAGTTGACACGTTTTGTCGTTCTCGCAGCAGCTTGTCCAGACTCGGTGTGTTACATGTCAGATTAGTCCCGTCTTCACAGACAGGATCAGAGGAGGCACCAACAGGTGCCCAGCAGGTGCCTAAATGCTTTGGAGGGACCTGTGGTGTTACTGGTTCAGAAATAGAAACACATTTAACACACAGACGCACACTGCTCGCTGGCTGATAGTAGAGGGCTGTGGTTGTTTGTACAAAGCAGGACGTAGTGAAGGGAACACTATGGATCCACCGAAAAACTTTCACACTAACACACAAATGATAACATGGTCTTTTTTCAATCTCTAAATCCTCTCACCACTTTCACTTTCAGGTTAAAAGTCAGAGTAAATTACAGAACAGGAGATTTAGTATGTTGGTCAGGGATGTTTCATTAACCCCTCCCAACTGTCTTCTCAGACTACGATGACATCCTGACCTATGAGGAGATGTCCCTTTATCACCAGCCTGCCAATCGAAAACGCCCCATAGCTCTGATTGGTCCCACAAACAGCGGTCACGATGAGCTGCGTCGGAGGCTCCTCTCCATCGAACCAGAGAAGTTCGCTGTTGCGGTGCCACGTAAGTCCGCTCTTTGTTGATGTCCGGGGGACATGGCGGTGTTAAATGCACAATCATTTTTCAAGATTTCAAATGAGGCACAAACGTGTGTGAGATTCAATAAAGAATTTAGATCAGCATCAGCTTTTGTCAACTTTTATTGCACAATGCTCATTGTCAGTGTTGAGAAAAAATTTGAACTGTGATTTAGGACAACATGATTAAAGTGCATTTAGTGTAAAAGTAGCTTGAGGATTGTTGCAATAAGTCAAATTCAGCTTTTTTCCCCATCTTTTTATTGACTCAGACACAACCAGGAACCCAAGGATACATGAACGAAATGGGCGCGAGTACCATTTTGTGAGTCGGTCTGCCTTTGAAACAGACTTGGCGGCAGGGAAGTTTATTGAGTCAGGGGAATATGAGAAGAACCTGTATGGGACCAGCACCGACTCAGTCCGACACATCATCAACTCTGGACGCATCTGTTTGCTCTGTCTGCACACGAGGGTAGGAGACTTAACTGTCAACATTGTTTCTGTCTAACATATTAATTACAACGCTTACTTTATCCCACACCCATGATCTTAACCATGGTGGCTTGGTCTGAACATAATTATACCTTTTCATATCCCGAACATAAATCTCAAATCATTTTTATCCTGTGATAAAACTCATCATTGCTGACTGATGCAGTATACTTTTTATAGTCAGTGAAGAAGACGCCCTAGTAGTGCTCGGTTTGGTGTGTTTAAAGTACTGTTTTTTACTTTTCATTTCACATATGTGTATGTCCCTATTCTTGCTCTTGTCAGTCACTGCAAGTGTTGAGATCCTCCAACCTCAAGCCATATGTCATCTTCATCGCTCCTCCTTCTCAGGAACGACTACGCACCCTGCTGGCCACGGCGGGGAAAACACCAAAGGTATCCACTGCACAGTGTTGCAAAATTTTTAAGTTAATACGTGTGTTGTGTGTATATGATGCATGCTGTTATTTGCATAACAAAGGAAATATATTCCAACAAAATTATGGATTCAAGATTTATCACAGGAAAAAAAAGCATTCTTCAGGCACATCAAGGAAAGACGTTATATTTAAATCCTCTTTGTTCGGGTATGCTGCTTAAAATACTGGTTTCAACCTCACAGGGTCTTTATCAGGGCAGAAACGGCAAAAATAGATTGTTTACACCTGGTGTTTTAAATAGACATTTCACAGGAAATAAGCAATATCGTGTCACATTGTAAAATAACAAAGAGATATTTGTTGCTATCCTATATATCAACCTATGAATATCATAAAAAATAAAACATTAATCATCTAAGATTCATGTCCACTACCCTCTCACCCTCTTAAACCAATGTCTCATTTTCTGTGCACAGCCAGAGGAGCTGAAGGAGGTCATTGAAAAGGCCCGTGAGATGGAGCACAATTTCGGTCACTTCTTTGATGCAACCATTGTGAACATGGATCCAGACCAGGCTTTCCACGAGCTGCGCAGGCTGATAGACAAGCTGGACACTGAGCCACAGTGGGTGCCCACCTCCTGGCTGTGCTAGAGGTCACAGGCTGTCAACGCACAAAGTCTCAGGGTGGACAGAGGTAAACGGACGAGCTAACATTTATGTTGCTGGAGATTGAAAACTGAAGGACAGACAGTGGTGAATTGTCTGCGGATTTTCACTTGCACGTATCCTCGTTTGTAGAGGAGGTGGTTGGTACCACATGTTGCAGGGACGGACTCAAGATTCTTACTTTTCTTTTTGTTGGTGTGTGTTTGTGTGTGTTTATTTTTTTGTCTTTTTGGTTTTGTTAAATTTCTTGATCTCACAGTTTTATGCAAAGTCATTTATCAACCAAATAGAACTATTTCTTATTCTTAATAGCTATTTATAATTGTAAATATATATTTTCTAGACAAAATATTTTATTGTTATACTTTGTGTGTGTGACATCTAAAACAGTACACTCAGCTGGGAGAGTGCTGATGTCACAATGATTGAATGGCTTCCTGTCAACGCGGTAAGCCAAGGTCTGTTAAGGTACCAAGCAGAAGAGAAGCACTTGTGCTAAAAGTGGCAGCAGTGTAACGTCTTCCATTCACAGACACTAAGGCAAAATCTGCTGTAACCTGCACAGTTGTCGGGTACTTTCTTCACCAATGTCAGTATTAGTTTGTGTTGTCTCTTGTCTCATTTACGCTGTGATTTAAACAGACCTTAAATCTAAGGTTTTGTTTCTAGCTGGTATCATTACTATCAGTATATTATACTGAAAAGTACTGCTGAGATTGTTTTGGTTTTTTTACCAGTGTTGTAAGAA
The DNA here is from genome assembly GCA_037833715.1 of Toxotes lorentzi. Classification (NCBI taxonomy): domain Eukaryota; kingdom Metazoa; phylum Chordata; class Actinopteri; family Toxotidae; genus Toxotes; species Toxotes lorentzi. The sequence goes on from JBBMJY010000011.1 coordinate 6,141,610, forward strand.
CAAAACATATCACTTAGTGAACAGTAACTCCAACAAATACTGTATTGCATCTTTGCAGGATACTTATTTAATTATAAGCACAATTCTTGAAACGTGTTAATAAAATAAGATTCATATGTGAACAAGTGATGTATGCAATGCACTATATGCACTCGTTTTTCTACTTTGGAGGAATTTTTATTTTAAATACTAATTGAACCATTGTAAATGCCTAACTGAACATACTGTGTCACAGATAGCATTCTGGTGCAAAATGGCTGCCATCCCTCACATAGCTGGGCCACCTAAATACTTGGACAAAATGCTCCTCAGCACAAGCCAAGAGAAATCTGATCCCAGCAGTCTTAACTTTCAGTCTTAAGAAGTTCAAACAATGGTTGAATACTCAGAATATCTTTATTTGGATGAAGACATTTTTGACTTGCACACATTTTACAGCGGGGTCACATTAGGGGCTCTGATTCAATGGTAAACATCCTCATCAAATGAGGAGACAACAACAACCCCGTGATGTGAGGTCAGCAGTGGAACAGGCCTCCACAACACAGACTCATTCACTCTTTGAAATCTACAACCACCTTCAGCTTTTCAACATGCAATGGCTCTAAATGTTGTGAGCAAACTGAAGTATGTACAAGTTAATCAGTCACACAGAATGCTTTCTTAATTTCACTCGCAAGCCATGTGTAAACGTACTTATATTCTTATTATTTAGATTTTATAACAGTAAACTGACTCCCCTGTGGGTAACTACCAAGTGCAACAACACTTTGGTTCTGTACAGTGACACATCTGGAGACACACCGTACTTTCCAGCACTGAAACAACAGATCAAATCATCAATGACAAGTACACAAAAAAACAACTTTCATCACTTGCATGAGAAGACATAGACTTGGCCAGAGAGGCACAGAATAAATAGGATGATAGGTGAAGTGGGTGCCTGTCACCTCAAAGAAGCCCATCACTCGAACAGCAGGTCTTCATCCATCTCCTCTGTCAGCATGTTGGAGGGCTCTGCGATGGGACCCAGCTTTGCCAGGCGAGCTGCAATCTCCAGGTCTGTCTTCTCCCTGAGCTGCTTCTTCTTCTCTTGGATCTTCTTCAGCCTGGAACAGGACAAAATGTAAGTGTTACAACAACAAAAAAATGGAGTTCATGTGCCTAGTACATGGACCTTACTTGTTGGGGGTTGTGATAGTATAAATTTAAAGAAGTGGCTAGTTGGCCAGCTTAAAAAAAAATCTAAAAAAAAAAAAAGAATCAACTAACACTAATCAACTGACTAATTAGTGCACTTAATTTCATACGTAATCAGATAAACCCTCCACTGGAAAAACTGTCTTTTGAATTTTAAAGATATTGGTAAAAATCAGGATTTTTTAAAAATAAAATGTTTTCACCTGTAAAACTCCTCTCGTTCTCTCTCATCCAGTTCTGTGATGATGTAGGTGAGGGTGCGATCAATCCTGGGGATGATCACTGGAAAGTGGGATAAAGATGATTTAAGCTACGATAGCACCCTTTCTCTTATGTTGTTTGAAAAGGCAAGGCAACAATTTGATATACACTGTGAATTTACCATGCTCAATAGCATTCACACGGCGGTTGGTAATTTTTATGGCTTCATCCAGAGTGACAAAGGATGTCTGCAGACAGAAAGTGGGCAGCATGTGTCAGAATTTTACATATTTACTACATATACAGTGAAGTTCTGTATATGTTTTAACAAAGAGATTTCCCTGTGAAATTAAGTGTATTCATAAAGTAGCATAAAATGGAAATGCTCAAGTTAATTACACATAGCTAGAAATTCTATCTAAGTAAATCCACTTACTTTCCACCAATGTGAAGCAACAAAGCTGAGCTAAAATAAATGTGACATATTTGTAACAGCACCCCCTACCTGTAAGGAGGCCAACTCCACCAGCAGCTCCACAGCTCTGGCGTAGTTCCTCTTCAACCTGGAGAGCTGCTCTCCTCCTCTGGCCAGACCAGTCAGCTCATAGCCTGATAGACACAGCAAAGGTGAGAACTTTCTGTAAGTCATTCGTCACAAAAACTAATATTATCTACACACAATATGGATTCATTGCAAATCAACAACTGAGACATGACTTACTGTCCCCGCCTTCTTGGTAGTGTTCAAAAACTGGCAGGGTAACACCTGAAAGACGGTCAAAATATATGTAAGAACTTGTCCCATCACTCAGCAATGATTATAAAACGAAGAGGATGACTGTTTTTAAGCTAACCTGCCACATTGTCTTTCTTGGCTCGGACCTTCACTTGGGCTTTGTTGACATTCTGGATTACAGTTGTGCTGTGGACAGAATTGCAGATGGGAGTTACACATGCATCTGTACGAAACATAATACCACACCACATCATCGCACTCTGGTTCTTACCTGAAGTCTCCAGCTGCAAATTTGGCTTCAGCCAAAGAGAAGGCCGCTTCTCTCATCACCTCTCCCATCTTGGTCTTAGTCTAAATGAACAGAGATAAGAAGACAAATTCCACATTTAGGAGACAACTGTGACACATGAGAGAAATACATTTAGCTGCCAATTTGTTAGGTCCACCTATCTAAAACTAATGCAGTCTAGTACAGCAGTGCAGCAGAAAATCCTGCTAATATTCAGTTTGTACTGAAAACTGTTTATAGAGAGCTGTTGATTCAACTGTTGGTTAATAATAAACTGAAAGGTGCTTCTTACATTTTGTCCATCCCATTTATATGAGTGAGGGTACAGTAAATATTAGAAACACGTCTCAGTCTAATGCAATTCAATCCAATCACAAAACAAAAGGATGTACCACAAACTAACAGCTTCCAAAACGATCATACAGTTGAATCTACACATCTCTTCATGAAGGGAGGGTTTATTGCAGGACTGTGGTATTAGACAGTTAGTTATTCATTTTTTTTATTTCAACTGACTTCAATAATTTTGCGAAGGATCTGACGGAAGCGCATGGAAAGGGCATCAGATTTCTTCTTGAGCAGGTTACGGCCAGTCTGCGCCCCTTTCAGCCGAGCTTTCATGATGGTCTGAGCCCTGCGGCAACAAACGAAACATACCATAACATTTTGAATGCTTTATCTGAATCCGGAGTCACAAGCATGCAGGGTTTACATTCTCTGACACAAGTGGGTAAAAAGAAAAACACAGCTGTATGTGAATCCATACAAAGCACAGTTACCCTGGTGTTGTTGATGTTAAGAGTTGGTGTCTTTTCTCTTTTCTAGGCACAAACTGGACATTTTAACCATGTATCCATTATTTTTGGTGTCTTTTCTGACTAGTTTTCATGCAATCTTAATTAAATCACTGAGTGTTTATGGAATCAGGTTGTGGGAAAACTGAGTTGTTGGAAAACACAGTAGTGTAACAAGGAGTTCAGCTGATCCACAACCCCACCATGTTCCCCTTGGAGTACATGTAGTCCTGGTTTGAACCACTTACCTACATTTCCAACCAAGGACTGGTGCTTTATAATCAGAAAAATGTCTATTTCTAGGATTCCTCCTCTCTCTCTCTATCACATACACAGGCAGACAGAGGCTCCAAACATGATTGAATCAATATGGCAAAATGATTAGACCTCGCAGACAATACAGGAACATACAACTGATCAGTAGATACTCAATTTACACAACGTTAAAGTCCAAACTTTTACTGTGTGGAAGGTCAGTATGTTTCACTCAATACCTCAGACTGACAGCTCACACTTGGATAATGTTAGATACATCACATGACAACAGAAGACTCTTCCTCTTTTAAACGGAACGCTAATATAAACTGAAATTAGGTTCGGCTCGGAGCACAGCACCGACTGTGGTCCACTCATGTCAGACACAAGCAGATGTGAGCAGGAAATCATTAATCTGAGACCAACAAATCGACAAAACAGCATCGTGTTAGCTGGCTCAGAGGCTACGGTGGGTTAGCAACTAGCTTGCAAATAAGCTGCTTACATTCTGGAGGGGAATATGTCGATCCTTTCTTTTCCAGACATCTTCTCGTCTTTTTGTCGATGATTGCTGTTTTCTGTTTACCTCCGTTTCTCAAATAAATACCAAAACGTTAGATTTGGTATTAACGCACTAATCTGTACATATACTGCAAGAAAAGCAGCTGGTTTTGGCGCAGGATTAGCGGCACAGACCGAGCTCTCGGTCGTGATCTTGTCCGACTCTCTGTCAGTGATGATCAGCTGGCCTCTGGTCATGTGACTGAACAAAACCCGTTCTGCACATGCGCGTGCCGAAAAGCTCGCACGATCTTTTCCGGGTCGAGAAATTAGCACACCCATGAATGTGAGCTAGCGGGCCCGAGTTCTTCATTTAAAAAAGACCACAAAGAAAACGTAATCGGACATTTAAACACTGCCAGTACAGAAGATTCCAGTGTTTCGTTCTGTAACCATATGACACAGGTGAGTTGTTATTGATAAAGGAGATTTATTTGATGGGGAGTGGGGAACAGACGGGGATGCTGGCTGGCTAGCTAACCGTTAGCCTTGGGAGCGGTGCATGTGCCGCATGTGAACTGGGAACCAGGTTATTAGCAGGGAAGCTAACGGATAATAAAGCAGCCGTTATTAAATGTGATATTTGTTTTCAAGATACAGTCGCTGTTGTTGCGCTAAACGTAGTTTTAAGGGCCTTTTTGTTTCCAGGTTCTGTTCATGTCAGTTTTTGCTCTTAACTTTAGCAGAAAAGGGACCTCTCGTTTGTCTGCGTTGCATCATCCCATTCACTGGCAAAATAAATGTGAAATAAAAATGCCAATATCAACGCTGCCAATTCGCGTATTTCTGCTTCACCTCCCTGCTGTTGTTCTGGGAACAGGCTAAACTTTTAGTTGCATCACTCCATCCAAATGAGTTTTGTTTTAATAATAGGTTTAAGAGCTATGAAAATGTGAATGAATCTTAGTATCTTGGAATCATTGAAGGCCTGGACCCTCAGGTCATTGAAGGCCTGGACCCTCAGGTTGGGAACCATGTTTCAAGATGATATCAAATGCACAAATTATAACTGAGTGGTACATTTTTTAAAATGTAAAAAAAAGAATCTGTTTAAATGGACTCGCTACTAATTTGGTATTGCACTTTGATAAGATTGTGGGACTTGTGAGAGACAGATTTCCCTCTCTCAGTAAATTCCCAGAAGACGATGTACTGGCATTATGCTGCTGATTTTATGAGTGGAATTTTACTTTTCATGCCATACAAACTAGTCATGATGTATAAAATTGATGGTGCTCCCTTCCCAGGATGATTTGTGCCAACACCTGTAATACACTGTCTGCTTTAAATATGTAACCCCTGACTTACTGTTTCTATCCTCGCAGCGATGCCGGGGCTCAGCTGTCGATTTTACCAGCACCGGTTCCCAGAGGTGGAGGATGTCGTGATGGTGAACGTGAGGTCCATCGCTGAGATGGGCGCCTACGTCAGCCTCTTGGAGTACAACAACATCGAGGGCATGATCCTCCTGAGCGAGCTGTCGCGTCGGCGTATCCGCTCCATCAACAAACTCATCCGCATAGGCCGCAATGAGTGTGTGGTCGTCATCCGAGTGGACAAAGAGAAGGGTGAGTGCAGGCAGAGGTGCACCTGGGAACCAAGGGTCTGTGTTTGGTTGCACACTTTTTTTTGGCTGCCAGTGGCAAAGTGGCTGTTGGAATAGACGTGATGGATCATCCACAGTAAAGATCTGTGTGTTAATGATATGCTGCTGTATGACTCATAGTGATCAGCTAGGGCTGCAGTTAAAGATATTAGGTGTAACTGTTAATTTATTATCATTAAAAGGTTTTGTTAGAGAAATAGAAAATTGTTTAGCCTAAGATAGTGATGACAGCTGCTTATCAGAAAGTTCCAGAAGACAAACTCATGTTGTTAAATTATTTACTGAAGAGAAGAGATAAGATAAAATTGATTATTTAGTCGCACCAGCTGCAAAATGCTGCAAAAATGCCAGTGTTTGGCTTGTAATGATAGAAAAGTGGAGAAAAGCAAGCATGTTGTGAAACTTTATTCAACAAGTGATCAGAGCTTTTACTTGATGAAATGACTATTGAAGTTGGCATTGATTGATTTCCTGTTGCTCATTTGAGTTAATAATATTTGAAGTAATAGTGACAGCGGATCTTTTTGCTCCCTTCTCTTCAGGATACATTGATTTATCAAAAAGAAGAGTTTCACCAGAGGAGGCCATCAAGTGTGAAGACAAATTCACTAAATCTAAAACTGTAAGTCAGATTGTTGTTGCACTCAGAGAAGGTTTTTTTCTGTTCCTCATAAACATTAAAATCATCATTGCACGTGTTATTTGTGCCAAAACACATTGAAAATGCAGTTGAAAGCAGACAGGTAGCCACCTTTCATCGATCATGTTGTGTCTCTGAATTATTAAAAGCTCCCTTATTTGTAAACCTATCAGCGATTTTGTGGATTTGAACTGAGCTGATTGGATGTGGTGTGTGTGTGCAGGTGTACAGCATCCTGCGACATGTGGCAGAGGTGCTGGATTACAGTAAGGACGAGCAGCTAGAGAGCTTGTACCAGCGCACTGCCTGGGTCTTTGATGAGAAATACAAGCGGCCAGGATACGGAGCTTATGATGTCTTCAAACAGGCTGTATCGTAAGTTATTATTTCAGAGCAAAAACTTGTTCACAGTTAGATTCTGTGTTTACTGTATCCTCTTGAAACAGTCACAATGAAATACTTCAGTATTTATTTATTTATTTTTTACAAATTGAGTTTTACTTTTCAGCAGCGATTATTTTATTCGATAAGGTCAAATCAAATGTTGAATATCTTCCGTCATCCAGAGATCCAGCCATTCTGGATGGTCTGGACTTAACAGAGGAAGAGAGGAGCGTGCTGATTGACAACATCAACAGGCGACTCACTCCACAGGCGGTCAAAATCAGAGCAGGTAAAAAGTTGTCTCTCGTGCATCAGCGGCTTTAATTAGGCACAAAACAGTAAGGCTGTGGTGTGACAGTGTCTCAGTTGGTCTTAAAATATGAAGTAACATATTTGCTTTTCCCTGCAGACATTGAAGTGGCATGCTACGGGTATGAGGGCATTGATGCAGTGAAGGAAGCTCTGAGGGCCGGGCTCGGCTGTTCCACAGAGGCTATGCCCATCAAGGTAATATTCTTCCCTTCGACTCTAGGGCTGGCTATCATTCACAAATTTGCGATACCGACACCTTGCTTTTGATACCGATTCCTGAACGTTACTTTTTTCAATACCACTTTTTTTTAAAAACACTATTCTAGAAAATCTACATTACACATAACCTTGAAAAACTTTGGTTTTATTTTTCAGTTTCTGCACTTTTTCATTCATACATGCATGGAAAACGTGCAAAGGAAAAAGTGGAAAAAAATACAAAGGAACAAATGTAACCAACACAGTGAACCAGTGCAAAATAAACAGTTTCAAGTCAGTATATTAGGCTTACTGCAGCATACCATTATATCACTCCTTAGAAAAATCAGCATGTCTGCTTTTTCAGGTGTCAGACAAGCTGGCTCCAGGCTAACAGTGTCCCCAGCAGTAGAACATGTACGCTCTGAGGGTGTGGATGTCGCTTGCACACAGATTTCTTGTTGCCAAGTCTGAAAGCATTGGCAGAGTGTCCTTCATGCCTATACATACTTTGCATTGTGCACTGTTAGCATGGATGCTGCTGAAATGGAGCCACGCTCGAGATCTTTTTCCACATTTTCCACGGATTTACACGGATTGCGGTCGGAAGAATGCGCGCGACGCGACAGCTTCGCGTGAGCTACGTAGCTCAAACAAACGTAGCTGACAGCGTCGATACCTCAGGAAGTACTGAAATCGATACCCAGCCCTAGTCGACTACAATCCCTTGTTTTTTTGTGTGGCAGCTTTTTGGATAAGAGCTGCCACTGTCACTGTTTGAAATGTAGTGTGACACTGACGCGGTCTTGTGCTCGGCAGATCAACCTGATCGCTCCCCCTCGCTACGTGATGACGACGACCACCCTGGAGCGCACAGAGGGTCTGTCTGTCCTCAACCAGGCCATGGCTGCGATCAAGGAGAAGATTGAAGAGAAGAGAGGTGTCTTTAACATCCAGATGGAGGTGAGCAGCTTCACTTTTGCGATCATGTAAAGCCTTTGCTGTGTGTTTCTTCTTATTTAGTTTCTTCAAAAGGTGTGTTGTCTTAGTTAGGCTAGGGTGAGCGTGATGACAAATGTTCACAGATAGAGCTCCCCACATATTCTAACATGACTAGTCCTTTAACTGCGACAGCATGTTAGTTTCTGAAGTGAATTCTCTGTTTCTGTTTGGGTTTTCTTTTTTACTTATGTCACCAGTGAATTTTAAATAAAAGGACGTTTAGGTTTATCTTCTATTGCTGCTGTTGGTAAAAGAACAAAATATATATTTCAAGAACGTCACATTATTGAAATGTAACATGAATACTGAAACTTTTTTTCACTTGAAAAATTAGGACAGTATCTCAATTTTTTTTTTCTTGTCAAATTACAACTCTATCAGCTATTCTTGTCAGGTTTCTTAAAATTCTAACTATTTTCAATACTTTCCCCCACAAAAAGTGTTCAGAGTACTTTTTTGTTTTGGACTGTACAGAGTTTCACGTTCCAAGGTTTTGTTTTGTTTTGTTTTTGGATATGTATAAATATCTAAACTGTAAACTGTCCCCTTCAGCCCAAGGTGGTGACAGACACGGATGAGACAGAGCTCGCCCGGCAGCTGGAGAGGTTAGAGCGGGAGAATGCTGAGGTGGACGGGGACGACGACGACGAGGAGATGGAGGCCAAAGCAGAGGACTAGAGTTGTTCCTCGGAAGAAGGCTGGTGGGGAAAAACATCAAAGGAGAAAATGTGGACGGACCTGGCCACAGTCACTCGGTCCAACAGATGTTAACTTTCACATTGCAAACATTAACTGGCGTTAATAGTTCATCGGCAAACATCCAGGTTTGTTCATTAGCGGGGTTTGTCTCAGAGACATGGACACAGAGAGTTAAATTTTCAAATTACACATCAATATAGTTTCTATTTTTAAGTGCACCGATTTGAATAAATAACTCTAAAACAAAAGCTGTTTACAAGCAGTGGCCTTCACTTGCGTCTTGCTAGAGAGCCCAGTGTCTTCTGTATCCATGGCGCTTCATCTCTGGCTGGTCACTGGATGTGATTGATTAAAGGGGAAATGCATAGGCTCTTCTGTCTCTACACCGGTCAGTGATGACTTTATTTTGTGCTGTTTCTCTTCCAGTTAAAGGATTTTTACTGGCAAGATCTGCTCTTGTTTAGCTCACATGACATCAATAAAGCTCTGGAAGTTTTGATCTCAATGCGTCTTTGTCTGCTGCTATGAGTAGACCGTTAAGTAGACTTAACTTTCTCTCTGATCAATAGGTAAATTAACCAAAAGATTTGTTAAGTGCTGATTCCAAGGTCAAGAATTAGTTTTCACTTGCAGTAGTTTCAATTACACTGCCAGCTGTTTTGGAACTGTAATACATTTTGCCAGATTTCTACCGTGGTCGGCTCTTTAACTGCAAAAGAAAACCAACAAGGTTGAGGGAAAACAAACAGCACTTAACGAACAGTTACAAAAATCAATTTTATTCAAATGTTCACTGATACAAAAACAAATGGAGAGCACAACTTCAGATCATTTTTCCCCCCTTCTTAGCTCATTTTCCTATAGTGGTCATGATGTGTGTGTGCTTTTGTGGCTGCTGGGATGTCACCACCCAAGATATTCTGTAGGTCTTGTCAGACGCATTTCAAATGACAACTAGGTGTTTTTGAGATGGTCTGAGGACGAGAACATGCCAACACGTTTATCAGGAATGTGACGAGGAAAAATGAAGCAAAGTAATGTTAATAAGTTGGAGCTGAATCCAAAACCCTGAATAAATAACCCTGTGGAAAAAAAAAAAAAAAAATCATATCCTTGTTATAGTTATGCATACTGTAGTCCGTCTGCTTAACCAACCCAGATTCACCTACAAGCCAGATTTCACACCTTAGTTACGTTAAAGAAAAGCTTGTGAGACCAGTAAACTGGCTGCCTGTCACAATCCGGCAGACTGACTTTTTCCACAAAATGTGTGTTGACATGTATATAAATCAAAAAGTCTAGGACCAGGAAGCATTACCTGACAACACAACAACAGTCCTGGGTGCCTGTCAGCAGCTTTGTCTTGGAGTTATTTTATCATAGTCAAATAATGACGGACTGTATATACACAAAAGTACACCGACACAGTCAGCACCTGCAAACAGAGAGGGGAGGTGAATGCAGCCTGAGTATGTTGAGACAAAAATAGACAAGATGTGAACAACTGGTGCAAATGTGAGAATGAGCAGAAATTGCAGTTACAGTCTGTACTGGTATGGACAAGTTGCTTTGTTTGGGGTGACATAACCGCGCTACACTATTATACACTATGTATGAAAAGAACCCAAAAAAAAAAAAACTGTTGATCTTCATTCAGTGGTTGATTTACTTATTTCACCAGTCCGATTTTTTTAGCCTCCGTTTCATAAATGAGTAACCGCCACATCTTCACAATGAAGACTTCAGCTTCTTCATCAAGAACCTAAGCAGGAGCAAAAAGAAAATTTAGCAAGTCGCACAAGAACATGTTCCAGAGTCTGTCTGGGGTGCAGACTTTGCTCAGAAGATTACACAGTAATATTCAAAACATAAGACGGGAATAATGATGGCAAAGCCTGGTTTTCATTAAAAAAAAAAAAAAAAAAAGTGTATGAAAGTTTGTTAAAAGTTTTCATTCAAATTCATGGAAATGGATTACCAGGCTTGACGTTGTGAAGGAGAGCAAGTCAGACATGCACACATTACTGCAGGCTGCATGTCCAAAAAGTGGACCTTTGGATTCAGATAGAATTTCTCACAAGTCACAACACAGTGTGAGAGATTACTTATCCAAAACATTACTCACCATAGCAACATCATCCAAGATACTCTGTGGCATACTGTGAGCCATCACCTGAGAAAACAAAGACAAAAACATCAGGATCATTTAATTTTCATGGTTTCACTTTCCTTCCAAATCTGAATGAAGTCAAATGTATAAACATTATTAATACCTTGGAGCAGACGAAGTCCACTAACGTCGGCTCTTCCTCTCCGATGTACTCAATGATCTTTTTATTGATCCAGGGCCGAACGCGTCGTTCCATTAATGTCTGTGAAAGCATAAAAGCACCAGTTACATCCGCTACCATTTCTGCATGACGACTACAGTTTAACTGAGATCAGAAAGAAAATCAGGAAGTGATAAGTGAATAAATAATTTTTCTGTCTACTCGTTCGATAAATATAAAGCGTGAAGCTGCTCAGATGTCGGGAGCGCAAAGTTTGTGAATAGACTTTTTTTTTTTTTTTTTTTTAAACCACGTCATCCTTTTAGAATTACTCCTCAAAGCCATTATTTTAAATAACTTGTATACTTAGAAAGGGATTAAAAAGACAGAAATTCCATGACATAAATCTCTTCCTTTCCTCACCGTATCAACCATAGACCAGTCCAGCGGGTAGGAGAACAGCTCAGGTTTTCCTGTGGGAATCTTTTCGATCAGGCTCTTAATGTGTTTACGTTTCTCTTCGGCATTAGCTCCCTTTATGCTGGAGAGTCCTGCCCCGTCCACCCCGAGGCTCTTGTCATCGTCGTAATCCAGCGGCACCAGTTTCCTCTTGCGGGGCTGTTCGTCGGCCTCCTCGTCATCGAACTTGTCAAAGACGCTGTCCACAGGCAGCTTCTTCCTTTTACCTGCGTTGGGCTGACTGGGGCTTCCTGTGGCACCTGGAGAGGACAGGGATTTTAGAAATACAATTTTCACTTACAAATGATAAAGTTATTGGAATTTATGTGTGCACTTAAATTAAGAATTCACCCTCAAATACCGTTCAGTCTCATAAATCGTTGGTTTCTCATGATACGGAATTGTCATGATTTAGTTTTCATATGCATTAATTTGACCTCTTACTTATCCACATCGTCTTCAGTTAGTCATTATCCAGACTAAATTTCAACACCCACTGAGAATGGGGCTCTTTGTGCTCCATACATAAAGGTGGAAAGAGCAATAAAAACAAAGAACGCTTTGTACATTTTTCCAGTCGAATGAAAGTGTGTGTGGAAAGACAGTAGAACTATGGTGTGTGGTGGGTGGTTGTGAAAATGGCAAAAATCCATTCAAGAAGAAGCATCACTGACAACAGGCGTGCTAAGTGTGCACTGTGGTCTATGTAGGCTACAATAAGAGGAGAAAATTCTACTGTATCTGAATCTTAAGAATTTCTCCCCATTTGGTTGCTGAACATTATCAAAAAGAGACAACGTCATCTAACCCACACCAATACATTTATATTATATTATACATGTATTTAGAGGAAAATCTGGGAGTATCACGGTAGCTTAACTTAAAGCCGAAATTAATTCTCATTAAATGTACAATAAAACAGAAAATCTGGCATTTAAGAAGCTAAACAAAGTGAGTGTTTGAAAAGTGAGTTAACATTTAACTGATACTCAAAATTGTAGCACATTAAATTTCCGTTAAATCGTCCGACTGACAGTTCTCGCTGTGCGTGCTTTAACACATTTCGTTTAGACTCACCTAGTTTGAGGCTGAGGCCGATCTTTGGCCGGTGTTCCTCCTGCGGCAGGGCCTCTGGGGGTGAGTTCTCGTGGGGGATGATGATGCCACAGGGCGACTCGTCCCCAGGTGTGTTGGGGGACACGTTGCCACTGGCTGACGACACCGAGGGTGCTGCTGTGATGGGCCGCATCGTGGGCTTCAGGCACGGTTTTGCATCAGGGTTATCTTCATCGTTTTCATAGTCCCCCTCCTCACCCTCCTCCACCTCGTCGTCTGAGTGGGTGGGCCTTGAGCGGGCGTCTCCTCTGTCCTGTTCTCCTCGACGGTCCCGGTGTTCTCGTGAACCCCTGTGGCGCTCCCGTTCCTCCTCGGGCTCTGGCTCTTGGATGATGGGAGGTTGTCTCAGACGCTCCTCCTCTTCCTCTTCCATCTGGACCAATAAGAGAAACATATGCAGAAAATAAACATCCAATCGCTGTGTTTTCCAGAAAAGAAGGTCAACAGACAATGAAAGCTGGACACCCCTGACAACCCTTGGACAGTCTGTGCAGAGCTACAGAGAGACTCAGATGATAAAGTGACCTTCACAAAGACAACAGACAGCATGCTCACTCGCTACAGATATACAGGCAAACACACACAGTATTATTATAAAGAAGCATACCCTGCGTAGTTCTGCGTCTGGGTCTGGATGTCCCTCGTCTAACAGCCTCTGTCTGATTTCCTCCAGCTCCTCCTTCTCTCTCTTCCTGTCACGCTCGTCCGCCTCCATCTCCTTCTCTCGGTCTCTGAGACGCTTCTGCAGTGCACTGCCCCTAGGGGTCACACCAAAAATAACAGCCTTCAGAACAATGGCCGTAGCTGCAGTAATGCATCTGCTACAAGTCAAATATAGGTCACAGAGCATCTGCTGTGACTTTTTACTATGTTTTTACATGTTTAGGTGCCAAATGGAAGAGATCTCTCACACAGAGCAATGAAATAAATACCATAATGTTTAGGAACATACGCTCTCAGCATTCAATTTACAGCATTTCTGACAAATTGATTAGATATTGTAAAAAAAATAAATAAATAAATCAAGTGTACATTCACGGCTGCACGTCAGATACATTTATTTTCAGTTGCTCACCTGTAGTACTTCGGGTCATCTCTGTCATCATCATAGTCTTCAAGAAACTCTTTTAGCCTTTTGCCCTCTTTCACCTGAAGACACACAGGACCACGCTTAACCTTTTTCAAGAAAAATTCACTCACAAACTGCATGTATTTAAATATATATGAAAACATAACACCACATAAAAGTTTTCTTCAGGAAAACACCATAACATATGCACATTTAACAGTGCTGTTTAATGGGGAAGAAATAATGGAACAGACCTTGAAACAAGTCATAAAATATATCCATCAAGGAAAATCCATTTCAAACTGAAACTCTAAGCTCAAATAGATTCTGTCATAGAATCATTGTGCTTAGGGTAGTTAAGTGAAAGACCTCTATGAACATCACTGGACATTCAGCGTCCTCTCACCATTTCTCGTCGGCGCTCATCTTCCCTCTCGGACTCCTTGGCATAATCCCGTGCCTTCTTCCTCTCCCTGAGCTCCCAGTTTTTTAGACGCTGTAGTAAACACAGTGTTAGGTAAGCCACAACCAAATACAAACATACCCCACAACACCAAGCTAAGAAAGTATTACATGAGATGTTATTTTTCCTAAAAACCTTTCAGACTAAAAGACAGTAATGTGATATGTGAAGATTTAAACATTACATTCTTAAGCACTCTTAAACCCAATAACTGTTATCCTTAATATTTAGGATCTAGGAGCTGTGATTGCACAGTTACAGTTAACCCTAACCCTAAACCCTAACAGCTATGCATCAGTCTCCAACCCTCCGGGTCCCCATTCTGCCTCCCCTTACCTCCTGATAGGCTGCTTCTTTGTCTCTGAGTTTCCTCTCCAGCTTCCTGCGTTCATATGCCTCCTCTTCATCCTCTTGGTCGCGTTTCTTTTCTCTGTCTCGGTCTCGACTCACTTCCCTGCAAAAACAAGGGTAAAAGTATATTATCAATGAAACCTGATTTGGAACAGTGCACAATACCTGGTTAATGTAAGTGCTAAGAACAAAACTAACAGAACCATCATGGAAATATCAATCAAGCATGGTCTATATAGGCCCACAAAAAACGTCTTAACATCTCATCAATTTTTTTTTAGACTTGCTGCAGACAGATGATCCATCACATCCAACATTTACACAGCTCTACTGCGCTTATATTTCAAACCTTTGACGTGACTGTTTTTTTCCCTTTACCTGGATCGGCTGCGGTCAGGGCTCCTCTCTCGGCTTCTGTCTCTGTCCCAGTCTCTGTCTCGCTCTCTTTCTCTGGTCCTGCGATCACGGTCTTTGTCTCGGTCTCTCTCCCGTTCTCGCTCCCTTTCCCTCTCCCGCTCCCGCTCTCGTTCCTTCTCCCTTTCGCGGTCCCGCCGCTCTCTTTCCCGCTCTCGCTCTTTTTCCCGCTCCCTCCTTTCCCGTTCAAACTCCAGCCGCTCCTTCTCCCTCTTGTCCTTCTCTTCCTCCAGTTTCTGCAGAGCAAAACACAGACAGGTTCAGTCGATGCCACATGTGGTCCAGCGAGTCAATTTGCTACTGTGCACAGATCAAGTGGTTTCCAGATTTTGAGGATAGACTAAGAGATTTCATATGGTAACATGCCCTATACTAATCAGTGCAAGGCCTGTAAGAGAAGCTGGAATCCTAGAACTCAAACTGGGGAAAACCTGGAAGGATCAAAAGGCTCTCCGTCACAGTGAGACAGCTTCAACATACATCAAACACACAATGAAGTGTTTTTTGCTTCAAACTTATAGTGTAAACTACGGATTAAAAAGGATGTTACTGGAAACCACTTTAAACGTCAAAAAGATCTGTGGAACATGTTCAGCTTGAGGCATTCATAATGAGAAAAAGGCGCTGCAAAAGACAATGCTTTTTCTCTCCTTAAGAGTCCTCCTCTCATAAAAAGGAAAACAAAAACAGAAAACAGGCGTCAGTCTTTTGTTGAACTAGTTGTTTGTGACTTACAGGTGTTGAACTATGGACTCAGCCCTTCGCTGCCCCTATAAGCCTTTTAAGTTAGGCCTGGGAGGAAAGCAGGTCACACGGTATACAAGGGAAAAACGTTATGGGATTCTGTCTTGCTTAAGTATCATCATAATCATCATCATCAACAAAAGCCTTTACTTCAATGTCATTCAGTAAAGTGCTAAATCAAGAAATGAACATAAGGAACATCAGTTACATTTCTGCACAGATATATGAAATTGTAGAAGCAGTCTTACCCTTGCAGAAGTCTTCTGCAGATCTTCATGACTTATTACTCACACACAAGCACCACAACTTTGCATTTGTGAGCATTACACACAAGGCTTTGAGTGCATTTGGTCACATATATAGTTAAAATGAAATCTGATTCAGAACAAGAGTCATGTACATAAAAATATTTTCAATGTGTTGCATTTCTTTTGCTTTTAGAGCATTTGTGTAGGTACAACAGCAGAATTAACTCAGTTTAATGTGAATTTTATGTAACCTGAAGGTTAACACAGTCATATGAAGTCACAGGAAATCAGCTGGTCTTAAGCAAGAAACACAGACAGATCTAAAAAGCCTTGGGTGTAATGCAGTCCAGAGAAGGAAAGGCAGGAGATATTATATTTATTTTAACACTAAATTATTCAGGTTAAGTTTTATTATTTATTACTTCAATGCCTTCACTCTACTACAAATCTGTTTTATTGATTTAATGTCAGGTCGCATGTATTTTGGTTTATTTTACTTACCTCTGTATAGTGTCAACCTGGGCTCCTTAAACAAATACTTGTCCGATTGCACTGTTCTGAGCAAAAAATTATTTTAAGATTATTTTGCTATTACAATCTAACAGTCTATGAGACACTGTAGACTTTATTCATCATCTATACTACTTTAAACAGCTGTTTTGTTATTATAATAATTTACACATATTATATATAGGTCATATCTTCCTAAAAAGAAAAGAGGCAGAGCGTCTCATATTGATGGAGAGCAAGAGATGGAAGAGAGAGAGAGAGAGAAAAAAAAAAAATCACACAACACATACAGAGAGCACGTACCTTGTCAATCTTCAGTTCAGCATGCTGCTGTGGACAGGGCGCCCCCCCTCACACTAGCATAATAAAGGCTACAGCCAAAGTCACTGCAGTGGTTATTGACAGAGTCCTTGTGCTTCAACATGAACACCATTAAGACAGACCATAATTTATAGAGGATTCGCACAGGTTCACTGACTTTCCAGCTTTCTGGGGAACTGCCAATGCTGTCATAAATTCAGGATCATGAAGTAGAGAAGTACCTTTATAGTGTCAAATGGTTGGCTGAATAAAGAGCATCATAAGCTCAGGCCAACACATGCAAACGCGCAGTGCAGTTGCCCCTATGCAAGTCCTCAATAGGGGGACGCCCAGTATATGTATATAGTAAATGAAGGCTGATACTTACATCCTATCCTCGTAACTTTTTCCAAAGCTCTGAGATTCATCTTGCTTTAGTCACCATATGATCACTATCATAATGGTGGGGTTTAATGAATAGATTAGCTTTTAAGTAACTTTACATCGTCTCCATGCATTTTTGTGTGATGAATGAAGAATGGATCTATAATGGTCACACCTAGATAGTTTCACTACGGTGGTCACAGGTGTCAAATCAGGCCTGAGAAAGGTGAGAAAAATACTAGCTGTCTGCCTACTTCTGGTGTCTGAGCACTGAACATGAAACATTTCATATAATATGGGGCGAATTAAGATGCTTGGTTGTGTAAATTTTAAGGAATGCCAATTTGTAGCGCAGAATGCATGTTATTGAGATCAAGAAAACCTTGGTAAATGTGTCAACTAAATGTGCAAGCTCTAGGAGTGAACTATGTGAGCAGATGCTGTCCAAAACCTGTAATATCAACTACAAGATCAAAGGAGCCACTTTACCTTGTGAGTGTCACGAAATTTACTAATCTCTCTGGAAATCAGGTCTCTCTTGTCCTCCTCCATATCAATTGTGTTAATGTCATCCTATATGAAAAGGAAGGAAAAGTCAGCTCTCAGTTTGAAATAACACTGCTCATTTTTACTTGCAAGTTCCAAGAAAATGGTGGTACAAAGTTGGAAAAGAATTAATTACCTCTTCTTTTTTCTCCTTTTTTCTCTTTCGTCGCTGGGAGTCCTCGTCCTGTGAAGGTGCGTTGAGCTCGGCAGCATATTCCCGCATCAAGCCATCGATCGCACCTTTAATAATCTGATCTTTCTTCTTGGTCTCCTCGTCTAGAACCTCTTCCTCTTCATCTCCATCTTCAGCTTTTTTATTCTGTACAGAAAAACTTTGTTTATTTATCTAATTTAGTTACTGCAAAAAAGAAACATGCATTTGAATCTGTAAACAAATTTGTGAGAATGAGATGTGGTCATCAATTCAGAGTTCTAGAACGAAGCTTGGTGTATGATCAATTCCTGAAGCAGCCTATCATACCCCATTTGTGGTCTTCCTCTTAGCCTTCCATTCATCTAGCTGAGCTTTTGTCTTGGCATCCACCTTCACCAGGAGATTTTTGTCTCCAATCTGCAGGTCATGAAGCAGCCGCAAGGCTCGCAGCGTAGACTCTGGCTCTTTGTACTCACAAAACCCAAAAGCTGCAACAGATATTGACAAAGAAATACATATTGAGGCAGGTTAAAATGTGGTCATTTATGATTTAATAAGATAACAGTTTCAGACTTATTTTGTCATTACTGATTGGTTTAAAGTGAAAATGTCCTGTGTATTTAGAGATGATTACCCAAGTTAGCAAAGAATGAAAGTGTTTCTTGATCCATAGATGCTTGATGCATGTATAATGAATTACCTTGAAGCTTGCCAGAGGCTCCTTGGACTCTCTTCCAGCTCAGAACAATTCCACATTTCTAAAACAGTAGCACAAAGAGAAAAAGAGTTCATGTCTCAAGTGGACATGGATTTTTTTTTTTTTATGCAATAGCAAAGAATTCAATCTCAAAGTGCATATGCCTATGCACTTTGGTTATACAATTTGGTGATTATTAACACACACACACACACATATATATATATATATATATATATATATATAGAGAGAGAGAGAGAGAGAGAGAGAGAGAGAGCATCAGTGAATGCAAAGAGGATATACTGATAGATATTATATTTGATTGGTGTTCCAAAAAAGATCTGCAGAACAGTAACATCTATTAAAAACTAATCAAAGTTTGTAGGTTTGACTGTTTGAAAAAAAGGACTGTAAAATCATATGTGTTATTTCAGATAAATCTTGGATGCAATTTTCATGCCCAGAGGACAATTCTTTTTGGAATACATAACTATTCCACAACCAAGTGGCTATATGTATTTGTATTTGTAAAGCCTTTTCTGTCGCTTACCGCCAGCAGCTGTCTTATCAGCATATCTGAAGCTTTTTCTGATATGTTCCCCACAAACACGGTGGTGGTGGGGCCACTGCTCTCGTCGTTCTCTTTGGCTCGCATGTCAGCAATTTCCTTCTTAGGAACTGGAGGCTTACTGACCACCGTCACAGAAGGCACCATCACTGCTGGGGTGGGCGTCATGATGCCCATGTGAACTGGGATCATTGGAGCTCCTGCAACCACCAAAGGAAATGTACATCAATGAGAGACAGAACAATTTGGAATTAAATACTTTGATTGAAAGAAGTTGACTAATATCGGTACAGTAAATAAAAGTAAAAGTATAAAGATAATAAAAGTATAAAGCCAGTGACAATCCTCCTAAGGACCTTAGAGCTGCTAATGTCCTTTCTTAAAATACTTTGTGCAGCACTAAATGAGGTGAAAGAGCATGTCATACAAGTTTATGGCTCAACAGATAGGTGCTTACCTGAGGGGAAGCCAGCATACTGAGGGGGAATCCCAGGAGGGGGCAACAGCGGCCGGTTTAAATGAGGAGGGAAGGACATTCTGGGTGTGAATCGGACCGACCTGAAGGGAACAGTGACACAGTCAGCAGTCTGTGTATGCCTGAGATGCTAAATTCACAGGACTGAGTCCTTCAAATAATGTAACGCCGACGTTAGAAATACGGCTCAAACTTCTGCGAGCAATAACTAACTTTGTTAAAAGAACACTGAGTGAAACACTGACAAGCTGGGGCGCTAGTTTAGTCTAACGTCACAAAACATATTTGAGACTTTTACTATCCAGCTGTTAGCTTAGCGAGGTAACGTCCATTAACCTAATATCATGAAGTCCCAAAGTTCATGTGTTATTACTTTAATTTGTTGCTGAACAAAGTTATGTAGCAAAGTAACTCCACCTCAAATTAAGTTACTGAAAAAACTAGCAGCTTAGTTAGCTAAAGCTAGCATTAACCACGCTACCGTACCCGGCAAAGCTAAATTTGGCTAAGCTAACATTAGCTAGAGCTGGTGTTACCTAACAGGCAAAACTCACTTTTGCGGACTAAATATGAGTTCCAGATAAATGTGAAAATGTCCATATATACATACCCCGAATCAGGTAGCGTATAAAGAAACAGAAACAGCTCTCAGAGGGTTATTAATTATGAAAATCTTTGTAACGTTCCGTATGTTGGGTTAGCACGCTGGCTAGTCACGGGCCCTCAAAAACATTGACGCAAGCGCTTTACGTACAAGACCGTAAGCGCGCTTGTTTTGTGTGTAGGGACGCGACCGCTGGACGGGGCTGGACAAAGGTGGAAGGGCGACTACTGGTACTGGCTGGTACTGCTCTAACATTACTACAAGTAGTCATTGTAGTTGGAAATTACTATTTCTAACGACAACAATAATAATCGGATTAATATTTTATTTAATAACTGGAATTGACTTTCAGAGTTACTTTAAAACAATCATCAGCTGTCTCTGACACGGGTAAAGGCGTCAGGGACATACTAAGTGTGTCAGCTGATTGCTCAGTTGCAGCAGTTAACAAAGCAATCAACAGTGATACTGTCCTGCAATAACTAGCTTTAAATATAAGTGGATCTCCTGGTTTAATTGTTCCTTCATGTCAATTTCTCAATCTCTTTTGTCAATAAAGTGTCACAAAAAATGTATGGTTTCCCACAAACCAAGGTAACATTTTCAGATGTCTTGTTTTGTGCAAATGTTTGGTGGTTTCACTCGAAAAACTGACTGGAACAATTCAGTGATTATAGAAGTAAATGCTTATTAATCTTCTGGCTACTCACTAATCAATGAATCAACCAATCTATTAAGCTTTATCCATGTCTTTATTTGCAGAGATTTTAAATCACAACGCATCAGCAGCTTTTCGGGATTGTGTAATGCAAATAGTCTAAAAAGACAAGCAGTCTACTCTATGTGGGTTAGCAAACTTTGCCTTTAAAATGTGTCTTTTACCAGTTCCATTAGCCCTGCTGGGCGCTATAATCCTACAATATCTGTAAACCATTTTAATTTTAACGAAGAAACAATTGCACCACCAGTCCATGTCGCGCTGTAACGCAGTTAATCGTATATTTTAGCGTTACAGAGCGTTTCAATGTTTGGTTACCATGGTGTTTTATTCTCCCTGACAGCAGCTGTGCCGCGAGCCGCGAGGGCTGCATCTGACAAGCGCGTGACGTCACTTTAAGCGGTTTTTTTTTTTCTTCGTGGAAAGTGCTAGAAGAAACGGAGCACACCCTCCTGGTTTTCAAATGTTCCTCCGTCGGATTAAAAAGACCCTCACTGTTTGCTAATTTACGATTAAACAAACGATGTACTTGTCATTTTTATTGATGAGACTACTTAGGCTGGTGCAGATATTTATGCCACGATAGCACATGGCGGCAGCTATGGCACCTAGTCGGTCACCAAAAATTTGGTCTCTGACTAAAATTATCCTCCGGGAATAAACAGTCGCAAGGTGGCAGCAAAGGTGCGCTGGGCACATGGCTTGACTTCATTGTTTTACATTGCAGTATTTTCAAAGGTACAAATTTGGCTTTATTACCAGCTTTTACCTTGGACGAATTATGATAAACCTGGTGCCTGGACGCAAACATGAAAAAGGTCAAATACCCTTCCTTTACAGGAGCACATGCAAGAGATATAGTGTCTGTCCATGGCAGTTTAGAGTCTCATTGTAGTCATTTTAAGTCTCTTTATAGTTGTTTTGTGTCTCTTCGTGGTAGTTTGCAAATTACAGTTGTTTTATAAACTATACATAAAACAAATTCAGACTTGATTTCTTATTGTTATGATTTCCACATCACCTTGCGCTAAAGGTTGTTACCAACATTTAATAAGACTTTATCGATCCCCGGAGGAAAATTAAGTAAAACACAATTGCAATACCCTGAGGTCCTTCAAGCTATTTATATGCCTGCTGTATCAATTATTATTATTATTAACTATCTCTTGATATGTCAACGTAATCCCAAATTGTAACTGTCGTTGTCTGTTTCAATAAAATTACCATTTTACTGACTGTCTTTTACCCACAGGGTAGTTTTAGTGGTAGATGGTGCGCCGCGGACGGATACGGCCTCACGAAGAAACGCATGTGTATAAAGATTCCGGTCTATTAAAAGGAAGTCCCTTTCCATTTCCCTGCGTCAGAGAGCACAAGGGACATAACATTGGTTGCATTTTGTTCAAGAAAAGTCAACGAAATTAAAAAGGTATGTTCACGTTTGTTTTCTTGCGCGTAGAATACTTTATACTCCATTAATATCTGGGTTTTGTCAGCCAGTCACAGAACTATTCCATGAATGTATCTATGAAATAATGAGAGCTCAGGAGTCACGACGATAACCCTAGCATCATTACTGTCTTGTGGGCTGCAGTTAGCACGTTAATGTTATCATTTAATATGGGTCTCCATACATGTTATATAATAATGTTTAATTCTTACATAGTAATTGTTGTGTACAGACCGATAATTTGTGATGCTGAGCGGTGTATATGCTGCACTCTGCCGCACTGTTAGGCCAGGCTTGGGTTGCACCAAGGCAGGTGTGGTGGATATGACAACGCGGACTTGGTTTATTTTTACGGATCTAGGCGTGATAATTCACACTCCACCCGACTGGGGCAGATCATATAACGACCCTCATTAAACCCTCCACGTTACTCGCCAAAACGTGTGAATTTAAGATCGTTAGAGTAATGGCTGATTAGGTGGAGTTTGCGCAATGTGGTTGGTAACCTTAACGGCGGGTTAACGGTTACATAACTAACGTAAAAGAACGGATTTGGCTCATGTTAATATAAGCGTGGTCTCAGATTTATTTTTGATTTATTCAGTATTGTTATCTTACAGACAAACGACTGATTTGATTTATCTTTGTTTCAGGGGATAAAGCTGCCTCATCGTAACACTAGGGTTAAACACCGTCCTCGTCATTTTGTTGTGTCTTTTAACTTAACCTGCACCTACATACATTAAGCTTTTAATCTAGAGTGGCCGTTTAGGGCCGCATTTTCCCGGCGGTGTCGTTGTTTTCGTCTCTGGCCGTTCCTCAGCACGTGTTTGCGGAGTCCATTGTCTGTCGGTCGACGCCATGTTGGTTAAGGGCTACTTCCGCCGATCTGTAGTAACACGATGGCAGCGGTCCAGTTTTACAAAAACCGGCTCGTGGGCTTATTCAAATTGTGATTCCGCTTCACGATCAATGAAACCGAAAGAAGAGTGAATCCTCACGCTTCACAAAGGGCAGCCTTCCATGTCTGGTAGTCTTAGGTTGAGTCACAGTTTATAGTTTCCCGTCAACAACGTACATTTGCCTCAATTTGTGCTTTTTCAAACTCAAGTCAGTTCACAAACATTTGTTTTGTTTTTTTTGTTCAGATGCCTGAAGAAATGCACCAAGAGGAGGAGGCTGAGACCTTTGCCTTCCAGGCAGAGATCGCTCAGCTCATGTCCCTGATCATCAACACCTTCTACTCCAACAAAGAGATCTTCCTCAGGGAGTTGATCTCCAATGCTTCTGATGTAAGTCTTCAGGAGCTTGGTAGTGGTCTCTCATGTTACGCCATATTATGGCTGTTTCTTAAGTGATTCTGTGATGAAGGGGCATGCAATACCCAAACTAATAGTTACAATTTTTTTCTTTATAAATATAAGTTATAGTCTTGATGTATTTTGTCAATGTGTCCTCATAGGCTTTGGACAAAATCCGCTATGAAAGCCTGACTGACCCCTCCAAGCTGGACAGTGGCAAGGATCTGAAAATTGACATCATCCCCAACAAAGCTGATCGCACCCTGACCCTCATCGACACTGGAATCGGCATGACCAAAGCCGACCTTATTAACAACCTGGGTACCATCGCCAAGTCTGGCACCAAGGCCTTCATGGAGGCCCTGCAGGTACTGCAACAGAATATGATCTAGATTGCAGCATGTGGGAAATGAGGGCAAATGGCATGTAACAAGACAAGATCACTTCTCTGTAACCATATACAGTCTTAAGTTGTGGCACAAAGATCTGCGATTACAAGTGTTGAAGACTTTTTTGACTGCTATAATCTGAAGTTTAAAACTGTGTTCCCTTTAGGCTGGAGCTGATATCTCTATGATTGGTCAGTTTGGTGTCGGTTTCTACTCTGCCTACCTTGTTGCCGAGAAGGTTGTTGTCATCACCAAACACAATGATGATGAACAGTATGCCTGGGAGTCCTCTGCTGGAGGGTCCTTCACAGTCAAGGTTGACAACGGTGCGTGTCGTGGTGTCATTACAGTATCAGTGCAGCTGAAATGGCAACATTTTCATTAATCTGCTTCTTGTTCTGTCTATTTGACAAAGCATTTCAAAAATAACGTTCTTTAAACATAAAAAAAAATTCTTTGAAGCTAAAATGTCAAATTTAGTTGTTCCAGTAGTGTTTTTATAGTATTCATAGTATTTTATATTATTCATCTTTCAACATGGCATTTTGTTTGGACAAAGTGTACTCATGGCTGTAAAACTGTAAACAGGCGAGCCTATTGGCCGTGGAACAAAGATCATCCTGTACCTGAAGGAGGACCAGACAGAGTACATCGAGGAGAAGAGGATCAAGGAGATTGTCAAGAAGCACTCTCAGTTCATCGGCTACCCCATCACCCTGTTTGTAAGTACTTACATTTGACTTGACCTTGTTCCACTTTACTTTAGTTCAGGCAAGTTAAACTTCTGCCTTGTCAGTGAAGGTAAACTCTAGACATTTTGATTTGCAGGTGGAGAAGGAGCGCGACAAGGAGATCAGCGATGACGAGGCAGAGGAGGAAAAGGCAGAGAAGGAGGAGAAAGAGGAGAAAGAGGACGGTGAGGACAAGCCAAAGATCGAGGACGTAGGCTCAGACGATGAGGAGGACTCCAAAGACAAGGACAAGAAGAAGAAAAAGAAGATCAAGGAGAAGTACATCGACCAGGAGGAGCTGAACAAGACCAAGCCCATCTGGACCAGAAACCCTGATGATATCACAAATGAGGAGTATGGCGAGTTCTACAAGAGTCTGACCAATGACTGGGAGGATCACCTGGCTGTCAAGGTAAAGGACGCAAAACCAAAACAACAGTTTCATGTACATATTCCTTAGGCAGCACACTAAAAAAAAAAAAAAAAAAAGTACAAGGTAAATTTAATGCAAACTGTTTTCCCATTCACAGCACTTCTCTGTGGAGGGCCAGCTTGAGTTCCGGGCCCTGCTCTTTATTCCCCGCCGTGCACCTTTTGACCTCTTTGAGAACAAGAAAAAGAAGAATAACATCAAGCTGTACGTCAGGAGAGTCTTTATCATGGACAACTGTGAAGAACTCATCCCAGAGTACCTGAGTAAGTTGATGGTCTTTTCTTTTCCCCTGACCATTACTCTGTCTACAGGGAACGTCTTTAACTGCTGAACCTCAATGTAATATTGCAATATGTTCAGCTAAACTGTGATTTGTACCCATTTCAGACTTTGTCCGTGGTGTGGTGGACTCAGAGGACCTGCCCCTTAACATCTCCAGAGAAATGCTGCAGCAGAGCAAGATCCTCAAGGTCATTCGCAAGAACATCGTCAAGAAGTGCCTGGAGCTCTTTGCTGAACTGGCTGAGGACAAGGAGAACTACAAGAAGTTCTATGAAGGTTTCTCCAAGAACATCAAGGTATCTAAAATGAACTTGCGTTGTGCTGCATTATTTTTAATTCAAAAAAAAAAAAAAAAAATCTTAAGCTCTTAATGAAAGTTCCTTCTCCATGTTGCATTCCTTTTATCTTCAGTGCATCTCCATGGATTCATAAGGTTTACTTCTGTTACTTCCAGCTCAAAATGTACTACATAGTTGAAAAGTTGGAATTTGTGTTCCCAATCAACAAAAAAAAAACTGTATGTACTTAAGCATCAGTTAGTGTACAGAATTTTGTTTATTTGATAAGTTACAAGTCTTATGTGCTGTAGACTAAGTGATTTAGTGTTTGAATAGCTACTTAGTATTAAATTAGAAACTAGACTTGTACCTAGTTGCACTAAATTATTTAAGTACTACTGGCCTGTGACAACTGATCTAATCTGGAATCAAATAATCTCACTTTGATACAGACTCATGGGGTTTGGGTTTCTTTTGAGTTTTGAACCACTGTCTATTATCGTGTGTTGCTGTAGCTGGGTATCCATGAGGACTCTCAAAACCGCAAGAAGCTGTCTGAGCTGCTGCGTTACCACAGCTCCCAGTCTGGAGATGAGACAACCTCCCTCACAGAGTACCTGTCCCGCATGAAGGAAAACCAGAAGTCCATCTACTACATTACTGGTGAGAAAAGCTTTTTTTTTTTATTTAATTAATTAAATTTACTTATAGAAGTAAAATTCTACTGGTTTACTTGTAAGCAAACGTTATTAAATTTGTCAGCGTAACCACTGATCCCCAGTTATTCTGTTCCTCTCTAGGTGAGAGCAAGGATCAGGTTGCCAACTCTGCCTTTGTCGAGCGTGTCCGCAAGCGTGGCTTCGAGGTCCTGTACATGACAGAGCCCATTGACGAGTACTGTGTCCAGCAGTTGAAGGAGTTTGATGGCAAGAGCCTGGTTTCTGTCACCAAAGAGGGACTGGAGCTGCCAGAGGATGAGGAGGAGAAGAAGAAGATGGAGGAGGACAAGGCCAAGTTCGAGAACCTCTGCAAGCTCATGAAGGAGATCCTTGACAAGAAAGTGGAGAAGGTCTGTGATCCTGATTTTTTTTTTTTTTTTTTTTTTTTTTTAATTGTCCCCCTCTATCTTCAGCTAAAATTTCCCTTCATATTTTAGGGTTTAGGCTCTTAAAGTTCATAACTGCAATTGACTGCTTTGTTTGGTAACAGGTGCCCTAATTCATCCCAACTTGTATTGTGGTGAGTTCCTGCAGACTTGAGGTCATCTGTGTTATCAGGCGTTCCCCCGAATGATTTGCAGTTTGACCCAAATGTGTTTTGCCTAGTTATGGATTCCAGGTGATAATGTAGAGATGCTGAGAGTCCAGAACCTTCTGAAAACCTAACTCATGAATGTGATTTGTGATTCTGGTTTAACATATGCCTGGATTTCAGTTTGCATACTTGGTTTTGTAGAATGTGAGGATACAACATCTGATGCTAGTGGAAGTTTACAATTGGTTATTAATATGTACTGGCCAGAATTGTTTGTTCTAACATGAAATACAGTACACAGACTGGATATTTTTAAGGTATTGTAGAACTGGTCAACAAATGGTTGCTCTGGACAAGCTGGTGTGTTATTTCTAACATGACTGTTCTGCATGCATTCATTAACTCGAATTCACCCTCATGAGTTTTATAAAGTAGGCCAGCCTGCTGTTCAAACACTATGCATGCCTCACCCCCCCTTCTGCCTCTCTCTTAACATCCACTGTTTGGCTGTCTCTGTCCAGGTGACAGTGTCCAACAGACTGGTGTCTTCACCCTGCTGCATTGTGACAAGTACTTACGGCTGGACAGCCAACATGGAGAGGATCATGAAGGCACAGGCACTCAGGGACAACTCCACCATGGGCTACATGATGGCCAAGAAGCACCTGGAGATCAACCCTGACCACCCCATCGTGGAGACTCTACGGCAGAAGGCTGACGCTGACAAGAACGATAAGGCTGTGAAGGACCTTGTCATCCTGCTGTTCGAAACCGCCCTGCTGTCCTCAGGCTTCTCCCTGGACGACCCACAGACTCACTCCAACCGCATCTACAGAATGATCAAACTCGGACTGGGTAAGTACACACAGAAGATGAACATTGGTAGTTATCACACTGGTTATTTGAAGTGATCTCTAACAACATAATCCTTTGTATTTTTAGGTATCGATGACGACGATGTTCCCACAGAGGACACCACTTCTACATCCGTCCCAGATGAGATTCCTCCCCTAGAAGGCGATGGTGACGATGATGCTTCACGCATGGAAGAAGTTGATTAAACCAACCCCTCCCCTCACAGATTTCTAAAACTTAGTCTCACTTTCCAATTGTTCATCCTTAAAACTGCAGTAACTGCAAAACAAATAGTCATTCATGTTGTGTGGTGGACCAGTGTTGCTCGTGTCTAGAGCATTACTCTGCAAGACCTTTTTAAGAAAAGCGGTTTTGGTTTTTGCTGTATACGTTCATGGTGACAGCACATTTGTGTTAACAAAGTACCCTGTTGCACAGTGTTAAATGTTGGCGTGATAAATGTGTTAACATGGGAATGGCGTATTCCATTATCAGGTTTGGGGAGGTTCTGCTCATGTGTAACACTGCACGCTGCATGGAGAGAGGACTGTATGATTCCTTTGCCTGAGTCCAGGCTTGTCTGTATTCCAAGTCTTGTTTTGCAAAAAATTAAAGATGTAATACCTTATTTGTCTTTTTGTCTTATGTCTTTATCAGAGGGAGACTTGAGTTAAAATCCATACCTGCACATATGTTGTGAGACCAAAAAAGGATCCAGTTATTTTTACATCAGTCTCAAAAATAACATTTTAGTTTGTATTTATTTAAAAACATCCTGTCAAAATGATTTAGTCTGTTCTTCCCAGTGGCCACTAGGTGGAGACATGCTACATACAGTTTCAAGTATCAGTCACATTTTTAGGTGAAATCATAGCAGAAGTGTAAAAGTTATCACAAAACAAATTGTCAGATGTTAACGTAGCTTCTTTCATTACTGTAAACAAAGAACTTTTTCTCCTGTCTGAGGGTGTTCAACTGAAATCAGTCACACAAAAGATTCACTTACTAAAACTAACTAAAATAACTACCAAAACTTCTTGTACTAAATTTTAGACCCATTCAGCAGCCAAACACACTCATGATGTTCTTTCTACAGACAAATGTACCATCTGTCCAGTTCATCCCAAACCAACTCCGTGGCGTTTGAAGCCATTGTTTGGTTCTTTTCTTCTAATGTTTTGGGTCATTATGTTGCTGTAGGATGAACCCCTGACCAACCAGTCTGTCTTCCTTTGATATTTGCCTTTTCCTCACCATTCTGATGGCCATATGCAGTACTACATCCTGGTGTATAGTATTGTCCTAATAATAGATGTAGTAACACAGTTTGTTCCAGCACTGCCTTTGTACAGACAGGGGGTTTGTAAGTCATCAGCAAAAGTCAGGGCACCTATAGGAAGTGCTTCAACTTGTACAACTTAATTTACTTCCATTGCTGCAGAAAATATGTAAGTCAAGTAATTTATCAACCTCTGAAAAAAGTCTGTTTTCTGTGAAATTGACATGATTTTATGATACTTTTCTAAACTTTACTTTTACCTCACCCTTTACCTTTGTACCATTTAGGGTTATTCACTGGACTTGAACTGCTTAAATTTCAATAAAAAAAAAAATAGAAAAAAATGGAGGTGTTGAAAAACTTTTAACTGGTAATATATGTTACAAGTGATTTTGAACTTTCCTAAAATGTATCACCAATGTAACTGTTACCAGCAATACGTCACGTGGTACAGTAGACAAAGCAGAGTAGTAATGAACAGAGCATTTAGAAAAGGAAACATGCACATGACTTCTTCCCGCTAATTTGTCAATCAAATAAGCAAGCGGACAGAATGATCTTGTAAAATGCAGGCACGGTCTGAACACACGGGTTTCTTGAAAGTGTGAGGCATCATCAGCTGAACTCTTTGGGGGAAATGTAAAGCTCGTAGTTTTCCTGGAAGTCATGTGTTTTTGTATAAATTTGAGGAGGCGGCAGCAGCTTTTCTGCTCTCGTCAGTAAAACAGTGAGGTGTGGGTGTCTGTCCCTCCTGAGCACACACTCGCACACACGCTCCAGTCAGAGTGATAGCGGGGGAACTTCAGCTGTGTCATTCAGAAACATGCTGAAGACTTCATGGGTTTTGTGCCACCTCTGACAGCTTAACTTGACCACCTCCTTACGTTTGCTGTATCTAATAATTCTTTGCATTGGAGAGGAAAATGTAACACATAATGCCCATGACCAAGTACCCACTTCATAATGGAAATAAATGTGGAAATACTGCATTTCTAAGTGAGTTTACACTATAATTCCATACATGTTATTCTACTACAGGTCTAAGGTACTATGGCAATAATCTCTCTTTTTGTAAAACTGGCACATAAATCTGTCTTCTGCTGGACATTAATAGTCAAAGCCTCACGACAGAGAGAAAGACAAAATGTGCAAACTATGTACAGTACATAAGAATGTGGGCACTCAAACATTACACCTTTTATGTGTCTGCTCAGTGAAATCAGACACTGATGTCAGGTGAAAAGGTCTGGGCTGTTGTGCAGACGATTTCAGTACTGCCACAGAAACAAGGAAAACTAATTCTTAATGGACCTCACACTGAGTACATGGACATTGGGAACGACACCACTGTGTGTAATATCGTTGTTTGTTTTGTGCACAGGAGCATCCACATACTTTTGTCCATATAGCGAGAGCTTAAATGGTGCCAAGTCAACAAAAAATATCCTAATGGTGACGTTGGTGATGCCCTGACTTTTTCCTCCAGCACAACCTTGATTTTAAGAGAAATGTGAGATGGGTTGCCAAGAAATTTGGTACACACACATTAGCATAATGAGATTAGCATTTAGCTCAAAGCACCAGGATGTCCAGGTACAGTCACATAGAGCTGCTAGCATGGCTGTGGACTCATAATCTGGTTTGTTGACTTATGTTTCCAAGGTCAAGAATGAACTTCAAAGCTCAACTATTAACTATTAACATGGACAAGAAGTCTTCAACATGCTCAGAAAAGTAATGGCAATCCATGTCATGGAAATCTCCATATCAACTAGTCACATCTTCTGATGATGATCATGTGATATGATCGAAAGCTCCACAACAGCTACTGAGTGGATTTTCAAAGACAACAATGACGTTTCAGTCTCAGTCACTGGATGTGTTGTATACAGGGTTGTCCACATACTTTCAGCTACACAGTTTAATTTGTGTGCAAAATACCAAAATGGTGTTTTGTTTTGAACTTGAATTCTGATGGAAACAGAAAACACATGATCTTAAACACGCAGAAGACTGTACCCTTAATATGGACTGATGAAATCTTGGTGTTAGGTAGCAATGTTGGTTTTGTGCAGGATGATGACGGTGTCAAGAACCACAGCTACACAAAGGTCACATATCACGACAAGTATCTGAACACTGATGGTGTATCATCATCTAAAATCAAATCAATGTAGGTGTAACTGTTGTGCAATTACTTTGTTTCTATTGATTCTGGAGAAAATTGAAATCTGAGACATGTTTTCCAGTTTTCTTCCCTGTAGTGATGACTTTGGTCAAAGGTTGTAGAGAGGATGACTCTTTTTAAGAACACAAGGTTTACAATGAAAAAAAAAGTTAAATGCAAATTAGGCAACTAGGAATACTACTAACAGGTGACTTAAAAGGGGCTGTCTGAGTCTGTAGCACAGTCTCAGTCTGGTTCAGCTGGTGGAAATTTCTTCATGAAGTTCAAGAGTTATCACAGGTTTCCCTCATGAAGTTGAAAGGGGCATCTGATCTGACTTGCCCTTTTATTTTTTAACAAAATATTTCCTGTGGAAACAATTGTCTCCCTTGTGTAAATCTACTTTCAACCCACAAATGCTGAGTGCATCAACTGGGAGGGGAGGGGGGGGGTTCCTGGTGATATAGTGGGCTGTGGTGTGTGACAAAGTCACAACTCCAAATGTGTCTTGTGACCTTTGTAGTCATCTCTTCTTTATTGTGTGTCTGCTTCCAGTCCTTGCTGTCAGTGTAGACATGCTGAGACATCAGCTTAAAATATGTTAACTGGTAGACTGCATGTCCTGCTTAGAGAGAGTTCTTGTTCAGTCACACAGACTTGAACGTTTTCTTTGATTTGATCCAGATGATTCTGGACCAACTTGACAACACCTGTTTGTGTCTCCGCATATGAACCTGAGTGTATTAGTGCCCCAGCGATGATAACAGACCACCACAGATAAGGGCGGTTTTTCAATCTCGTAATCTGCAGATAACGAGATAAAAAAGTTGTAGCTTAGCATGGCAGTATACACCTGCAACCACAACATCCTGCAGGCATGTGTGCAAAGCTGTACGTTGTTTAGTTTAGTTTCAATGACATCTAGAATGGTAAATGCCAGAAAAAAACATAACTACTACTCATGATCTGAGACCGTTTTGTTGCACACATCAGGCACAATGTCACTTCTCATATTTGACACCACTTGGTGAATGCTAGAGACAGTAACACAATTAACACCCACACAGAGTAGGAAGGAAGCAAGATATACAGATAAAAGGCCCTACATGAGAGAAATAAAAACCTCTATCATGAAACATAAACTACAGCAACCTACAATAACCTTTATGACGAGGTGCAAGAGAGTGGAGAGTAACACGTGGTATGTCTCACTGTGTTTATGTTCCACATGTACAGTAAAGGGGTGCGAGGTGGTGGACTAAAAGCTAGAAAGGCTGTCTTGTGGTCACAATGCTGCTTATTCAGATCCCGAGAAGCAATCTAAAGGTTTGACATTTTGGGAAACACATTTATTCGGTTTCTTTCCAAGAGTTTGATACTACTCCAATATCTGTACAGTAAAGAAGCTTCCTCTTAGCACAAGGCCTGGAAACAGGGTGAAACAGCTCACCTGGTTTTGTCCAAAGTGTAACAAGTCATTATCTCCTTTTGTAAAAACAAGAATTTGTCATTCTTTGACAGGGGTTTTTGTGTGAGACTCTTTCTTGGTCGGGACCACTTGTTAGGCAACCAGCAGAGACTGGAAGACCAGAAATTACTGGTTCTGGCCAAGAAGTAGTCCAGTCCTTTTAGTTTAATCTGTCCAAATGTGTAAAGTGGAAAAATTTCCTGTTTTAGGGTGGGGGGATATCTGCAGGACGGCTTCTTGGCTGGAAGCAGTTGCCAGGACGGAGACTACAATAGACTGACACATTGCCTCCTGAAAACAACTAATTGTTCTCACACTTTGGTTTTGTACAGTTTAAACAAACATATTATAACAGAGGTGTCGATAGGTACATTTTGTTATCTTTGGAGAGAAACCCATTTCCAGTGTATGTGGTAAGTTGGCTAGCAGTAGCGTCATATTTAGAATACAGACATTACAGTGGTATTAATCTTCTCGAATACCTTCGGGAAAGAAAGCGAACAGGCAAATTTCCAAGAATGTCGAACTCCGGTTCATGCCGGGCATTGCCCTGTCAAGACAGTCAAATATTCATGCTGGCTAATAAAAGTTCAAATAAAAACACTCAGCCTGTGTCATCCAGTCAGAGCGAGAGCACAGAGTGACTGGTCTGGCTGGGGGCTGAAAGTGGAGGCCTACACGTCTATGGCCTCTTTTACCCCTCCCCACCATCACCCTTCTTGTTTGTAATGTCATATGCAAAATTGAAAAGAGGACTGGAGATGCTAACATTATGGCGCACTGTTCCAAACCAGATGGGGTGTAGAACGTTTTGAAATGAGAGTTGCGGGGAAATTCCCCCACTGAGCAGCTGTGAGATTGATAAACCAGGGAGAAATGTTTTCTCTCATTTTAGTCAAACCCAGTCTTCAGTTTGATGTTCAGTGAATAATAGTGGTCTGGTTTATGAATCAGTGTAGAGCACAAACAGCAGCTTGGGTGTTTCGAAAATAAAGTATCCCGTCTTCTCTTTGTGAGACTCGAGAGTGGAAGGAGTACAGAGACATGACAGAAAGAAAAAATCTACAGTCACGGTAGAGACGTGCTCCTCAACTCACAGCGTAACGGCAAGTGAATACAGAAAGAACAGCTTTGTGCTGTTACTTTTTTCATGACGACAGCTTATCAACTTTAAAACTTACTTGCAGATAACACCCAGATCTATTGAGCTTCTATATGGACAACCCAAAACGTTCTCCCATTGAGAACAAGCCACATATAAGGGACACAACGAGATCAAGAGTCCATTATTTAAAAAATATTGCCAAGGTCGGACATGCAGAGAAGCTTATGCATGCTTTTATTGCATGTAGAACTAAAAACTCCTAAAAAAAAAAAGTCAGTAAATCAAATACAGCTCATGCAGAGCACGCCTGGAAGAGACAGACAAAACAGAAGAGTTCCCATCACTCCTAAACCAAAGTCTTTGAAGTGGTATCCAGTTACTTAAGGATACATTTTAAGATTCTCGTAGTTGTCTATAAAAAGGTATTTATAATTTTTCAAACTGTTTGGCTCATATGCAGCGAACATGTGGATCTGGTAGAGTCGCTACAGCCACTGACTCTGCTGCTCGCTGAACCAAAACCAAAGACCTGCGATGAAGCTGCTGTGTGTAGTGTTGGATCCAAAACTGTGGGAAAAAGTTGTTTGGTTCCAAATGTTTTTTGTTTTGTTTCTTTTGTATTAAGCCATTCTTCTTTATGTAAAAGCGCCTCCAGCATTTTGTGTACAGATAATCATTAAGGATTATTAACCTGCAAAACAGCACCGACCACACAGCAATTCCTTTGGCACAACGGTAAACGGTAAAATCAAACCTCTGCACTTCAAAGCTACAAGTTAATTTAATATGTTTTATTAATAATCCAGTTACCAGAGGAAATAGTCAAATGATAAAAACAAGGTACCTATAACATTGCATTTCCCTTGTATTGACGGCGATGAGCATCATCAACATCCATTCAGTATTCCTCCAAACATTCACATGGAACGGTGAAACACATGAAGCAGTCCTTTTACAAAAGTACACAACAGACAAGCGGGTTGGAAATAAACAATGACTTAGATATATTTACATTATTTTTAGCCCGATTTTAAAACATTAAGTAAAATCTGTGTTGTGAAGACAAAAACAAGTATCTTATAAAATAATGCAGCAGCATCTTGTTGAGGGATGTCGAGGCAAAATGATACAATTTGTAAATAGTGTTCGCTCTTTATTACACAAACCGTTGTTTACCACCCATTACAGATGGTAGCATCTGGAACATGTTAATATCTCTTAAATAAAACTAATGTATGCACCTTGTGTTCGGGTTATGTTTACAGCTTCACAAGATAAAATCCCACATGAAGACACATAAAGGCCCCTGCTCTCCAACATGGAGGACTGTGAGATAAGCATCTGGCTATTGTGACTGAAAGATAACCTAACAGATAGAAAAAGCTGACTGTTTTCTTCAAATATTTCGGATACAGTTATAAACAAGGGGCCTCGTCACAAAATCTTGAAAATGAATGCTTAGCCATACAGCTCACATACCTTATCGGGATCACAGTAACCTTAAACTGGCTGCACAAGCTAGATATTGCAGTTTAAGAAAAATTATTCTACTGTTAGACTGTGAAAGAGCTGAGGAGGCAGTTTGTAGTTTGGGACTCGTGTATTAGACAATCTTACAGGCACTCAAATTACATGGACCCCTTGGGGGCATCTTGGTGTAAGAGTCAAAACTGTAGAATCCCTTTCTGTCCCATTGCTAAAAAAAAGAAAAACCAATGGAAAAGAACAGGAAAAAAAAAAAAAAAAAAAAAAAAAACCAGATACACACAAATAGACAAAAAGCACCACAGAAAACGTGGTCTCAGTTCCCAGTTTGGTGCGACTTTGGAGTGCTACACCTTCTGTGCAATCGGCTGCGCTGGCCGTCGCCCTGACTTCATGCGGCTACGCGCATACACCCGTAGGAAAAGTGCCAGGAAAACTACGGCAACACCAAATCCACCGACTATGGTGACAGCATGACCATAAAGGAAACAAGAGAGGAGAATGGCGATGGCCTGCCTCAGGGTCATAATGATGGTGAAGACGGCAGCACCAAACTGGCTGATGGTGTAGAAGATGAAGAGCTGGCCACATGCTGAGCACACGGACAGCAACACAGCATGAAAGGCAAACTCGGAGTGACGCGTCATGAAGGCCAGCGAGTCGAAGAAGGCACCCTGCTCCAGCAGCGAGCCGACGGTGAAGAGGCAGGAGAACAGGTTGACTCCAAACATCATCTGCACTGACGACATCTTGTACTTGAATAGGTTGTCCTGCCAGTTGGAGGTGAAGCTGTCGAAGACGATGTAGCCAATGAGGATGATGATCCCACTGAAGGTGGTGACAGTGGACGGGTGCTTGCTGGTCGTGCTGGACAGCAGGAACATGCTGACACCCACTGAGATCAGCACAGCAGTGAAGTACTCCCAGTATTCATAGCTCTTACGGGAGACGATCTTACCCATAAGCATGACAGGAATGACTTTGGAGGCCTTGGCCAGGACTTGAGTGGGGAAGCTGATGTACTTGAGGGCCTCATACTGGCACCAGCTGCTCAGGATGTTGGAGAGCGAGGCGAAGGAGTACTTGTACATGGGTGCTCCGTGGCGAGGCTGCTTGAACAAGATGCACCAGAGGCCCGACACGGTCAGAGCCAGGATACGGTTCATGAAGACCAAGAACTGGGAGTCCTTGAATCTCTCTCCTTCCTGGTCTGGAGTTGTGGCCCCATAGGAACGAGTCATTACCCTCTCCTGCAGGACCCCCCATGTCAGATACGATGCCTAAGAATAAGAATACTGACTTAAGCTTTTCTGGGATAGAGCTTATGTTCTACATTTTCTAGCAGTAAACTGTGGGTTCATTCTTGACCTTTAAGTTTAGATTTAGTCACATATATTGATAGCAAATGTTGACTATGGATTTTGGCCCCCATTTCTTGCGGTATAGTCACATTAGGTTGGGTATCACCAGTGACCAACCACTCTTTCAACATACATATGGCATGTTAACACTGTATTAAGGCAGCATAAACTGATCTTTGCAGTGAGTTTTGGGCTCAGAAAGAAGATGTAAACACTTTATTTACTTAGAGTCATGGCCACCTGCCAAATAAAAGTAAACATTTTACTCTCCTTTTATCTCGGTTTTTGGTCTCCACCAACTCCTGAGGTAAATATCTGGCTCTTTAGCTGCTAAATGCTCCACTATGTTCACCAGCAGCCACTAACTCTGTCTGTCTGCGGGTACAGAAGGTTAGGTAGAGCAGAGGGGAACTGCAGAGTCAGGTGATAATTCTCTGTGGGTTTGTTACTACTAGTGACGCCTTTCAATTGTTTGGTCTATAGCTTGATTTCCCAGATGCTGAAGTTCTCTTAACCAGTGCTTCCCTTTATACAAACATCAATGAAGCATCTTTTAAAATAGCCAGTGAGCTGAGAGCAGACCAAACTGCTATAATCTCATTTGAACAAAACAAACATACAACAACCCACCCAACAGCTGCACAAACAGCATAAAAACCATAAGAGGGTGGTATTATAGGGAATAGGCCACGTGTAGCTATATGTGTTCAATGACTGTATTTTTTTGGGGAGGATTCTCACCTGAAGTCCAGCAGCACAAAAGATTAATTTGAAGGCCTGTTTGACTGACGAGCCTGACTCTCCCTCATTCCTGGATGCAACTGACACGTCATCCAACAGACTTGTTTTGGCCTCACTGCCAAACACGCAGGTTCTTATGACAGGGTAGCAAATCCCACTACCTGAAAGCAAGGGAAACATAAAAAAATATATCAATTAACTTGATATCTTGTTGGTCAGGGAGGGACAACAACAACTAATCTGTGTTATTTTACAAGTATACTTCCAAATTAAATATCTGCGTTTGTTTGAGTGTGAGCGTTTTGTATGAGTCCAGACCTGTTTCTAAGTAATTGGTGCGCTTGAAGTAGCTAATGAGGAGGTAGCCAGGGATGATGATGGTGGAGTATCCCAGCATGTTGACGAGGAAACGGAAGAGCCACACATCGTGCCAGCCTTCCAGCAGTGACGACTCTTCTGCAGCCACAGTGGAAGGGAAGAGAAGCAACACAAGTGCAGGCCAAACCCTAAGGGAGAAAATCATACAGTATGTCAGAAAAAAAAAATTTAATCATAAACTAATACACATTTGGCAAGCAAGGCATCTGTGTGTCTGCTTGAGTGAAGTAGTGTTTCTTTCCTATGTGGACTGGGACCCCTCACTCCGACAGATGAAGGTTGTGTTATCACGGTTCTTCCCTGGGCAGACATTTTGCAACAATACTGGTGACACTAGAAATGTAGTACTGGCTTTGTAAAGTCGGGGTATGGGATTTAAAAACAGATGCAGCAGAGGCCAAGATAGCCAAGCCTTTGGTCCCCAGGATGAACCAAGCTTCAAAAACACTGGATACTACACTTCCCATGATGCAGCACAATAGCATCTTTCATTAGACCCTTGCTGCCTGGTAAATGCCTATGTCTTTCGCCCAGTTTGTAATGAAGGCTTTATGTTAAAAATTCTTCAAGTCACCAAGCTGTAGCTGACATGACCCAGACAAAATCATTGGGGTCATTTCCCCTGAGCCACAAAGTTCCCTGCACAACTGTTTTCACAAGCTGAGCAGTACTACCCATGATGGGCAAAACAAGCATAGGCTGGCTATAGGTGCAGTATGGAGTCTAAAACAATTATAACATCTAAGATATGAGGTGAGCTTAAATAACACTGGTGACTGAAGCACACCTGCAGTGAAACCCTAGCTCCCAGTGAAAAAGGTGTGCGCCTTGCTGTCGTGGCAATGAGTGTGTATCCCATTCGGAGCGAGGCCGGGCCTCCTCCCAGGGGAAGCCTGACTCACACAGAGCCTCTTTGTGTGGGATTCTGCTGTAGCCTGGCTAGCCAGCAGCCCACTGCAGCAAGACCTGGGCCCTGAACAAGCAGCTTATTACATGGAGGAATGCACTGCACTGGCTGGGCAGCCAACCCACAGGCTGCTACACCACAGGCACACACTGAGAGAGAGAGCACCGCCATAACTTACCTGAGGAGAGAATCAACTCAGGACTGAAACAACACATCTTTCATTTGATAAAAAGGACAATAACATTAGCCAGCCCTTCATAACAACTGTGTAACTATTACTGCCTTGCTGGGAAAAAAAAACAGATTGATGGGGGGCTGTGACCCCATCACATCCCTATGACTGGGACTAGGAATTTCACCCATACTGCCATTACATTTCTTTTCTATCCATGGTTTATGACATACTGTACACCAGCGTTTCCATCCCATAGATTTTTGATGTAGCTAATTTTGACTATATCACTACAGAATCAACTATTACATGAAAAAAGATATACATATATGTATGAATATGATATATATGTAATCATTATTGTACTATTGAATTATGTGACGCTCTGTGTATGTAGTATCTGAAAATTATATTACATTAAATTAGCTGTTTTAGTCGACAGCTATCACACCTGTGAACCAGGGGACACCACTTTTGGTAACACCTACCAAAACACAGTAAGTACTCATGTGTGAAAGGAAGAAATTCAAATACACAAACTCTTTTAGTGGCACTGGGTCGACAGACACCGGCTCCTGAGCACAAACCGTGCAGTTTTACTTTAGCCAGCAGGATGTTTGCAGACTCCAGCAGCACACCGACGGTCACTTTAACCACACATAACGATAAAACGTTATCTACAATCACATCGGTCGACAGCCAGCCGAGCTCGTCCACACCTAAAACTCATCTGTAGCGTGATCTAATGTCCAGTTAGCTCCTGCGGGTCTCTAACGTTACCTCCATGAAAAAGATGGCATTTTCCCCACACTCTGTGGCCCGACACCCGGCGCTGCTCACACGCCGACAGACTCAAACGTCTCCGCTGGAACAGAGCATGAAGCCGCGCACACCCGGCAGGTAACGGTGTTTTAATAATCAGGGGCTGTCTTCTTTCGGGCTAGTCGCCTTTAGCACTGATGTCTTCAACTTATCCTCTGAGCAGGAAAGGCCCCCCTAGACTTTACTCAACGCCAAAGCATGCAGGGGACAGCGCCCTCCCGGCGGCTCTGCTCCCTGTCGGTGTGGAGGAGTAACTGCAACGCTCATATATAATGTTCACTGAGTTCATTTACTGACGTGCTGTACTTTAACTTTGAAGTAACCTATTTGTATTTTACCTCTTTATGTCAATTATGTGCTGTTGCTGTTTATTTGTGCTTTTTTTATTTGACAGCTATAGTACAGTTACAAAACTCGATTTGTCCATGCAGCCATACAGCACATCACATCTTATAAAACATGGTGCATTACCAGTAGTTGAGGACATATTCAGGTTCTTTACTCAAGTCAAAGTGGAAACACTATAGTTTAAAGGTATTGCATTGCATGTAAAGGTTTTGCATAACTGATGCAACAGTTATGCTCATTATGCAGAGAGAATTGCACCTGTTAGCATTACATTAAACACTGGATTATCATCACTGATGTGTAAGCAGCAGTAAGCCTCACATCACTGTATTAATTGTGTACTATGAAAACAGTGCCTGGCTCACACAGAGGAGCAAAATACGGGATTGCATACGTAATGGTAACTGAAACTGCCTTGTCTCTATTTTAAATTAAGGTTTGCTCCCTATAGCTCTGTAAGGAGCTACTCTCTGTGGACCTTAAGTTTCTTTTTATCTAAAATTCTCACTAATGTTTTTTGCCAGTGGAAAAAACAGCGTGACCAGTACTAGTATTAGAAGTGTCAGGGTTTCCCAGCCCATATGCTCAATGGGGAAGTAGGTATAGTTTCACAACTCTCTGTTCTAGCAGTTGACCACAGAGGTTGTCTGTTTGGTAGCTGTCACCACAATAAGTACAATCGTCTTTAAGTGCCTCCGCTGTTTACCTGAAAGCAATTTTTGTGGTTACTAGCAAGACCTACTCGTTCATATATACCTATATGAATGTGAAAAGAGGACCTTTTGCCTGCTTATTGTTCAACCTGTCTGGCTGTGGGTAAGGCAGCTGAGTGGAATTTCCAGCCGTTCCACAGTCACTGTATTGCGGGAGCCATCAGGAGGAAGCCACTTACAGGAAAATAAAAGACATCCCTTACAAAAGGCAGCTGACAGGAAGCCAAGAAAAGCACAGGGTTGTTTTCACGAAACAGCTTTGTCATGTCTGCTCATTATAGTCAATCATTATAGTCCAATAACCATAATATTCATATTGCTTCTATCTATGTATGCATTTCTGAAACCACAGTCATTAAGCTCTTTGATAAATCTGGAGGTACCAGTGCAGAACAGATAGCAGATAATGTTCATTATCTTGAGTTTGGGTTTATACAGATTACATAAATATCACTGGTGCCTGTAAATAAAAATTACCCCCCAGCACCCCCC
The DNA here is from genome assembly GCA_037833715.1 of Toxotes lorentzi. Taxonomy (NCBI): domain Eukaryota; kingdom Metazoa; phylum Chordata; class Actinopteri; family Toxotidae; genus Toxotes; species Toxotes lorentzi. Next base: position 6,182,988 of record JBBMJY010000011.1, read on the forward strand.
CCCCAAAAAAAACCAAAACAAAATCAAGAAAAGAGCACAGTATGCTGTCACTTTTTTTTTTCATTTTATTACAAAATACATTAACTGCTTATATTAACGAGACAGGCCACTGTAATTACACATCAAAGAACAGATTTCTGCAGATGAAGGTTACAATGAGATAAATAGAGAAACCTGTTTCAAGACATGAAGCAGCAAATCTAAAAGATCAAAAAGAGGAAGCTGCATTTTGTGTTTTATATTACATTTCTATATTGGTTATCAGTTTTCTAAGAAAGAGCAGGGATTGTCATAAGATTCTTGTCTTGGGACTGCAGGCCTCTTTTTGACACACAGTTTGCTTTACATTTTCCATTTAGTAAAGGAAACGTTGTTGTTTTCCCTGCCTCTGATGGCATTCCTCAAAAAGCCTCTTTATGGCTACAATGAAAAGCCACATTCTCAAAGTTAGAAAAAAACAAACAAAAAAAAAACGGACACATAAAATCGTACTTCCATTGAAAGGCATTAATAGCACTGATTTTTGCATGTTCCTTTTCTAAACCATTTAAACTAGGTCAATAGGATGAAGAGGTAGAATTTTTAATGGACATTGAACATGCTTACAGAAAGTTTGACACTCACGGTGAAGTGGCTTTTGTAGCTTTTGTAGCAGTAACACCCCTCCAGAGGCACCTGAAGAGAAGCTAAACAATTGAGTCAGTGACTCAGAAATATTGATTTTTTTTTTTATCAGTGTTCAATTGAGCAGAATCACTCTTTGTCAAAGGGAAGTAAGATTTATATGTTGCGCATATTTGTCTACACAATAGATAAATCAGAGTGTACTACAAATAGAAACACTATTTAATGAAAACGTCAGCACTTAAAACGTTTTAAAATCAACTCCAGCCGCAGTGAAGCTCCAGACAATTTGAGGACTGTGGTTCAGCCTATGACTCAGCTCAAAACTTCACACCAACCACTGACCTCCCAGAGATCTGGATGTCATCAAAAGGAAACAGAGCAAGAATCTGAAAGACAAAGAATCCATAAATCTTTAAAAAGCTTTAAAAATAAAGGTGAAATAATTTCCTGAAACAGTTTGGCTAAAAAGCCTTTAGCAAATATTACTCAAACAATGCAAAATAGGGAATTAGCTGGGGACTATTTTCAGCCTCAGATTAATACACAATTGATAATGAATAATAACAATAATAATAACTTACATCATCATTGCCGTCAGCCAGATCCAGCGCCGTCTCGTCCTCCATGTTTCGCAACATTGTGTCAGCACCAGACTGGCAGAGGAGATTGGCGATGGTGGCGTCCTGCCTCCCCACCGCAAGATGCAGGGGTGTGCAGCCGTTAAACATGGTAGCATCCACTTTGGCTCCCCTGCTGAGCAGCAGCTTCACTGATGTGATGTCGTGCAGCTCAACGGCGAGGTGAAGAGCTGTTTTCCCGCTGGTTCCTTCCTGCGAGGGGTGTAGATGGAAAAAGACGATGTGAAAAAAGAAAAGCCAGAGCTACACAAATGGGACAACAACATGAAGTAGGCCATTTCATTTTTAATGATTTTGTTAGTTTAAACACAGTGACCTGCATAATAATAATGATAATGATAATAATCATAATGATAATAATCATAATAACAATAATTAAATACACCAGATGTGAGGCAGAGTGGTAAGTGAGGTTGATGAGTTAAACTGAGAGGAATGTCTGGGGTAGTTTCGGGACTGACTGCCATGTTCCCTTCCTTCAATAGCAAGCTAAGAGTGGCCGGCCAGCCGAGCCTAATCATATCTCAAATCTAATTATGTCTCCAGGAATCCTGCAGGAAGCTCTGAGCTCTGCTTATTGCACTATCCGCACTCCACAGGTGCAGCAGATTTATAGACTTGAACACAACATAAGTGAAATTGAGTAAACAGAGTTTGAAAGGGATAGGTGTGATTATAAATACTGGCAGGTTACTGGAAGAAATGCAGTATACTGCAGAGTAACCCTAAGAGACTAATTAAAGTTACTTATTTACAAACAAAACTGTAATGTTTTATCATTTCCTGCTTTCTTTTTCTTTCAGAGGTTTACTGTTAGAAATCAAGGACAAAACCAAATTACATAAGGCCAAAAAAAGGTCTACCTTCTAGTCTGAGGGTTGAAAGATTCAGTGTGGATTTGCCCTTTAAGTAGAGCCTAGGTATTGAAAATAGAATTCATATGTTGCAGTAAAATAAGGAGTAATTTGACGGACTAACCTGGATATTCAGGTCAGCTCCTTTTTTCACCAGGAGCTTCATAATCTGATGTTGCCTGTTCAGTACAGCCAAGTGAAGACAGGCAAGACCTGCAAGTACACATCTTATTTGAAATGTGGAACGGGAACGTGGGGCTTGTTTTAGGTGAGAATTAGAGAATACGATGAGTTTTTTTTCCCAGGTTGAAGTCAAAATTAAATTGTTTCCTTGATGATTGAGCACAGTCAGCCTAGTTAATTATTTACTTTATAGAGTGCACTACATTAAGGACAAGTATTGCCAGGAAAGCACCAAAAGGCCATGTTACATTTGGACACAGTGAAAAATTGTTGCATAATCTGGGAAGTTCAATTTCAGCAGAACCCACTGACAAATAATCACACAGATGATGCACACACATAAATAAATAAATAACAAAAATAACAAAATTGTTAGCTGATGATTTCCTCACCTCTCCAGTTCTGGGTCTCAAGGACAGGAGCCAGCTTGCTAGGGGAAACATTTCTGGTCATCTCACCAGCGCACTCGTTTTGTCCGTGCTGGCAGGCCACATGGAGCGCTGTGTTCCCATCCTGGTCCTGCAGCTCCAGGCTGACCCCTTTCTCCACCAGGCTCTTCACCACATATGCCAGGTTCAGATAGGTGGCCAGGTGCAAAGGACTCTGAGGGTCACAAAAGACAACAGAGGTGTAATGCAATCAAAACTTCACAAGAAACTGATTTCCAGTTTCAGATTTCCTATTGCCAAAGTGGTTAAATTAAATACCATTTATTTGTCATAACCGATGCATGCCAGATTAAAAAAAAAAAGAATAACTACAGCCCTGAAACAATTAGTCGATTTTTGTTGGTTAATCTGCAATAATTTTGATAATCATTTAAGTCATCAAGGAAAAATACCACTTCTATCACTGCAGACTGAATATCTATGAGTTATGTGCTGTTGTTTGGACAAAAACAATCTGAAGACATTTTTCAACAGTTGCACCCCTGATTAAGTATGTTTTGTGCACTTTTTGTCTTTCAACTCTGCCACTTCTATTCCCTGCATTTCTCAGAATGTCTTAGAGCATCCCCCAGAGCAACAGGCCTGTATCTGTTGCATTCAGCTGCTGGTTATACATATGAATAAACAAAAATAAACAGAAAAAAATTCCAGCTGAGAAAGTGAGAGTTGCAGCTTCTGTCCAGAACAAACAAAGTCATGTGGTTGAACTGCGTTCTGGTGCAAGACACAAGAAAACTGCACTATCAGTGACTATTTTATTGATCGCTTTGCAAACGTCTGAGGGGGGTTTTCTTTTAAAATCTCAAGGGGTGAACAAGAATTCTTCTTGGTAATGTCTCCAAGTACAAGAAGAAGAGGACAGACTGAAGAGGAAATTAGGCAACCCAAACGGACTCTGTAAGAGCTCAGGGATGAGTCAGTGCATGAATTGCTGAGTCTTAACTTCAGATGTTTCCTTATGACAGATCTGTCAGTTGTGCTGTCCTCACTTTGGTTGGGTTTGGTTTGTACACTAGCGAGACTCTGATCTGACATCTTGAATAACTGGAACAATTCCTCCACCCACATCCACACAAGGATACACTCCACAGCTCCCTGTGGTTCTATTTCTACAGGAGGTAGAGGAGGGGAGTTTCCATTCTAAGTCCCTTCTGAGCTAACACTGGAACCACCCACAGTGACGTCCCAGAGAGAGGACGGACTGCAAATAAAGAGGAACAACAGTTCTCTGGAAGTACAGAGATATAAATAATGCTACTGTTTCCACAATCAAGATACTGGCAATGAGGAAGTCTTTTTGGATTGAAAAATTCCAGTAGAGGCTGCAGCATGCTTGTGTAGTGGAAAGATTCTTGTTGCATTTACCTGGTATAAATTGTTTTGGATGTCCAGGATCTCTTTTGGGAACAACTCTATCAAGTTCTGAGTGATGAAATCGTCTTCATGGATGATTGCTAAGTGCAGGAATCTACAGGAGTGGCAAAAAATAAATACATAAAGAAACAAATGTCACTGTTATACCTGCAAAAACTTGCAGGCTTACTTTACCTTATATTGAGCAATTGATCAAAAGCAGTAGAACTGAGTAGCATAGAAAAAACAGCATTTCAACAAGAGAGAAAATGTTACTTAACAATCTTCATCAGTATTCATCTCAAGAAACTACCTCGAAATCTAACAGTGGGCTGTATGGCAAGATTGAGTGGCCGGGACTGATCAATGCAATAAAAGTAAAACAGTAAAACAGATAGTACAGGAAGTTGTTTCACTAAAGGAGCATGTTAAAGCACATATCAGCTGGCATATCTTTGTAGGCTTTAGAGTAAACACTTAGAGCAACTGACGAAACAAAACAAAAACACATTGACCTCAAACCTGAGTGGGAAGTTGTAGCAATGAAATGTGTGCAAAAAGCAGGAAATGGAACCGAGCATTAGAGCTTAATTTAGACTAACCTTGAACAACACACAGAGGGCCTCTTCTGTGAAAGGATTTTAATGGATTCAAGTCAAAGTGATGCTTAAATTTGTAAATTCATTTGTGTACAAATTCTCCAGCGCCCACTGCATATCAAAGGCTAAGGCTGATGTCTAGTCACAAAAACAGCATGAGGATGTTGCTGCAGTGAAGCACCCGCTGCAGTGTTAAATGTGTGTTACTGTGCTCTCTTCAGGTTCAGAAGTGCGCTCTTCTTCTTTCAGAATAAATGTCATTTGACCAAACCTTGGTCGCCACAGTCTTATTCAGAGACAGACAGTGTGGGATCAAAAGTTTGAGCTACATTTCACTGCAGACCTTTCATTCAGATTCCTGCTTTGAAACAAGTCACCGACAATTTCAGAGTACCTTTTCTGTCTCACATGTAGACTTGCAAAATGACGGTTCATTGCCTCAGTGGCTTGTTTAATACTGTTATTTTATTTTCCATCAGATCTAAAAGGAAAATCATTCAATGGAGCGCTTAATCGTTACCAAGAGAATAGTAAATGAATAACACTGCAGTGTCTGATTGATTAAACGGGGCTATGCAGTTACTGTGCATATATATATATATCTTTCCTTGTTTTCATTTTTAAGGCAAACATATTTAAGCACAATAAAGCTAGCTGCTGTTAATCATTCATTCAATCATCGAAATTATATAGGGATGGCATGAGGCAGCCTACAACATGGTGCAACCATGGTGTGTTCCCAGAGGTTACCACCAAGATAAAGATGATTCTACAAATTCCTTGTAATTGTTGCAAGTAAACCACTACAGTAAATCACCAATTCTGTGCAACTGGTTAACAAACAACTTTCTGACATGGCAATGCATTTTGTAAAATTGAGGAACCGGTCACATGTGTGCTGAGTATTACTAAATATAACTGGAGCTGAAATAATGAATCGACTGGTCTCTTACCTCAAGCAAAAACACCAAAAATATTGGCTGGTTCCAGCAGAGGATACTACGCTTTTTCTTCTCTTAAATCATAATTAATTGTATGTCTATGGTTTTTTGGCAAGAAAAACAGAAAAGAAGAATATCGACTATTAATTGAGAATGAGCACAATCAATGTCTGCAGCACTTAACTAAACCTGTGAACTAAGACATGTAGGCTAAATACTTATATATATATATATATATATATATATATATATACTATACCAATATTTGGTATAAATGTATGCATAACGCATCACACAAACAATTCAGTCATTTTTTTGTCCCACCCATAACTGTCAGCACTGACTGATTTAAATGTTTGCAAACTAACGGACCTGCTCCACCAGATAATTAACTCAGTGAGCAAATGCCTTAGTGTGAAAGGGACTTCCTGGTTTGAGTAAGACTTGAATGAATAAGAACTAAAAAAAATCCCACAGGGGAAAATTAATGTTTGCATGATTCTTTCTCAGTCTAAGCAGAACAGTGTGGTGTGTTTCAGGTGTTTTTTTTTTCCTCTCAGGTATCTATAGTTAGGGTGTGAGAATGAAACCATGTGCCTCCAACAATCAGCAAGCGGAAATGAAAAGAGGTCAGAGTCACAACAACACTGCAAGGCTGTGACTACATCAGTCATTGGATTACACTAGTCCACAAGAGTCATTAACAAGCCAGCATCGATGCTAAAAGAGACTGATGACACGGCAACACTAGATGAGTGGGTCACAGAAGAAGTTGTGCATGGGCTGATAAAGCCATGTGTGGAGGCTGATGTGTTTGGATTGTCTGCAGAAAGCTGCAGTTTCCTTGACTCAAAGTGAGAAATGAACAGAAGCAAAAAAGCAAAAAGCTTGTAGACCAACTGGCATTTTTAGACGTCTGGTTTGGTAAAAAAAAAAAAATAATAATAATAATACAGACAGCTTGAGAATTGCGGGATCCAACAATATAAACACACGTACAAACTATGCTACCTGATCAACAAGTTTCTTGGATCAAAAGCAAGCCACACTGCTGCCTCACAGCATGTGCTTTGTCTGTGCTACATGGGGAAGTCCAGGCCTATCTGTTTCACTTCTGTTTTTCTGGCTGAGAGACGCCTCACAGGAGTCCATCCACATTCACATTCATGAGATGGACAAAGTTCATTAAAAAAAAAAAAGAACTCTGCACTGCTATGAAATCCCCTTTCAGAACCAGAATCATGGGGAAAACTGTGCCTCAAATTCACTGTGATTTACAACTCCATAAACTGCCTTTTATGGGTGTTTTACGTTTGTTGTCTTCAGTGGAAGACTAAAGACTAAAATGTTTTTTTAAATGCTTTTAACTTACTGTACATGTCTTTCATATCTTTGAGTTTTGGACTGTTGGTCGGATCAAATTATACATTTTAAGGTGTGGTTTTGGATTAATGAGGGAAAGGAGCAGCAGATCAAACAGTGATTACAATGATCACTAGTTGCAGCCTTAAGCAACAGAGCTGCTGATGTCTAAGTAAACATCACCTGGGTGCCAACAGTGGTAATTACAGTCAATATAACTATGTTCAGAGAGGGGTGGAGTGGATATATATGAAAACGGACCGAAATAATCATTATATA
>JBBMJY010000011.1:6190284-6290727 GCA_037833715.1 Toxotes lorentzi
TGCAACATCACGGTCTACTTCATGAGAGATTCAGCAAATTCTATTGGTGAAAAAAAAACTGGTCAAAACTTTAAGAGAAGCAAAAGCTAATATGCACCATGTTTGCAGCCACCAGTGTGCAACGCTGTGCCTTCCAGCAAAGACCCTGTCAAGCTCCGAAATGTTTGTTTTTTTTCTAATATTAATAAGAAATTTAGAGAGTAAACAAAAACCTACGTGTCTCCCTCTTCGGTAATAGTTGTGAGCGAGATCTCCTCCTGTTCAGAGAGTTCAGAGCTGTGTGTTTGCTCCTTCTGGGCGCTGGAAAGATTGCAGCTCTCCAACTCTGTCTGACTCTCCGCCGTGATGGACGAGGAGCAGTAGGCTGAGTCCAGGCGCTCCTCCGAGACGGAGAACTTCTCCCTCGGCCCGCCGATGTCTGTGCTGGGATCCCGGGGCTCCTCCGACTTCAGTATGGAGCGGTATGAGTCAATGCCCGAGTCTGTGCGGTTCTCTCCTGCAAACTCCAGCGATTCATCTTTACAGCAATCGTCGCTCGCCATGGTGGTGGTGGTGGTGGTGGCCTCGCTGGGTTTCCCCCTCCCTCCTTCCCAGAGGAGTTAAAGGCTACTAGCGGTTGTTGTCGCCGCTCGGTGCTCGGTGATGTGACCGGACTCCGAGGATCTCCTGCTGACACCTGAGAAAACCGCCGCTCCTTCGTGAACCCAGAGGAATGAGCCGCTGCGTTTCATTCCACTCACCGATAATACATTACCACTCAGCAACAGACCTCCAGTTTGTTTTGGTTTTTTTGTTTGTTTTGGGTTTTTTTTTTTTCAATTTTTTTCAATAGACTTAAAAAAAAAAAAGTTTTAAAACATGGGACTGTCATCACAAACTTGGCGAAACTGGTTAAAAGCAAGCAAAAAGCGAGGCGAAACGGCTGACCGTCGTCGAAATATCCGGTAACAGCATGAGCTCCAGGCGGAGAGCATATGAGCAATGAAAGGCAGTAAGGGGAAGAGCTGACATGTGAAAGGCGAAGCTGTTTGTGTCACGCGGGGGAATCCCCGGTGCGCGTGAACGAGCACACGCGCGCGCGCGCACACACAATACACATACACCGTTGAGGAGTAAAACAGCAAAAGCGGAAGTGAAATGTTTTCAAAATAAAAGTTGGATTAAGTTCAGACGCGTTTCAAAAAAAAAAAACTTTTTTTTTTTTTTTTTAGGTGCAGCCCATTTTTGGCAGTCAGTGATTCCCATTAATTTCTGTACAGGATGAAAATCAATTAGCAGGAACACTGACTGAGGTCATATCCTCCTTTTTCCAGAGAATCTGGGGGTGGGGTGGTGGTGGTGGCTTAGAGTTAAGCTTTAGTTCACATTGTGCAATTCTACAACAATAACTGCCACCCAGAATTATTATAATTCCAAAAATATGACAATATGAACGGCAAAGAAATGTGATGGATTTACACAGTTTCAGTGTGACTCTATTGTCTGTCTTTTGTTTTTGGTTTGAACTTCTCTATTTTTCTGAGTTTGGTCTTTACTGTAAATGGACAAATGTTCCCAGTTTCTAGGAAGCAGTTAGATCTGTCGGGAAACAAAAGTTATGGACAGCTGACTATATAAATAAAACATTGAAAATCCAAATGATGAAACAATTTTAGAGACCAAGGACCTGTGGTCTCTCTATTATTGTTATTATGCTGTGCAGACAAACTGCTAAATATCAATATGTGCTTAAACTACATTATCATGCAGCATTAATCTAACATTGGTAAATATGACTCAAGTCAAGACCATATTGGTCAGCAAATATATTAAGAATACATGATTTGTAGTTAAAAAATCTGAAATCTACAAATGCACTGAAATGTTCCAATTGAGAGCAAACCACAAGTCTTTCAAATCGATAGCACACTTTCAGCAGACGTGAGTTTTATTTTCACGGTCACCACAGGAAGTCTCATTCCTTATGGTAGCAGACTTGTCACTGGAAGCAGCTAGATACTGCAGACACATTATTATTCATGGGATTTTTGATATTGTCTGAGAAGCTGCAAAACCTAAACTTGATATGTCTTGACTTATTCAGTTCAGCACTGACACTGAATATTCGTTAATGCAGCAATGTGTGCTTTGGGCTCATGTCAATCTCCACTTTGAAATACAATATTACAAAACACCTCTCCAGCTGTTTTGCATATTGGTGTGGCAGCACACTGAAACAGTAATGTAAGGTGTCTTAGTCATTAAGTGGCAAAATCTCCCTATTTGTCCAGTATTTTCTGTCTTGGGCTAAGGCCTGCGTACAGGAAAATACAGGAAAAAAGAGTAACCCAGCTATCATTTCTTGTTTCCTTTTCTATTTTGGGAAATGCTTGTTGTGGCTTGGCCTTTAGAGGGCTCACTTACACAGCTACTGTTCTCTGCTTTAGAGAGGGACAGATTTATCATAAAATACAGTCTACAAGACAATAGCGTTTGTCAGAGAGAAACCTTTACTGCTGCCAAGGTTTTCATGTTATCTACTGTTATATTTACTTATTCCACTTCATGCCAGCAGTCCAGTCCAATGTCCATACTGTGGGCTATGATAAACAAAGGCTTGTGTGCCAGGATTGTAAGGTAAATGGTTCTTGTGTAAACAGTGGTGCTTACACAATGTAAAATATTCTTTTATTCCTCTTATCATGTGTTATTTCATACATTTCAAATTAACATGTCATGAAAATGTCATGTTATGGCCACATCACCTTTTGTCTTCTCATAACAACTTGTCAAAGATGTACCAGTTGTTGCCACATGTCCCTCTGGGCACAGGAGGGTCAGTCAAAGCATATAAAATCAGTTAAACACTAAGTCGGACCATACGTCTAGTCACTCTGCAGCCTTTTAGCTTCATCTCATGAACTGAGATCTTTTGCGTAGGCTGTCAGTGGAGAAGTGAGAAGATTCTGAGTGACGGATTGATTGATTGATTGATTGATTGATTGATTGATTGATTGATTGATTGATCAGACGTCCAAATTTGCATTTCTGTAACTGTGTCTCATCTTGCTAAGTATTTTTATAACAGGAAATTTTGACCTGGATGACTTTAAGTCATCACACTAGTCAGTGATAAACATTTGTAATGCATGAAAATATTGGCATGAGCAGCATGTCTTCAGAAGAAAAGGCAAAGTATTCATAACAAAATGGAAATATGCTGATGACAGACTAATTAACTAATTAACAGTTGTAATATATTACTAAAAGAAAAACATACCTCCACCTCATTAACCACTCATACTTGAAACATTTTAAAAATGTTTTGTCATGTTGCCATAAAACACAAACTACGGTCTCAAAAATGACCACAGGGTTTCACCATCACCTCTGACACAGACTCATCCAAAACATGAACATCGTAAAATTCACAAAATTGTTGCAAGGCTATTGCACAATGTGGATTACATTGTTTCCCCTGTATAGTGTATCTGTAATATTATGGCTTTATCTGTAAAGATAAAAAAGCCAAGCATGGGAATATTTACCTAATAAGAGGATACGATAATCTTTGGATCTAATGGGATGCAGGGGGGTGGGTTCCTGTGTGCAGCACCGCCTCCGTGTGCTTTTGTGATTTACTTGAACTGGGATGTGTGTGTTATTTACATTGTTGTGTCGGAGTGGCTGTTCACACGTGCCGCTGCCTGTCGTCTTTGTCCTGCTTCACAGCTTCTCTGGCTGCCATGGGCACTGCCTACAGGGAGAGGAGCTGTCTGCCGCCTTTGCCATTTCCTAACATTGCATCCCTTGCAGCGGTCTTCTTCAGCATCAAGGCATTGCATCGCGGGAGGAGTCTCAGCCTATTCTGCGGGTCTTGCGAGGCACAGTGACCGGATTCCCGGGGGCTATAGCCCACCAGGCGACGTCTGCCCACCTGGAAGATGCTGGGATGGTGCATCTCTTGAGCGTTTCCATTTGGGCTACGAGTGGACTGGTTTCTTTTGGATGATGCGCAAAAGGCTTATCGGTGTGTTTATGTTACAGTCTGGTTTGGAAAACCCCCATCCCAACAGGAGATCCATGCCCCGGTTGTTGTACAGTTTTCATCATCATGTCCCCAGCATCGGCTGCAACGGCCAGTGAAAGCAGCACCACTACGACCGTACCCGAAGAGGAGTCAGACAATCCCCGAGAGGAGGTAAGGAAACACTGTTTGCGATTTGTAGGCCAATTTCCTTACCTAAACGCATGTGGGGTAAATTCAGCCTTTAATTAGTGTGACATGTTTCATTCATGTAACAGTGAAATCCCAATAATCTCACTGTAATAATCAGATTTTGGAGATTGGGGTTTAATTGGGGCCAATGTGCACGCAACACTTGGGAATTAAACTGGATTTCTTATATGACTGTAATTGTATTAGTGGGCTAAAATGCAGTGATACGCGAACCTGTGCGTGCAAGCGCGCACCCGAGAGTGTAGACGTGCACGGATGTCCTCCTGTTTGTCTCTCCTCCAGACAAGTGTTTTCCAAAATGGGGTTCAGGGACCTCTGGTGGGTCCTGGAAAGGGTCCAGGCGGGTCCTCGAGAAAACGAACCAGTCTGCTGTTACACTGTCACTCTTATAATGAGGGAATATAAGAATGGCTGTTTTTTTTTTCAGTTATTTTCCTCACAATGGAAAATTCCTCACAGCAGCTGAGTAACAAAGCCACATAGGCTTTGTTACATAGAAATCTTGCAGCAGACAGTGAGTTATACACTTTATGAGGGCAGGTGTTATAATAACTGACCATATTCTGCTCCTTTCAGCATCCTTAAATTGTACTGATGCCACTAAAATGGACAGACATTTTCCCCCATAGTAAAATAGGGATTAAATTCATTTGGGATTTTCTGCCTGAGTAACAAATGTAATCCTTTTTTTTTTAAAAAATCAGTACTTTTTACTTTCCTGTCACCGTGTAGACTTCCCCTACAAATACACATGTTGGACAAGTTACATATCCATTACACAAGAGGGTTTTTATGTAACCTAGCTGGTCTTATTATGTCAAGAGTAAGTGTCCATGAGTGTGAGAGTCACTTCGTTAAAGGCACCACAGCAGTCTCAGAAACTGTGAAGCTTCTCAGCTCTTTGAGGTTCTGATCACATTCCTTAACAGGTTGTTTTATGGATTTTATACTTCTCAAAACAACAACTTTCACTTATGTCTAATGTCTTTTCTTAAATATGTATTTTCATGTTCAAATGCCCATATGCTGTATATGTGCTCTGTATGTTTACTGCTCCTTTTTAAAGCCTGAACCCAAATTGTGTGTGTTCTTGTGTGAAAGGATGATACATTACATGCAACACAATAAAAAATAATATCATACCTCCGGCTGACTGTACTCCTGAGGCCTTTTAGATCATTTTACTCCATATTTGTTTTGAATACGAATCTTCACTCTTCCGTTAAAGTCCACGTCTCTCTATATCCCTGCATGACACACATATGAGGTATGCTTTAGCCATGTATGCTCAATAAGAAGTGCTTCCCATTTAGCCTGGCCCGAGGAATTTCTCTGTCAACACCACTGTGTTTATGCGGTGAGTCACTCACAAAGTCAGTCACACTCAATCAGGGCCTTATCAACTGAAATGTTATATGTTGCAGTAAAATAATATAGATTGCCTACAGCTAACTGTCCCTGACAGTTCACCTAATAATATTATTCTTTAGGTTAAGGGTGACGCTTGTTTATGTACATGTTTTAATCAAATACTGCAGCACACTGGTATATTTGCTTTCCACATAAATGCAGGCACTTTTTAAAAAAAACTTGTTCACATGCAGAATGATGTTTCCTGCTAACTGCTAACAACTCTTTACCATTATTCCTGCTGCTCAAACAGGGGCTGTAAAATGTAACATGAGCCACAAAGTATGTAATGTTGTATTGATGATAGTTGTCAAGCCTGTACAGGATGGTAGTGAGTAAATACTCCTTCTGCAGTAGGTTCATCTCAATGGGGAATTTCAATGTTAATCCCTTTTGCCCTGTGGGGTGTAGCCTTGGGTTGGTGAGGGATTTGGGGACCACGTGACCAAGGTGGGGAAGATAATTATGGAGAAAGAACATCTATTATTTATGCTCGTCTGTCACTCGAAGAGCACAGAGCTGACATGTTGAATTAAATACATCAGTCATCAACAGTGATGCTGGTTGTTGTGGTCACTCATATGTTGGAGGATGACCCATGGGCTGTCCTATGTAATAGATGAAGAGGATAACCTTTGTTCTCTAATTGAATCAGTGTTTGATGCCTATCCACGGCAGACTCTGCCTTAGTGTGATGTCTGTTATGCAAATTTTTTTGAATGAATTTTGTTATAATCCATCTTTCCTGGGGCTTTTGAATCTCTGCCGGGTTTGTGTAGCAGTATTCCCAAAAGGCGTGACTCACTCTTGATGCAGGCTTTGGGGCTCACTGTGCCCTGAGGTGATAAAGATGGCACCAGCTTTATGCTGCCTGAGTCAAACAACTGCATTTGTCTGGCCGGCTTGACATTAAATGTGGGATCTACCCATCAGTATATTTCTGTTCTCTTACTCCTTTTCTATTTTCAGATTTCATATTTATGTAAACACACGTACCATGTCCATGTGCACACCCACACACCAGTCAAACAGAGGCTCACAGGGCTATTTACTAAAAACAAGGTATATACTTGACATTGTACTTTTGCAATAATCAAACATTTTTCTTGAATTTGATTACAGGAGTGGGCGAGTCTTTTGATTATAACAAGCACAAACCAAGACATGAGCAATTGGCTCACAGCTCATGCATAAACTATGCAAAAGCACTTACAACGCAGAAAATTGACTTAAATATTTTATATGTGGGAGCCACTGCTTTTGAACTGTTTCTAACTTTATACCGAACAGACTTTTAGGTCATGCTTGTGTTCATCAAATTACAAATTTACAATTTTATATAAAAAAATGTGAAGTGAATATAACCTTTTAGGCTCCTCATTGCCATTTACTTCTAGGTAAGAATGTTGAAGAAACAACATATACAGTATTGTGCTAGTAACTTATTGCTGTTTTCTTATCTTGTAGCAGCGGCCCCAAAAACAGTCCCTGACTAAATCGTTGTGTCAGGAAACCCACTGGAAATGCCTGCTGCTGTCCCTGCTGATGTATGGATGCGTCGGGGTGATGGCCTGGTGCCAGGTGACCAAGGTCACACGCCTCTCCTTTGACAGTGCATACAAGGGAAAGTCTATGATGTACCACGACAGCCCCTGCGCCAACGGCTACATCTACATCCCTCTGGCCTTCCTGGTCATGCTCTATGTGGTCTACCTGGTGGAGTGCTGGCACTGCTACACCAGGAATGAGCTGCAGTACAAGGTGGATGTGGACACTGTGGCCGAGCGCATCCAGCGAATGCAGCAGGCCACGCCCTGCATCTGGTGGAAGGCCATCAGCTATCATTATGTCAGAAGAACACGGCAGGTGACGCGCTACCGTAACGGAGATGCCTACACAACTACACAGGTGTACCACGAGCGAGTCAATACCCACGTGGCAGAGGCGGAGTTCGACTACGGGAACTGTGGGGTTAAGGACATCTCAAAGCAACTGCTGGGCCTGGAGAGCTTCCCTATCACCAGGCTAAGGTTCACTAAGTGCTTTAGCTTTGCCAGTGTGGAGTCAGAAAACTCCTATCTGACCCAGCGGGCCAGGTTCTTCACTGAGAATGAGGGTCTGGATGACTACATGGAGGCCCGTGAGGGAATGCATCTGAAGAATGTAGACTTTAAAGAGTATATGATTGCCTTTTCTGACCCTAATCACCTTCCCTGGTATGCATCTAACTCCACTTTTTGGGTGGCAGCTGCTTTCACCCTCTCCTGGCCTCTGCGGGTGCTGACAGAGTACCGCACTGCCTGTGTACACTACCACGTAGAGAAGCTGTTTGGCTTTGACTATGTGCCAGTAACACCATCTGAGGAGCGGCCGTATTGCCGACACATCCCACGAGTCAACACAATCGACAGCACAGAACTGGAGTGGCACATCCGGTCCAACCAGCAGCTGGTGCCCAGCTACTCAGAGGCAGTTCTCATGGACCTGGCCCAGCTCTCAGGGAGCTGTAACAGCTACTCCATATGTGGAGGCTACGGCAGCTACAGGCAGAACTGTGAACGCTGCCACCGCGCCATCAGCAGCTCCTCCATCTTCTCTCGCAGCGCCCTCAGCATCTGCAACACGGGAAGCCCCCGCATCCCCTTCAGCGCCAGCCGCTTCTCACTGGGCCGCTTGTATGGCTCCAGGCGGAGCTGCCTGTGGAGGAGTAGCGGGAGCCTGAATGAGCAGTCCTGTCCCACAGAGAGCACGCGCTGTCTGTCAGGCCAGCAGACTAGTGAGGAGAACCCTCCAGCCTATCAGGACGCTCTGTACTTCCCAGTGCTCATTGTACATCGCAATGAAGGCTGCCTCAACCACGACCACCACTCCCTGCACAGAAACGGCTCCTGTGTGGAGACTTCACTATGACCCGAGGTGGCCACACTTGTCTGAGCAAAGAATATAATGATACAGGCACAGAGTATGAAACCTCTTAACCCCTGGGTTATACAATACTGACTTCTGCTTCTCCATTTTTACAACAGAGGAAACTCAGTCACCTACAAGCTACCACAAACAAGGATTTGTTCAAGTTTCTAAAGCTACTGTAGCCTCAAAGCAACAGGAAGCAAAGATGTCTGGGGAAGCCCTAACAGTTACAGTGACAGTTACAATTACTCAGTCAGGGAGAACCGACTTGATGGTCTTGATGAGACTGTTGTTTAAAATACACTGTGGCTTTAAAGGACCATACTGCCATAAAGAGTCAGATAACCATGGAATACCAAGTGGAGTCACATCCTACTGTAAATGCCAAATTAGCAGATCTTAGTCACAGACAATTTGCAAGGACATGAGTAAAACTTGTATTTGGGGCCTAAATTAGGTTTTGATGCAACGATAGCCAAGGAAAGACATGCCAAGGCGTGAAAGGGATATGAGAATTCATGAATGAATGAAGAAATGAAATACTTACAAAGGAATGACACATCACGTGAGTCATGAACTGGGTGAATCACGAGGGAAAATGCGAAGATATCAGCCTCCTTATCAAAGCATAATTAACAAGACTTTTTTGCTAAAATAAAATACATGTCTTACCGCTCTTACAATGTGAAGTTAAATTGGGCCAAAATATAAAATATAAACATCTGCATGTAAAAAACACCTCATTCAAAGTCAGGGGTCTTGGAAATCCAATGAAAAAAGAAATACATTTCCATAATATAAAAATAATTGTCTGATAAAGACTATAAAATTTCCAGCTATCTGAAATGAGCTTGGTTGCAATGACATTATACTTCTCGGCTTGCTAAATATAGTATCACAGTTGATGAATAATTTAGCGCAGGAAGGCTAAAGGACAGGAGACCTTCAAACTGAATGAGCAACTCTTCTTTGAACTGTTTCTTAATCACTATAAACTGTACATTTTGTATATTGGCCGACTACATAGTAATAAACCTCACCATAACGTTGATAGATCGGTGTCACCTCAGCTAGTTTAAAATCACAAAGATCCATTTAATTTCATATTTAGCAATATTTTTTATTCAGCCTACCTCTTTATTTAAGTGCCTAGCAATCAACTGTTACTGACAAGCATAAGCTAAATCATCTCATCTCAACATATGCCCATTTAAACAACTGAAATTTACGCTCAAAACAGCACATGGTATACAATGTATGTGAGAAACGTGTTGCATTACCTGATCTCATTACTGTTTAAGATGTGAAATGTCCTAAGAATGAGAACCTTAAGTGTTCAGCAGATGACTTTCAGTCCATAATGTAACACAGCTCTTATACAGCCAGCTCTGTGCTGCTACTGATGCTGCTGCTGATGCATATCAGAGAGACAACCAGAGAGCTGGCCATCAAAGACGCTAGAAATAGGCAGAGGCCTGGATTCACTACTGATAGTGTCAGATTTAATAATATGACAGGATTACTTTCTTAGTCATGGTGAGTTCTGTTTTACAGCCAAGCCATGCACAACAATAAATGTTTAAACAGAAATAAAAATCAGGCATGCTAGGACTTTTGAAAGAGATTCTGGTAGGAATTAGCTTCCAAAATGCAACAACTCGGCCCACTGAAACACAACTTACCAGAGTGCTTTATTTCTTCCATTATTCCTCAACATTTGTGAATAGTCTTCATCTTGTACGACCCGCAGTGAAAGCTGAACTGGCATGGATCGTTGGCAGATCATCTTCCACCATTAGGACCATCAGAAGCATTGAATTTCTAAGAATAGTGAGACTCTTGCCTGTGGGCAGACATTTAGTGTTTCTTCCTGTTACGACTCATTTTGACAATAATGGGCATGTACTGTAAATTGTGACCAATTAGCCATACTCATTACATTCCATGTGTGGTGTTAGGTTTGGAGTTGTAGACTATGTTTATAGCAATACTAGAGAATGCACTGAAAATAGTCAAAAGACATGAGTTTAAAAAACACAGATTTGGTCAAACCTCACATTTCATTCAACAAATGTTTTGAATGGAAACTGTCTGTAAACTGTTTTAACCTGTTTTCACAACTCAGAGGTCATCTATGCAAGCCCCTAAAACTCAGGGGCATATCCAGGGCAAGATTTCTACTTGCAACAATATCCCAAAACTTGGTCAACTGTCCTTTTTCTCAGCTTTAGGTTTGTGCTGACATTCCATTTTGCAAAGATCAGCTGCATAATAACTGGATTTAGGGGTTCGCAAACACAAGATGCTGAACCAAACTGTCATAATTTGCTAATGTTCTCATTCCAGATAAATGAGGGAAAGGTAGAGAAGCAGGTCAGATAAAACTGAGAAACATGTTAGATATCTGTAACTCCCTCCAGGATTTTGGTTGCACCAGCCATTTGTAAATTCATTACCAAGCTTTTGTGTGTTCTTAGTAACTATTTGTCAGTCTCAAACTAGAGATTCACTAAATCGGGTTGCACATACTAACACAACTAAGGGCTGTCTCAGCTTGTCAAGACCTTTGTAACATGGAAACTGGTTTCCATGAATCATCTGTAGCATGGTTCAATCAAAAGCTATCAACTATGTAAACAGGAAGTCACTACAGCATCATGGGCTGTAAAAGAACTTCCAAATGCTTTAGGGGGGCAGTTTATATATCAAACTTAATGACAAATCCTTTGAACAAGTCGGTATTTACTGAACCTCCACTTAGTGAACACTTGCACAATAAATAAAAACAGCCAAGTTTGAGCTTAGAGACATGCAACCTGCTCCAGGTCCTGATGTTCATAACACTTGCGGCACAAACTGAGATCTCTCATAGAATATTAAATAAATCGTTCCACAGTTTTGGAACTAAGCTTATTCACTTTCTTGCCAAGAGTTTGATAAGATGATTAATATCATTCTGATATTTGTTTGGTAAATTAGCTATTGTCTGAACTGGGTAAGTTTAGTTTAGCATAAAGATGAGAAACAGGGCAACAGCTAGCCAGGCTCTGTCTGAAGGTAACAAAACGCACCTGTCGTCACATCCCATGCTCCCACATTAGAGTTAGCTGTTTCCCCATTTTTAGTCTTTATGCTAGGCTAAGCTAAACGGCTGCTGGTTCTAGCTTCATATTTGGTGGGCGGACTTAACATCTAACTCTTGTCAAGAAAGCAAATAAGAAAACAAAATTTCCCAACAGCAAACTATTCCTTAAATGGTTGTCCTAAATGGATTCGTGAAGGGCTGCATCATATCTCAGCATGCATTGGTCAGAAGGGAGAGAATCAAGGGGTTGTCCTGCATGTCCTTGTACTGTAAAACCCAGAGGACACCACAAACAAGAGAGTGCGAACTCCACAAGGGATTAAAATGTCTATTTATTATCCCAGGAGGAGCAAATGTTTCATACTGAAGTCATCACATATTCTCATTCATGATTAGCCAACAAGCTTCTTGAATGGCTTCACTGTGATATTCATACAGAATAGAAAAATGTGTTTACCAGTGCAATGTTTACGTAACAGTAGTGACAGAAACAACTATTTGGGGTATTGAAAACCGTCATAAATCTGAGTGGAAGTTTCATAACCAGGCATTTTTCCTCCATAGATGACTGTTAGCATAAAGGCTTTTGTCATGCAAAGCACTGAACCCTTTATTGTGTCTATTAAGTAGATTAGGTTGTTATGATATGTACTCTTTCACTTAAGAATGCTCTGGGGCTCGTCTTTTTATATTTTAATAATTTTTGTGGATTTACAAGACTGTAGGGCAGAAAGGTTTTGTACTGTAAATACAAATAGAGATGAGAGGTTATAATGACTGTTGATGTGGATCTTGTGCTTAGATGAATGTGTCACACACACTTAGTGGTAACCGGAGCAGGGGACGTTTTTGATCTGCAGATATTCAAGGGTGAGGCTGTTAAGTCACAGATGGCAATGCAATCCCTTTTAAAATGCTACAGGCAAAGCAGCCAATAACATCTTTGGGCTGCTTTAAATTGACCTGTTTGAATGGTTTTTGTTTTCTTTTTAGCCCAAATTTTTAAAAATTATATTTGATACACTTTCATTTAGCTAAAATTGTTGTCAGAATGATTTGACTGATTTAGGACAGGGTGCACACACACATACACATAAACACATCTTGGGGAAAGTTCAGTGACTGTTGATAGTACTTACCATTCTAAAAACTCTCAGTAATTGTAGATTGATGTTCGTATTTTTGGCTGAATTAGTCCACAGTAAACCTACAGAATAGCTTTGCCTTTCTTCTTATGATTCTACAGAACCAGTGATTTTTGCAAGGTTAAAAATTGGAAATATGTGACATTAATTACATTCTAATTTTTTTTTTGTTGCGGCCTAGCAAAGGTGTTAACACTATTAACCAGTAGATATAGGTTAAGAAAATACAAAAACAAACAACGCAAGTCTGTATGTATTCCAACACCACCACAACGTTGCCTTGATGTTACATAAGGACTGAATACCAAATCTGTGTATCAAAATGGGAAAAAAAAGCTCAATAAACGGAAATGCTCACTAAAATATGTGTCAGAAATTAATTACAAAAATGACTGTAACGGACTATGTTTTTAATGTGTGACATACAGCTGACAATATAATGACTGTTTTAGTGCTAAGTTTTGTTTAAATCTTATAAGACTTTCCTTAAGCAGAAATACCATATATGAACACTAGAACACAGCTATACCTTTTGAGGTGTAGATGAAATTTGGTTAAATTTAGCTATGAATTTTGGTTTGAGATGCAGTGTTGACACATAGTGCTTTTGAATGAATGCATGGTTAAAGGATCAATGATTAATAAAGATTGATTTGTATTATAAAGAGGAGCTGTTGGTGTCTACTTGGTTTTCTTCTCTTGAGCTTGTTTCTTTCGTTCTAGACTCTGGTTGGTCCAAACCACTTTGTTAATGAAGGAAACGACCTGCTCGTGAACCTCAGTCAGGCGGATATCACATTCTGTTACGCTGTTGTTGTGAGACATCGCCTCCTCCAGAGCTTTACCTCCATCCTGCACACACATGTACGGGGGGAGAGAGAGAACAAACAAACACATTTGGTCCTGTCCATGTTCAACACATCACAGGATGTTGTTTCTAAAATGTCTGAGGACAGTCTCTATAACCTTGAAAACCCCCCCTAAGCAGCTTTAGCTGTCCAAAATAGCTCTTATTTTCTAAACTGCTTATTGTGTATTTGTGTATTGAGTGTCAACAGTGTTTTATTGTAATGTCTGAAACAGACGTTTCTATTTTTGTGAAGAGTGGACCAAGGTCAAAGATATTGATAGTACTGCATGTTGTATTTCTGCTATGTGGGTGATTTTTGAGCCTCCACTGTGCATTCCAGTCAGAGATAGAGTATACAGTCAAATCTTGAGGAGGAGAGAGGATGAGGAGGGGAAAATTCAGATCTACCTCTCACGGGGAAACGATACTTACTCAGCTTTCCATTATTGCATGATTTCCACACACATCTATGAATAATTTAAATTCCTTGTACTTTACAGCTTTAGTGTCAGTTTACTTCACTGTACTGTGTCTGTACAGGCACTGGCATGCTTTGGGGGTGTAGAAATTACAGCATTTCAAAGTACTATCCCTGATAAATATTTGACACAAAAAACATATTACTTTTCGCTTTGATACAGAGTGAAGAAACCATCAAATATTCACATTTTAGGGGCCTGTACCTGTGAATTTTGGGTATTTTTTACTATTTTACAACAATCTAAGAATAAATAGTCTTTCATTTTTCATCAGTTTTTGTCTGTTGTGTCATGAGCATATCCCTAAAGTCATGTGTGAAGAGACAAATTCATTATGGCTGCCTGACTTACCTCACCCAGGTTGTTGCAGGAGAGATTGATGCTCTTCAGGGTGTTATTCTGAGCTAGCACTTTAGACAGCTCAATGGCAGTACGCCCCGTCACCACGTTGCCTCCCAGGTGCAGGTGACGGAGGGTGTTGTTGTTCATCAAGGCCTTACCTATGGCCTGACCTCCCTCATCTCTCAGACGGTTGAGACGCAGGTTGAGGGACAAAAGAGTGGAGTTCTTGGACAAGGCATGAGCTATAGCTTTGGCCCCTGGGTCTCTAATATCATTGTCACACATGTTCAGGATCTTCAGTTTACTCCTGTTGAGCAGCTTGCCGATGGCTCTGGCTCCTCTGTCACCGATCAGGTTGTGAGAAAAGTCGAGCTCCCTTAGGGACGGGTGGTCCAGAAGGTATTTCACCAGCAGCCGGCACTTTTTATCCTCAATGTGGCTTTGATGGAGCCTCAGAAGCTGTAGAAACAGTATAGTATGATGATTAACAAGATTCTGTGGTGAGTTTGTCCAAGTAGCATAACAAACTAAACCATTAGGAGCACATGTAAGATGTTACAGAGCATAAGCCTTGAAAATAACTGTAGTCTTTCATTTTTTAAAGTATGAACCTGCCACATGCATAAGTACTATTTACCTGCCATCACTGCAGAACACTGAGGGACTGTGCTTTATGTAATGTAAAATAAAGTAAGGAAATGTAAAGAATATCAGTGCTGAAATTATTTGTAAATTAATTGATTAATAGGTTAATGAAATTAAAATGAAGTAATTAAGTCATTTAGCAGTCATTATTTGCAGCCCTAATATCAACTCCAATAATCTAGTGTACAGTTTCCTCATCATGCACAGAAACCAGTAGCAGATATATGGCATGTTCTCATGCAGAAATAAATTCACATGACAAAACTATTGCATCAAATAGTGACTTATTTAGGTTGCAGCCAGAGGCTCTGCAGTCTTTTTGTTTTTGTAAATAGAGCATACATTTAAGGTGGTGCAATTAAGGTCTTGTTTCATGACACTAGGGACATTTCTGTAAATAATGCTTTTTTTTAACTGGCAGGAAAGTCAGTCAGAGTGCTGAATTACAACAGATGCACAAGCTCCAGACAACCAGGCTCCATGATATTCAACGATGCAGAGCTAGAAGGGGAAGCACGCTGTAAACCACAGTGAGGAGGAATCAATATTCACCTTCAACATTTTACAGGACTTAAGGGCCTTAGCGAGGGACTCACAATCTCGGTCAGTCATCTCAAACATCTTCCATTCAAAGTTCATACCACACTGTTTGACTCTGTATACCAAATGGAGCTCCTCCAGGCTGGTTAGCTTGTTAAGCAGGATGCTAAAGTCAAAGTGGTCCATGGAGGGACCATCATACTCTTTCTCACTTGCCAAATCTGAGGCATCTTCCTCTTCCACCTTCTGGGGCTCTTTGACAGGTGGCAGCAGCTGGGAGATATCCAGCCTCTTGATGTAGTTTTTGCAGAGTGGGACCATCTCTAGAACTGTCTTTGGCTCTGTTACATCTGGAATAAAAAGCTCGATAATGCTCTCCATGCGCCTCTCAAAGAACATTCGTTTCCAGCTGTGGCCATAATGTGAGACATCACAAAGATCCCACTGCTGCTCGCAGCAACGCTTCCAGTAGACGCCATCGCTGATCAAGTTGGCTGTCACACACAGGGGCAGGGAAGGAGACAGTCTCTCCTGAATGAAGTCTCTCTGGTTGGGTGTAAGTTCTTCAAATATAGGCTTTTCTGTAACAGGGTTAAGATCTACAGTCAAGTTCCAGTTATATAACAAGTGAGCATGTAAAAGAGTGTGCAGCTAAAAACAAAAGCATACCCTCAAAGTTTCTCACAATGCTTTGCAGGCAGAGGTGTGATAGAAAAGGCACTATAGCCAGGGACCAGTCCGGATCTTCAGCAATGATCCTCCTTGTCTTTCTGCAGTCCTCAGGGGGCTTGAGGTTGGACCCTTTAGGATAAGGGGACTTGGACATAATTGCAGGTGTTGCGTGGACTATTTTTGCAGTTCCTCTGTTTAAAAAGAAAGGTTTCACATCCCAGCAATAACAGATAGACCCTCGCTTATTTTCTGGTATTTTTAGCTGATGGTAGCCCAATTTCTTTTAAGGAAAGATTGAAAAGCAATTAAAACATAAGTTTTTAGCTAACCTTAGCTGCCTCTGAAGTTCCAGCTAGCAGACCCTGAATGCTAATGTTAGCTAAACTGCGACTAGCTTACTTCCATAACTTTGTAGTGGACACCTGGAGAATAAACACTTAAATGTAGCTAAGCGACAAACATTTTATATTTGTTTTTCTACTGTTTATCTAACGTTAGCTAACGTTAAAGACTCACTGTTCGCCCTTCAAACGTTGATGTGTTTGTTACCTGCAGTGCGCTGGTCTAAGCTTCACTTGTCTCCATGGTGACAGAACGCTCTGTGTTTAGTTCATGGTAGTTTGGATTTTGAGGCCCTCAACGTTGCCCGACAAAAGGACCGGTGTATGTCGAGGAGAAATATGCTGTAGCTATCATGTAGTACATGTAGTAATGCAATGAATAACTTTTATTTATCTATTAGCTTCATACTGTACTCAACAAACAGAAAAAAGTGAATCAGCATTTGGTGTGACCACCCATTTTAAATTGCACCAATTCTCTTTGGCACAGATTTATTGATTTTGAACTGTACCAAAACCTGAAAATGAATGTCATAAACTGATTAACTGTTTTACTTGAATAATGCATAACTGGGGCTGTAAAGACAGGAATCAGTTAACTGAATTTATCCAGTGTCCATATTTTGCAAATACCAAGTCCATTCATCAGTACTTACAGATTACCCCAAATGCATCATTATTTATTAATTACCTAATGCAGGAATACAAGACAACGGTCAGGGGAAAACCACAAAATTAACATTAAACTGTCAAATAATTATTCAGTTAGAGTATAAATAAATTAATAAATAAAATAACAGTGGGACATAAAAGGCAAACCTTGATTTGAGTGCAGAGTGTGAGTGTGTTTTTATCTCTGTGTGAAATCAGTGTTGCAGGAGGCTGTTTGCTGAAGCTGCTGCAGTCTTCAGTATGATCATGCTGTGAAGAACGTTTGGATTCTATAAAGCTGGCAGATGGACCAGGCTTTTTGGATAAGAGCATGCTGGAGTGAGTCCATCTATCTTGCAAACAACACAACAAAGCAGGTGCACAGCTACAGTGTAGGAGGGGAGAAATCAGTATATAACAAAAAATGTGAAAACTACAGCGTACATATCCTTCCCTATGCCACAAACAAATCTTTTGTAAAGCAACTCTGAAATAAACTGAAGTTCTTTTTACTTTTAAGATGAGATACATAAAATTACATCATTTACAGCCTCAACTTTTTTTTCAAACTTATTATGCATGTGGCAAAAGATTTCCTGACGTGAAATGGATGCAATCCAGATTTTTGGTGTCATATTATCATCTGCAGTAGCAGGGATATTGTATAGGGGGAGTGAAGTATATGGAGAATATTCACATGCTCGAGTTTTGTATTCTCTCTTTCTCTTGGATCTGCCTTTCCTGACATGCTGTGGCACCACACCACTCTGAGTGGGCTTCTTTTTCTCAATGACTGCCCTCAGACAGACACAGTTTGCAAGCAGAGGGCAAAACTACTCAAACTGGTGATTTCACAGTCAGAGATGAGAGCTTTGGTCATTATCTGTATGGGCGTAGGAGGATGTGTTACAAAATTTTCTATAGACTCCAATGATATATAAAGAGACCAAGGTGATGCATTCAGATTGCTGGTTTTGTCCAAAGCGACAGTCTAAAAATGAAGATTATTTGGTTACCCTCATGTGTAACAAAGAGCATCAGAGTGCCACATTTGAGAAGATTGAACCAGTGAATGTTTGTGATCTTTGCTTCAGAAAAGTTATTTCGATAGTTGGAGATTAATTTTCTGTCTGTTGATTTAAGCGACTAATAGTTTCATCTCTGGCTCTTGTTAATTATGTAATCTGGGTAAGATTTTCACATGACTACACATTCAGGTACAGCAAGATGAACTCTGTATCCATGTGGAGAGAGAGAGTGTTTGAGAGAGAGATGGCTTTTACTGACATCATGAGGTTGCTCCAGGAGTCGGATAAAGGGTCGGACAGAGGAATGAGAGGCTCCAACTGTAGCCCCGAGGTGGTCCATCACTGTCATCCTTATGTAATACGGTCTGACAGACACACGCTTCCCTCGTACTCCAGCTTTAATGGACTGGCGTGACATCAGCACTCCATGGCACAGGAGGCAAACTCACTCCGTGAGCTGCTGTTCCCATGCACTCTTGGAAGAGGCTGTGTTGGATGATTCACGGCGCTGGGTGTTGCTGCATCTGCACCGAACTGCACAGGTTTACTGATCATTTTGGCATGAGTTTGCACGATTCAGATGACAAACAGTATGTAAGACTGATTAAAAGAAACGAAAGTAACTGATACCTGTGCTCAACTAGAAAAATAATGGAAAGGTTCCTCCTAAAAAAAAAAAAATGAGCTGACAGTGCATGAGGATATTGGCTCACACATCTTTCTGAGTGAAGGGTGTTTCATATGGATAGCAGACTTGGTATTGGAGTATTGAATACATGCAGTGATTATTTATGGCACAAATAAAGTGGTCAGTCCTCTGGTGGAGCCCCATACAGAAGCACAAGCAGCTGCAGCACCAACACTGTCTATCTACAGTGTGACGCCTGAGTGCAATAACCTCTGCCTCACTGTTACAGGCCGATGCCATCACACATCCATTTGCTCTCAGAGCCCAAGGAGGTGTTGCATTAGTTGCTATGCAACGCAGCAAGTGTGTAATTACCAAAAGATGTAAGGATTTAGCAAAATGAAGAGTTTCTTTCCAAGATGAAAATCTATTTTTGAATGCGACACCCACTCTGTGTGCTCAGCAGTGGCTGTTTATGTACTGATTTAAATGTGTAATATTTCTGAAAATAAAAAAAAGATCTCTGGCCTATATTTTTCAGCAGCTATGCCAACAACTTTTCAGGATACTATTTAAAAATTTACAAACTTTTTCAAATGGTGCCCTTGCTGTATTTTACATGAAACTTACTGCTGCATTGCATACTGACTATTTCTAGACTTAAAGGCCTAGGACAAGTAGCTATACATACAAAAAAAAATTGTACATGCTTACAACTAATCCTTTTCTTACTGGTGAACACAGTGTAAAGTAAACATTTGTCGCACCATCTTACGACATCATTCCGTTTGTTTTACATAAGTCAGGACCAGAAAGAGCTGAGGTCAACTCTGGAGTGATGCCAATGGGAACGCTTAACACTCCTCCTTTTCTGCAGCCCTGGAGCTTTTCAACAAAGTGCTACAGCCTGTGCGCCAGGCAGGCTGCGCCCCGGGGGGGCATGTCGATGAATGGAAAGCAGGGCATCTCTATGGAGAGCATAAAATAACAATAAAAAAAAAAACAAAAAAAAAAAACCATTACACCCTCTGGTGACGCAGTGAGTTAGGCCATGTTTCAGGTCACACTTGTTGAATACAGTGAAAAGGTTGGTCCTAGAACTTCTTCTAAACGAATCTAATGGTTGTTCAGATATTTCAGTCTGGGCCAAAGTGATCGACTGACCAACAGATCACCAGCTCTGCTGGTAGCACGGCTAAAAACAAAAGCACTGGTGTGGTCCTTTCTGTAAGAACAGAGGTTTGTTTTCTGCCTGCCTTCCTCTGTCTCTCTGATAAAACACCATGCTTTCAACCATCACAGCTTATGAAGTCAGGGATCATCAAAGAACATTTCTATTATTTGGAAGTTTACGAGCACCATCATAAACACAATCAATCAGTGCTTGTGCAAGGTCAATGTGTGCATCAAAATACAGACAGGAAATGACCATGAAAATGCATAGGCAGAAACTTTATTCCTTTTGTTGAAAATAAAGACCATAAGACAACTTATCATTTTACAAAAAGAAAAACTGAAATCTTAGCTGAATCTAGTTACTGGACTCATGACGAGACCAAATTTTGCGTACTATCTCAAAGGTCCCAGGATCATTCCAGGGAAATGCAAACAACACCAAAAAAGTCCAATTCACATTATCACCCACCGAAGAACAGAGCTAATCCGCAAACTCGTCAACACTTTCATCAGAGTAACCACTGTAGGGAGAACTGGAGTCCAAGTGAATGCTGCTGTCCGTGTCCACAGAGACCACAGAGCTCAGGCTGCTATCTATGGACTCCATGCTGCTGTCACTTTCGCTGCTCCAGCTACTGTCGTCATCATGGATCACCATCACCTCCGCAGCTGCAGAGTTAGCTGCTGAAAGTAAAGAAAAAATACACAGTGTGACTTTCTAGTTTCTCTTTGTAAACATTTGAAAAAGCTCTTTGTTTGACCACTTCTTGAAACTGCTGTATTGTACAACAGTGTACGCGTTGGTCTTAAGCTCTCTGTGGTTTTGAAAGGTGCAATAGTAACAAATTGCACTCACTCTCAATTTTTTGTATCTGTATTCTGATCAATAACACTGAGTGTTAGTGCAGAACATGCATGCTATTTTTCCCTCTGTGTTTATTTGGGGGATGAATGCAAATTTTTAAATACCACCAATGCCTAATGTTCAGTGCTACATCACTTTCTTCATTTATTTATGTTAAATGAAATTCTATTTTCTGTTGTTGTTTCAGCATTTATAAAAGAACACCACACAACAGAGAGAAAAGACAAATCAGTCTCACTCTACTGCCACCTTGTGTTTGCTATTTTCACTCTGCTCCACATTCTGGACGACCCACCCCCACCACCAAGCCCTTCTGAAAATCACGTAGCACTCAGACACAGGCTGAGGCAGTGGGTGTAACTGCTCTTTAAACACCTTGAACACCACATTTCTTTCACAGCTTGAGAGCCTCCGAGCAGCTTCACCACACCAGCTGAGGGCGTGGCACTTTGCTCAAGGACACTTCAGCGGTTACTGCTGAAGGTTAGAGGAACATTAGTCCCTGAGCTCACCCAGACATGTCAAAGCTCTGCTGTCATTTGATCTGATGAATGCGGCATCGCACACCATTGCCAGTAAGTGCTATACTGCTCGTCAGATATTAATGTGTCATCCATGTGTATGAGGAGACTATGTCATTATCACATACTGTAGAACAGAGAACAGCTTTATGTGAAATCTGAGGGCGATATCCTCAGAGTTAATCACAAAGGCAGGCAGGAAAACCCACTGGAAACATAACGTAACTGCTGCAGGTATGGGGCTAGGCATGATAAAAAAATGTAAACCAAGGTACTTCTAAGTACTTGTGAAACGAATGAAGAAGACAACATCAGAGCACCTACATGCAGGACAATTAGAAAAATATGCACCAACCACTCCCCCAAAAGGATGATATATTACTGAATTTCTCCCTGTTGTCCGCGTTTTGTCCCTGTACTCGCTGCACGATAGCCCAAAGAATTCAAAAGCACTGACCTGATCGGATGGCGTCATGGTCACAAGCTTGCTTGTCTGAAATTACCAAAAAAAAAAAAAACATATATATATTTTGAGCAATTTGTTATAAATATATTTTATGTAAAAACTGGGAAGGTAACCATTAAAATACAGTAAACTAACTTGCTCTTTAAAATGACTAAAAATAAAAATGCCTAGGTCTCTGACTGTATTAACTGTAGGATACTAGTGGTGTTTTTGGTAACGCACCTCTCACCTTTCCTCTCAGTGATAAGGGTCTGGCGCCACGCCTTCATATCCAGGCTCAAGTTTTCCACCATGCGGTCGATGCAGTTGTCCAGCGCCAGACAGCGGGTCTGAGACTGGATGGCCTGCTGGCAGATGGGACACACATCTCTCTTTTTGCGCCACTGCTTGATGCAGTAACAGCAGAAGCTGTGAGCGCAGTTTAGGATGACTGCCTGTACAGGACAATAATACAGATTACAAAGATACGTGTAAAGTAGGATGAACATGACACTACTGAGGAGTACTCAGCCAAAACTGACCGAGCAAAAAACATTCATGAAGTCTATAGAAACTACCTCAATGAAGAGCTCGGAGCAGATGATGCATTGAAGCTCGTTCTCCAGAACTTCAGTCACTTGTGTAACTACTTCCTCTTTTTGGGCCCTCGCCTTTTCTTTCTCTTCCTGCACACATAATTACACAAATGAATAAAGCTCGGCCGATGCCGTGCCAAACTGTGTAAAAGACCAATGTTAAATGAATATAGTCAAACCTTTGTCACTTCCAGCTCTTTGTTTTTGGCCAAGAGAACCTCTTCGAAGCCTTGCCGAGAAACGGCAAGTTCGTCTATTACTTTCTTTTGCTGTGGATGATGTTAACAGTTTAGCACTCTAAAACATTCACTTTTAACATGTTCAAAAATCATTTTATTTCCACCATAAATGTATTTCTGTTTCTGAAACTATAAATAAAAGCTCCAAATTTATGCTACACACCTCTTGCAAGGCCTCTTCCAGCTGTTTTTTCAAAAGTTCCTCTTGTTGCTGTGTTTTCTGGGCCTAAGCACACAGAAAGTTACACTGTCATTATGTACTATACTGAATACACACTGTGTGCGTCCACCTCATAATATATTGTACTGTAACATTTTTTTCATTTCTTGTTGGCCCACACCACAAACAGAACAGAGATTTTAGGCAGTAGTTATGGGGAAAGAAAAAGACGTGCGTTACTGTGCACACACGCAGTATTCTCTCTAAATGTTATGTAACTTTTCTGTTAAGGAAGTCTGACATTCACAAACGTCTGCAATTTCTGGGTGTTTTGCGTCAAAAAACAGTTTCTGTGAATGTTCCATGATGATATTCACAAGAATATATTCATCACACGAATGGAAAAAAAAAAAAACCCAAACACCTTTAAACCTCTGTATGCTGCACGATATGGCAAAAGCAACTTAAAATTCTGACGCTAAAATAATTAAAAGTTCTCCGAGGTTCAGAACTGTTAGAGGGTCAGTTCTCTGAAATCACCAAACGCATATTTTCCCTCTTACTGCAGATGCTGTCTAGCCGAGCAGATAAGTTTCAGTGTTACGTGCCAAGGTTTCAAGATATTAACCCTCCTCTAAAATGTTTGTCTCCACCCACATGCAGTGGACTTAAACTGAGTTTCATGTGTGCTGCTCAAAGCAGTGAAAAAGTACATCTGATGACATAAAACTTTCGAATCTTAGCATATGAAACTTAAACCATGTACATGGTTAGATACCACTGGGGTTAAGTGGAAAAACATGTTTTTTTAATGTGGGTGAAAAGACCCTTTGAATGATCATGACAATCTTTATTAACTTGTCTGTATTTTTTTTTTTGCAAATCTCCATAAAATCTGCCATATACTTTAATTCTTTAATGATCAGATTGAAAATAGTTAGTTTGTATATCATTAACAGGCAAACATGATGCCAAAGTAACCCACTATTGAGTCAGTAACAGAAAAACAGTTTTGGTGACGCATATTCCACATGTAAAAGCATCTACTGGAGCGACCTCTCACCTCTAGCTGCCTCTTAGTTTTGCTGAAGGATTTCTCTAACGTTTCCATCTGGTGCATTTTGGCTCTGAGCGTCTCCAACTGACCCTGCAGCTCCCTGACCTGCTCCTCTCTGAGAGGGTCGGCCTGCTGGGGCTCACCCTCCAGAGAGGCTACCTGCCTCTGGGTGTCGTCCACCCGCTCCCTCAGCAACAGGATGTTCTGGCTGTACCTGTCAAAATAAAAAAAAACAAAACAGAGGGACTTGACCTGACCTGATAACAAAAGTAAGTATCTTTAACTCACTGGTTTTAAGACAAAGGAATGTGGTAGTATGTACCTGTACCTGTTATTATCCAACATTAAACAAACATTAAATGTCCTAAGCAATAATATGTTTATATTTTTCTTGTGGCGCACAGTGCAAGCATGGAGATAAGTCATCTGATGCTATCATTACAAAATGAAGTTTAGAGTCAAAACAATCCTTGCTTAGCACTGTGACTCAAATGCAGTAACAAATGAGGGGCATGAACTGGGGCTTACATCTGCAAGTTGTCCAGGTCACAGGGATTGCTGGAGCCATCGGAGGGTCGGTCTACTTCCTGGACTAGTCTGCTGGGCCCAGTTTCCTCCGCCTGGGTGTGACTGAGCCTCTGCTGATGTTTCACTGGAGACAGAGGGCAGGGCTTTGCCAATGACTTGTCTGTATTGGACGAGCGGTAGAGCTTGGGCTTAGAGGTAGACGGCTCGACTTCTTCCACAGACAACTTCCTCTTGGGCTTCTTGGAAACATGAGCTGCTTTTGCACCCTCTTTGTGTCCCTTTGCAAGGTAGCGTTTAATGTCTTTGAGGGGCCGCTGTACGAGGATGTACTCAAACTCCACTTTGGTTCCAATTACAGGAACCCCAAGTTGTATGGAGTCTCCGAGCCTGAGATGATGGGCTTCTTCAGCAGGAATCCGGTTTCCATTCACCCGCACACCATTGAGACTCTGAAAACAAAAGCCACGCTGTGTTTATCAGCTGCTAATATTCATATAAAAAGAACATAAAGAGCATGCCACTAGATTTAAAAACAGGACTGACTCAAGTTAAGATACAAATTTGTTTCGAATGGACCCTCAAACAAAATGTTTTGATGAAAACACGTGTTTGGAATGCCCCTTTGTTCAGGTTCAAGGTCAATAAATGTATTTGTGATTTTTCAAGTCACAGTTTTGTTTTCACACCTTGATCACATATATCACACAACCCACTCATTACAGTGGCTGTAGAGCTTCACATATAATGCAAATGTATAGGCAGGTTTCTGAGTGACATCATTGTGTGCAGGCAGAGGGTAGCAACAAGTTAAAATATAAATAACTGCAAAAATAACTGATAGAAAATCTCCAGAGAAGAAAGCCTCCCTTTCAGGTCAGAGTGTAGAATTAACTATTAGCATCTAGCTTTGTGGTTAGAACTGTGGACTAATACTATTACTGCATGCTTCTAGTTGTTTAATAATAATTGTAAACGTTTATCGGGCTTATATAACAAGTGCTTAGTGTTTCATTGTGCGACTTTGTGACAACTGATAAAGGTGTGATGGCTTTGGATTTAAAATGTGTCATATTGTTTTGCAAATAATTTCTCAAAATCATGTTTTTCTTTTCATTATAATCTTTGCCTGTATACACTGCAGTCATCTATTATGACTGCAAAATGATTTATTTTGCAGACTTTTGTGATCAGTTCAACAGAGCACCTGTTTTATGTTACTTGGCTGTAGGATACAAGAACTGTTTGTGTCTTTTCAAATATCACTAATGTAATGTCCAGAGTGAGGGAACTTCTCTCTAGGACAACATTCAGAAACAACTACTGCTGCAAAAATGTGTCAGTTAATTGATCAAGGGTAAATTAATTGGCAAATATGAGGACTTGTTGATTTTCTTCTGATCTTTGGATTTTGGACTGTTAGTCACACATATAACACTTAAAGTTGTCACCTTGGTGTGTGGGAAACTGTTGTGGGCATTTTTATTTCTTTATTTTTACTATTTACTGGCCCTTCATACACAAAACGGTTAATTAATTGAACAAATAAAACCTTCTTGTCTGTCACTGTCCACTGGCCATCCTCCCTCTGCTTGAAAGTACAGTGCAGTCTGGAGATCATGAGAGGACAACTTGCAGACAGCAGCTGGTAGGTTACATCCACACCACGTCCGATGGTGATCTGGACAGTCAAAAACAGACAGCGAGTTAGCCATCCACTGTGCAGCCATTTAACTCGCTAAAACATACACATACGCTTCGAAAACCACAAGCTAGAGAAAACTAAACAGATTAATTAAGAATTAGGAATATGTCTTATATGAAAACCTGAACCTACGGTGAAACTGGGCAAGGTTTAGTGATTAAAAACCAATTAAAATTTAGCTAGTTAGCTAGCATTAGCAAACTGCACCTCAGTGTTTTCGAACAGGCGAAGCCACTCCGAATTTCTTCCGACTCTCATCAAACATAAAACCTCTGAATCCGAACATTCATCCTCTTCAGCCGCAGGACAATCCGTCGCAACACTATCCATCTTGTCTCATTCTGTCAGCGGCTAATAAGCCCTCAAACACAGCCCTTGCTCTGTTGTTGTGGACCTCAGTGCCATCGCTAACGTCGCACCACACCAGCGACAAGCTAGAGACTGACGGGGAAAAACCGGAAGACCTTCGGTTTGTTTTCAAAATAAAGGCACTGCCAGAGCTGCGTTAGTCTTCCACTGATTTGATTTTAAAACCAAACGATATTGGATAATTTACATATTTTCACTGAGCCTGTGTTTTTGACTTACTCTAAACATAGTAAATATATAAAATAAAACCAGCTTTAGTCCAAACTGAACTGACAGACACTGGCCACGAGAATTAAATGTTGTGACACTCAGTTTCATTGTTTCTTAGTTCACAAGATCTGAAATAAAACATTCATATTCACTGAACGAAAATAGTAAAGCAATTAAACAGTGCAAGTGAAAACTGGATAGCTGTGTGAAAAAAGCAACCACATCCAGATGGAAAAGAATCTGGGCTTTAAAAAAGAAATCACTGAAGCCTTTTGTTAGCTTGTAATAGTAATGTAATGTAGAGTCTATTTTGCAGATAAAAATAAATTCACGTTTAAAGGAGAAAAATGATCAAGTTAACCACATTCTCTACATTCCATCTGTATTTCACAATAAAACAATAATACAATTACAAATTCATTTGACAGGGCTCCTTGGATGCATTGTTTACACCAGAAAAACAATTAGGGATGCACCTAATAATTATTTTATATTTATTATCACTTAATTGGTTAGCCATTTAGATTTACTGAGAACTGTAGGTCTGCAAGTTACTACTGTTTCCATTAGCAATTAATCTGCCATTTATTTTCTCGACTGATCGATAGCTCTAAAAACAATGGAAAAAAAATACTTTTTCAGTTTCTTGGAGCTCAATGTGATTTCTTCAGTTTGCTTGTTTCTTGTTTTTGTTTTTTTTTACCAGCAGTTGAGAAACAGCGATTTTTTTTTTTAATTCAATGTCCTAAATGACCAAGAAAAGCACCAAACACAACTGTGGAGGGGCAGCTGTCATTTTTGCTTAAAAAGTGACTTAAATTATTAATCGAGAGTCAAAATAGTTGCCAGTTCATTTTCAATTGGCAAAACAATTAAGTTACACTTACATCACTTCAATGAAAAACACAACTGTATGTGAACATAGCGACTACAGTGTAAGGCATATAGAGGAAAAAAAATCAGACTGGATCTTTACATTAAATACCACAGTAGTCAACACATTTGTAGCATAAACCGTATTACTGCCGTTCCTCAGACATCCTGTTGCCGTTCAATCGGGCGACCCCGCGTCCCAAAACGCGCGCACCCCGAGCTCCAGGCGGGACTTCCTTTCTCTTGCGGATGCGATATTAGGGTGAGCAGGCAGAAACTGGGCTTGGTCGGGGTGTCACCGGTCCATCTGTGCGCCTCTGGACAGCAGATAACCTGGCTGACGACGCCGCCGCCGCCGCAGCCCCGTAGATGAATCTCCTCCTCGGCTATGCTGCCCTGAGAGCGCCGCGAGTACCCGCCCCGCCAAAATGTCTGATGTCAACAAGACTATTCAGAAATGGCACGCCAGTTTTAAGAAAGGCACAGACTTTGACTCGTGGGGACAATTAGTGGAGGCTATAGATGAGTACCAAATGTAAGTTGCATTTAACATGTGTATCCTGGTCTCTGCACACAGCCGGTTTGTTCTGAGCGCAGCGCGGGCGGCATGCTTCTTTTGCTCGCCTTTGAATTTAATCTGTCCTTAAATCTGCAGGGAGGTAGCGCCGGTGTGTAGGAGACAGTGTGTGCACGGTGCTTCACAAGAAGTTAGCCTCTGAGCTGTCAGTCAGCTCTCGCAGCAGTAAATAAACCCGACCCATCCATGACGTGATGTGGCAGCTGTTGCAGAGGGAGCGGAGCCGCTGGGTGCATGTTGCATCCCAGCTCCCATTCAGCGCCAGTCCGAGTTGAGGGAGAGTCCGTCCACAAGCCTGTCATGGAAAATCATCCCGAGCTGCGTGCGGCGGGTTTCATTATGTGTCATGCAGTGCAGAAATGGGCCAGTATTCCTCAGAGTATTGAGAAATAGTCAGCCACACCCTCTCATTGTTATGGGTGGGTTTCATCTGTTTAGTGAGGAATGTTTCCTGCTTTCAGACAAAAAAAAAAAAAAAAAGAAGTCTTGTTTTGTTTTACGATTATTGCAAGGTGGCATTAGCTTTTTCAGCTAATTAATGTTTAATTTGAAATTGCACTAATAACACAAAAAATCTAGACACTCTTACATTATCTCCATGACCGCAAGGGGGCGCATAGAAACTGCATTTACCTTATATTACATGCATCTCAGGAGTTTTAGAAGTACAGCATGTGTGCATTTCTAACAGTGTTCTTACTGTTCTTATTGGTTAATGTAGTCTAGCAAGACAGCTGCAAAAAGAAGTCCAGTCAACAAATTCGTCCGACTTCACAGAGGAGCAGAAGGTATTCATTACATCTCTTTAACCTATGGACGGAAGAGTCAGGTCCTTTTTTATAAACTAAACTAACAAGTGTTTCTTGTCCCGTCATCTTTTTTTTTTGGTAGAAAACTTTAGGAAAGATTGCAACATGCCTGGAGATGAGAAGTGCCAGTTTGCAGGTTTGTGTGATTCTGTTTGAGCTTGTATGAATATGCCAGACGTGCACAGATCAGCACCATATCCACAGTTTTAGAAATACTGTGGTCAGGAGTCCAAACTCCACCTGCACAACCCCACCTGCCAAAGAAAATTTTTGAAAAAAAAACAAAAAAATTCCCTTTATTTTATTGTGTTTGTATGCCTCTAATGTCACGTACAGTGGTAAATGTGTCCTTTGTCCTCTGTTCTGTAGTGCACACAGACAAAGGAGGATTTCAAGCTGGAGGACCTGAAGAAACTGGAAACCAGTAAGTACTTCACTGGGAATTAAGAGTCCCCTTGTTAATACTCTTGCCAGCCCTGAGTATTCTGACCATGTCTCTTACAATTGACTTTCTCCATTTGTCAACAGTAATTAAAAATATTCTGACCTATAACAAAGAGTTTCCTTTTGATGTCCAGCCAGTGCCCTTAAGGTAAATATCCATCAAGTTTTGTCTGTGGCTCTAGTTCTATTGGTGTTCTCCTATATTATAAATTTGTGGTTCACAAACTGAGTTCAGAGCCTCTCAAAAGAGTCCAAAAATGAATTGTTGGCAAATGATTGTTTGCAAGATGACTGATGTGTAACTGGATAATTTTCACTTTCACATCCACTGAAAGTGATGAAAATAATAAGAAACATATATATATATATATATATATATATATATATATAGAGAGAGAGAGAGAGAGAGAGAGAGTATTTGATCCAGTCTAATCTGATAAAGTGCTTATACTTTGTATTTCTCTCTGTTAGGAAAATCCTTGCTCCAGGTGAGGAGGAGAACCTGGAGCTGGAGGAGGAGGAGGATGCAGCAGCAGGAGCAGGTTCAACAGAGGCTTTCCCCCCACGAGCCCCTGGTACTGTCACTTTGCCAATGACAGCTTTACAGACACATCCACTGTTTGGGATGGTTGCCTGGTTGTGTCATTTTGTCCCGTTTTTTAGGGCATGTTTGACTGTATGTCTTTTTTTTGTTTGTTGTTCTTTCTGTCGGTGCTGTGCATGGCTTCATCGCTCATTCCTGCCTGCCTGCTTCATTTGCAGCTTCGCAAGGTACGGCTTTACCAACGAACCAAATTTGTTCTCTACTGCATGACAGACATGTTTTATTTTTATTACAGCCTGCCTGTGGAAATACACAGTAAAAGAAAACTGTTCTTTATTTTTATACCTATACCTTCATTCAAACAACTACTTCCAAGGACAATAGCGAACATTCAAGTTCAAACTATTATTCTATTAGCACACAACTACCAAAGCTACA
This sequence comes from Toxotes lorentzi, assembly GCA_037833715.1. NCBI lineage: Eukaryota > Metazoa > Chordata > Actinopteri > Toxotidae > Toxotes > Toxotes lorentzi. The sequence continues at coordinate 6,220,783 of JBBMJY010000011.1, forward strand.
ATGGTACAAGGATTTGATGCCTAAAAAGACTCACCATGGTTGTTTAATCCATTTTACAATTTACAGCTGAGCACAATAAAAGATTCCAATTTAGATTAAAGCTGCTCTAATCAATATTTATATATTAACAATGGATCAAATAATTACAATGTAATGTAAAAAGGAGTCGCCCGTGGTGACAGACACACAGAGACTCTGTTTCCACTATCACTGCTGTCATCTCAGCTCTTTTAGCTCATTGTTTTGGTTTTGGTTTACTGTTTTGGTTCAGACTCACGTCTCTTATCATTAGCTGAAAAAAAACAAAAAAACAAAAACAACAACAAAAAAAAAAAGGCAAATCAAGTTAGCGACTACAATGCAGTAAGAACTGAAAGCTAGTGGAACAGACGCTAACCAGGGAGTGTGGTGGGATTTAAGCTCTTTCTAACTGATTAATTTTTAATTTTTAAAAGGTAACTTAACACTACAGCCTTTCATCAAATGATTAAAAGCATGCAGCTAAAAACTCGCTCCTTGGTCCTAGGTGGTGTCACCGTACATTGTTATGGTAACCGTTAACACCCGTAACCTTTGTCCCTTACAGGTACCTTGTTGCCACGGTTACCCTCAGAGCCGGGGATGACACTACTTACAATAAAGATTGAAAAAATCGGTTTGAAGGATGCCGGGCAGTGCATCGATCCCTACATGACCATTAGTGTTAAAGGTATTGATCCCATAGTGGCCCCACACGTTTGAAATAAGCAATGTCTGAGTTAAAGTGAACAGTTTCACTTCGGTGAAGTGGTGAAGACCTCCACAGCTTCTGGTCTCAGATTACAGCCACACCCTTTGTCTCTGCTGTGGAGCTTCCTCTTCTTTCTCACTGTCTTTTTAAAGAAAGGCCACTTCAGAGCTGTGGACTGAAATCTTAAAATCTGCCCACCCCAAAAAATCTCTTCACATATTTTGCTACAGCGGCATAAAATGTCTTTTATCCAAATAGTGTCCTCTTTTTCTGTGCCTGCAGATTTAAACGGTGTTGATTTGAACCCAGTGCAGGACACCCCTGTGGCCACCAGGAAGGAGGACACCTACATTCATTTCAGTGTGGACGTAGAGATCCAGAGACATGTGGAGAAATTACCAAAAGGTAAGGCCCAAACCTCCATGGGCCACAAAAACCCCAGGTTCACTGCATGTCAGATGGTTCTGGTTGTTTTATCACTTGCTTGTTAGGGAATTGGAACCTCTAAAGTACTCAGCATCATAATCTAGTTTTAAGATATTTGTTATTTTAGTTTATGTTGTGCTCAAATGATACATTTTCCAAAATAAAGTTGTGTTTAATCAAGTAACTGCAAACTAACACACAGAAAACCAGCGGCCAAATAGTGATTCCTTTTATTATTTAATTCCAAAAGGATTGTTTTTTTTAGATGCCAATACGTAGCAAGTATTGCTCTGAAATTGAAAGCAGACTGGAAAGTGAGTTTAGTCAATCATCCTATATCCTCCTCTAATGTTCATACAGTTTAATCAGCGCTATAACTTTTTCCAGGAGCAGCTATCTTCTTTGAATTCAAGCACTACAAACCTAAAAAGAGGTTTACCAGCACAAAATGTTTTGCCTTCATGGAAATGGACGAGATAAAGCCAGGACCCATCGTAATCGAACTGTGAGTCAACTGATGCATGTCTTTTTCTTTTTCTTTAATGAAAAACATTTCATAGGAGTCTTTCATGTGTGCTGGATCATCATGAAGCACACACTGTACCTTCTTCAATTTCAGGTACAAGAAACCCACAGACTTCAAGAGGAAGAAACTGCAGCTTCTAACAAAGAAACCACTTTATCTCCATCTTCATCAGACATTACACAAGGACAGCTAAGTCGGAACACGCCTTGAACTTTGCAACTCCTCTTTTAATCTCTCTCTCACATCCACATCCAGCAAAATGTGGTGTTCCACCTCATCTCATCTAGCAATACTAAATCAAGGTTGGTGGTTAAGGTCATGGTTTTACAGACTACATGAAGAAAGTAAAGGGAACTGAGCCAAACATTAGGCACATCAGCCCGAACAGCCACATTAGCTTTTCATTTTTATATTCTTTGATTTTGCCGTCAAATGCATATCCCTCTGTTGCAGGAAACCCTTCTCCAAAAATAATAGTGTTTTGACTCAGTGGAGATCCAGAGTTTTCATGTTACAGCAGCGGTAGTGGAAACAGTCAAGCCACCTCATCTCTAGTCTTCCTTAACTCACTGATTTTGGGAAACGGGGGACACAGTGCGAGCCACTGCAGGTGCTTAAGACTTAAGACTTTATAGGGTTGTTGGACATTGAACCTTGGATTTAAGTTATAATCGGCAAAACATTAAAAGCAACGATATTTGCCAAAAAATGTGGATATGTTGGGGAAGTCAGGGCAGAGTCAAGCCATTCCCTGAATAAATAACATGCAAACAGTGGACGTGGTTTGTTTGCTTCATCAAGACACCGAAAGTGCATTTTTGAATTCTGTGATAGTCCAGGATGCTTTACGGAGTCTCGAGTGTGCCAAAATAATAATGAATTTATTTATCAGTGAATTTGAAAACTATTACAAAACATTAGCATTTAAATTATGCATTACATAAAAAGCATAAATAATATAAATATTATTCAATTCATCAAGCATCTCACTTAATTAATAATTAAATTGTAAAATGGAATAACAAAACTAATTTTGAAAAAGGTTATTAAATTATACTTTATTATTCCTGTTACTTACATATTCCATCTCACAATTTGTTTTCTACTTTAACATTTAGTTCCAGTTTTTGCTTTCTTTAATTTTAACCTGCATTCACTAAATTCTATCATGATATAAACAACAAGACAAGTAATATCGTTAGCTAGGCTAGGTTGTGAGTTAGCAAACATTCGCTCCAACTGCCCCTTTTCCAATATCTGGCCTGTTCGTCTTTCCCTTGTCCTGTGTTGCTGATTGGCTGGATTATTGTTGTGCGAATTGATGACTATACCTTTAATGGAGCATTAATTTAAAGCGGCAGTCGTCTTAATTGCTATGTGTTGGCAGGAGCTGGCTTTAAAGTAAAGCCGTGAAAAAAAACAGAAATTAATTTTTTTAAAAGTCTATAATTGGTGGCATGCTCCAGACTCCATGCTGGTTTAGTGTTAAGTGTCAGATGGTATTGGATTTAGCAGTGGCATTCACAACGTTACATGGTACAATTATGTTAAATATAAATTAGCTGTCTTTAACACGAAGCCTCTACATTTTGTTCTGGTAGTTGGCATTTTTAGAGTAATAATTCTTGAAGGTTGTGTTGACCTTTGTTAAAATGTCTTGCAAAATTTGTTTTAAATGTCAGATTTTCATACTCTGAGTCTTTGTTTCAGCCCAGAGTCAATAAGATCATGACCCAGTAGCAATTAATTGCCCTATAACTCTGACAGTTGATACATGTCAGTGTTCATGCTTCAGTATGTATTGAATGTTATGTTTAAATACTGTTGCATAAGGTTTTATGAATGCATAAAGAGTAAAATGGATGCAGCATGGTTTGCATGCTGTGGACGTGTATTCTGTAAACAGTGTGTTTTTTTTTTTCTAAGCAAGCAGAAATGCATTTTTTTGATGGATTACAGATCATCTGCCTGGAAGTGGTTTTTAATCTAGTGTTACTCTGCAGATCAAATGTTTTATGTATACAGTTATATCCAAATGAACTGCTTACATGGGACTGTTTGGATGATGCATCCTTATTAGCAGTCAAAGGTCAGATTTGTGCTCTCTGACTGACTTTTGAAGGATTATCTGTTGTCCCTCAGAAAAGCCCACTACTCTTATTTTGAAATTTCATGTCACCCTGTTATAAAGGGCTTTTTTTTTTAAAGGAAGTTGCATGTAACTTTATGTTTCCATACTGACTCTGCAGATGTTCTTCACTAAAACATCTACATTCTTATATTTGATTTTAGATTTTATTTTTGTAATGTCTCAATATTCAGGACTGTAAATTAACTGTAAGATACACTAACTGATGAGCATACAGTTAACTGCGTGTATGTATGAAGTGCTATGATGTGGTAGGACTGAGAAGTGTTGAGTGTTTTAGTTTTGTTGACAGATTGAGGGGAACTGTATCAAACATTTACAATGCTTTTAATTTCTAATAAACTACAAATGAGTACGTTTGGTGGAGGATTTCATCCAGAGCCCCTGAGCCCTATTGTTGCTTCATTAAGGACAGAGGATCACTCCTACATTCATTTCTAAATATGCATTCAAGGCTTTGCACAGTCCACTTCAAAAGGAGCGATTTTTTTTCCATTGATATAATTGCTGTTTGCTCTCATCCTAATCAGTCAACACTGTTTACACAACATAGGAAATAAACACCATAAAATAAAGTCATAGATAAAAACGACAAACTAGATTCCACAATAAGTGTTGGTAAATATGGTTTTATGATGTTTTTTTTAAGGGTATTTGTTTCCTATGACCTGCATTCAACATTGGTTGATTAAGATTTACGGTAATTTCTGAATTAATAGTTTAAATATAAGGTAGATTCTGAAATAGCCATCTCTGAAATGTCTGTCTGCATCTCTGCACAATGGAGATTATTTGCAGTGCTCACAGCTTTTAAAATTGGCATTTAAACTGTTTAGCAACAGCTTCTCTTTCCGAAATCAGTGTCTCTGTTGCTCAGTTTGCAGAGATTTACTCAGGGAATAGACAGTGGCTGCAGAAAACAGTTCACATCTAGGTGTGGGGATTATCGGGTAGAGACACTGATTTTGCAAAGAGATGTTGCTGTTTCAAATATTTTTCAGTTCTGTGAGCTCTGTAAGCAGACGATCGCTGATCTAAAACCTGGACAAATTAAACCAAAACTACCTGCATGATCAGAAACTACCAACAGCAGATAAGTAGTCCAGTGGCAATCTGTCCAAATGAAATGGGTCTGATGGAAGGAGATGAGGAGAGCTTTGTTGAGCTGAGGCCACATTTCTGTGTTGTGAGGTAATTCCTCAGGTACTTTGTTACAGCAAAACGTGTCCAGTAAATGCACCCACAGTCCTAAAATTAATGTTTCTATCTCAGTAACAGCACAGATGTATGCCTTATTTTTTTCTCAAAATGAAGACTTCCTCTGTAAGTGAACTGTAACCAGCTGATAACATAACACTGACAGCTTTTAAATTCTTTATTATTAAAAGTTCTACCAACATAGTAAAATAAGTTATACATCTGGCCATCAAATTATACATTTGCTTTACAGTTCATTCTAAAGCAACAGCTTTGGGAAAATTATGGTGTTCCTGAAATGCTAGAAGCTAAATCTCTCTCCTTTTTCATCCATTTTTAAAATAATTTCCACAGGAAATGACATTTAAAAAAAATTGCCCCTTAAAAATCACCGCTCTATTTTTTTCCTTTTTTTTTTTTTTAAAGATCGACACAAATGAAAATCGTCTGGCATATAATGAACTGTTATTGCACAATAAGATGTTTAGAAAAGTGGCAACCCTTTCAATTAATATTGATTTCAGACACATAATGATACTGTAATTTAAGGACCATGTTTTTTAATAAACATAATTCCAGGTTTTTTTTTATTTTATAACTGAAATATGAAAATAATCATGACCTGTGTTTGGACTGGATCTGGTTTGTTAACGATTTGTTAACGTTTGTTAATGATGGGTCCAGAGTAACGGGGGTTCAAGTCCTCTGCCATAGCTGGTGGCATTTTTAAGGCTTTACCATCGCTGGCCTCGCTGAGTCCTGAGGGGCATCCTGCTTCACATGCAGGTCTTGCCCAGGGGCACTGTGTGCTCCTGCTGAGTTGAGGAGGGCATCAGGTGGGGCCTGACCATAAGCACCACCAGGATGTGCAGGATGGGGCGGGACACCTGGGGGCAGGTCCACTGGTGGGCTAGTGTGGTCACGTGGTCCTGGGAAGCGCATGTCAGGAGGGACGGGTGGACGTGGTCCAATAGGCGCACGGACACCTAAACAGGACAAATGAAAGAGGAAATATTAGGAATAACATACTATGGCTGAAAATGAATAAACAAATCTTTCCTTCTGAGATTTTTTTTTTTTTGGTATGTCTCCACTGAGGCACATTGATTCCAGGAAACAGTCACACTCTGACTATGCTACACCTGCAATATGATTTAGCATTTACCATCCTGTAACAATGGCCACACCAGCTACTCAGTAATCATGTGCTGAAAATAAAAGGCTGAACATACCATGTGGTGGAGGCATAGGGCCAAAGTGATGAGGCGGAGGGGGACGGAAATGTGGCGGTGGTGGACCCCGGGGATCAACAACATGGCCAGGGTCAGGCCTGGGGTGGAATGCATGTCCATTGCTGGGTCGAGGTCCAAACTCTCCTCCCATCGGTCCAGGCAGAGGCATACCTGGGTGTCCGTTAACTGGTAATGGAGGCCCATGAAGAGGAGGAGGTACGTTTGGAGGAGGAGGACCAGGCGGCAGGTGGTAGGGGCCGGGCCGTGGAGGTCTGTAAGGTCCAGGTGGTGGCAGACGGCCAGGGGGTCCAGGAGGGAGGAGCAGGTCATGGGGTCCAGGGCCGGGTGGGGGTCCTTGGACCATGGGGCCAGGTGAGTCCCTGATTGGAGATGCTAGGAAAGATCCAGGTCCCTGACAAAATACAGAGGGAGGCATAAAATCAGAAAATGAAATGTGCTGTGAATTCATGTGCACTCACTAGAATTTTCCTGTGAGTATAGATGCATTAAAATTTTAGTCATGCAGTGAGGAGATCCACAAACCACACAATTCACTCACAAAGTAAAGTGCATTTAGCCAGGGCTCAATCACATGACCAGTAACCACACACCATGATTCTTTGCAGGAAAAATAAACCCACTTTCACAAATACTTGACCTCTGACACACATACTTACTGCCACTTTTACAGACAAAAATATTCCCCAAAACACATTTTAGCTCAAGTTCAGTCTGGATGAAGAGAATCACTGCTTCTTTCAGTGCTGTGAGAACAAGTGAAACCGCACACTCAGCCCAAAACGTTCAGTCAGCCCCAGTGAAGCAAAATGCCTTAAATCTCTTCCCAAATCCAAATCTGGTTTCAGGGACAAGGGAGTGGAGTGCTTGCATACACGTCACACCGAGCACCTGAACTGGACAGCCTCGATACTCACTGGCTCTGGACTCTCTGTGGAGGCCTCAGCCTGAGCCTCTGCTTTAATCTGCGGATCTACTGCTTGTGTCTGTTTTAGAGCAAGGACATACACAATGGAAATGTAGGTAGGAGCTCTGTGTCTACAGATGGAAGCGGGGAAGGTATCGTATAAGTCTGATCTGATTAGAAAATGACTTACAGATCCATCCATGTTGGCGGGTGATGAACTGCGGGGGCCCATCATGTCTGAAAGAGGAAGAAAAAAAAAAACAATGCTAAGAGCAAATTAGAAGCTATGGTGCTTTTGAGATAGAGAGACCACAAAGGAGACATACCCATCCCAGAGATGTGTTTGTTTTCAGGGTAACGACCATGAGGATCTGATGGAGGTCGAGGACCTGAGGGGGCGACAAAAACAAGATGCAGTGAAGAATGAAAACCCCCAGGACTCTGTCAATAGCACGTTTCCAGGGAAAGACACACAGTTATAAGAAACAAAGAAAGAAGAAACAAAGTATGATGAGGGCAAAGACTGGTCACCTGTACTCCATGAAGAAAACTTTAAGAAGAATGAAGCATTCTGGATGAGTTTAAAGCCCCAGAAAAACTTGGTTTCAAATTTAATTCTTTTTAATTCACAACTAATAAACATCAATCAAAATCTATATGAAAAATCTGACGATCTGATTCATTAAGACTGTTGATGTGCAGGACCTTGTTGCTCACAGCAAGAAGCTATTTGAGAAAATGTTTCCAGGGCCTTTAAACATGCAAACAGTAAATTTCATTTCAACTGCAAAATAAGAAAAGTGCTTCTAAATGGATCAACTAAAAAATTCAGAGCAAGAACAGGACAAAGATTTGAGGACAAAGGTATCAGGAAGGTGCAGAATGCAGAACACACTGAGAAGAAATAAAAGGAAGAACTGGGGGTGAAAGAGCTGAAAAGAATAAAGTCGGGGGTGAAAAAAAGAGAAAGATTAAAGGACACAAGGTTGTAGCAGAGGGATGATGTCCGATTCTGGTCAAAATTGAATAGGGTGAAGTAATCCACAAGGACTCACCATACGGATCAATTCTTCGCCCCACAGGGGCAGAAGGAGGGCGCCTGGGACCCTCTATCATTATTGGAGGGGATGGTGCACCCCCACTCACAGGTGAGGGCCCATATGAGTCACCTGTTATGATCAAACCATCCATTTACTAAAGGAAAAGAAACAGCTAGCAGTACATCACAGGAAGAGGTCCTCATTCAGGTTCTCAGAGCGTCGAAGTACATTGAAATGACAAACGTGCAACCACAACAAATGTGACAGTTTGAATCCTCTCTATCATTTAGTAAAAACAAAATACATGAAAAAAAACTAAAGAGTTTTATTAGAAAACAGCATCGTGTTTCCCAAAGCTCGGCAGGTCGGGAACTGTCCAAAAAAAAAAAAAAAAAATAGCAAGCTAAGCATGAGGTCTGTTTACCTTGGCGAGGGCCTGAAGGTTGTCCAGAGTTTGGTCTGAAGAGAGGAGCACGACGCTCATTCAGTTGGGAGGTTAGTACAGCCAGCCTGTGAAAGACAACTCATGGTTAAATGCTGCTAAATATATTTAGTTTAGAAACAGAAAAGAAACAGAAAAAAAATCCCAAACCCTCACATTTGAGATGCTGTCACCAGTCAATATTTAGTGATTTCGCTAAAAATATGAAACTTTCTGCCAACACTTACTTTTCGCGGAGCTTTGATGATTCAAGCTTCTCTTGATTCAGAGCTCTCTCTGCATTACGAGCATTCACCTGGGGACAAAATGGAGCATTAGTGAGGAACAGGCCTGAGCTTATTATTAATCAGGCTTTAATATCCATGTGTAGTATTTTGGTGTTTGTGAAAAAACTGTGCCATTCACTGCAACATACCCAGTTTGAGTGAGTTTTGTTTTCCTGTTCTTTTATCTAAAAAAGAAAAAAAAAGCCATTCAGTGAGATTTAAGTAAAACCTTTCTCTGCACTCTGTACTTGTTTCAACATTAATATAACAACAGTCTACCTGCTCTTTGTAGACTTCCTCTGTCTTCTTCATCTGCTCCTCCATTTCATTAATGCGCTGCCTTAAGACTTTAACCTGCTCCTCTGCCTCAACAGCTTTTCCTCCCACCTCAGACAGCATACTCTCTTTGCTGCGTCGCTCCAGCTCCTCCTTCGTTAATCTCCTGTGAAGCCACAGAAACACACTCCTTTGATCAACGGCAAGACAGGGCTCATAAACACCTTCTCCATTTCAAAGACATGTTGGTGTTTTTATTCATGAGATGTGTGACTGGATTTCAGCAAGTCAAATTTACATTAATTAAAAAACAAAACAAAACAAAAACTTCCAATACTGGAAATCATAAGAACTATTTACACATTCAAAGACACATACCGGCAGGGTACATGTGGCAACATTATCTCCAATGTGTATTAACACTAGTGAATGAGTGCTGCAGGCTTCACTTACTGCTGTAGAGCATTTTCCTTCTGTTGATACATTTCAACCATGATTTCATTTTTCTGCTGAAGGATCTTGAACTGGTTTTCAACATGGCTCTTGTCGCTTTTAAGGGTTGCAATTTCATGTTCCAGCTCCTGGTGTTGTTCTGTTAGAAAATACAGCAACATGCTTAGTGAGAGGCAGGGAGAAAGTCCTACACATTTATGCTTTTTTTTTTTTTTTTTGGACAAAAACCTCGAATTTTTCCTGAAAAGAAACATGACCAACACACCTTCCAGCGCCTTTCTAGCCTTTTCTTCATTCAGCAGTTTAGTCATGAAGCGATCTCGCTCTTCTTCAACTACTGAGAGAGTGGTCTGGGCCTATAAATAAATATTGTAAACGACACCTTAAAAAAACAGAAGCTACTTAAGACTTTGAACCAGCAGTAATAACATCTGTCTTCCAGGCAATAACTACAGTGAGTTTTAATCGTTATCTTGACATCTTACCCGAGAAACGTCCATCATCTGTTTGATCCTGTTCTTTATGGCTGTCTTCTTATCTGTAAAAGACACATTTGGTTTTCAGATGAACACAACATAATGTGGACTACATGTCTGCAGCAGCCCTTCAAAGATTAATGATTCTGTTTGAAGGGTATTATTCTTTTTCCAAAACTAGCGGCAGAGTTGGACTTACCAGGTGCTATTTCACCATTGGCTAAAACTTTGGTGTCAGCTTTTTGTAGATCACAAGCATCTAAGTCTGCCAGAAGTTCAGACAGCACCTGCCAGGAGACATTTTTTTTGAGGAGTGAGACACTAATTTGATGGGAGTTAAGGACTAAAATGCACCGGGAAAAACTGTGACAGTAGCAGAGAAAAAAACAAAACAAAAAGCCCCCCAAAACAGACTGACCTCTACGTTGTGATCTTTAAGCACCACAGAGTCCTCCAGCTCTTTCTGGGACTTTTGATAACACTTTATCTGCTCGCTCAGCTCCGTGTGTTTGTCCTCCCAGCTCTTAATGGTAGCCTTGAGCTGTACGAATTGACAAGATCAGGAGAATGAGTCAGGAAAACAGTTTTTTCCTTAATGATCCAGCTTTAGTTATCTAAAGCAATGATCCAGCTTTAGTTATCTAAAGCTGGATCATTAAGGAACAAACTGTTTTGTTGACTTCATTTACAAGCAACAGAGAATTAACCTCTTTGTGAAACACAAAATGTAAAAAGTCATAAAAATGTATTTACTTACAATAATAAATATACTTCTTTACAAAATCAGACTAACATGCTAATCAAATTAGCAGGTTTCATTGATGACAAAACGTTTAAAAAAAACAAACAAAAAACCTTCAGGTCGTCTCACCGTTTTGTTCTCTTCTTTTAGTGCTGCATACTCTTTCTCAAGACATTTGTGCTGAACATTTCGGGCGTCTTCACGAATTTTGGCCTCGTCCAGGAGAATAGTAGTCTGTGAAACAGTTTATTAGATACAATCAAACAAAAAGCTTAAAATAATCCTAAAGATTCTTGCAACGTGATAAAGATTATGCAAGGATTTGTACCTTAGCGAGTGCTTCCTGAAACTTTTTCCTGCTGAGCTGCAGCTTCTCGGTTGACTTCTCCAGTTTCTCAATCTGTTAAAAGAAACCATTTAACATCATGAATCTCAAAGGATGGTTTAAAGTAACAACAGCTAGGAAAAAAAAGAAAAGTTTAAACAGTTACCCTGGTTTCATTTTCCATAGAGTTCGCCCGCTCTTCTTCAAGTAGTGTTGCATATCTGTTCTTTTCCTTGGCTATCTGCTCATTTCGTGATTCTGCCTCTAAAACCTTACTCTGCGAAAACATAACGAGGGAAACGTCACTGACAGTCCTTAACAAATGAGAAGACACAGAACATTCATAAGCCACTTGCAGCAGGTTAACTTCCTCATTCTTTAAAGCTCATTGTAAAATAAAATCACTCAGACGTCACACAAGCAAATGTATGAAAACAAAAGCAAAACAATCTTAACTGCTTAGAGCTTACCTCCAGGTCTTTCATTCTTTTCATTGTACAACTAACAGTTTCCTTTGACTGCTTTTGATTTTCTCTCAGTTGTTCAGTCTTTAAGAAGAAGGAAAAAACAATTAAAAAGATCCCAAAATAATACCCTTGCAAAGTAGCCCATAGATATTTGATCACATCTTCCTTGTAGCTCACCTGCTTCTGGAGTTCAGACATCTTTGTGAAAGCATCATTCTTTTCTTTTTTGAGTGCCTGGATTTGCTCTGTGAGCCGTTTTTCATCCACTTTTTACACAAAAGTGAAACACAAAGCACACCATCAGTTCAGTTTTACACCTCTGCATTATATGCATGTAACATGGAAAAAAACAAAAAAACCAGTGAACACTCACCAATGTATTCTCTCTTCTTTACCTAAAAAGATTTAGAAAAGCAATAAGCATAAGCAATGTTAACAGTGTTTAAGAGTTATCCAGATGAAGAAAATATTTCAAACCCAAACCCTCAGGTGCATAATCCCAGTCGGAAACAACCCAATTAAACCTCATAAAAACCTAATTAAATATAAGTTAACGCCATACTATTAATGTTTTTTCTTCATTGTTGGCAAATCACAACATAATCTGAGCAGAGATGAGAGCAGTAATATCACAACACTTACTGCCAAAACAGTCCTCCAGAAGAAAAGGGTGAAGGTCACTACCCCAACAAAAGCAGTGACGACCACTGCTTGCCAAGGACAGCCATACAAGGTTTCCCCTGGCTTCCACTCTTCTGGCAGGAGTGAAATCATCTGAAGACACAGAACCAATACCACAATGTTTAGATATAACAGCAGGAAGAATAAAACAAAAGTGGTTAAAAATAGTTAATGCAAAACACATTGGTATGTCAAACAAATGAGCAGGAAGAAAAATCCTTGTCATCATTATTACCATGATTAGAAGAAAGGTTATCAAGATATCAGAGAATTACCATAAAATAAACTGCATGCACCAACCAATGACCTATGCCACAACCAGGAGTGCTGAAATCTCTGTTTGCTAGCAATAAACACAATAGCCTGTTCCAGGGGTACAAAAAGGCAGAAGTTGCAAGACTAATCAGCTCTTTTGCAAGTTTCCTGCAACTACCACAATCACTACTACATCGAAAGTATTAATGAGCGTATTAGAAGGGGTTGCTGTTGCAGTGTTTCAGCAGGGCAGGAAACCAATTTCTGCATTCACCTGCAACTTCCCAATTCAGACACCAGCAATTTACAACCACAAGCCAGATGTGCTTCAGTTTTAAGTTTAACAACTCAATTTGCAATGGTTGTTTGCTACCACCAGGCTAAAGTATTACAGACTCATATTAATAATCAAAATGGACCATATGTTTACCACAGACTCACTGATGACGGTTTTCATTACTGTCCAATCATGAGCTCTGCATATCACCCCAAGCACAAAGAAACCTTTGAACTGAGCATGTGGCAGCTCAGAGAGGAACAAACACACACTCTACGGCTCTAATGACATACAGGGATTACAAAATAAATTAATACACCACATTGGCAGGAAGGATTTTCACGTTCTCTTTAGCCTTTTGAGCCAGTTGCATTTCAAAAGTCTTTTTGTTCGGTATAGCAATGCACAAAGGCAGGACTGTAACCATGCTGTGTTTGAGAACAATCAAACTCTAATCTACACAGAAAACAAGTTATAAAAGACCACTGTGGGAGTAGGAGACCCCGTGACAATCAACTTCAGTTGTTACCAAGACAAGTTTGGTGAGTAAATTCTGAAGTTGTTGAAGTTTAAGTCAATATGCATAAGCCATATGCTCATTAACACGTCAGCACGCCATGACAGCATAATAAATACCTGACATGCGGACCAGATAAGCTCTGTTTTTCACTTACATGTTGGAGCTCCTTTAGAAACAACATGTAAACATGTTCCGGCTCCATTACAGGTCGGGGTGATGTATCACTCTCCATGTCAGTGTTCAAAACAAAAACGGAACTAGCCCAAGTACCGCTATGCTTGTTTGACAGCTTATTAGCTAGCTTGCTAACACGTTAGCTGCACTCAAGCGCAAGCTACCGTTAAGCTAACGTTAGTCGTTAAAGCTTTGCCGTGTCTGAAAAATAAAAACACGCTGTTGACAAACGCTGACAACGTTTGATAGTCGAGACAGGTGGTAAATATCACTTGGCAACAACAGCCGGCTAACGGGAATTACGGATGAGACGTCGAATCCCATTCACCCCCCGAGAATAAAAACTGGAGTCGTTAGCCGAGCTGTAGGCTTAAGTATGTATAACAGCGTAACTGCAAACAGCGACTAAAGCTAAATTAATCTGACAGCCCGGTGTCTATCTTACGTCTACGTCTTATTATCTGCCTTTCCATGCCGAAAAGAGGCCCACCGGTTGTGCTAGTAGCCAGCTCATCACCGGCTGTGTTGAACTTCAGCCTACAGTCAACAAGACAAGGGGAGGGCCGTGCGACGTTCATGAAACATCGGAAATATGACATTTCATACAGAACTTCAATTTGAAATATTTAAATTTATGTCACCCGTGAAATTCTTTAAGAGGAACAGGAAGACAGTACTATGTGACAACCAGTGACGAAGAAGCACATCCAAGGCCAGTGAAGTGAGGCTTGTAGTTCATTATTTAGTTTAATTATTTGGGAGTGTTGGCTGTTCACTTCTACTGTTAAGAAAAATAATAATACTTGTTAAAACAGTAATTATTACACCAAACTGGTGCCAGTGGTGTGTGTGGGCATATCAATACACAAAATACAGAGTTGGATATAATAACACGTATGTTATCTTTTATCTTCCTGAATTCCTCCAAAGAAACGCTCATTGTGTTTTTGTTTATTTTCTTGCTAGCTAATTACAACAGCACTAGGAACACAGCACAGGTCAAGCTGGTAATGTTGGACTAATGACTTACTTTTATTCAAAATCAGTGTCCTACTGTTGTGAATAGGATACTGTGAATTTATATAATTACTTTGCTTCTTTTGCCAACTAATTTTGTTTCCACATATTCTGTGGTCTAGTATTAGTGCAAGGCCTGGTGGTTGGGTACCACTAACAAAAAAATCAAAAAATCAATAATCCTTCTTCTGCATTATTGATTTTGAGGATTGAAATGTTTCAAATGTAAGGTACACAACACACAACAAAAGCAGTGAAGCTGATGGAGCCAGTATACACTCTGTATAGTGTATACCATAGCTTAGAATTCTTACACTTACCACAGTGGTCCATTCTATAGTTTTATTGTTGATGATCGAAAGGATGCAGCCCATGTAAACAATTCCAGTTGAGAATAATCCCACTTCTTCTTCTTCTTCTGCTTCTTCGGGAATTTCAGACACTGGTTCCAGTGACTCCAAAGATCCTGGAGAAACAAAAATGAACATAATTGTAGGTGAGGGATTGGCAAAAAAGAAATGACTGTCTGACTTTGAAAAAATTCTGCAATCATACCTGAGAGCGAGTGCTCCACCTCGACACCAAGGCCCATTTCTAGAGGATTTTCCAGAGTGGCTTGTGGGACCTTCTGTATCTCATCTGATACACTGAATCCCGGCTGATTGTCTTTGTTTTTATTAAAGTGCCCGCTATCCCCCTCGACACTGACATCTGGTCCAGTGTGCACTTCATCCAAAACATTCTGCTCCTCTTCAGTCTCTGCCGGCCTTTCCTCATGATCTGTTACTGTGACATTGTCTTCACTCTCAGTCTCAGGGACGCTGTCAATCTTGTCTTCTTCAACAATATAGGGCATTTCCTCTTCAACATTCAATTCATGTTCATCTAGAATGAAGAGATTGAAAAAGACAACAGCATTAAGGTGTTATTCAGATAAGTAGTTTTGCAGGTACATTTGAAACATCCTGGTTAGAAAGGAATATATTTGAGGAAGGAGCATTAAGAGAGGTGTGTCCTTGTTTACATTCACACATAATGAATCTAGCAACAGAAGGTGTGGTCGTCTATTGCTTTGTCAGAAGTGTGGTATTTGCCAAAACTGAGGTCAGTGTAATCCTCCTTAAAGTGAAACAAACATTGAAATGTAAGGTTAGCAGTATTAGGACCTAAACAATCATCGACTGAGGCGAATTTAAATGTACTATGTAATTGAGCTGTACAACACATAGGCCACTTGACCAATTCTGAAAAGTGCACAGAGCCTGAAAAAAAACACACAAGCTGATTACAATTTAATAGATTATGCCAAACAAGTAGGGTGAGAGTTCTAAAGTCAAAAAGGGTGAGGTATCAAATAGCTGGTGCAATCATCTTCACTGGCTGTACACCCCAGCACATATGCATATATGTGTATCTTGTGGTTCTAGCAAAGGCTGCAATTCACTGCTGGCAGGGAAGTGTAATTCTTTCACAAATGGTCACTGAAGACACTTTCAGCTGATAGGTGTGAACTGTAGTCCCTTTTTACTGGATGAGGACACAATCTGAATATATCTGGAAACAAGATACGTATCTGAAAAGGGCCTGAAAGGAGAATTCATGGCTGCATATTTGCTATGGCACAGTATCAAATTCCACACTGACTTTATCTGTGGATCATAAGCTGATAGAACATACCTGTCTGTGAAAGGCTTTTATCAGTTGTTAAAATAGAATACACATGGGTAAATCAGTCTGACTCCACCAATCACAATCAATCAAGAACCAGTCAATCCTTGCAACCCTAATCTATACCACATACTAACTTAATATAACAAAATAATAAAAACCAGACCTACCCTGGTCAATATCTGATGCTTTTTCTGTTGCTAAAGGCGTACTGTCACTGGCTGTTGAATACTTCTGACGAAGGCTGAATGCAAGCTCCTGGAAGTCATCCAGTATTTCAGTCTCCTCGTCTAAACTGCTTGTGTCCATATGGGGGTCATAATCATGTTTTGTGTTACGGCTGTCCATCATCTTCTCGATCTTGTCCAAGATAGTGTTTTCAGAGGCTTCCAGGATGCCCTCGAGTGCATTTTCAATGTCTTGCGTGGTGCCTGTGTGTGACAGACGGGTAGCCTGCAACTCCGTGTCCAGATCAGAGAACATGGCCTCCACTTTGAAGAGATTTTTGAGACCCAGAAGACTCTGTACCCGCTCCATGTCTGTCTCCGTGAAGTGGTCTCTCAGTAGAGTCAGTCTCATCACGCTATCGCTGTATTCTGGCTCTGGAGTCGTCGCAGTGGACAGACTTTCAGTTTCAAGTGAGGGTTTGTCAGAGTCTGTGTTGTCTGATTGTGCAAATGAAAGCGCATTTTCATCTTCAAGTAATTCTTCTTTCTCATCAACGTTTTCTTCCTCCAGCTCTGCATTGTTCTCATCTTCCCTCTCCTTTGTATGTAGCTCCTCTTGAGTCTCTGGTTCTTCGACTGAAAAATCTGGCTGACTGTTGTTATTCTCCAAATCTCTCATCAAATGGTCATGTATCTGACTAGGCAGGCGGTCATCTACTGTCTTTCCTTCATCTTGGACATCTAGATCCCTTGACTGCTTCTCTTCAGTGGACAGGTCCTGGTGTGTTTCAGTTTCAGTACTGAATAACTCTTTATCAGTCACTGTCTTGTTTTCTTCTAACACATTGTCTAAATCCTGTCCAACCTCCATTGCAATGCCACTGTCCCGTGTATCTGCATAACCATCACTGACCACGGACTCTTTGGACACCTCCTCCTCTTCCTCTTCTTTGGGCTCAGTGGGCTCTTCTGCTGTTTTAATATCTGATTTTTCAGCTCCAGGAATGGCATAAGTATCATTTAGTGATACCGGATCCACTGATATTGTACTTGCTTCTGTTTGATGGTGCATCTGTGGTGTATCATCTGAGGGTTGTAATGTCTCATCCCAGGCTTCTTCATGTCCGATCACTTCTCCATCGCTGTCATCATCATCATCATCACGATCAAACAGAAGTCTCTCAGAATCACTGACTGTTTCTTTATTATCTGTTTGTATGGAGCTGTAATCAGGGGGCTCCTGAAGAACAGACTCCCTGTTTTCTGGTTCTTTTAGTGTTTCCGGCTCTGTTGCTGGTTCTTCTACAACTCTTTTTGCTTCCTCGATAATCTGAGGAGCTTCTGCAGCAGCTTCTTCCTCCTCATCCTCATCATCTTCCTCTGAACTAAAATCTTGCGCTGTCGTCTCTCCCCCGGTGACAACTGAAAACACTGCATCTCCAAATGATGTCCACATGTTCTTCTCCTCTGCAGTTTGTGGTTTATCATCATGTGTTATAGGAGGAGCTTCCTGCTGTTTGAGGAAATCAGATGTTGGAGAGGTCACGGGTTCTTTGGAGAAAGACGGTAACGGAGTTTCTTCTATAACATCAATGTGGTCTTCAGGGTGATTTTCCTCATCCTCGCTTTCCTCCTCTTCATAAGGTGTAACTTTCTTGGTGATTTCGTCATTGGTGGTGACGGCATCAAAAGTTGATCCAAAGGAAGTTTTCAACTCAGGGATTTGCACTCCTTCAGAAATCGAGACCGATTCCTTTTGTGAAACAAACTCATCTTTGGGCACAGATTCCACTTCAGATATTGTGGGTGTGTCTTTGGTTTCATTCCCCTCTGACACAACATTTTCAAGAACAGACTCCATTGCGTTTTTCTGCTCAACTTCTTCAGCTCTTTCAGGAACATCAGGTGTAGTTGCTGTATCAGACTCTACTACTTCTGTAGAGGGCGATTCTTTTGGCACATCACGCTCAGGCAAAGAGGCACTTTGATCATCTGGGACTTTATTAAGATCCTCTAGTTTATCTTGATGTTGAATTTGTTTTTCACTGTCAGTCCCTTCAGATGGCTGTGTTTCTTTCTGAGTGCTCTCTATCACTTGGCTTTGGTCAGATGTCCCATTGTTGTCACTGTCATTTTCCTCCACTGAAAAGCTTAAGAGTGAATCTATGTCGTAATTGTCAAACTTATCAAATCCAGTGTCAAAACAGACAAAATCTGTTTCCTGAAAAGAAGACAAAAAAATAAAATTATAAGAAATATGCATGGGAATTTTTAAGTGCTATGTTGATAGTTTGAAAGCCTCGTTGTATTTTAGATTGTATTTTTACATGTCAAATTAATTCAGTTAGTCAGCAGCATATTTTTATACCTCTGCTGGAACTTCAAGCTCTTGGTCAGTATAAAGGTGGTTGACTGCAAGAAGATCTTTTGGGAAATAGCCAAAGTTACTCCCAACCTATGGACAGAAACAAGAG
The DNA here is from genome assembly GCA_037833715.1 of Toxotes lorentzi. Lineage (NCBI taxonomy): Eukaryota > Metazoa > Chordata > Actinopteri > Toxotidae > Toxotes > Toxotes lorentzi. Next base: position 6,239,688 of record JBBMJY010000011.1, read on the forward strand.
ACCATGTTGAGGATTACAGCTACAAAGGCCAAACGAGATGTTATCCAGAACTTATTAGCCACTTATACTTACACTTCCGGCCCACAGATCAGTCCTCCTACCCGCTAGTTTGTAGTATACATAGATGGTTTCTGATTTCTTAAATGTCAGGAACCGACAATCTGGTCCCGTGAAATCTCGCACTGCTTTCCCCCGACAAAGAAGTACTGAGAAAGCAAAATGTGAAGAAAACAGTAACCATTACTTTTCACATACTGCTAAATTCAAGAATGCAAAAGTTCAAACTGGCAGCAGCTTTTCCAAGATGCTTTCACACAATACTGTAGGTTTGCAACTAATGATTATTTTCATTATTCATTTGCCCCTCAAAATTGTCCTTCATTATAAAAGGAGGATCAAAGTAACTGATTTACTTTAGCCTTTCTCACTGGCTGTGTTGCATTGTCGTTTTATGTGTTAATGTGCCTCACCTTTATTGTTTTATGACTCAAAACTAACTTTCCCTGATGATATGTAAACATGATAATTTCTTATCACTTTAACCAGCAGTTTTGGGCTGTGGTTAACACTTAGGTGATATTTTCGGGTGCTTAGCCCTGTAACTGTCCCCTCGGGCATGGCCTCTGGTAGTTTAAATGTAAAGACAACATGTGCTAACAGTAACAGTTACTCTGGATTCTCTAACAGTTCGTCCTTTAATGTTACATTTAACGAGTTTGCTAAGCTAGTAACACGGTCTGGTGTAGTCTGTGTCAATTATCGTTAACAAGATGAAATATAAAAACCAAAGCTTGTGTAACTAGCTGCAGAGCTAGCACGCCTTGTACTTCAGTGTTAACTATTGTTCGTCCAGGTGCTACATTTACATTAACACAGCTTTAGCCCAAGCCGGCAAGCGGCTAATTAGCTGCTAGCACTAGCTTCCCACTATCCACCTAGCCAGGCAGGCCCGAGCTGCCAGGCAACCGGCCAACACTGGCTGCGTCTGAACGAATACGCTTCCCGAGCTAACGACTAATGTTAGCATTGGCTCGCCTTGTTTAAAATGTGCAGCGCACAGCTACACAAAGCATCAGAACCACGGCAGCAGGTTATCCAGGTGGCACATATCGACTGGCAACAGGTCAAGAGATAAGCCACAGTTTATGGCTAGCTGTTGTATCGGGATGGAGGGGAAGATGCATCCTTGAAGTCCTGATAAGCTTCTCAACAAGCCAGTAAACTTACGGCTGCACTCCTGATCGGCGCATCTTTTCAGGTCGGAAAACCTCTTTTCCAAGGCTGCGGTTGAAATAAAATTGAATAAAAGTAATAAAAAGCCTTGTCGGTAAAAGTGTTTTGCTGCCATGCTGGCAGTTGCGTTGACGGTCTCGACTCAGCTGCTGGAGCATGAGCACTGCGCTGGAGGAGCCGACACGTCAGCACACCAGATCCGGCTGGGTGTAGGCACGGATAGGTTTTCACAGGATGTTCGGTCTGGATGGGGGTGCTTCAGGTGACTGTGGGAAACAGCCTCAAATAGGCGGGGCGACATAAGAGAAACCGGACAAGATCTCAGCCTCCTTGTTCAGTATGTGCACTGTCCTCTGGAGTAATCCTACACTACAGCGAGGACGTCTACATTAAAATGAACGAAAACAAATAAGGAAGAGATTGAAAACCCGTTTTTCCTTATCATACGTATTTGCATAATCACACAGAGGCGTTTGGTGCTTGGCAATGTCCTGCACTCTTCCTCCTCCTCCTCCCTAGAGCCCCTGCAGTGTAAAGATCCTAGACAGCCAAAGAAATATTTAATGAAAGAAAGAAAAATAGAAAATAAATAGGCTAGCCATCTTTTTGTGATCGTAAAGTATAGCGAATAGACACGTTACCCCCCAGGAAAAGCTATAAATCCAAAAGTTAAAGGACCAATATTTACCCACCAAATAAAGCCAGTGTCAATGCAATCATCCCCACTCCAAATTTAGCATTGTGAAAAACTGAGATAAGTGTCATGTCATCAAATACATAAAATGTTTGCACACAGCAAATATCCAAATCATAGCTTAAATCTCAACATAAGATGAACTGAATTGATCCCATTACCCAAAAAAATGATCAGGGGAAATGATTGTATGACCCCAAATATACAACCAGAGTCATAAAGAGCTATCTTCAGAGTCAAGAAGAACAAAAAGTCCTTGAAACAGATGGTCTGCCCCCGACAGAGCCCTGATCTCAACATCATGTCCGAGTCCGCCTGGGATCACATGTCGAAACAGGAGACACTGAGACAACCTAAATCCACAAGTTCTCTAAGATGTTTGTAACAACCTACCTGCCAAATACCTGGGAAGATTTGTTTTAAGTTTACTGCACTTTGTATTAAGTTAACTGATAAATAAAAACTATTTCCAAGCACACGGCACGGCAGTTTCTTTCTCATAATCAAAATGAAGACTTATGCGAGTCATTGGAACACACTGTGCAAACTGCAAAAGAGAGAAGTAAGTTCATTCACAACTGTACAAACATGTCCAGTAAATGAAACAAGAGTGCTGGGCTGAAAAACTGCACTTCAGTTCAAGGCAGCAAAACGTAGTGGTTCGTTGCTCCGCCCTCTCTGCTGCATCAACCAATAGCAGCGCAGTTTCTATTGCTACTTCCGTAGCCGCTCAACGGAAAGCATGGTAGAGTGTTAGTAAACTGCACACTTTTAGCAGGGACTTGAGCGTTTGTTCACTTAATCAAATTTAGCATCGGCACATTGGCCAGCAAAACATCCGAGTAACGTCACTGCTCAGAAGGTAGGAACGGAGTTTAGTGTAGAAGTGCTAGTTTCTGGTTACTACTGTTTGTACTGGTTGTGGTCTGTCAATGTGTGTTTACTATTACACTTTAGTTACAGAGCAGTTAGCCAAAGCTAACTGCCAGTATCAGGTCTGGATATTGTGTTACTTGAAACAAGCTGCGGGTTTTCAGGGGATTAATGTGAGCAGTAAACCTCTGCAAGATGTTCATTTGTGCTGTGGTTGCCCTCTGACCTCTTTCCCACCTTTTCTCTGCAGCTAACTTAATGTTTTGTAAGTAAAGGCTCTTTGTGCTCCTATAGGTGGAAGTCATACACCACCCATTTGACCAAGTGATAACAGGGAACTGTCTTACCTGGATCTGACTGCTGTGCAGATTATGGATGACTTGGAGAGAGACCTGGGGCTTCATCAAGACTTGGAGGATGACAACGACTCTTCAGACAGCAATTCTGCAAAAGGAGGGAAAAGGTCCAAGCTCCCTCTGGTTAATCCCACGTGTGCAGGTGAGTTGTACAGTATGTACCTACATTCATAGTTCTGCTGACGAAGTGGAGCCAATTAGAACTAGACCGATAAATTGTCTGGGATAATAATGTGTTTATTATTAGCTATTAGGTAAATATGTTTTTTTTTCTTTTAGAGACACCAAAGGAAACTGGGTTTCACCAGAGTACCAGGATCTGTCTGGAGCAGATCAGAGAAGCTATGCTGCATCATAGATGGCAAGAGGCAGCAGAATATATGGCATGTTACTCCCAAATGTTAGAAGACCCAACCCAAGGCACCACACAGCAGTACAAAGAGGTATGTTTGTTTTTGTAGTTGATTTTGTGTCCATATATCCAGTGACCAGCCCATACGAACATATAAGACACAAAACACACAAATCCCTACACATAATTCTACACTACAGAAGGAATTTCCCGATAGAGATTTATAGATATATGAATAAATTATCTGCATCCTTGATATTAACATTCTCTCTGTAGCTTATTTGGAGACTCAGCACTGAGATACTTCATCATCTCCCCAACTCAAAGCTGGAAGACTACAACAACATCTATGAACGAATGAAACATTCAGGAGTAAAGCATTATCTGATGGTACGTTAGCTAATAGACTTGACTACACAGTGCACAGTTTTCATGCTGTTGTTACTTTGCTGAGTCACATTTGTGACCCGTTTCTTTGCGGCTCTAGATCAGTCTGGAACATTCCTTCCACCTGCTGCTCCATGGTCACATTGAAGATGCGAAGCGTCAGCTGTCTGTTGCTGAAAGTTGGAGGCATGGGAGGGAGTCAGCAGCTCAGTATCAGAAGACTAAACTGATCCAGGCCTACAGGAGCCTGCTGGATTATATGATCTGGTGTGACAAAAAGTTCACATACTCCAACACCGGTAAGGCAATACACAACTCAACACCCCAAAGCATCTATTATTTATTTGTATCAGTTACATTGGCACACTGCAAGCTGTTGTGTGGTGTCAGACTGCCACCTACAGGGCAGACCCAGTAACTGCACATAAATTAGTGGAACCAAAGAGTTGACATGGAAAAATGTATTTGTGTGTGTACAGACCTGCCACTTAATGTCCTCTGATGAGATTTAAGGTTTTTAAAAAAGCCTCTCTATTATTTGTCTCAAACCAGATGCAAACTACTCCTTTTTATTTGTGTGATGTTTGGGTGCTTCTTTTTAGACCATCCCGACTCTGGTGACAACCAAGAGATGCATAACTACTTCAGACAGGCCTCTGTGAATCTTAAGGAGATTTTAAAAAATCCTGGTGTTTGGGATCCCTTCATACTGAGTTATGTTGAGGTAAGTACACATTCCCGCATTTAACTAAAAATAAATAAATAAATAAATATATATATATATACGTTTTTAATATCATGAGATGAAACAGAACAGACTAGAGCTGCAACAGTTCGTCATTTGATTGAACATTAATCACAACAATCTCAATAATTGATTTTTGTTTCTCGTTTCATACCCTTGTATTAAGAATGTACCTTTTTCTCTTTCACGTTTTCAAATGTTCTTGTCAGGCTAGCCATTGTTCAGTGTGGGGAACTATCCATACTTACTGTGCAAGCTTTGTTTTCTTCTGGCAGATGCTGGAGTTCTATGAGGATCACAAGGAGGCTCTGAAAGTCCTGAATGACTACGCCTATGATAGCAGTTTTCCGCCCAATCCCAATGCGCACGTTTATCTCTATCAGTTCTTAAAGCGGCATGATACTTCTGAGAGGAAACTAATGAAAGTGTTGAAGGTGAATATTAAAAGTAGCCAGTACATTATTGAAGTATTACTTTGTTTTGTCATAAATTACACTTAAAATTGTATTTATATAATGCTTTTATTTTTTAGTTTGAGATATGAAACTGTAATAATCCCCATGAAACTGCATACAATTTTGATATCAACTAGAAGATAGATCCTGCCTGCACAAACAACACAGTTACTAATGCATCTTTAAAATTTTACTTCCTTATGCCGTAGCTCCTCCAAGTTTTAGTCCCAAGTCATGAGTTGATGTTGGAGTACAGCTCTCTTCTGCTTCAGTCAGGTAAAAGCAAATGAACATTAAATGTCCACCAGATAATTAAGGATACACAGAACTGAAGTTATTCAAATTAATGTAAAGAAAAGTTAAATTTCAGTCTTCATTGAACAAGCAATGACTTTATTTGTGTATTAGCCTCTCAGTTTTGACAGTACTAAACAGGCAACATCGAGTTAATTTTATTGTCTCGTTTTGAAATATTTGTCACGTCTCCCAGTAACATTTTCTCTTTTCCGTAGTATCCATTATTGATGTGTTTTTTTTTTCCCAGAGAAAAAAAGTGATATCCAAAAAGCTTTAGGAGTCGTTTTAGAAATGCTGGACTTCGCCTGCTGGAGGAGCAGCCTAGACGTGTGGAAGTGTTTAAGGGCCATTATTCAGAAATTACAGTTACAGTACGTTTAAAAAAAAGTTCGGAAAATTAGAAGTTATATATATGAGAGATTACAGTTTTTTGTTGTTTGTTGAAGCATGTTGTTTTGCACATTTGCATATTAAAACAGAGAAGACTGGAAGGAGGTTGTTCTTGAAAAAATGGCTGAGAGAAAAGACTGGTGGCCTGCGCTGCACTTCACAAGCTTCCACGCCAGTAAAGACTCTGAGGAGAACCCAGAGCTGATGGAGGTGAAGGCATCGCTGGTAAAAGTCCTCTGTCCTGGTAAGTAATTGGCAACAGCTGTAGTGATTTTATGAATAGCGTAAGTAATTTCTTAAGCAAAAATGCCAAAAATGTGTGTATTAGTTAAGGTTTTAATAAAGTTTTCTCTTACCCCCAAAAAATCCTGTGGTTTGTAAATATTTTGAGATGCATACCGATGCTAACAGCAGCAGCATTGTGCAGGATTTTCTTGCCTCTGCGACACTGACATAGTCTGAAACCAGCTGTCTTTCTTTCTTTCTGTCTTTTCTTACAGACCTAGTTCTTAAGTACACTGCTGGAGGGGTAACCAATGGAGAGTGGACTTGAGAGAAGATCACAAAGAGATTATCAAACTGTGTCTTCACAATTCACAGTCAAGAACAGGTTTGAGACGCTTTTGGGAAATACCTGAAAAACCCTGGCAAAGAGCCTATGTCAGTAAGATTTATTTTAAGGTGATAAAATATTCTTAACTTGAGGTTCACTGACACACAGGTCTGTGTTTCCAAGGTCAAAATCCTCCATGTTCTTTTCTTTTTGTAAACATTTTTGATTGTGCCATGAGCTTTATCATGAAGGCACAAGCTCCATCATCCACTATGAGGAGCTCTTGTTCTGTGTATTTACAGTGAGTATCTGCAGGATATGACCACCGAATTTTGACGGAAACTGAGTGTAGCTCTGAATCAGTGTTCAGGTTGGTTTCATGGTTTCTGTGAACGTTTTAATGAGAGCACATTCTCATTCTGCCCTCAGCTGACCTTTGACCTTTGTATGAGGACTTTTAAGATCATTAGTGAGTGTATACCACACACAGCCTGAGGGATTTTCTCTCTGTCAGCTCTGTTTTGCAGAGGTTAAAATGAGCGGTACAGACCATTGATAGGTGGTTACTGATAATGACTTTAAAATGTTTAAACATTTCCTCTCTGTATTAATTATTTTCCCTTGACTGTGAGAGCTGCCTTCTGTAAAAGTTCGTAATTGACTTGTGATCAGTTTGAGTATGTGCCAGTATATTTCTCAGAAACTATATTCATCACTGTCTGTAGTAAAGAGGCTCATAATTTCTGATGCCATCTACTCAAAAAAGGGGATGTTTTTGTACTACAAATGTTTCCTTGGCCTTCACACACTGTGCTTACTCTCCCGAGTTCTTTGCACTGAACCATGAAATAAAGTCTTGCATCCAGCAGCATGCCAATTTAATAAGTGAAAGTGTTGATTCTGTTTCGGCTCACTACAATGTTGGCCATGCAGCAACCCAGTCAGCTGTACTGTATGTGTGTGTGTGTGTCTGTGTTGCTTTGCAGTCATTACATAAACCAAAGCCCAAAGCACTTGCCCGACCGCAGGAGCAGCTGCAGAAGGGATCTGGGAATACATAACACATGTTTGAAAATTCAAAACTCAGAGAGCAGTGGAGAAGATTGAGTCAGGGGCTGGTCACTGCTTTGGATTGTTTCCTGGTTGTGATCATTTTCAAGCTTTTTTATTTTATTATTAGTATTTTTTTTAAGGCTTTTGAATCACCTACACAGATGTTCACAGTTGAGGCAGCTATTGCACTGTCCTCTGTGGCTCTGTTGGAAGTTTGATTTCTTCCTCAAGGGCACTTTGACAGTTTAGACCTCATTTTTTTGTCCAAAGTTGAGACTCCCTTGTCTCAGGCCCTTTTGTACTCTAACTCACTCAAAGGTCGCTCTACAAATAAGCTTCTTGGGCAAAGCTAGTCCGCTGTTTGATCGATTTGATTCTCGTCAAATTTTCTCACCAACTCTGAGAACAAAAGACTGGGCTTTTTTGGATTTTAATTTCTCCCTGACTGGAGTAGACAAACTGGAGAACAGTCCGACCTTAGAGGAAGGTGTAATCACCTGCTGGGGATCATCAAGGGTCACTCACAACAAAAACGCATCCCTATCATAATCATCGGCTCATTGTTGCCTCCCGAAACAGCAGCAGCAGGCAGTAGCAGGATGTCCTAGCTGTTAACACGGGTGCTGCAGGTTTTTTCCCTGCAGCACCCGTGTATGCTCAAGACAATAAAATAGGAGTTGGCAAAATGGGTAGAAATTAAAATTACATCATAACCCACCTTATTCTGAGGCCTTTAATGTGTTCATCTATTTCAAATAAGAGTGGAGTAAAGGCTTGATTTAGAATTAACATTTGAGTTCAATAAATGAACTACATGTGGGGTTTTTTGGCAGAAAATTAATGGGTATCTGAGCTTACATGGTGTAAATGTACCTAAGGAGATAAAGATAGATAGATAGAAGATAGATAGTGATCGTGTGTCCAGTATACTGTATTATTGATGTAAATATTCAGACTAGAGCCCAACTGGTAAAATGCCTGATTGTATTGGCCTGTTTTACAATATCACAGATGCTGGATATAAGTGACAAAGGACAGAAACTGTGTTGCCCCTAAATACTTTGTCCACCAAAGGGCATGGGAATGTTTAAAAAATAAGAGTTATCTCAGTCTGTCGTGTTTAAGTTACTTGTTAAAAGTGGCCAATACACATTATTGTGTTCTTTTTTCTAAAGGAATAGTTTGACATTTTGGGAAATTTGCTTATTCGCTTTCTTTCTGACAGTGAGATGAGAAGATCGATAGCAACGTTGTGTCTTACCCCACAAAAGACGCTTATTAGTCCCTCTAAAGCTCACTCATTAGCATGTTATAGCTTGTTTGTTTAATCTGTTCAAAAACTGATGTGTAAAAATGACAAATTGTGGTTGTGTGGGGGTGTGTATGCTAAGCCAATCTAATTGTCTGCTGGCTACAGCTTAAAATTTACCGTACAGACATGCGAGTGGTATCGATCTTTTCATCTGACTCTCAGCACGAAAGCAAATAAGGGTCTTTCCCAAAATGTTGAACTATTTCTTTAAGTCTCGATTACTGTAAATAGGTATAGGCCCTAAATATTTTGTACCATTTGGGGCTTTAATTCAGCCAGTTCAGCATCTGACAATGCACACCACCACTTGCTCTTTTCCTCAAAACGATGACTTGTGGTTATTATGCATTTGATGTGACCTTTACTCATCTTTACTCATTTACTCAGTCCTGTTGACTAAGAACATATATGTTACTGAAACAAAGAGGGAGAATAATGGCAGGTGGAGGGAGTGTTACATATTTAGCAGCTGCTGAGTTCATACACTGGTTCTACCAGCTTGTTCAGTACATAGTCTGGATGAAAAGCAGTGATGTATGTTCATCTGGGAATGCACCCCAAGGTTGCTGGGACAGGTAAAAAAAAAAAAAAAAAAAAAAATCTGTCTCTGTAGGCTCATCTGACGACTGTAACAGGCCCTTTCAAACCTCCTCTAGCCCAGGGAGGAATTTACTGACGTCTTTGGCCTAAGCCCACTGTGAACTGACAGGCATAATAATTGTTTGCGTAATTAATCATCAGCGCAGGTTGCAGACTGAATCTGTTTGCTGCCGTGGAAAAAAATACACAAATTGTGTGGGGAGAGATGTTTTAATTTTCTGCCTGGCATAGAAAGGCCCTGGATGTTGCTTTGCTGTGTGTGGCTGACATTAATTGAGTTTTCCCTTCTCTTACAGTTTCACTCCCTCCTCTCTGAACACAATAACACACACACACACACACACACTGAGACACACACCGCAGTTGGTGACTCAGGGTCTCGCTTGGTTGGTCTGCAGGGCTCTGAGGATTTGTAACCTAAAATCCAGACTCGCACAGCGACAGTGTAACATCTCAGTAACTCTGCAAGACATTTGAAGTCTGGTATGGTTTGAGAGTGGGGGCAAAGAGGGAGAAAGCGTGATAATTCAGCCATGCAATTTGGACTTAACATACTGATGTGTTTGCCAGTGCTGCATAGTACAAGCAGGAAGGAGATAAAACAGAAAAGCACGAGGCTGACTTCAGAATCATCTTCAAAATATGACTGAAGATAAAACTCAAAAAGGAAAGGGAAACAAAAATCAAAATGAATGAAAAACCCTGCAGAAGTCAGCTTTAAGTCTTATCATAATTACACTTGCTTTGGTGCAGAGTGGCCAGTGTATAATGGGTGTATTCCAAACCTACGATGGCCCTTTTGAACAGCATGATAACAAAAGGCTTTCGACACACTCATGATACTGGCAGATGCTAAGACAAAAATTGCTTGAGGGGAGTCAAGTCTTGTGGAACTTCAGGGAGAGGGAAAAAAAAAATTCCCAAAATATCCTCCCCATTCTGTCTGTGAAGTTGAAAGTGACAACTGCAATACCTTTGTTCTCAGAGTGCAGCTGCAAAAATAGCTTTCAATAATGTATTAGGAGAATAAAGACTGTGAGCTGATTTCTGGGGAGACGGCGCTCAGCTCTGTGTATGTGCCAAGACCAGGAGCCTTCTCTGCTGTGCATCTGGCTGTGAGAAAAGATCAGGCTGGTGAACACAAACTGATCCTTTTGACTTCTAAGATTGCTCTACTTATCCAGGGTGGAATAAAATCTTGGCCCTGGAATAAACAGCTTATCCCTTTACATATATTTACATCTGATCTCATATGTTCACAAGGGACTGGGCAGTTACTGAAACAGGGTGATTACTCAGGACTTACTCCTGAAGTGTTGCTCATGCATGCAGTTGCACGGACAACCAAACTGTTTCCTCCTCTGAGCAGAAGACAATCAGTGCAGAGCAGAAATGTAATGACTCTGAAATGCAAAGTACCTTGACCAACAGAGCATTCACCTGAGGCTATGGAGGTTTAATTTCTTGCGTGCCTGAGTGTGATAAGTGGCAATCCAAATGCTGTGGGTGTCCTTCCAGCTTTGTGGAGGCCTGCCAACTGGAGTACAAGTGGGAAAAAAAAACACTCTGAATGATCTGAAATTTGAAAGAAAAAAAAGGAGGCACAACAGAATTCCAGGCAGGCATCAATTATTAAGACAAGCAAGACAGCTGTGACACAATCTACAGATGATACCTTCTGTTTTCTCTTTCTTTTTTGGTTCACTTGACAGTATCTTGGGTGGTTTGACTCAGAATGAAATATTGCATCTAGAAGTGAATGTTTTTTTGTTTGTTTGTTAGTTTTAAAAGGCAAAACAGCTTGAGTTTAAGGATTTAGCGTGACCAAGCTTTTGATGTCCAGGCTACCAGGCTACCAGGCTACGGAAACGACCTGGGTGGTCATCATCAGACTCTGCTGAGTGGTTCGATGCTGAGGGATAAAAATAACATGCTTGTTCAATAAAGAACTACATCAGAAATTTCAGTGTTCAATTACCTTTAATAATGGACTTTGTCCGGATGCATCTGACCTTTCAGAAAGTAGGAATTTGGCGGTACCTCTGACATGACATAAACATGGCATAAACACAGAGTACAGCTGAGGCTGATGGGAATGTCATTAGTTTTGCAAGTATTTGATCATGAATCATGACACTAGTGGAAAGTTTAAGGGATCACCAAGGGTATTACAATTTATACTGAGAGGGACATGAACACCTGAACCAAAATTTGTGACAATCAGTCCGATAATTGTTGAGATACTTCAGTCGGGACCACAGTGGTGAACTGACAGACTGACACTGCCATCACTGGAGCCATGCTACTGCCACGCCTAAAAACTTTAAGTCTCAAGTCCAAGCCAAGATAATGCTGATGACGGCACTGAGGTTTGTTTTTAACTCTTGAGGAAGCCATCTCTAGAGCCGCAGAAGCCATTATACAACTGTTTTCATTTCCTGAACAGTACTTCTCATGACAAGCAAGTTATTGACCTTTTCTTGCCACAATAGGCTTTTTCATTTAAGACATGCCACACGTCATAGGAAAAACACAGGTGTAAACAATGGAGTTAACAATGACTGAATGCCATTTAGCTGCTTGAGTTTCAGGGTCCTGGTGTTGTTGATGCTGGCTCATTGTCACACTGTCATGACTTCCTGGGACACCTGTGTTTTTCCCCACTATAAGTCAAGGTGTCTGCTGTGAAGAAGGCTTATTTGTTTCTATGCTTTTAAAATGATGAACAATTATTTCATATACTTCTCTTTCATTTGTATCCGTGAATCACTTTGTAAAATGTTCAGAAATGTGCTCTATATACAGGTTTTGAAGTTTTCCTTCATTTTGAGTTATTTTAACCCTTTCCTGCAGGGGGCACTCAAGCTGCCTTCCACATGCTGCATGTAATGTATGTAATGTATCTGTAAAGCTCTTTCTCACTGTTGATCTGAAGTTCGAGCTCTTTCTCTCAGGCCTTGAAAGGTTTTTATTTGAAAGGAGTTATGTTGAAGAGTCTGAGTGTGTGAATAGAGCATCTGGAAGATCAAATATGCTTTTATTCAACATGTGGGCATCTTTTGTGTGGGTTCACATGATGTAATCTTTTAATTTATGCCCTTTTCTTGTCCTGAGTGTTATGACTATACAGAGGAGGATAATGCCTCCCATCTTCAGTAAACATGTAATCCTAGATTCTCACTTCCCATTCTACTTCCCTTTTTTTTAAAAAATGGAGAAAACAAAATGGATATTTATACTACTTGAGAGGTGATATCATAAAGGTGATATCATCCACCAACACACGCACACACTTATCAAACCTGCAGTCTGCAAATGAGGCGTGTTTCACACTTGGTGAAATCCTTTGAAACTCTACAGGTATAAGACTTGGCAGACTGAGCGATCGTTTGAAATGGTTTTCCAAAAACCTATTAACTAAGTACACCACACTGACTCATGCTGCCCCTGCTAACCTGTAATTCTGTGTAAGTACAATGGGTAACGAACAAACAATGAGCTTGACCTGAACCAAAGAACCCTAGTTTGTCAGTGTACTGAGGTTGCATAGTGGGTGATTGTGTGGTTGGAAAATACAACAAAGCCTGGTGCATTTTGAATGAATGTGGGAGCTGGGGAGCGTGGCCTGTCTGTCTGTCTGCCTCTATATTTCCGCCTTTACTCATCCTTCTCTACATCAGCACTTCCTCTCACCCCCTGTATATCTGGATGGCTGTTAGTGGAGATAATGTGGTTGAACTTTTCCATATTACGTAACTTCGACATCAGTTAAAATTTGTCATTTGGATATTTAATGCCTAAAGGGTGACAGGTTATTAAATGCATTAGTGAAAAAAAGCTTTTAACTCTTTATAAACACACTGTGGAAATAATGGATTAAAGCTGATCAGGTATTTGTCATCCAGGGTTTTCACTTATCCATCCAAATACTTAAGCATTTACTAGATGGACTGGTCAAAAAACATTACACAGAAATTCTATTTGATGGATTCTCATGAAACTGGGTTCAGACATTTGTGTTGCCCTGAGTATTAATTATAATAATCCTTATAGTGATCCTTTTCCATCTAGCGCCACCAATAGGTCAGAATTTCCATTCGGCCAGCTTTGCTTGCTTTATGATCAAATACCTACAAAACTACTCACATTCCCATGAGTCTCAGCTGTACTTTGTGCTAATTATCAAATGTCAGCACAATAAACTAAGATGGTGAATGAGGCAAATAAATATGGAAAAAAAAAATAAATTAAGGTATTTTGAAATGGCAGTATTTGTGTTGTTTTTGAATAAAATGGCTTTTTATTTAAAGTGGAATTACAGATGTGTGAAAAGATTATATCCATGTCCTCATCTTGAAGAAGAAATCTGGTGATATTCTGAATATTATATCTGAAAAGACCAAACATATGACACCTTTGTCCCTCTGTTAATGCTTCCTGACTGTGGCTCACAGCCCTAAGCCCATTTGTTCCTTCTGAAAATAAGTGTATACATATTATAATATATATTATAATATATAAATAAAGAAATTTCCTTTGACAGCTGGGCAGTGTAATTTTTAAGAAACATTACTCAAACTAGAGTTAATAGTGACTTTGTGGGAGATGCTTTTCAGCCATGGATTAATACAAACTTGGTCAGTATTCACAGCAGCAGAGCAGTGCACGTGACTGACAGTGTACGGCTCAAAATTCACTACAGTCCCCATGTAATGAAGAAACCCAGAGCAATAGTGTGGTTTTTTTTTTAAATTTTTGGACAACAATGGAGCTCTGTGGCACACAGGAATAAGATACATAAGGCTTTACAAAGGCCATACTTGTAGGCAGAATAAATCCATTGTTGTTTTTAGTCTTTTCATAGTTTCGGTTGACAGCAAGAAAAATATAGAATATCACCAACTCATTCTTAAATAAACATGGAAGCCAAACAGCTACTGTAGATAAACAATTCAAGCTTTGTAACCTCTTCTGAATCTGTCTGCTGGTAAATTTTCATTGCCTGACCTCACTCAAAACTCTGTGCTTTTTCCTTTGTATTCAAAAAAAAAAAAAAAAAAGCTGTGATGGTGTATTGCGGGTTGACATTTCGCCGCTGGCCTTTAAATTTGCTGTTTGTGTGTCTTTGTCCTGCGTCTAACTGTGTGTTAGGTCAGATTAACAAATGGTAAGGCCGGTGGCAGGCTGAATAACAGCATTAACCAGAGGACAATGGGAGCGTGGGACTAAGCCCTTTCACAACCTGTCTGACAGTTTGTGGCGTTGATGTCATCCTCTGACTCAGGCTGTTACCACGGCCGCTGTCACCCTGGACACTCGGATGCATGACATCACCAAATGACACATATCACTCTCCACTTAACTGCCTCTCTGCTTTCATTTCTCTCCTTTTGTCTCTGCCCCTCTTTGTTTCCAGTCATTTGCACACTCATCAGCTTTCCTGCATCAAAGGCTTCCACTTTGTCCGTCTGTGAACACGGAGGAGAAGAGCATGAAAGGACATGGTTAGTTTTCCAAGGAGATAAGGGGAGATAAAACCAAACAGCAAAGACTGTTAGGTCATGTAATTTTTGTTCTTTTCAATTAAAAAAAAAAAGTAGTTAGTGATTTTGAAGGAGATTGCACAACAACAAAAATATGGAAACTACAAGCATTATTTCTATCAGTAAGAAGCACACAGTAAATGATTTACAGCATGTTGAAATGTTGAAAACAGGCAGCAATGTTTTTGATTCAGGTGAGATGATTAACGCTTGGTTACTTTTCAGTGAAAACCATGAATCTCCAAATTTCCAAAACTGAAACATTAAGCATGCCTTTATGATTTGAGACAGTTCCTGTACTAAAAACCCACTGCATTATGTGAGAACCGAGTAGAAATCAGAACATTAAACACTGCTCCTTTTCAGTTATGATCTGTCAAAGGTTTCTGTTCCCCTTCACACACAAACTCCATCTGCAGTTGGAAGCCATGAGATGCAAAAAAAAGTATACAAAAAAGTGTACATTAATTTGACTTTTTTTTTTTAAAATAAAAATAATGGTTGTGTTAGTATCAAAGCTTAACAAAGCTATAAGGTAACACTTTACTTAAAGCCCCACTGTTTATGAGCAGAACGTAAACACTTCTTAAATGGTTAATATTTTTATAACAACATAATGTAGTTGTAAGCAGATATAAGTGTATTTATCAACAATTATAACTCCTCCAGCAGACACTGTAAGTGGAGGCTGCTGGATAAACAGATAATGAATAACAAAACAGTAAAACACAGCTGTAATAATAGAATATATGTCTTGATTAATAAACACCAAAAATACCTGCTCACAGCTACATTATAGTATGTTTTAAGCAATTTCTTAAATGTTTATAAACTGTTTATAAATGCTAAATAGAGACACTTAAAGTAAAGTGTTTTAATTTATATTAGTCAAAGCTGTGAAAGGCAACTTTACACTTACTAGTCTAAACACTATGAACAGGAGTAACAGCTACTGCTGCAGCTACTGCTACAATATAACTGCACAATTATTTTTACCAACCAAGCCAATCTCTGACGCTTTACAGTTGGCCAAAGCAAAATGAGAGATGCAAAATATCTGTTTATGTACCTAGTTTACGTTTCATCAGTTTGTCGTTCTTGTCACTTCCTGTTCATCACTTCCTGGTTGCATACAAGTGTAAATGCCAGACACAGACATATAATAACTTACAGTATATGCCACTGTCAGTGTCCATTAGGTTGACATGACGTGTTTATTTTCACACATCTTTACTAGTGTCACTGCTTGTCACACTGGTCCAGCATATGTAAAGCAGCTGTAATGAAATCAGTCTGATGTTATCGTGGAGATGTTGATAAAGGAGGAAATTCCTCTGCACGCAAATTTTCATATAGAGCAGGTGAAAACCATGTACCATCACTCTTCTTCCCTACAACATGGCTTTGGGACACAGTGCAGACTTTACTGTTTTCTAATATGACACATACTTTATTACCCAGTGTTTTACTTTTAAATAAAAAATAAGCTTTTGGAAGTGTGTTTCTGAGATTATAACTGGAATTTTATGACAGTTTTAGTTCAAGTTTACAAAATTAGCAAAAGCCAAAGCCCCTGAAGTCCCAAAATATTCTACGAACTTTCTGGGTTGTGTCCCATATTAACTGTGCTTATGGCAAAAGGTCAGAAAACCCTTTAATTAATTGAATTCCAATGTGAAAGTTAAACGTCTGTTTACTATTAACTGAGCAGATCTGTTACTGAATAGGCAATTCAGGAAAGGTTTTACATTTGCTATTCTATACACCTGGTGTCTGGTTAGTCTTTCCCTGCAAAATCAACCTGTCATACAGGAAGTGAAGCGTTTTACATTTTTGACAGCCGCAGCAGCTTGTGTAGAATAATATGGGGAGGAGTTAGCATGAGCAGAATTAGCTACTTTGGCTCTGAGAGTGTTGAAGGAAAGAACTCTAAACACAGGAGCATGCACTTCATTTGAAAATCTTAAAGTTTCACATCTAAACAAAGCCACGTAATAGTGAACTAGTGTTTCAGCAAGAGGTCCTGTAATTTCAGACTTGTTTTACGTTGTCACTCATTAATTTACAGTATTGTTATTATTATTATTGCAGATATAGTGCAGAGCAGTCCATTCCCAAAGCACAGAGACAGCTGCCAACAGAGGGTAAACATCAGCCCCCTCTGGGACAGCCATGCAGAGCTAAAAGGCCCTGGCTCCCACACAGCCATGCAGCAGGTGAGCCCCTGTCCTGGAAACAGTTGCTATTTAGACATGATTAGCAGCCGGTGCAGAGAGAGTCATTGTTATTTATATTGTGTTATCCCAGTGTTTGTTTCAGAGGTAGAGGGCAGCGAGTACCAGTTGATCTACTTGAGGGTCATGGCTGAGAGGTTTGGTTTATAACCTCTGGATCCTACCCGTCGATCCTACACAGAGGTATAAACCGGCCTTAAGAAGACGTGTAATAAACAGACACTCACTGTGGTGATGGGTATAAATATCAGGGGAGCATCATCTAATACCCTCAGCCGTGTAAATCCATCCATGTGTATGATATGCTTCCATTCTGGGATAAGGTCAGAATTAAACTGGGCCTCCACTGCAGGCAGAATGACAAAATTTGCTATTCTTGAGATCATTATCTCACATTTCATAAAAGCGTGGGGTAAACCAAAAATTGCAAGGGCACACGCAGCCATCGTACATACATATGAAGCACTCCAGTATATAAGGATTGGTGACGCTTCATCACCAACTTTATGCACCATAAGCAAGAGTGTATACGTGAGCAAGCGAGAGTGAATGTTTAAATTTTTTTCATCATTAACTAAACAATATTTGGTTGTTGCTAAGTGACCGTGAGGATGAGTCACCCCTCCTCAGGCGAAGGGACATGCCAACTTGAATGAATAATACTGAGCAGACGAGCCCAACTCAGAGAAAATAGGGTTGTTATGAGTTCAGTGATGGAGCTGTTATTGTTAGGTGTAAACTATACTTCTCTTGGTCATCTGTCACGCCGACTGTCCTTCTCTCCCAGGCCAATACTTAAAGAGACATTTGTACTTTTAGCAGATGATTTCTGTTTTTTTTTTTATTTTCACTGCCTACAATTATCGGCTAATTTCAGTAGTTCAAAGCCTTCACTTGGAACTCCCCTTATGGTTGTGAGATGGTTTTGGAGGAGGTGGGTTTCGCAAAATGACAATGAAATGTGTTCTAAATGTATGCCTAATCATACTGTGGTCATGGGTACATTGGTGTCAGAACCTTTTACGTTATTAGGCAGCCCTTGGGTTTCTTTTAACGTGCCATTTAGCTTGTTTCTATTATGACAGCATGCACTCGCTCTCTCTGATTTGTTTTAGATATTTTACTCATGAATCTATTATCATATTTCTGTTCATTTCTGATATTGTGACACATTGTGTTGTAGAAAACTAGACTGTCTTATAATTGTTCTAGTTAAATTAAAATAACCGAGGTTAAAGACGTTAAAACGGCAGTTGAAAGAACAGTGTGGAAACTAAAAGGAGATGCCAGCTGAGGTGTCGGCTTAACGGTAAACACTGAAAGCAGCTGGAATAAATTCTGCATGGAGGGTGGAAGCTGGGGAAGAGGTGAAGAGTTTTTTAGTTGTTGTTAGTTAAAAGTGAAGACTTGAGACCTGAATGAACCTGAAGTGTCAGTGAAAGTATAAGAATAGAAAGGCGTTGAAATGTCAGTCAAAGCACACGTGATAAACTGACTCGTAAATGACTGTTGAAGGTGAAGTCCTGAAAGAAATTAGTGCCAGTGTATAAACTAAAATAGGGCATCAGTTGAAGTGTGAGCACTGAAAGCAGTTGGACTAAAAAGTGTTTGGATGGTCAAAGTTGTGTGAGTGAGTTTTTTTTGTTAGAGTTTGATTTAGGACTGTCTTGAAAAATATTTTTTCTTTTTTCAACAAAGGTTAAATAGATTTGTTGTCAGACTTTGCCTTTATAATTGTTAGCTTCAATGCTCTGTAGATCAGTAGCCAAACATGTAAACTGATATGAAAGGTAAGTGATTTTTTTTTTTTTGCTATCACCTCATTTTAACATGATTTGGTGTAAGGATGGCCATTAATTGGCTTCTCTGTCTGGAGATGAAATGGAAAACGGGTTTACCAATTTTACATGTGGTTAGGATTTTCTCACCATGTGACGTTCCAAACTCTCAAGCTCACGAGTGTCACATGCTGTCAGTTTGTACAAAAGTTTAGACAGGAAATCAGCTTTCCATCCAGTAAAAACAAAAAATAAACAAAGGCAGTCATGTTATGACAGTATTTCAGAGGGAGGCACCATAATGCATAGACAGACCGGGCTGACAGTTTTTTTTTTTTGTTGTTTTTTTTGGGCTCTCAATGTTCAGGCAGTTTGTACGATGATAATCACAGAGCACGAGCATTAATGATGAACAGAATGTTGCTTTGGAAAGCTGTGTCAGTGCTTGGTTAAGATCTCGCTCATTCAATTAAATTGCCTAATGAAGCTAATGAAATAGATTTAAAATGACAGTAAGCGAGATAATCAGCCCATCAAGTTTCAAGAGGTTAAGCATGTTTGAAGCTGTGTGAACAAACTGGAAGCTGATAAATGTGCAGAAAGTAAACGGCCATAGGTCGACAGGCTGAATCTTTGGCAGCATCCGTCCTTGCCATCACTGGACATGTTGCTTTTCAAGCTGTTGAGTCTGCAGTAGGCCCATCTGTGCCATTCCCTCTTAGAAACTATCAGAAGCAACATTTTTCCATTTCTTAAATCCCCAGCTTTGAAAGAAAGATGAAGTTAATGGCCAGATGGGATGAAGAACTGGGAGTGAAGGGGCAGTCTTTTGCATATTAAAGACTAAAAACAAGCAATTAGTAAATGTGCTAATTTGTAATTCAAACACAGTCTCCTGGGTCCTTGCTAAATTAATGTATGTATGAAAGCTGGTTTCCAGGGTTACATAAGGTTGAGCTCTTCTTGCACTGCTCTAAATGTGACACTGAGCCTGCACCTTGCTGAAGACAGGAAGTGGTTTGGGTCTTTCATCCGGGCCAGCGAATATCGCAGTACGATCAGTCACATTTTCCATGCCTAGCAATGGAAAATGTTTTACATCAAAGTTTGACATCTCAAATCATGTGTGATCTCTAAACAGATACACAATGCCACACTTGTCATGTTTTCCATGGGCTGACATTTAAAAAAGGAAGACAGAAGACTCAATCCAGTTCAAGATCTCAGAAAAGGGAGAAAATGGTTGTAAAACGGGGTTTCTCATCCTGTTATTGAGAATGAATAGTAAAAGGCTCATAACATCCATAAACATTTAATCAGCAGGAATCCTTTTAACATCCACCTGCTCCCAGTTTCTTTTGACAACACAATTGAGAAATTACTGGTATTGATGTAATTTTGTTTTTTTTTTCCATTTTCATGTAAATGTAAAAACAAAAACCATTAGAATAAGCTGCAGAAAAAGAAAACAAGCACCCTTCATAAGCAACCCTGTCTCCTAGAATTTATGTTTCTATACCACCAATTTGCAACAGCCGATACATTTTGAGAGAAACACAATGTGAGTAAAATTTTTAGCCGAGCTAGCAGCAAGACTCTGGGGATGGTAATTTTGGTCTGCTTAACGGTCGGTCCAGCACTTTGGTCCCTGGTGAAATGTCTCAACAAGAATTGGACAGATTGTGCATTCAATTTTGTATGGACAGTCATGGTTTCACAGAGGACAAATTGTATTAACTTGGTACCACCATCAGACCAAAAAATCAGTATGTCAAGTATTTTGGTTTATGATCAAATTGCAAAACTAATGACATTTTCATCAACCACCACTGTACTTTGTGATGTTTTTTTCTGCAATATACATTTTGCAAAACAATATCCACATGTAGCAATGAAAGTATGATGAAACTTTCCTAAGATGAAAAAGTAAAGTTACTTGAAGATGAGCACGATACAGGACAGGTTTACTTTATTAATGCATAACCAAAACCACAATCATTACCTAACCTTAACCAGTAATCTCTCAGAGATTACCTACATATTGGTTCAGATATCTTCTGTTTACAGTGAGAAGCTCTGAGTCTGAACACAACTTCCACGTAACACTGTTTCATAGTTCCTGATCAACATCAGCGTGTCATCATAATAAAAAGTCTGACTCTCAACTCTCTGATCAAATCATTTTCACAGTTTTGATGGCGTAGATGTGGTCCTTGCTAATCCTTCCGGTGTTTTGTGATGCAGCCCACTCATTTGCCCTGTGCTGAAAAAGAGTGTCGCATTACTGTGGCTCAAAGTAAGAGAGAGAATATTTGGGTGTCTGCTTGACAAACATTTGGCCAGATGAAACCAGCCACACAGGCAGAACAGGTTGAATTTACATATGTGTTCAGGTCGTGCTACATTCAGTGTTTGAATTTCCAACAGACCTGTGAAATGTTTGCTCTGAGTGCCTGCTTCTCATTTATCACCTAATATTTCTAGCCTTACAACTGTATAAAACTGTATAAACATTTACTGATGTTAATAATGTATTATTTTCCACACATATATATACTTTCTATTCTTATATCATGATTGGGCTTCTTCAGAAACTGCTGCTGTTTCTTAGTGGTTATGAAATGTTGTCAGAGTGGAAGTATGAAGCAGGATAAACTGAAGTGAAACACATGATAAAATGTACTTAGTCACTCATGTACTTTAAACAATTTGGCCACTGTCTTTGAAGAGCACAAAAAAAAACAAGATCAGTATATTCATATTCACATTCAGTGGTCCTGAATGAAAAACAAAACAAAACAAAACAAAACAAAAAAACACTAAAGTCTTTGAGTCTCCTCTAAAAGCACGAGGTGCTTGTTCACTTACCCTTTATCACGCTGTGAAACAGGAGTCGCTGGGAATCCAATCTGAATAGGCTTTGATCAGCTGTGTCCATTTATAAATAACTGTACAGAGGGCTAATAATAGCAGCAATAATGCATGCCCTGCATTATTTCTGGTTGCCAGTGAGGATAAATAGAGAGCTCAGATTATATTTGGGGTTTGAAGCCAGCGAGACCCTTTCACCGCAACATGGGTTCTGTCATATGGGACTGGACAGTCAGCCAACTTGGCACTTGCTTAAAAGCGCTCCTGCCAAAGACACCTACTTATTACCACCAATAATGTTACCACCTCATCCAGCATACAGGTCACTTACATAAGTGTGTAAGAGTGGTGTGAAATATAAATGTATTGCTTTAAAAATTAGTGGAGTGTCTAAGCGTGCCAAGACATTATCAACAAAGTCCAACTTTCCCAAAATAGATGCACACAATGTGTACTCTTGCCATGAGTTTGGATTTTTCATCTATGTACGCTGTTCACAAAGTGATTTAAGTTTTAACTGCAACTTGGGGAAAACAGAAGGACAAAAAAAAGCATGATCAGGACCAGGAAACAGAAGGAAAAGGAAAATCTAGAAGCGGTTTGTTTGTTCATAGAGGTGCTCAGCAGGCCTTGGAATGATTCTTTTGGACAAATCTGATCAAAAAGATGTGAAGAAATATAAGCAAAGACAGAGACAATTTAAAAGAAATTGAGACGATTTAATACAAGGAAATACAATATTGTAGATAAGTTACTGCAGGAAGACAAGCTTGCGGATTTGTATTTATAATCTCAGCCCAGAAATGTTTTTCAGTCATGGTTGTTTGTCTGTAATATGTAGTATACGCTAAGACCTTGACAAATTTGAATGGTATTCGGCTGAAGGTTATCTCATGGACAAAGAGCCAGGGGATTAGTTTTTGATATGTATTCACATTTTGATGCAGGTCTGGATTAAGGTGCTCATTAAAAGTTTCTAAAAATGGGACGTCCTGGTGACCCTTGATGGTTCGGACCAGACTGTGGCTGCAGCATCCTCAACCTGTATTACCTATCTCTCTATATAGACATATTAGTATATAAGTATGTGCCTAGATTTGTAGTTGAAAATACTGATGATGCTAAATACCTGTTAAGACAGTTTGTTTAGTGACAGTAGATGTTACTGCACTGGGACTGTTTTCTGACATATGGTTGAATTTAAGTGTTCATCAGAGTGACAATGCGTGGAAAGAAATATGGCTGTTTATCTAATCTTGTCCATACAAAATACTTTGTGTACAGAGTGCTGTGCAAAAGTTTGAGGCACTTCAGATGTTTAGATTCTCATCCATCCATCGCACAATACCATCAGGGAGTCGTCTGATCGCTTCCAAATTCATTCTGCAGCATGACAACAACAAACACACAGCCAGAGTCATTAAGAACTATCTTCAGAGACTAGAAGAGCAAGGAGGCCTGCAACAGATGGTCTGGCCCCCACAGAGTCCTGATCTCAACATCATGGAGTCAGTCTGGGATCGCATGAAGATAGTGAGACAGACTAAATCCACAGAGGAACTGAGGCAAGTTCTCCAAGATGCTTGGAACAGCCAACCCACCAATTACATTGAAAAATTGTATGAAGGTGTTCAGAAGTTAAAGGCACAAAGTAGCTCTGTTGTGCTCTTGTAGATCGCCATTATATTGTACAATAAAGAGTTTACGAGCAGCACGCGAAGGCACCGTGGCTTCTTCCCCAAGCCTCCAGGAGAGACTTTTGATTGGCTGCCAGTGACATCATCCCTGCTCGTACGTGGGACTCAAGGCTGTTCAAGCGGCAACCAACAACCCACCCCCTTCCACCCCCCCACCCCCTCCACATCCACCAGCCACAGAGGCAGATAGCTCGGCCAAATCCCTCCCATCACAGGGCCGGACCTCACTGAACAAAAAGGATCGAATTTAATATTAATGAAGTCGCGCATTGGCTCAGAGTCGCGTCAATCCCACTGTGCGACTTCTGTAGGCTGGCAGACTTCCTTCAATATTATTTCTGGGGGAGCGGGGTAAAAGTACTAAAAAATGTTGCCGATCCACAACACTGGGATGGACTGAATGGAGGCAACGCTGTCAGCGAGCGGAGATCATAAATCCGTCTACAGTCAAACGCGACACACACCGGTAAGCAGAAATACAAGGCAAGTTTGGTAATTAGTGTCCAAGGCACAAGTTGCTGTTGAAATGCACTGTCATAGACATTTCACGCGATTCTATTATTAATGAAGAGGGATATCAAATTGCTGCAACCATCTTGGGCTGGTTAGTTTTTATTATTGCTTTATTATTATTTTTCACTACGCGACTTTAGTGTTTTATTACAGCGTTTATCTTTATTTTATCCCACCACTGAGACAAAGTTACAGTCCCTACCCTTAAAACACAGCCATGGCATGTTTATTTTTTATTTATTAATTTTTGTATAATTCATGATGATGTGAAATTGGATTTCCTTCAGTGCTCAGCTCATCTGCTCAGTTCGTCTCGTCCTGAAAGCCATATCACATTCTCGGCACGTTCTCATGCCGGTTTCTTCAATGAATTTTGGCCATGAATGATTTCTGCTTTTGCTGAACCTGCACCGTGCTGAAAGGACGGCGATGGCCGGGACAGGCGATGCTCGGCGGGTGTCTTTACGTAATGTGCCACGATGACATGCTTTTAAAATGCTCGGGCTGGTGATCAAAAGGAAATGCCACCCCTCTTTTTTTTTTGTACCCCGACTTTCCGTTTGGGGGAGAGACCAAACTGCGGCGTAGCGTTGATGCAGTATTTTATCCTCTTTTTTTCTCCTCTTGTTGTAAAAGCTTTGGATCAGACAAGAGCAAAGCAGAGCAGAGCTGGGGTTAAAAATTTAATAACACACACATGTACAGTATATGGAGGATGATTCATTTTAATTACACTCAAAGTGATTCAGTCGCTCAAGACTCTGTGATGATTTCATGGTTTATTATTAGTGGCCAGTTTGTCACACCTAAATTTTCCCACCAACTTGGGTGTTGCCCTGCAGGTGTTGACACTACTAATATTTGGCTTCAGCAGCCGTTTTCTAGTTTGCATGTTGATCAAACAGATGAGAGGTCGGCTGTGTGCTCTCTGCTTGTTCATTCACAGCCTTGATCTCAGTTAGTGGGGGAACTACACTGGTTTTTGGAAAGATTTTGTCCCTCACCTTATATTTGGCTTGTCCCTGTCCCCCACAGAGCGGCTTGTTGAGTTCTCCGTAAACGTCCAGCCCTCGGCCTCCCCATGCCTCCATCTCCTCTTGACGACAGAATTGTGGTGGCGCTGCCAAGGCCGATCCGACCTCAGGAACTCCAACTGCGCCTGGACACCAGCTACCTGGACTCCATCGCCACCAGCAGCAGCAGCAAGACAGTCATCAGCACCACCGTGGTGAAGATCCGGGCGACGGCCAATCTTGTAACGTATATGCCCTCATCCAAGGGCTCCACGCGCTCGTTGTCGTGTGGATGCAGCAGTGCCAGCTGCTGCTCTGTGACTACCTATGAGAAGGACAGCCAGAGCCTCAGCCACAGCCAGGTGAGCGCCAGCAGCCCCAACCTCAGCTATGCCGGGCCCCCCACCCCAATGGTCAGCAACCATGAAGCATTAAGCGCCCCCAGTCTCATCCCGGGCACTCCAAAGGCCGGATCAACCGTGAGGGTCATTCATCCCAATGAGCTGGCCAAGCGGATGACCTGCTGCCCCATGGGACACCCTGTAGGGCCCATGCCGGTCATCATCGACTGCCGGCCCTTCATGGAGTACAACAAGAGGCACATCCGGGGGGCCGTTCACATCAACTGTTCCGACAAGATCAGCCGGCGGCGGCTGCAGCAGGGCAAGATCACTGTGTTGGACCTCATCTCCTGCCGTGAGGGCAAGGACTCTTTTAAGGGCATCTTCTCCAAAGAGATAGTGGTTTATGACGAGAGCACCACAGACCCTAACCGGCTGACATCCTCTCAGCCTCTACATGTGGTCCTGGAGTCACTGAGGAGGGAAGGCAAAGACCCGATCATCCTCAAAGGTAATATTTAGGTTTATCACAGCTTGGGGATGCAAATTTCTGGATGACTGAAAAAGGAAACGAGGCTTTCCAGTGCAAAAGGGATAGAAAACCACAATTTAATGGGCTTTAGTATAACCTTGGATGGAGCAAATCAGTTTAGACATCTGAAGGCAATGTCTGATTTAGCAGTGGCAGAAGCTTAGTGGCAATATAAACTGATATGAAAGTAGTGTGGTAGCATAAATAGCGTGTAGTAAAATGAGTATAGCTTGTTAAACTTTGACCTTTATTGTTTTGGTCTGCTGATATTGCCTGTCAACACACTGGCTATAAGTGTATCATCATGTTAGCTTTGTACTGAAGCATGACAACACATCACAACACTTTTTGCACATATAATCAGGCCTATGCACACTCTGTTTGCACCACCTTCATACACAAACATATGCACACTCCCTTCACCAGATTTATATATGACATATAAAGTGTTTTGCAGGGAGTGAGAAGCAGCTGTTAGTAAATAAGGCAGCCTGTTGAGATAGCAGTCCCTGGGTTGCTGCCATGTTTTCTATCTTTGGTGTGTGAGCGTGTTTGAAGCTGGAGCAGTATGTCATGTAGGGGGCTGGGCTGTGAGTGTTTTCTGAACGCCTCCCAGTCACCGTCTAGCCGCAAGATCACAGCGCCTTGATCTCGTCTCTTCTCTTCGTCCCATGGTCCTCCTGTGTACTTTGATGGACGAGGCTCCTCTCCAGTCATCCTGTATCGGTGTCTGTCTGAAGCTTGCCTCAGTGGGATGAACAGGCAGACTCTTTCTTCCCCTGGTTTAATTCTGGCAAAAATGCAAGCCATCCTTGCTGCTGATGGAATCAAATGGCTCAACCTCACTATTATTTTCCTTTTTTATATCAGGGATGGCCCATACCTCCCATGTGTCCCCATTTATATGTTTGATTGCAGCATGGATGTTCTCCTTTGTGATCAAACAGCTTGCATTTATGATTGTACAGCTGATATTTCACCAGAACCTGGACAAAACCAAACCTAAGCATCACTCCATCTTTCATGTCTTCCTAAATGTAATGGTGATTAATTCTTCACTTTTTAAAAAAAATATCCTCTTTAAATATTTTTCTAACTAGGGGAAGTAGGAAGGAATCATTGTTATTTTGAGTAGTAGGAATAGTGACGTGTTTGAAACATGTAAGTACACTATGAATGCTGCTGAATAATTTACTCATACCTCATTATTTACTGCAGCAGCTCTTACTCATGATTTATTGTAAATATGGTCATTGTGTGATATTCTACTCCGGTGGAAACACAAAATCTTTCGTCTGTACCCTGCTGCAGCAAAGAGCAATGATAGGTTACATTTAATCCGTCAGAATTGCCATAAACAACATGTCAGTGGTGTCGGAAGGTTTAGGGTAAGCACTGGAAACAGCAGGTCTGTAGTGTGAGAGGCCTAGCGAGGCAGAAGCAGTGATTTCTAAGCAGGAACTGAGCCACTGGCTTATGAAAGTGATAGAGACACTTTTCATGTTTTCCTCTGTGAGTTTAGTCAGAGATAATGACAGACGGTCACACTCGACAGATTTCATCTGACAGCAACGTGCTGCTTCTGGAGATTCTGTTTCTTCTCAGCTCACTGTGAAAAGTGTTATTTATCGTTTGACTTTGACCTGAAAAGAAAGACCCCGGTTCAGTTTGAGCCAAAACAGGAAGCAGTTTTTACAGTTCACTGTGTTTCTAGCTTAGTTGCTAGACTGTTTGTGTGTGCTCGATAAATATTTTGCAGCTATGAAACAGCATATGTTAACTGTCAGTTTATTGGTATTAGCATATGTACTGGCTGAAGGTGCAGAGATATATTTGAGGTAGTTTAAAAACGTAATGTTAGTTTGTACTCCAGAGAGCACAGTTTATTTTTCAACTGTCCTGCTCAGTACTTAAACCACAAGCCACGAGTTGTAAAGACAACATTGATATGTTGACATTGTATAAAGTTTTTCTGGCTAACAGCTGTCTATTTACATAACCAACAGACAGAATAACATTAGGAATTATTTGGAGTGGTGTTTCTGGCCACCTGGTGAGTGGAAGCCCAATATTCACTCTCCTAGCTCTGTTTTGGGCTCCACCGGCTCCTGATGAAAATATCTGGCTCCTCAGCCACTAACTACTCTGCTGTGTTCACTGGCTAGCCTAACCTTTCTACCTCTTGGTGCTAAACAAGTTGTGAACAGCTTTAAACACAATTTGACGAAAGCAGTGAAACTGAACTAAAACACAAAAGTTGCGGACTGTAGAAATCAACACAATGAGCTAAAAGAGGCTAAAGTGCTTTATAGAGTTGAGGTAAACTGCTGAGTCAGGTGGTAATTATATTTGGGTTTGCTTTTTTAATATAATAATACATTATCAGTCAGGCTGTACTTAACTGTGGCATATCATCCACACCACAAGTAGATAGCTAAAGGCTGTAATGTTACCGTATTGGGAACAAAGCTATACAAGATAAAGATACTGTATTAAAAGGAAAATATGGTATTATGAAAAGTTGTAGGTGTTTAATACAGACAAGGGTTTTAAATGTCAATAAAATGCCATCAGTACAACAGTACTTTATGAGCTCAGAATAATTGGAAATGTAAGAAAATATCAATACCAGTGGAACCCCCCCCCCCCCCCTTGAGTTTGGTCTCACAGCTCCTGTAAACACTTCCCTTTCTTTTTTTTTGATGTAGTATAATTATTACCTCAACATCTCAATGTAGTGAGGGTGGACCCAGTGTCACTTAATGTCTTTGTTCATGGCTACCAATGGGGCTATTTTCTGATGCAACAGTTGACAGGAGATCCCCACCTGCCCAGTCACAAAGGGAAGTTGCGCGATGACCTCACACACTGTGATGTCAACTCTTGCAATGTGAGCAAGACATGAACTGATACTGTGTGTGTGTGTGTGTGTGTGTGTGTGTGTGTGTGTGTGTGTGTGTGTGTGTGTGTGTTAGAGACTTTCCACCCCTCCCCACAACTCTTGAGCTGAAGGGAAACTTTGAAACTTTGGCCAATGGCATCGCTGGCAGCAGGTGCAAACCAGTTATTTGGAGAAGTGCAGATGTCCACTGAGAAGTATATTAAACATTTAGTATATCTATTTACCTGCAGATTAACAAGGGGGATTTCTCTTGTTGTTTAGCTATTTGGAAACTGTCTTAGGAGGTACTTTGGCCATGTCTCTGGTTCTCAAAACAGAGTCGACTGGGACAGACAATGGATACAGCGCTGATCCCTCCATATTGATTTAATATCCAAATGGGGACATTCAAATCACAACCAAATGTAATAGTGTAGTCGTGGGACTTGAAGATTTATCTACTGTTTTAATGCTTCAAGGCTCTTTACAGCCAGTTGTCATTTCTTTTATCAGGTGTGTATGCAAAGCTCTGTTGTCCTACGCCGTTGTAACGTGTGCCATGTGGTGGACAGAAACATGCATGCATGTATTTTTAGCAAGGACCACAGCAGTGGGAATAAAACCCTTAACCCCATCGGTGTTAGCGCCATGCTCATAAAAATAAGGGCCATGGCATAAAAAAAGAAAAATAAAGTAATTAAGGAAATGCTATTTGAAAGTTTTATCCATTTTCCACTGAAGATTTTGATGTTCTGTTCAGCCTGTTAGCCAGACTGTATTTACTTTGAGCTGACATCACAGTCTTTTTGTCTGTGTTCACAGGAGGCCTTAGCTCCTTCAGGCAGAGCCATGAGAACCTGTGCGAGCACTCGCTGCACCTTCACGAGGGCTTGGACACGGGTGCAGCTGCTGGCCTGACGGGGGCGCTACCTCACTCCCTGCCCTCCACCCCGGACATAGAGAACGCAGAGCTGACGCCAATCCTGCCCTTCCTCTACCTGGGGAACGAGCATGACGCTCAGGACATCAACCTGCTACAGCGCTTGAACATTGGCTACATCCTAAACGTGACCACCCACCTGCCGCTCTACCACTATGACACGGGCCTCTTCATCTACAAGCGCCTGCCCGCCACGGACAGCAACAAGCAGAACCTGCGCCAGTACTTTGAGGAGGCGTTTGAATTCATCGGTATGAAAACTGTCACTCACTTTTGCATTAGAAGTTTGAACTGCAGATGTGTGAGCTAAGACAGCTTCTTGTCTTGTGACCTTGTAAGACAAAGCACTGCCTATGTGAGACTCCTCATCGCAGGTTTTGTAGGGCTGTGTGATTTCTCGCCTTAGATTTTTTAATGCTGTTGTCCAGGGTGGAACAGGCTAAGCTATCTGTTGTATCACAGGAAAACAAGCAAAAATAAGAAAAAACGAGAGATTTTAAATAATTCTGTGCACTACAAATAGCAGGAATATGACTGTTTCCTTTTATTTACTGTCTTATTCGTCATCTTGTGACCCGTCAGATTTATCTTCCTAATGTCTACTGTGGGAACCATTAAGATGAAAGAAAAGCGTAGGAAGGAAGAATCATGAAGGATCACTTCATTATGAAATGAATTGTGTTTTAAGACACCCTTGCTGTTTACATCCTATGAATACAGTTGAAGTTTATGACAAAATTGAAGCTGTGGAGACTGAGATTCCTCTGAAATTCTGGATTTTTGAGACATACATTGAAAAGACAGTGTATGTGTAAAGAACATGTCTAGAACTTGACAAGTATGCTGGCTAGAGATGTGTTCATCCACCTTTTTCTATCCCAATACTGGTTCATATGCAAGGTATTTGTAAACACCAAATACCAATTCAATACCAAAAGTGTCTTTTCCCCAGAATGTGTATAATGTGTATATATCTTACTCCAGTTAGGATATTTTTATATAAGGGAACATGAGGTCAGAGATTGCTGTAGGGCCTGTATTTAAAGCGGCTAAGTTGAAAAACCCAACTTAGGTGAACGGAAGGTTTCAAGTGTTAGCATTGTAGCGTTTTGATAGCGTTTTGGTAAATGCATGTTGACAGTTTGATGCCCACACCTTAACATATCCCTGGTCAAGAATGAAGTTTAAATATCTTATCAAATGTGATGGATGAACTTCCCCATGGGGAACAAAACATTTCCCGTAATGTGTTTTAATTGTTTTAATGTTCCTCTCTGCAGAGGAAGCACATCAAGCAGGTATGGGCCTTCTGATCCACTGCCAGGCAGGCGTGTCTCGGTCAGCCACCATCGTGATAGCCTACCTGATGAAGCACACCTGGATGACCATGACAGATGCCTACAAGTTTGTCAAAACCAGGAGGCCCATCATTTCCCCAAACCTCAACTTCATGGGCCAGCTGTTGGAGTTTGAGGAGGACCTCAACAACGGAATAACGCCACGAATCCTCACACCAAAGCTGATAGGTGTGGAGACCGTCGTCTAAACGAACCCCTCGTCTGACCTGACGCTCAGACCTAAACTCACTCTCGCTATTTTTCAAGAGAGACCAGCTGGTTTGAATCGTGAGCCGCTGTATTCTTCTTGAATCTCCTCACGCTCATATTGGACTCTCTGGAGTGCCAAAGCTCTGGGTCAGTGGTGATGAGAAATGCCAAAAATCCCTACTGTTTGGACCTGGCTGATGTCCCGGAGGAGAAGATGAGTTAGAGAGATAGAGAGAGAGGAAGTGGTGGTCAGTGGGAAGATTTCCATTTGTGACCGCACAGGAGCAAATATGAGGGAAAAGAAAATCGTTTTGGAAAAGATATTCTACGTGCATATGAGCAATTACTGACAAGAGAAACTCTTAAAGCTCACACTGTGGCACACAGTTTATGTTTATGGACTCAGGCGGGGTTGGCCACGGCAGTGCCTGTCAAAAAAAAAAAGATGAAGACATGTTTGGTGTGTTAATGTTGTTGTTCTATTTTTATACAGGGGTTTATGGGGTTGACCATGACGAGCCCACAGCGGCTTACTGTGCAATAATTTCAGAGTGGAATGCAACTGAGACCTTGATCTTATGTGTATATATGGGTAATAATTACAAAACATTTCCAGCTCTTTGCTGAAATACCATTTTGATGTTAATGTAATTACTGTTGTTCAGTTCGGTACGTTTATGTTTAGGGTGAAGATGGTTATGCTGTAATATTTGGCACAGATGTGTATGCGAGACAGAAAAAATGGGGCTTTAATTTTTTTTTTGAGTGCAGCTTATGGGTTTATGTCAGTCGAACCACAAATTCATATTTCATGTGTTTGCTTCAGTATTTTCGTTTTGCCATTCCTGCATCTGCATATGCATATATTTTAGCAATATACATATCTATGTATATTACCTGACAGCCATAAGAGCTTTTTTTGATGCACGGCTGCTGGCAGGGGAAAGAACACTTTGAAATTATCAGTGAACATTGTAAAACAGGGCTACTGGTGATGTTTAATGTAACAGAGCGGAGGAATTTCACTGCCTGTTTCTGTCTCCTCTGCTCTTTTTGCTCCAATTCATTCATGAACCAGCTCTGATGTGACGTACTTCACTGTTTTACCGTCCCTGTGTAGCTACATATTCTGTTTTTCATCTGTGCCCTACATTTTGAGCTATGATTTAGTCCATTCTTAAAGTAGCAGAGTTGAGGTACACACTTCAAATGGTTTAGTTTGACAGCGGTTGTACAGTACAGCAGCGTGACCCTCGTTTGCAACTCGCTGTCGCTGACACTAAGCTACAGTTAAGTGAGCTCTTCTGCCTTACGAAGGCAAGAGCTGCTGTCACGTGCTGTTCTAGTGCCTCTATCAATGCCTTAATTCATGTGTCACGAGTGGGCCTGCGCATGGTACACTCATCACGTGCAGATGATTGCAGATCACACCGAGGTCGAATTTGAGCTCCCAGACAACAGCAACCTGCTCCTGTTTGTCTCTGTGCAACATGCAGATTTAACTTTTCAAACATCATTTCTGCAACTCCTGATTAATATGCAGAATTTTACAGAATTGCATTCAGAGATGCTAAAAAGCCTTGAGGTGAAAATGCTCATTATGTAACTGATCTCGTGGTGGCATTTGAAGGAGAAACTGAGCACCACCGTGAATTGTAAATCAACTCGGCACTAAATAGCAGTGAAGTAAAAGTATGTGCACGCACACAAAGTTTACCCTCACCCTGTTGCATCTGACTGTATTCAGCTTAGACTCATATTACAACAAATATATATAGATAAATATAATGAAGAGGAAAGGATTAAAAAAAATTGAACTTGCTAGTGCTACTTCTTCATGCCTTCATTCTTATCCAAACCACAGATTTTTGAATTCTTGGTGAACAGAATCTAAATTTTGCACATAAGCCAAGTTCGTTTTTACACATTTGGCTCTCTGAACTGTTGACAGTTTTAGTGGAGATTATAAAAAAAAGGGAAATTTTTAAGTACCAAGGTGGCATGCATGTGTTTTAAGGTGTAGTTCTCTTGTCTTTTCAACCACTTGTATACAACTGAGCACACAGTATAAACACCTTGTTGACTGTGTGCATGTACATAAAAAAATTAACTGAGCATTTAAACAGCCTTGAGTGCCCAAGAGGTCCTTTTGAACTAAGAAGAATAGCCTTGTTTTAGCTTGAAAACAAGAATTTGATAAACCCAAGGGCTGATTAGGTTTTTCCAAGACGTAAAGGAGCATGTAGTCCTTCCTTGAAGTTAAAACATGAACTTCAAACCAAAAAACAAGAAGTTACAAGGTCTTCATCCAGTATTTTATCGTTCTTAGCAAGTTGACTTGAAGCAGCTTCCTCACAAATGGTTCCTGTTCTGTTTAAGTTCACATGTTCTTCTGGTTTCTGTTCAGCTCTCCATTGTTTGCATGAAAATAAAGGCATAAAATGAAGCACAGGGCTAAAAATATCATTGTCTAAGCACCAAAACTGACATTTGTTTTGCGATATTCTGTGAACCATTATATCTTCAATACTGAACCCAAAACGATCATGTGTCTGTCAGTAAGATGAAGGTGAATGTAAGGAGTTTTCATAGTGTAATGAACACAAATACACAGTGCACTCAGTAAGGCTTTACAACACAGACATTCACAACAATAAGCTTCAGAAATCCCTCATGTGAAAATTCATGCTATGCAAAATGATACTGTAACAGGTTGTTTCTTTACCCAGCTGTCATGAAATCGTTTTGTGAGGTCTCTGCGAACATTTCGAGCATGAATAACAAGTTTGCAGCCTCAGACTGAAGTGAGTTTTAAGCGTGACCTATCAACGAAGAAGTTAAAAAAAAAAACGTTTGTGTGGCGATGTGTCCTCACTTGTATTTTTGTTGCTATCGTCATTGGTGTCTACTGGTGCTCCACAATATATATTTGAATATGATAAAGAGGTATACAATAACCATTTATCACATGTTTGTAGCTTGTGCATTTATATTCAGTGATTACCATTTGCCAAAAAAAAAAAAGAAAAAGAAAAGAGTGCTTATCATCTGAGCCAATGTTAAATAAGAATAATGTACCTTTTCGTCCCATCTGCCGGTTCCTACAACCGCGACGGCACATGGCTTTTGTATGTAATGATCGATTTGACTGAACTATGTAACCGTCGTACTGTACATCACTCTCTCTGGTTGGAAAAGAAGCATGACGTGTGCTCCTGGTCTGTGAGGGACGCTCGCAGTCATTATGGTGCTGTCTGTCTTTCCCACACTGCTCTTTCTGTAGAGGTCACAACCTGATTGACAGCTCCGAGAGGCATCTGCGTCTGTTCCCTTTTATTTGGAAACACGGTTCTGTGTTAGAACAATATCAAGCTGTCATGTTTGATGTGCACTCTTTACGACTAGACTTGTTTAAGAGTCTCTGCTTTGGGCTCAGAGGCTCCGGTGGAAATGGGCTTCGCTCAGCAAGTCTCTGTATCTTTCTTTGTGTCTGTAGTCAACGGTCAAGTATATACAGTATATAAATATATATATCTATTTTCTTCGTATGCATATATTCATTACTATTTTTGCACTGACCTACGGACAGATGGATTTATTTTTTTCCACAAAGGGTGCTATTATAACGGAGGCCTTCTCCCACACCTTTTTGCATGACTTGCTCAAAATTCCTCAACTGGTCTGTCATATCTCCTACTCTTCTCCTACTACTCCTTGAACTGTTGCAATTGAAGCACTGTAATTTTGTAATCCCTACTTGTGAGCTTTGAAATAAAGAGGGAGGCTTCAAGTTTGGTTTGGCGTCCTGGAAGTTTATTTTCTCCTGGTTTCTTCCTACGCAGAGGGACTCATTTCTTCAGCTACTAACAGAATAAAGGAGAAATATGTGCCTCAGTGTTGACATGTAGCAAAAATACTTTACTGAGTGAAAACTTTAAAACTTACCATTTGTTTGTCTGAAGTGTATCAATATTTTTATGTTAACAAGAAGTTACAAATTACTATGTTTAATGATTAGGTCCAGGATCAATTCATCTACTGATTATTCTTTCCCATTAAGTGTTTAGCTTTTAAATCAGAAATCACTGAGAAAGGCTCAGCACAATTTCTCAAAGCTCATCTTCACATTTCTTATTGTGCTTTTCAGACACTGCTTCAGCTTTACAAGAGACAAGGCACCTTAAAAACATTTGGGTGAAAACATCCTGATATTAAAAGAGAAACAACAGATTGAGGGATAAACATGGAATGGAAATTTTCATGTGACCAAGGCCCCACGATACAGTCGAAGCCAGGAAACAGCAGAAGCTCAGAAACTAATTATTGGGATCAATAACAACAAAACGAGCCTTACAGTATGTATTTTAAGAGACAGCCTCTATCAGCCTCTTGACATTTGAGCATCCACTGGAGTACACAGCCAGAGTTGTGAATTATCTGCGCTCCCCTCCATTGAACCATGTGTCACATAGCTGCAGGAGTTATGGGCCTATATTTACTCCAACTTTGCAGGCGTCTATTGCCTCATGGCTAGCAGGGCATGGGACTGTGTGTGTGTGTGTGAGGTGGGGGCCTGAGGGTCAAGATCTCTCCATAGGAACATTCACAAAAATAGTTTTTAGTGTTGTTTCCAATTACGAGTGATGAGTGCCCCGCCTCATTAATCCTTTCCTATCAGCACTGGGCAGGCGGGCAGCACCAGAATAGCCCTGATCTTTGTGCCGCTGCACGCCGCTCTCCAGCAAACCCTGCATGTACGTATTAGGCAAAGTGGGTCTGAGAGGAGGACCTACCTTTTCTACGCGCACACACAAATAGGGGCGCACACACACAGACACGCGCATAATCAAGTGTGTGCATACTTTGCTGAGGAGACGGTGAAATAAAGCAGAGGATCTCTGAGCCTCAGGACCGCTGCACTGGTTACCATCAAAGCTGTTCCCTTTGTCACAGAAAGATACACTTGCACGACATCCTACTGTGGCTTCACTAAACGTCACTACAGCAGCAGTTTGCACTCACAACTCATGCTTCTCATGTTGAATAAAGATTATTACAAAAAGAAAAAGTTGGGAACCACTTGTCCCTGTGAAGTCAAAACACGTTTTAAACCTTTCATATGCATCATTAAATTAAGGCTTTTTTGCGTTTTCTACTTGTCCTGCTTAAGATCTGACAAATAAAAGTATAATCCTGTGACGTAGATGAGTCAGGGTGAGTTGTCCTACTTTTTTGGACGCCTCTTTCCACATACTTTGGTCCACAAACATGGCCCAAGAGTGAATAGTTTGTGAGGGGTGCAGCACTGAATGCAGAGCAGGATGTACTCCTACAGAGCAGCTGACTACGATGCTACAGACTAGGCTGGAATCTAAATAGGCACCGTATTAAATGTCTAATCTGGAATCCTCGTCTTTTGTGATATTTTCTGACAATCTTGAGATTTTTTTTACTCAAATCTCTTTGGACAATGGCTGTCGTTGGTATATTCAGGATCAAAGTTCAATTCAATTAAACCTGAAGTGCAGCCTTAACCTCCATTGAAAATAATGGCCTGTGTGGTGCTCAGTGAGACAGCACAATTGCTCTTTTTGTCTGAAGGACGAGTTAGTTTCAATTACACTATGCAATGATATTTTGTTTCCATCCAAGAGAGTTTGGGGTGGAAGAACACTGGTGTACACAGAGAGCTGACCACAACTCCATCTGTCACCTCTGGGATGAACTTGTACACTGACTGTGAGCTGAACTTTATTGTCCAACATCTGTGCACAAGCTCACGGATGCTCTGGGGGCTGAATGTGAGTGAATACCTGCAGCCAGGTTCCAAAATCTTCCAGGGTGTTATAGTAGTGCATTTATGTCTGTGGTTTGGAATAAAATGTTCAACAATCACATATGGGAGCCGTGTTTGGCTGTCCACATACATTTGGCCACATGGTGTGATGTAATAGTCACATATTAGTCAGGATGAGCAGCGTCTACTGTCCCACTCACTGTAACGTGTTCCTAAAGTAAATGACTTCTGGCCTGTGATTCTCCCCAG
The DNA here is from genome assembly GCA_037833715.1 of Toxotes lorentzi. Taxonomy (NCBI): domain Eukaryota; kingdom Metazoa; phylum Chordata; class Actinopteri; family Toxotidae; genus Toxotes; species Toxotes lorentzi. The sequence continues at coordinate 6,276,924 of JBBMJY010000011.1, forward strand.
TCAGCTCTGAGTATGAATTATCCTCCTGCATCACAGAGAGAGAGAGACAACAGGACTGTAGGATAGAGAAACAAGCAGAGCAGTGAAGGATGAAGTGAGATAGATAGAAAAAGAGAGAAGGAGAGGTCATGGCCCATTTCACACAGCGCACCAAGGAGATTACAGGAGGTCTCTGGGTATGACAAGGGCACCATGATGATGTCTCCGCAAATAAGTAGATGCAAATATACCACCTACAATGGAGCTGAGGACAGGGGAGGACAAGGAGACGGAAGGAGAACACAAACAAAGAAACGTTTTATTCTGCAAGATCAAAATGATATCAAATAACGATGCAGGCCCCGCACAGATAAAAACGCCATCATCCGAAAATGCTGAGTCCACAAGCTCGTAGAGTGAGCGCAGCGGCGGTTTGTTATCGCTTGTGGCACATGTTGGACTTTTGAACTGTCATGTCTCGTTATATAGTGCCCACACACTGACCACTCAGCAAGAGACAGGCCCAGTGTGGCGACACCAAACCACATGTCGAACCGTCCCTGTGAGGAGCGGTGGCCTGAGGTGAAGCTCCCCCTCCATCAGAGAGTCACTTTATCAGGACATAACACGTCATAATCATCTATATATTTATTCACAGTACTATGGTAACTAATGTGCCTCATGATTCATATACAATGATAGTCCAGTGTATTTATTCATGGACACTTGAGACAACAGATCCTAAACATAGGCACATTTTAAATAACAGCTTACCCATGCACATATCACTATCATCAGGTCAGACGTACTAAAATCCAATTACACCCCAAATACATTCAGATATGACTAATGTAAAAGGAAATGTAAGAATCAACTGACCCGTGAGATGATGATGAAAAATATTTCTAATCAGCCTAACGACCTCATGGGCTTCTGTCATGTCCTTTTTCAGTCTTGTACATGACTTCTAGCATTTTTTTAATGCTAGGACAAAATAAAAACTAACTTCTACATGCAGTAGTAGTTTCACAAAACAATCCCTGATCAAGATTTTTCTGGAACTTGACCTTTGTCTGACTAACTATATGAAAACCATGTAATACAGAAGAAAACTTGGCAAGAAATCCTAAGTCCTAAAAACATAATGTAAGAATGTACCCTGAAATCAGGCCCTGGGGAAAAAGCTAGTAAGTGGACCTGGAGTTGGGATGGTTTTGTCGAAACTCTACAGCGGCTGTCGAACTGTGCCGGGTTGGAATGGAATGCGATGTCCAAATGAGAAACCATTATTTTTAGAATGGAGTTTTGCAAATGACAGAGAACTGTGACCTCATAACAGAGCAGCAGAGCACTTTGGAATGCTGTGACATCACAGAGAACCGTGGTTGTAAACAGTTTGGAACTGGACCGAGACCAAACAAAACAATGGCGTTGTCCGGGATGATTGTTCCCTCATTTCATAACGACTCCATAAACATTTGATGCTTTTTCTTGGTGGTACTGGTACACGATGATTCATCATGAAAAGTCAGACCTGTTTGTAGCACAGCTATACAAGGTTAGAAAAAACTCAAGAAGGTTTAGAAAATGGCTTGAAACAGGTCCTATCTTTTCTAATCACACACAGAAAATTAATCATCATACTACATAATATTTATGTTAAACATTTACAATTGAGGTTTTTCCCCTTTGATACTGTGATGAAAGTAAAGATTGAACACAGAGTTGGAAGAGTAAAGTCTTTCTGTCTCGCTCTCTTGTTTAAATTATATTGTCTGTATTGCCCCCCCAACAGTAAACCCTGTATGAAAGACCACTGTACACTGCCAGGAGTTAAAATTTCAATCATGGGGAAATGTATTCAGTCATTCATTCTTTCTTTGTTTTTGCCTAACGTTGTTAAATCTGAATAAATAAAACTAAATTCAGTCTAAAAATACTGCAGTCAATAAATAAAACAAACATCAAGTTTTATTTTACGCCTGAAAATCCCCTAAAAATACTGAGGTAAAATGTTATGACTACAGAAGCTAGAGCTCTGCACAGCTGTGGCCTATTTTGATTTTTTTTTCTTTTGCAACAGAACCTCAAAGAGAGAACGCTGTGCTGGTTTTTGAAAAACTGTTTCATTACATTGATAATATCACGGTTACTGCAGCACAAAGCAGAGCGTGCCCCAAAATCGGAGGCCACACCAGTGAATTTGGGTAATGTGTGTAGCCGAGCCGTCTCTTATTTCTGCACTGGCCTCGTTTTATTATGTCCCCACATATCACACATGCACGCACACTCGAAGAGCGGTGGACCACCAGCTGGAGGGGGAATTGTTTGGAAGGTTTTGAACTGCATCATGTCACCAGATTACAAATAGAGCATGAACATTACATACTAAAGAAATAGACATGAAACACATTTATTTTAAGAAATTTGTCACACTCACATCTGTACCCACCTTCTTAACCCAGGACTTCCTGATCTGTGTTTATGCCGTGTGTGAAATACAATGAACTAACTTCCTAGATTACAATTTAAATATTTTAAAACACTTATTTTCAAGTATTTAAAAAAAATAATATTTCAAAGGGATTTCTGCATGACCATCACTATTTCACATAAAAAAGCAAAATGAAAAAGTTAACTCCAGAAAGTAAAGCTATGTATTGTTCCCTTTTCCAGTAAATTCTGACTTTTAATTTAGATTTCCTCTAGATGCTCCTAGCAACTTCCTGTCCCGGCACTGCTTATATAAACTAACCCACTCTGGTCTGGGCCTTCACTGTCTGTACTGCAGGTATCATGAAAACTGTCTGTCTGCTGTCTGCTCAGCTGCTCTCCTCAGCCGCCCTCCTCTCTCCTTACCACTGGAGAGAGAGAAAGCAGCCCCCCTTTCTGCTTCCTCCTCATCTTTCCATCTCCTTTTTTTACCCGGGGAAACCCCCCGCCACAGTCTTCATGACACATTCAACCCACCTATTATATTGCATTGTGGGGGGCCGGGCAAGCCAAAACAATAATTTAGACCCCATTTTACTGGAGCACTTATCTGCTAGAGTGCTCACACAAGTAGTCAAAGCCACACATTGTTCTAATGTTGACGAATTTTGATGGATGATGGAGTCTCACGAACAGTTTGCATCATTTTTACACAAAGGCGCTTCAGCCGTTGTAAGGAGGATTTTTTTATCCATCAAAACTGACTTACGTAATGTTATTTTTTAACACAAAATAACCGTACATCACATTTTAAAGGTGTATGTCACACTCAACAGAGCCAGGCTAGCTGTTTCCCCCTGCTTTCAGTGTTTATGCTAAGCTAAGCTACCTGTCTCAAGGGGCTAACACCATTCTTAACACACAGGCACAAGAGTGGAAACAATCCTCACATTTAGCTCTGGGCAAGAAAGCAGATGAGTGAATATCCCAAAAATACAAACTATTACTTTAGAGATTAAAATGAGTAGTTGATTAATCTGTACTACAAAATCAAAGATTCTGAGGCCGTTCTCACTAAACATCCCTCTTATTATCAAGCAGTGGTGAAATCATAAGGAAAAAGCTTTGAACGGAAGTTTCCCCCAGTTTTGCGTCATTTATCACAACTGACTCACATGTAGGTGAACTCTGAGTGTTATTTTACTCCCGTGGTGGTGTTATTCTTCAACACCACCTTTTAGTTGTAGAGGAGACACAGTACAGTACATCACAGTTTTCCCAGGTGAGAGTCAAGTCTTCTATGCTCTTTAAAAATTTCAACTCTTGGCTCCTCACTGGTCTACTATTCAGGCAACAAACAGTAAGTTCATGTTCAAGAATCTATGTATTAATAGAGTCTGACCTTTTAGTGAGGTATGCGCCGGTGCATGTGCAAACGTGTGTATACGGAACATGCACACGAGCGCGCACATGCACGCACTCAAGCAATAGCTCATAACTTGTAGTAACTCAGCTTGTCACTAACTGCTCTGTGGGTAGACAGTGAGCTAAGGTGCAAAGTTGAGCTTATATTAGTATCCTTGACTTTCTCAGCCATGGAGGTTTCACATGCAGCGAGTGTAACTCAATAGGTCCATCAATTACCTCTGTTTCCTAGGTGTCTCCACAAACAACAGCTGCAGAGTTTAATAAACTAGCCATGCAACTCAATCACACAGGCTAAAATATCACGAAGCCTGAAAACCAGCAGGATGATGAAAGTAGGCTCCGCTTGTTGTCAACACTATCCATCAATCTATCTATCCGATGTAAATCCCCCGTAAAATAAGTGTATGCTGGATGGAAATTTATAAGTATTCTCAACCCTTTTGTTACTTTGTTCGAGGCTGCCCCTGTTTTCAGAATGACACGCTATAACGCGATATGTTGCCTAGCATCGAAAGCATGCTGTTGCTGTATTAAGTTGCTGCACGCTTCATTTTTGGTTGTGGGACAGAGGTACATTTTTTCCATGGTAACTGGAACCTCATTCAAAACTCTGTCCTTGAATAGATATGAGAACGGCTCTCTTCTTTTAGATTGAATTTGAGTCCCTGGTTCACACTCATGCGCCTGCTCAAGTCTTTATTTACTTTATTTATCGGCACAGATAAAAACAAAACATAAATATAAGGATTAAAAAAGCAATGTAGCTATGTAGGACAGGACAGAAACACATCTGGGATTACAAGGGATGCTCCCTAAAGACTAAAGACACGCAAATGTGGAATCACAGACAGAAAAAGAAAGAAATGGAAAATAATGGTGAGTGAAAGTGTGACTGTATATTTTCCACTGTGTGGAGGGCAGACAAATGAAAGTAAGAAGAGGACCAGATGCAGTGAAGGGGGACAGGAAACAGAGGGTGTTTCCAACACCTTCAGATGTGGTGCAGAAGGTGAACCTCAGTGTACTGTAAGTCTAAACTTAGACAGTGATGAAGCAGATTAGATTCATACTTTTTCCATAATTGAGCTTATCTGACTGGCAGCAGACTGAAGTCAACTGGCTCTGAGCTAAGTGGAAAAATTAGAGATCAAAATAGCTCTTGCAGTTTTGGTGCCATATTGTATGGGTCAATCTGGGAATTAACAAAAATCAGATTTCTTCTCATCTTACTCTTGATAAAAAGAGATGTTGGTACGTGAGGGTGTCACTGTGCTAAAAACTAGTTTCTACCAAGTCTCATCTGACCCGTGGATGGATTACAGAAGAGGCCCCTGGGCCGGAGCCTCCCTATAAAGCATTTCATACTTGAAAATCATAGAGCTCAGTTAAAAGACACAAAAGGTGATGCAAATCGACCACGAGGAGATGCAAAAGAACCAGAAAGAGTCACAAAATGACAACAAAGACACGTAAAACAACACAAAAACTACAAATAGACAAAAAATGACTAGAACAAGACACAAAATTAACACAGACACACAAAATGACCATAGAGATGTTGCGTCAAAAGTCATCATTTCTGTCCTGGGGTCCTATGGTGCAGGGGTGGGGAACTTTTATGTTTCTCTTCCCTGGAAACTGATTTTGTCATACTCTGTCCGTGGTCTAACCACATCTGAAGGTAAAAGTGTTAGCAGTTGTTCCTAAAGTCCACACTCGAAGGCGAAGTGAAAAAGCTGCCTGTCATAGTGATGGGGGGGGGGATGAAAGAGGAGACAGAAAAACATGTGAACAAGCCTGTGAAAAGACCAACGCGAACAATGTGTTAACCCATCTCTCAGTACTGTGTGACTTTCAACTCCAAGACCATTGTTTCCTAATCCACTAATCAGAAGGTCGGTGGTTAAATCCCCGGCTCCTCCAGTCTGGATGTCTAAGTGTCGTTGGGCAAGACACTGAACCCCACATTGCTCCTGATGTATCATCTGTGTGTGTGTGTGTGTGTGTATGATAGTAAAGCTTAGAATGTATGGAAACAAGCTGTATGAATGGGTGAATGTGACTTGCTGTGTAAAGCACTTTGAGTACTTGATAAGACTAGATAAGCGCTCTATAAATGCATTTACCAGTGTAGTCTAATGAAGCTCTGTGGCACAGAGGAATAAACTATATCACAATCTGACTGCATAGACAATATGTGTTAGTGGGATCAATTCATTGCTATTTTTGGTTCTTTCATAAGATTTGTTGAAAATAACAAAAATACAGAATTGCATCAGATGTGTGTTGGAAAATGTGTAGTTGAATGCACCTGATTAACGTGGGAATGAATAAGAGCGACGCCTGATACTAGCAGGGCTATCAATATTCAGATGAGCAAGATTTACTGAGATGGAGAAATGAGATGTTTAGTGGAACATGGACAAGGAGAGGGAAAGAAAAAAAACTTGTGGTGCACTGAAATCATTACAAAATAAACAACAGACGGCATTTTGCTTCAGACTCATTCATGGCCCTGTGTAGTTTGAACTCTCTTCACCTCACTGTGACTCTCCTCTCACAGCGGGAGCACAGCAAAAACTCACGCAAAAACGGATGACACATAAACAGCACACTGCATTCTATATATACACATAAATACAAAGGACACGTAATTTGTTTTTTGGTAATATACCACCATCGACTGCTCCTACAATCCTAGATTCCCTCACGGTCACCTATGTACGTAGTGGCAAAAAGTCTGTAAGAGCTGATCCTTAAATGGTACCTACTCAAAGAGCGACTTTGAGCAGCCTTTGTTCCTTTAGGTTCTCATTTATTTTTTTTAGAATGGAAACATCAGTGGAGCTGAATCAGGACTTTTATAAATAGCACAGACCGTGATAACATAACAGAGCTTCTCAGTTGGGGCTGCTGAAGCTCCCTGCAGCAACACATACTGTACATGCATGGAGGAAGAGACTGCTGCACTCTGGTGGACAGAAAGAGAATCTATTACCGTGGTATTTAATTTGACGATGGTGAGTACTTGAGTTGCAAATTTATTAAAAACACCAAATCTGCCGATTTGATCTCATATTTCCATTGGAACTGTTGCCTAATTCTAAACCCCCAGCTTGCACTTTCATTAAAACAGTTTCATCAGTGGAAGAATACAGTAACACATTTGCTCACATCCTCTCAGGTCTGTCAGTACAAATGTAGTTCCAAAGAAACACACACACACACACACACACACACACACACACACACACACACACACACACACACACACACACACACACACAGAGGCTCAGACTCTTCTGAAGACTTGCAGTTTCATACACAGGCTTTTGACTCATTTAATTCGATCACAGCTGCTGTGCGACAATTTTACGACTCCAGTTCAGGTCATTTTCATGTATTTTATGTGCTTTGTGTTTTTCCATTATGTACTGAATAACCCATCCTACTGTAATGTAGAGCATATTTATAATTACAAAAAAGTGTATGTATCCATTGGAAAATGACGTGACAATATTGAAGAACTTATAGGGCATGTACGACATCTTGGGATTAGATTTTAACCACTGTAAATCAGTGTATTTAATATTTTATTTGGGAAACAGTTGTATCAGCTGACAGGGTGAACACATTACTACAATTCTGGCCTCACTGAACTGCTTTCTAAGTATTAGCATTCTAAAATGTAATCATGTTTTATAGACTTTATTGTCCATGAAGTATTTCTCACTGAGTTTAGCCTAAATGTCAAATACTCTCTATAAAGAATCTGTTAATCCTTTGTCAGACAGTAGTGATTGATGCTTAACAGCTGAAAACCGAAACATCAAATCATCACATTTAAGAAGGCGATACCCATGAATGTTTTGCTTGAAAAGTGACTCAAAATGATTAATCAGTTTTAAAAAATGGCAATCAAACTGATTAATAAACTCAGAGTTTAAGCTCTTAACAAGATACTTTGTGACTTTAACATGATTTTTTCTTGATATTCTGAGAAATAAATGACATTTTTTGTATGTTACACTTTTTTGAGACATAATTTTGCATTGTTTACTTTTTTGATGTCCATCCAGTGTAACAAAGTTGGTTCATACAGTGAGTTTCACAAAAACGTGTCATTTATCTCGAGAGTTGTTTGACTGACACTAATGATGCTGCTGCTGATGTTCTGTTGTTGTAGCTGTGCGATTCTGTCTTAGCTGTCAAAACCACACTCGCTGACTTTTGATGAAATGCAACTTGACCAGAGTTGAATCACCTGTCCACCAGTGTCTCGGTCTCCCCCTCTCTCTGTCTTGATTTGTATGCCACAGCAGTTGTACCAGCCCTCTGCTTTGATTAATGCGTGTTTATGAGACGCTGCATTAAAGCTGTCACTGTCCAGATACCCCCCCTTCCCTCCCTCTTTCCCACCTTCCATCCCTCTCTCGCTTTTGTTTGGGTTTCTCTCTGTCTCCTTGTTGACTTATTTTCTCTCAGAAGTGCTCCATTGATATGACAGGACAAGGCAGAACAGGCCGGGGCACAGCAGGACAGGGGGACACAGCAACGGGCAATAAAAGTGTCATTTTTCACCTCGTTTATAAACAGGTCGTAATGTTGAGATGAGCCATTGCCTATTATGGGCTCTGTCCAGCCTGCGACATCAATAAACAGAGCAGGACAGCTCTGTGCGAGCGCCTGGGCTGAACCAATGAGGAGTGTGTTTTAACAAGGCGGCGTGGGATGTTGGGAGTCTGGACTAGCTCGTCCCATGGTAACCCAGGTAGACAATGTACTTGTTATGGTTGAGCCTGGGAACAGACCCGGGTTTAACACTTATCAAGCTGTCTTGTGAGGCACAAACTTTGGATCATGAATATTACAGAGGTTATGGGGTTATGCGACAGTTTTATTACTCTGACAAACACCATTTCTCAGGAGGGTTGAGGTGGGAGGACAAGACAGCCATATGCCTGCCTCTTTTGCTTTGCAAAACAAGCTGTTGAACTTTTTAACTCCCCTGCATGACTTCTGGTTCACCTTTATCCTGCACTGCTTGACCCATGCTGTTGCTGCAAATGAGTGTCTATCTTTAGATGCAATGATTCAGCGTGCTGTCTCAGATCGCGACAGGACCAAGGCTGAAAGGTTGCAGCAATTTAACGAAATGTGCCTGATGTGACTCAATGATGTGACTCAATATGAGCTTTGTGAAACATGTCTCCTGTGCTGTTCCTGAATAAGCCTGTAAAAAGCAGCGTCCGCATCACTGAACTTGCAGGACTCACATGAGCTCGCCTGCCCTTTGGACGGTGATGCAGATTTTTGTCATAATGCAGGTGGCTGGCTTCAAGAGGAAGGAAGAACAGAGGGAACAAGGGAGTGAAAGAAGTAGAGGAGGAAGAGATGGAGAGATACCTCCCCTCCATATGTTCAGTATGCCTCTAGTCCATATGCATGCAGCTCGTGTCCACCTCTTTCTCTCAGTTCACATTGGCAGCAGTGATGCATTGTGAATTTATACACCTCTCATTAATCTCCTGCACAGAGAAAGCAACAACAGGCCTCTGACTGATCGCTTTGCAATGATGACTAGGAAAGAAAGGGACACACTGCCCTCTTCTGTACAAAGGAAGCACTGCACTGACACTACATTACAGTTGTGTTTACAAGTTTAACTGTAAAATACCAAAATGCCTGCTGGTTCCTTTTCCATTCTGTGGTGCCAGGGATTAGAATAAATGATAAGAAGATATGGGGGTTTATCAATGCATTTGTTCACAACTATAAGTGAAGGCTGATGCATGAACAGATAATAACTGACAATATAATAAACTGCATAAAAGAATATAAAATATGTCTCATAGAAGACGTTTTGATTGTTGACAAATAGTGTACATTGATTAAATATTTATCCACATGGGGACAAGACACTGCTAAATCACAAACATCACAAGATTATATACACATTTACATGATTTCAGGGACATGTGGGCTCATGTGCAAAATTTCGAATAAATTGTGCAGCAAACAGCAGAATAAATGCTACAAGCCTGAAGTTTTACTTGTTTTCTTCATCTTGGCTTTCTCCATTTAGACATAAGAGCTTGGCAAACTACTACTACAATCAGAAAGCAAGAGACACACACTCATTTGATATTATCTACAGAGCCTGAAATGTAAACATAATAAGGTCTTAAAAGAAGCAAAGCTGTGAACGGATGAATCCAAAATGGAGCCGAACTGAGTTGTTTCTGTTGTGTAAGAAAGAAGCTTTTTTTCTTCCTCTTCAGTCTCTAATGACAGAGATGCATAGCACCACCGAGAAATGACTGGACAGGATGGAAAACAGGATTGTGAAAGCCCCCTGGGTGATTTTATGAGGGTGTGGATAATTCTGGCTTCAAGCTACCACAGAAGCCTACATAAATTCATTTGGATATGAGAACTCTAACATTCAGCCACAAGGCCAGAAAGTTAGGCGACCATGAGAGCTATTTTTTTTTAACTGCAGGAGGGTGTAGAGGATGTGACTCCTCTTCTTCTTAATTGCTCACACTGGATCCTGAACAGAGAGTAGGCAAAGAAAAAATTGACAGCCCCAGTCCTCTGATAGACCGAGTGGAAATCTATAGATTCAACAACATTTAGACTGGTTTGATGATTTCTTCCATAGATATGGTGTAAGAGCCAGGATATGTGATGCTATCTTAAAGGAGCAGGAACACCCTGAAAGGCACAAACACTTCCTCATTATCTATCTTCTCAAAAGCAACATTTGCCATTTTCCTCATGCATACAGTTTTTTTTTTTTTTTTTTTTTTACAACACTTATGTGGTTATATCCTTTAGACATCGATGATTTAGTTCCACACTGATTGGACTGCCACTAAATGGATCTGTAAGGCTCAGGCTCAACATTATGTTGAACTGGCACTGACTCTCTCACAGTCATTAAACTGTGCTTTGTTCCTGGTGTCTCACTTGCTTTATTCTTTCATTTCATGCCTCTCCTTGGGTTTCCCACTCCCTCTCACTCCACATCTTCAGGATTCTCGGTGGGCTTGTAAAGGAGCTTTAATAGAGAGGAATATAAATCCGCAAGTGACAAACTCCAGTCGTGGCAGAGCGGGGGCCGGTGTGTACGTTGTGAACTGCTGCGCAGTAAAACCAGGACCTCCAAGGCTCCTGTGCCCTCTGCGATTCCCGCTGGCACTGCCGTGAGACCCCACAACCTCTCAGCCTGAACCACAGCACACAGCCAAGGTTTTTTTGAAGTCTAGACTGAAGGTGAACAGTCACCAGGCCAATGCTGCTGGGAGGACTTTGGCTTTAGAGCGACCAGTTTCAGGGGTTGATGCAGTCTTTAAAATCAGTTTTGCAGACAAACTTTTATTAGATTTATTACTTATTCTGTCCACACAGTATTTCAATTTCCTTTTTATGTTCCAGAATTTATTAAATGCTGTTGGCAAAGATTTCTGAGACATGGTTTGCAATATCCCACAGAAAGATTTAAAATTTTTTTTCTTAACTTAAACGTCCCAAAAGACCTTCATTAGGTCCACTAACAAGCTAACAGCCAGACCCAAAGGACCACAATACGACCATGGAGGAAAGTAAGAAGTAAATAGACTTAAAGTTATAATCCTTTAATTTTCAGTCCTGGTGGATTTTGGCGACACCCGTGAATACTGGCTGTAACAGCAAAGCTTAATACTGCAGAATACGTGGTACAGCCACATATCTGGAGCTGATTTCTACAAGAACTTTCTCTCCTTGATTAGGATGAGAGCACTATAATTTCCATGATTTTATGGATGAACAGATTGAACCCTGAACCTCCTGTGGGTCTTTTATTCAGCCTTCCAGGTTATAAAGGAAAAAGAAAACTGCTAATAAAAAAAAAATGATGATGATGATGACGATTATGAGGAGGAGGCGGAGGAGGAGGAAAAGAAGTGGCAGAAAATGAAGAATGCCAAGAGTGATCTAACCGAACGCTGAGGTGTAAAAAGGCCCATATTAAAGTGTATGGGAACTTGTTAAAAGCTTAAAACCAGAGATTCTTTGACTCTGATGCAATGTGACTGGATGTCAAAGTGATGATGAAGATGATGAGGAAGAGGGGAGATGCTCTTAAAACATCATGATATGCTGTAATTTCAAAGCAGATAATTTGCTGAGTGTCCATGGGGTGGCACTGCAAAGTTTCCGACAGAAGGCAGGTTGTACAGTATGGTAACACTTCCTCGTCTTAAAATGGAAGATAAACCGACTTAACTGTTAAAACAACAGATCAGGCTTACTGGCTGCCGAACTGGAGGCTGCAAATGTCCTTTGGATTCCTGTTAGAATAATGGAATGATAGATTTAACAGGCCCAGTTCCCAAATTAATAATTCTGTTCCACATTGCAGAGCGTATCGGATCTGTCAGATAGTTTTAACAGCTCTTTGACTCCACCTTTTTCCATTTTGCTTGAGTTGAATTTGGCTCCCCGTTTTCCATTCCCCAGCAGCTGTGTTTTGAGTCATTTACAGCTCAGCTGAAATCGTTGCTCCATATAATGGATTGGAGGACAATGAAATCATTTTTTGAGTCGCCTGTGGGGAAATGATGGATTCAGTGAATACAACAGCTGATAAAAATTCATATTGTGTTGAAAACCTGGACAGAGATTGAGTGTAGTGGAAGATCCCATCCTCATTACTCAATTTAGGGCAATCACAGTAAAAGAATGCGTTGAATTCCTGCACACTGTCAGTGCTGGGTTTATTGAATATGCAACGATCACAGACTTTCAGTCAGGCAAAATTTAAAAAAAGCTTATAATAACTGAGGTATGGCAGTAAAGTGGAAGAAAATCCAGTTTCATTCTCTTTTTAATGACAGATCTGATGCGTGGTAATTCTGATGCATTTTCCACATTACATTTTAACCGTGCTGTTAACTTATGAAACATTATTTCTTGAGAATTGCCAAAAATTGCAAATGCATTTAGATCCATATGTATGGTATAAATTAAACATTTGGGCATTGACACAACAAATATAAAACTGACTGTACATCTGAGCAAAATATTACAAATATGTCAGAAAGACCATGTGAATCAGAATCAGAATATCTGATGTGACTTCTGTTCTACTGTTATTATTTAACATCGTCCTTTTTTAATGGAAACCAGTCCTGCTTCTCAATAAAGAAGTGTCAAAATAATTTGCAGTGACATCTATAATATAATTTCTGTAAACCCTTTTAACCACTATATTTAAATTTACTCTGTGAAACACAGTCTACTTAAGCAGCCCTCCACAACAGGAAATACATGGCATGGTTTTTAATTAACTAATTGCAAATTACCATAGTGGTAACCTAAAGTAGAAATAAGGAACCATAATAATGTGATTATTTACTGCTAATAAATTCACCTACAAATACTATAGTTTTATATTATGTTGTCAGCAGCTTCAGTGTAAAACGTCCAGGAAATATTCACCCACTGTGAAATAACTGGGTCTCCATGCTTGATCACACTGGGTGGCAGGACTGGCACTGCACTGGAAAGCATTACTTCTGCATAGTGTTAATAGACTTACTTAACTCCTGGGTCCTGACTTGTGTTTTCCAATGAATTAAAGTGTCAGGAGCCACAAATCAGTGTCTGGGATAGGTCATGTGGGTACTAGAGGAGTGCGGGCCTGGTGGGCTCGGCGCTCTTTCTTAATGGTTTGTTCCCTGGACGCATGAAACTAGAGCCTTAAACCCGACCTGTTGTTACTGAGGCCCCATTTGTACTCCCATCTACCCGTAACACACGCACCCACAACCACACATGCATGCCATTACATGCGCATACACAGTCTAACACACTCAGTGCTGCCATCTCTCCCTAAGACAGATCTACTCCCACACACACACACACACACACACACACACACACACACACACCCCCCCCCCCCCCCCCCCCCCCCCAT
>JBBMJY010000011.1:6293125-6348346 GCA_037833715.1 Toxotes lorentzi
ACCCTTTAAACCCCCCTCTTTTCCTCTTCGCTGTTCCGGGAGTTGTGTTTCAGGAGCACTCTGAAAGTGTGAGCAAGAGGGTTTTTAAATTTTTGGTTTTTTTTTTTTTTTTTTTTTTTTTAATCTCATACAGAGGCCCTGACATTGTGTTCATAAAGTGTCCATAACAGAAATATGACCAAAGCTCATTGATGTTTCACATCATCGAAAACTCTTTCGTGTGTCACTTGTGTCTCATTAAAACCACAGTTGGTTACAAAAGGTACATTTATACTTTTTTTAATAAAGAATAAAGGAGAAGGAGTGTAATTTGACATTATCTGTTAAACATGTACAGAATGATTGACATGCTGGATGTGGGTTAAATGCATTGGAACAATTTGTAAAAAAGAATGTAGATCCTTAACTAAGGTAAAAGTACTAATACCACAGTGTAACAATACTCCATCACAAGCAAATGCATACATTCAAAATTTGATAAGAGTCAAAAGCACTTAAACTTATTAGAAAAGTGCCCATTTTCACAGTGTTATTATTTATTGCATATTACTGTACTGCATTGTATGAGCAGCGTTTTTCTTGTTAAATGCTTTTGGAAGAAAATTGAAATACAGAATAGTTGTAAAAATAAACATAATAATTTAACTACCGTGTACATGCTACACTACAGTCTATTTAAATATTTTCACAAATATTTAAATGAACTATTCATAGATAAAGATTTACTGACAGTGAAAGTATCATAACCTCCCTCACACTGTGTAAACAGTCACCTACATCTGCGTTGTGCTATCTGTCCACTTTGCAGTGGCTGTTTACAGCCACTAGGAGTCACTTTTTCATATCATATTTATTAATCTACATTTCAGATGGGAGAAATCAAAAACAGTTATTGGTTTGATGTCCTGGTGACTTTCTTTTGGCTTCTACCACATCACTGTTTGTCACGATGACAACGATAATGACAATGATGGTGATAAGCAGAGAGAGGAGGAAGACAGATACATTAGACAATTTCACACGTACAGTAACAGCTTCACCCTAAAATCAGTTAAAATCTTCAGTCGGTGTTTGAGGAATTAACAGTTGACTTATAATGGCTTAATGCACTCTGCTCTGAAATTGTCTCTGACTTCCTGTGTCTCATTGCTGATGATCTTACAGTACGGTAATACCACTCTGATAGTGATCATGACATCAGTGCTTGCAACTCGATGCTGGACAAACAAGCTAATAATCAAAAGCAGACAACAGCATGCTGTCTTCCTCAGGATAATCATAATCATAATCAGAGGAAGTGTGACTGCTTCCAAGGAAACAAAATACGTGATGACGGACACACACAAGAATTTGCTCAAGCATTTCCAAGTATTTTTACAACTTTGGTGGTGATATAAATTACAATATTTTTAACAATGGCCGTGCTCCTGTTTCTATGAAATCGCTTGCTGTGTCATTTACTGAGACACTGCTGTGGCGAGATAATATTTACAGAGAATGAGGCGAATGACACCGCAGTGGATTAGACCCACAGAGAAACATGGTGGTGGGAATATTCAAGTCTAGGGGTGTTCTTCCAACTCTGGAGTCAGACACCTGCAATGAACTGACTACACCCTGACCAAGGAGAAGCACCACTCCATTCTTCAGAGACATGCTACACCTTCTGGTTTGCATCTTTGTGCAGAAGGATTCACACTGCAGAAGGCTAACGACCCCAAACACACCTCAGAGCTTTGCAAGAACTACTGGAGGACCAAGGATTCCTGTCTGTCGTCCTCCACAGCCAACTCATCTCAACCCCACTGAACATTTATGGGGGCTGAGAAAACCAAGTGTGCATGCGAACAAAAGCGCAGACACACACACACACACACACACACACACAAAGGTACTTGGATTATTTTGGCAAACGGCAAGTTTATTATTTTGTTTTATGGGGCTGAGAGGCGGGGGAGGTTGTTTTGCGGCGCTGCCTGTGATACGGCGGCTCTGTTTGTGAGCTTGTGAGAAAGGAAGCACCAGTAAGATCAATACATCCTCTGCGTAGATTTCCAGCAGAGTGTGACGTGTGTGTGGGGAAATGAGCTGGGCTGAGGATACTTTGCTTGTTATGGATTTGACATGAACTTGGCCCCCGGCCTCTCAGAACGTGATGGATGTATTATTTAATCTTCCTGTCTTTGTTAACCTCCTTTTGGCCAAAGGAACGGTGATTCTCTCTCCCTGAGTGGATGAAACAACATCTCCAGTTTGGCCTTTGGATGTTGATGAAGTATAATAATGGCCGTAATAATAGAGCCCTTCCACAAGGACCTTTCCCACTGCAGACGCGCTAATGTGCTGTATTTTAAGCACACACGAGTCATCCGCACAACACAGATTCAAATGAACACATGAAGCGGTGTATCACTGAGGACGGCACTTCAACAGCTGCATCGATGGGGCCTTGACACCTTATCAGCTCCAGTATTCAGGGTTGGATGTAAAACCAGTCGAGTTTTAGAAGATAATTTTAGAGTAAGGACATTTTGCAAAGTAAGATCATTCTGGTTAGGCTAAAGTTAAGGTTATAAGGGGTGAATTTCTGCATTTAGATGGTTTAGATTACATTTCTCAACCTTGGGGTCAGGAAAAAATAAAATTAAACTGAGCAACACAAACCCAAAAAGAGGACACACAAAGCAAATGATAGGCAGCATAGTCTGGCTGGATACAAATCTTTGCGTTTCACATTTTAGCTCTTTGCTATATTTTGTGTTTGCAGTTACAGTTGGTTCACAATACAACTCCAAACAGGACAAAGTAGAGTCTTCCAGGACTCTACTTTATGTAGAGTCCTGGAAGATTTTTAATATTTATTTAAAATGAAGTATGTTTGAAATCCTTTCCTTTCAAACATCATTAATCAATTTACTGTTTTGTCAACAAAATGCCAGTAAATAGTAGAATCCTATGACAGGTTCATAGAGCCAAAAATCACGTCTTCAAATTGTTTGTTTTGTCCAACAGTCCGAAACACAAAGATGCATAATTAGAAGTGATAAAAGTACGATGAACAGTGGTGTTGCAGGTCATGTTGATGTCAGGATGTAAGAACGGGCATAAAAACGTTGAAAAACTGTGGGTTAGTGGATGGTTAAAGATGGTTAACGGTTAATAATAAAGGCAGAGGTACAAGGATGCATGTGTACATGTGTGTTTATGAGTTTGTGTGTCTCCACTAAAAATAAACTTCTTGCCAGTAGCTTCAGACAATGACAGGGCAATATTCTTTGGAGACTAAAGACGTCAGAGATTTTGGACAGGATTCAGACACAAAGACAAAGAGACAAATTTAGACCTCTGGTTTGTTGCCTGAGTGGGAATGATATTTGTCACCTTTGAGTTAGAGATATTACAGATAAATGCTGGAAAAGAAAAGAAACATATGGAGAAATGGAGCGCTGGCCTCACACACACACACACACACACACAAAAACTGCACGCAAGAGAGGTTTGGATACCAGAGGGTTTGTAGGAAAATAATTGGAGCTCATCTCTGTGAGGAGGGTAGGGGACTGACACATCAACAGCTGTATTAACTGCAAGTTAATATTTGCATGATGAAGTATAAATGACAACATTTTTGTCAAACAAGTACAGTTACAGTTCACATTTATAATTTATGGATTTTAATGCTCTCACTGTATTTTCTGTCTGTCTTAGGCTCTGTCTGATTAACATTTGGTCTTCCAGAGCAAATTAGCTGTTAGTTAACTCCCACACATATACATTACTGTATTTAAAATGCCATAATAAATTATTGCCCACTGTCCTGTACAAACAAACAGCTACTGTGAAATAACATAGGGAAAATATAATATTTAAACATATTTGCTCATGCCTTTGAGCAAAGGAACAGTACATAAATTAATTCTCTAACTCAATAATTTCCTCCTGCAACCACCTTCAACTATATGTCCACATGGAGGCGACACAAAGAAGTGTGGTCATGTTTGTTCTGTACAATGAGTGTCACTTCTAATTTAAAATCTGAAGTACCAATTGAACCTGTAAAAAAATGTATATTTTAAATATGAAACGCACAAACCAAAAATTTTCTCTCAGCTTGTTCTGAATGAACGTCTCATATTTCAGGTAGCCCAACAACCCAATAAACCTTAGTTGTATAAGGCTTTGTAAAAAAGTGTAATATAAACAACTAGTTATTTGCTTCATTTCATTTCATACAAAAATCCTCGATGTGATCCCAGGGTTTGTTTGCATCACTTAAGCTCAATGCTTCAAAACACAAATGTTAGATAGGACGCTCAATGTGCAGTGCAATGGAGCTGCACAGCGGCTCTGTAACAGCCGCCGTGACCTGAAGCCAGTGAACCGGCTCTGACACCGACAAAATGAGCCAAGATCCTTTCAGAACGGAGAGCACATGAGCGACAAGGAAAAATTCCTTTGGAGAAGCAACAAGGTGAGGGAAATGTTCTGTGAACGTTTGCAGCATGACACTAAAAATACTGCACAGAGTTGCGGGCTATTAATGAGAGCCTCCGTCACAACTCTTGTTGTCTCAAAAGAGGTGGATGACCTGCTGTCAGCTGTGGTGGGCAATCAAACAAATATAGAGTGTTGGATTATGAACCCTGAGTGTTGCCAGAAGGAGCTGATGTCTCCACCAGTGGGCAGCCTGTTGTCTGCTGTCCTGTCTACACTCTCCTCTGACCGTTTTTGACCATGTTTCTCCGTCCGTACATCACTCAATTCTTAGATTTGGGACATGGTAATTCTTACAAAAATAACAAATCCTCACCACCAACAGGCGGAGTGACCCAAAGGACTGAGGACGTCACGTCAGGCAACCCAGTGAAAGCCCAACTCCCCCACAAAACACCCTAAATCGGTTTTCACTTTGCAGTGCCAAACCACATAGAAGGAAAAAAAACTATATCTTTTAAAATTTGCAATCATAAAACTTGTTTTTTCAACTCTATTTAAAGCGTGGGTTAGGCTTTAAGCCTCTGATGAGAGTAAGATTAGGGTTAAGGTCATGGTAAGCTTTAAAAACAACTTGCTAGGTGAAAATTATAACAAAATCCAGCGTTGCAGCTCGGCCAGAAAGGATCAAACTCCTAAATCTGGAGCCTTGCCTCCGCAATCAGCTGGACACAAGCAACCGCAAACCAACCCAGGGCACTAGGAGCCTTCTGGATGTTTTACTGTATGTTCCCTTTGGTCACAGAACAGACCATCAACAAATCAGCCATCCACACAGAAATCTCGATAACCACACATTTGTGCTCGACAGGCCGTCCAAATTAAAAAGGCATTTGTTGGAGAAAATGAGCATTGTCTACTGGCCCGGATCTGTTCCGCACATTTCTGGGAAGGTAGTAAATTTCAATACATGCATCATTTTTTCTGGTTCTTTTTGCCCCAAATGATCCATTATATGACAGTGAATCAGGAGCCTGGAGTTGAATGGTCTCCAATGCCTCTTCACATGCATTCCTCAACAGCACCCCTCACCCCCACCCCCCACCCCGCACAGGATACAGGAGATTTGGATGTGCAGAGCTGTGCTCAGCCCCTGATGTCAGAGATGACTCAATCCAGAGGCTTGTAACTCCAGAACACATCTTTGAGATCCTGAATGAAGGCGAAATGGGAGGAAAGGAGTAGAAGGGATTTGTTTCCATGCTTCCATAAACATGTTTTCTCTATTAGATAAAAGTATTCTCATGCACATGTCAGTCTCAGAATACAAGCGCAGGCTGTTCCAAAGACTACACGAGGAAGAAAAAATGTAAACATTTTCACCAACAGTGTGTCTCTATTTAAGAGGAGTGTCAACTTTCTTTTGCATCAGACTCTAAAACCCACTTGAGTTAAACACACTGATGTGTTTTCTTTTACCCGCTGTGAGGCTGGCCCTCACTACGAGGTTCCCAGGGGAGGTTGAGATTAGCTAGAATGTGATGAGATGGTGACAAATATCCAACACTCTCCCGCATCAACAATCCTCAACGCAACCACAATGGAGGAGAGCACAGCTCTGATTGGACTGGAAAACAAAACAAAACAAAAAAGGAGACGCGGCCAGGAAGCGAGGTATCCATTTCATGCCCCCGTCTGTTTGCCTGCCACCTGTTAGACATGATCATTACCACGAAGCAAGGGCGTAGGGGGCTAAGCCGGCCACATTTATATCAACAAGCTGGGATAAAACTGTCTAATTATCCCCCACGGCCCCTGGTCTGGCCCCTAACTCTCCTCGCTGAGCCAGTCCCATTTGCCAGCCTGGCCTGCAGCCAAACTCTGCAGGCTGGTATGTGAAAGCACATCCTAATGACAGCTCTCTTTCAATCCCAGGTCTTTGTAATTGCCCTGGGTAGCTTATACATATTATGTGGCACCAGTCCAACTCAATAGTTAGAAGGTCAAGGAGAGGTTTAACGGAATAAGTATGTGATTATATTGCTGTACCTGGTCTGAATAAATTATCATTATGTGAACGTATTGAGGCTCATGATGACAACTGTGCTCCATTTTAAAAGAAAATACAGTTTTAGTTCTTGAAAATTGTACTGAATGAGCATGATGGTTTTGAACACAGCAGTAACACAGCTCTCGTACACTTTTCAATGGTCTGACGCAGGGAACTGTAATTTTCTTAAACAAGTGTAACTTTCAAGCAACATCTAAGCAAATTTGCCACTAGTGAGCAAATGCTTAAGTCAGGGAGAGCTAAGCTTTGATGATCACCCGTGATTGAGAGCAAATGTAGACTAAACGCAGGCAATTTGCACCTGTGCAAAGCTGACTATTATCATAACTGTTTTGATGACTGGAGAGGGAATGTGGTGGGTGGGAGCGGGGCATCCAGATCCCCGTGGGAGGCAGCATTAAGGTCTTAATTAGGACGTGGGGGGAAAGATTCAAAGTACTCGAAGATGACGAGGGACGCAGCAATGGGAAACCAAGCTGATCGTCTTTCCTAGTTCAAGGCTAATTGCTGAAAGAGATCTGACATGGATGTGCAGGGAAACACGGATGGTATGTAATAAGATGATGTGAGGTCATCTCTAAAAGCTGTTGGTAGCTTGTAGGTCTGTGTTATTAAGAAATCACAGACATGTTAAGGACATATGTCACTAACGTTACAATTTATCCAATTTTTAATAAAATGAACACACAGTTCAATGTATTTCAATCTAATATCTTTTCTGAATCAAGCAAATGACCAGCGTTTCTTCTTTTGGCCTTAAAAGACATTCTGTACGAGCACTTTATATGATCTTTCTCAAATGAAAACAGTCTCTGAATAGATGTCCTTTATACCATTGGCAACGAAACCGTCACTCAGCAAAAAGCCACAGTGGCCTGTTCACTTCCAGGAATCTATTTGTCCTCAAGATCTCTGATTAAGTGGCAGCTGTAGCAGATATGATTACTACAACTGGGCACAAACTGGAAGCTAGCCTGAAGTCCTGGACCTAAGACACTCTCTGCACTTACCGTCTAATTGCTTCACAGAAAATAGTCTTAAAAATCAGACAAAATGTCTGCTTTGAAAACTTTTATACAGCTTTTTTTCAGCTTGAAATATTCATGTAAGATGGCGGCCGTTGGTAATTAAGTATGGATGGATGAGTTGATAAAAACACAATCGCTTAGGTTGGAGTAATTAAGAGACGAACCAGATAAATATTCTTGATTCTGTTCACATATGACCCAAGATGCTGTTATGCCATTACTGTATACGTGCTTCGTTGTCTGAGTCTAAAGAGTGAATGTCTTTATCAAACAGGTTAAACTTAAGGAAGACTTCTGTACAACTGCTCTCATAACTGTATCACAGATAAAACTTTCTGTAGAAAAACAAACCCATCTTACAGAACTGGTCTGAATGAATAACTGATTCATCATATCCTCAGTTTATTTGGACCAGTTGTCAAAACGTATTGTGTTTTTACAATAACCTCATGCGTTCGGGAAGTGAATAATTAAAATTTAAGAATGAAAAAAAAAACCCCTCTTTCCCATAAAGTGAGTCAGTACAGAAAAATGCATTCCCACAAAGAAAAATAACATTCAGTCAGAGGAGTCCCGTGGTTTATTGAAATTGTTACATGAATTCTGGGTAATGGAGTCCATTGAGTGTCCAAATATCAAAAGTCAGTGGTGGAAAACACAGATCACAGTGGTTTAAAGCTCCTTTACTCAGCTGATTAATCGCAGCACAAAGTTTTGTGTCTTATTACAAGCTTAAGTATTTCCAGACCAGATACGCGGTCTGATTTGAGTTGGATAGGATGCTATTCCTAGCTGTAGCCCAATGTACACCAATTTTAAAGATGTATTTTTATGGAGCGTTACTCTAATTCAGTCATTAGACAAAAGAAAAAAAAAAAGGCTGTTGACAATGGGATATGACTGTGTTTAAGTCTACATCACTAGATTTGAGAAATCTTGGAGTGTTCAGTTTATACATGCCACTTAGCACAACTAAGAACCAGAACACATTTGTTCTGGTTAACAAATTTCAAAGTAAGTGGAGGGTTATTTTCATTAAAGGGCCAGTGCAGAGAATTTCTGTGAAATAAAATAACTATACCTAATTGCCCTATCAAATGAATTCTTTTCACTGACATCATTTTCAAACATTTCTTCCAGATACAATCCTTCTGGGCCAAATTTGTGTGAAGTAAGGCGCACTGCTGTTCTAAAGATCATCAGAAATGATTCCCCTGGCAGCGTCCAAACTTTATAGAGTGGTATAAAGCAAGCCTGCCCCAATAAAAATACAGGTGCTTTACTTCCTCTTTCAAAGACTTTTGCAGACTTCTGTTCAATTACAGCTAAATTGTGATATATCATTTATTTATTCTTTGACTGATCTGGCTGAGGAGAAGTCAGTGCTGGACAGTCGGGGACATTCACTCCAAGTCTCCTCCTTGCTATTTGTGAATGATTTGCCAATTTTCTCCAAACAATAAAATTGCACATCTCCCTGGTGAAAAACAATGATCCCCAGCTTTGAAGCAGCTGAAAGTGCACAGGGATAAAAACTCTATACAATTTCCACATGAAATAAGAAGACAGGGGCCCACCGGGAGACAGTAAATTGAAACTAAGGCTGTGCCTGATGGACCACAGGATATGCCTGCAAAATTTAGACATATCAAAATGGCGAAAAAGTCTGTTAGTGCCCATTCATATAAACTGAATGGCTTGTAATGTTCTCAGGCCCTTGGAGGATACTTGCAAGGTTGAGGAAAGACTACAGGAAGAGCAGAATGGTTTTGACATAACTTTATTTTAGTGCACTACAGGTTTTCTCTCCTCCCTGCAGTTTAATGTTGTATTCCACTGGGTCCCGGAAGGAAGCAGCCCAGTAAATCCCTACTGCTCAACTTAAAAAGGAAACGGTATCTGAAGACAGGTGAAAAACTGAAAGATAAATACATCCAGGCCTCTCGCCCGTGGTGTTTCTCTCCAGAGGGTCATCTCCCAGCCACACAATATAATGACACAGGCGTTTGGTTTAAATTTAGCCAGAGAGGAAGCTAAAAGATGAAATAACACTTGCCCACTTTTGAAAATATAATTTGTTTTGATTAAAAACTAGCTGTTCTTTAGATAACCTTGTCAGGTGACGGAGGTATCTGGGCTTTCAGGCCAAGTTGCAGCATTTAATTGGGAGAAAGTAACTGGGAACATTTAAAACCACACAGGAGATACACTGGGGAGCTGTGTGGTGGTAGGTGAATTAGGAAGTCTTCACTTAGCAGGGTATAATGAACTGAGCCGATGTGCATCCCTGTAAGGTTTAACATTTTGCCTTTTTATTTGGAGGAAGGAGGTTGGGGGTTGAAAGGTAAACAATAAGTTCTGCAGCCGCCTCAGCTGTTCCCACTGCGCTTCAAAGGGGTTTCCATATGTTTTCAAGATTTGAACCAAGCTCCAGCATCAGCATTCAAAGATGTTCAAGTTAGTGCATTTTTCCCCTTTCTTTCTTTTTTCCCCCCCATTTGTTTTCACTTTAAACTGCTCCAATTTTACATGGTATTCTTGTTGCTGGAGAGAAACATGCATTCATAAAAAACATTGTTCATTTAAAAAAAAATAAATAAATAAAGTAAAAAAAAAAAAAAATACATGCCATGTTTTTAACAGGTCTCTGAGGCATTAAAGTTTCTTTCCAGCTCTATGTTATTGTGTTTCTAGGAAGGTCTTGCTGTAGGTTAGTAATCACTATCAGGGTGTGTCTGTTGAGGGGATAAAACATCCACCATCTGCTGCGCTTCAAGTGCTTGTCATGGTAAGATGAATACCGGTGGAGTAGAGTGTAGATGGTATCCAAAACATCACTGAGTGGTTTATGGAGTCATCTACTTAGAGTCCAACTGACAACGTAATAAATAGATAAAAGTCAGGAAATAAACTGTTTCAGGCAAGTTTTATTTATCTAACAGGCAATTTCCAACAAGTCGCTTACGACTTGACTTCATACTTATGAACTGTATACTTTCTGAAACGTCGCCAGTAAAAGGCTTATTTGAATTTGATGGAGACAGCGTGAAATACTTCAGCATTGTTCCAACTGACTTACTCTTGTGAAACTTTTGTCGCTGTACTTGTAGTCAAACCCATAAAAAGTGAAACATGCAGCACAGCGTGTAAGTTATGAAGAGACTACTGCAAAGCAGACCTGTGCACAGATCCATCAATAGAATAGTTTCATTGTCATCTTGACTTTAAGCTGAGTTCATTATTCTTTACTTAAAGGTAATCAGTGGGGCTCCCTGCTCCATGAATTGCACGACACAATATTTACATATCTGCTTTAATCATTGCGGTTCATTTATTTTTACCCTATTAAAATAAACATGCTGGAGTATTACCAGCTGGCTAATAGAAAGGGGAATTTAAAAAAAACTGCAGTATAAACTTAGAAATAGAGAATTGCTTTGGTATGAGGAATTTCTACCCAAACACAATTGACTGTCAGCAACTCCAGTGCATGAGTGAGCAAGGCATTTAGTCCTATATCTCCAAGAGGATGTTACATATGGGTGATTTTGATGGGGTCGACTGATCATGATTCAGGGGTCTCACAGAACAGGAGGGATCCTGAAATCATATAAAAGTTCAACATGGCATTATGACAATATATATATTTTACATCCTACAGGACAAAAGGAGGCCTGCCATAATCTCTGAACAAGATGTAAGCCAAAAGCAGAAAAGCATAAAAAGCACCATGAAACCCAAGTGTTTCAATGTCCAAACACGCCATGACCGCGGACCATCTGTTTTTCCCTCGTTACGTTGGGAAGCCAATGGAGAGGTCCACAGTGATGTGTAACCTCAATAAATATCGCAGATCCACAGAGACATCCCCCAATTTGTCCACTGGTGATTCATCTGGGAACTAATAGTAGAAGACAATAACCAACGAGAGGGACCATCTGAAAGACATCAGTAAACATGTGCGTAAATCACACTGACCCAAAGCAATGGTAGGAAAAGTCTGTCTCCACAAAATCATCTTGTGGTTAGATGAATACAGGGCTGACGGCAGGACGATGTTAAGGCTATTCCCAGATTCTTGATGTTTTTGGTCTGTATAAGTTGTGAGTGCTTGTCCTTTCAGTGACCTTGTAAGTAATTATGCATTTTTCCAACAAGAAACCCTTTGTTTACACAAAAGTACAGTAGGCATAACAACTGTTTCCTGAAAATTGAAGCTAATACACTCCCTACCCAAATTCACCTGTTATACACCTGGATTTCTTTATAACGGCTGGATGTAATTTTATATCACTTTTTGTCAGAGTGTGGTTGGATTGTGGGTCTAAAATGTTAAATCAATTTTTTTCCTTCACAAAGGACACGAAGGTTTAGTGATTTATAGAATAAGATCCATGGAAACACATGGTTTAGTTCAAATCTGAGTTTAAATATGGTATAATACTGGATCCTGAGGTGATTTAAAGTATCTCACTTTTGGCATTGATAACTACAACTGTCATAACTTTTCCACCCACGGCAGCTTGACCTGCCAGATGATAGCAGAAAGTACAAAAGGCCAAAATCAGTTTTACTGTTTAGTGAAAATGGCAACTGGAGTTAGTTTGACCAGACAGATGGACTGTGAGATGAAAAGACAAACGTATAAATGACACTGTTGTGATCCTTGCGATAGATGGGTTTCCCATTTACAAACAGTGAAGGATGTATGCGCAGCAAAGAGGCAATATCATTGTACCTTATATATGGACATTTTTATTATTTTCCACTAAAGCAGAATGATGAAGATCAGTAAAATTACTGTTTATAGATGAAATGTTTTTTTGTTTTTTTTTTAACCTCATGCCATCATTTGATAGACACCTGTCACCTAGTGGCAACTCATTAAAAAACATGTATAAAGATCTTAAATATACCCGTGATAGCTACATAAAACTAAAGCTAACATGTCCCCAGCAAAAGGTCAACACCCTCTACAGGTGAGGTTACGCACAAACAGGAGACTTAATATTCAGACAGTGAGCGCAGCTGAAAGACACACTTATACAAACACAGAGGTTAGACTTCAGCTTTTTTGTTTGTATTTTCAAACAAACCGTTTCACTTGTATAAGAGAGGGCTTAGAGGTTGAGGTGTTGGCAAATGTAATGGTATCCAAGATGACAAGAGTTTGGCTGGACTGTAAACGTCCCTGAATCCCATAAAGAGCAGAACACAGCTCTCACCCTGAGCTCTGACAAAGTGGTATCCTGGCTCCCACACAGCGAATGTGTTGGTCCTGAATGGGGCTTTTTGTAATGTAACCTGTACCCCCTCATATGACAAAATATCATTTAGCTTTGGAAACAATGACACACACTACAAGACAAAACACTATTAATGAGGATCGCTCCTGCTACAACCCTATCGGTTCAACATGTGGACACAGGCCTGCCTTACCTTGTTACAGTTGCTAAGTTATGACTAGACCATCCCTATTTGGGGCAGGGGTTCAGCGAACCGCCAATTTCTATGCAAACTTAATAGTCAGATCTACATCTGGATTTTAAGCAGCAATGTTTAACCCCAAATATATATTTAGGGATATTGCTCTTTTTTTTTAATTTTTTTTAAATCAGAGATTATGATTAATGCCAATGAGGGTAAAATCTGAGTAATTTCAGCCTACAGTTACTCCTTCAGCAGCAGACATATTAACACTCAGCTGTAAACACCCATGAACATGAAAACTGTCATGCCCGTATATCAAAATCCATCTAATCCATATGCAGTGACAATTTTATTGTGCTCATAAAATGCTTGCAACTGCCCTTAAGCACACTGTATTTTCAGCAGGCGTTTTAAAAAGGCTTAAATTACACTCAAACAGCATCAAGATGAATGGATTGGCAGCAAGTGAGTGAGTGCATTTTTTTCTTTTCGAGACAGGGAATTTTCCTCCCCGCGGCCGTGCCAAGAGCAGGAGGGGAAAATCAACTCCATTCAACTATTTGTCAACTCCCTTTAGAAACATTTAATAGTAATAAAATTTATGGCTCCAGTTTCCAAAGGATACTGCCAGTGAAGTTCATCTCTACGAAAGTGGCTGTAAATGCTACCATTGTTTCAGATTTTGATTTATGATTGAACCTTTTGCTAAGGTTTTAAAATATAAATATCGAAGCCTGTAGGCAAGAGCATGAATATAATGTATGTATGCATTTACGCATCTGTCATCTATTTATCTATCTGCTACTCTGCCTGTCTATTCAGTCAATTCCATACTGTCCATGAGGAATAGAGGCTGGGGAAGATACACTCTCCTGTCTGTACGATGAGCAATGACAGTACCAGACAACTTTCAGGAATCCACTGAAGCAGCGCTTCCAAAATCGAGTTGCCATATGGCAGTGGTGCTTAAATGTTGCCTCGAGACAAGTTACAGCATGAACTCATATGTCATGTCTGTCAGCTACATTGAATTGCCATTAAAACTTTGATAAAACCTCTATCCATCGGGTCAATATAAGAAGATGAACAGAACAATGGAGAAGACCAGCGTCATCACTTTAGGACAAAGTCAAGTCATTTCAGGCTGTGTGTGATTTCCTCATTCTCTCCTTTTCAATAACGTTTGGGCTCTTTTTTTCCATTATTCCATTACTGTATAATTCATGAGATATTATAAAATATGTTAGTCATACCATGGATCACAGTTCAAAGTGTAAACCCTTTATTGGACAGTGTAGAATTGCCTATAATAAGGTCATTAAAACATGGCGCAGTGGACTGTGAATCCGACAGTAAGAAGGGGAAAAGAGAATCATGGTCAGAGTGAGTTATAGACCATCAAGGAGCAGTAAAAGCCAATGATGAATTAGTATGTATTTCTATTTTTTTTTCCTTTTCCCTTTTTCATCCTGACACAGGGAAGGAAATGCTCTTTGTTTTCTTAAGGATGTGCAATTTTCTTCTCTTCATCTCTTTCAAACCCTCCTGCCGAATCCTCAAGCCATCAAGTCGAGGATTTAAAGGCCTTTGGCGGCAGTTATGGCTCCCTGCAGAAGCTTCCTCATGATGCTGAGTGGCGACTCTATAAGGTCAGGGAGGAAAACCAAGTTGCAGAAAAAAAGGGAGAGGATATTCCAAAAACCTTGGCAAAACTTCCGCAATTCAGTTTCATATGGAGCATCAATCAAACGTCTTGCTCTCTTTGCTGTAATTACTGGGAAACATTATAAATTTTGTGCAGATTCTGAATCAGAGGGATAAACGCTTCTTTCGTAACAGGAGAGAATGAGTCACTTGATAAGATGAATTTCTCGTCCACATTTAGACATGATTATGTCTAAATGTGCCCTAGGTTTGATTTGGATTATTGTGCTTAGCTGTACTTTGAAAAAGATTATATGTAACATTACATTTATCAAAATAAAGATTGGACTGTAATATTTTTTTAAGATTTTTTTTTGTACCATTATATTGAAGTAAATGCAAGTAACTTAAATCACATCTTAGTTCTGCTGAATGGAGTGGGGAAGAATAGCCCAGCAACATCATCCACACCCGCACAATGCACATGTGTGCACATGTGTAGATTACATTATGCTCTGGGTCCTTCCACAGAAAACCTGTGTAATTTATGGGGAAATAAATCTATCCCCTTCCTGACAATTAAACCTCAACTCTAAAGGGTGGCACAAAAAGAAAAGCTCTCATTTCAAAAAAAAAAAAAAAAAAAGAAGAAGAAAAAAAAAGGGAGAAATAGAGCTAGCCTTGGCTCTGTACTAAATCACTCACCATAACACCACTGGGCTCATTGAGTATTCACCAGAGTTTTTACTGTCAGTATTGAACACTGAATAGGCGCAACTCCGCATGACAACTATGTATCAGCATTAACATTAAAGCATGCATCTGTCATATCCCCAGTGAATAAGGGGGGTTATTTCTGAGCCAAGTTCAGATGCTGATGGTGCTCAGCTGACAGGTGGCTGAAGTGATGATGGAGCTGTGGAAGCCATATGCAAAACAGAACACTGTGACACTGTACACTGAACAGCTTTATAATGGCTCGAGGATAAAGTTTATGGATGTTAAGCAATGTTTTTAAACAGATAATCACACACATAATAGCTTAATTAAATACAATCAAATATACATTACATTACTGCCAAGCACACTTTTCCAAAACATACTGAGGGGTCTTTAATTTCTGAATCCATCATTCCTACTCATTCCTACACACACACACACACACACACACACACACACACACACACACACACACACACACACACACAATAGAAATCAAATCAAAACAATATACAAATCTTTGTGATTTTCATAATGACATGAAAAATCTGGTCTTAAAGATAATGCAAGGAAAACCCAGACAAGGGGTGCATTGTACACTAAACATAAATCTGCCTGATTTTAAATTGTCTACTCTTCGTTCTAAATGTACAGGGTATCCTGCCTCAGTGCTTTCCAAATTGCCACCAGCTGTTAAGCTGTATAAGACCGTCATTTGCTGGTACAATTAGTTTGGTGTTACAGTGGTGAATCCTCGAGCGGTCAGAAGGTGATAGGTCTAAGTGTATGTATTCCAATAATCTGGTTGTTTAATCCAGCTGTAAGCAGTTGACCAGGTTAGGTTTTATGCCTCTTTCTGTGGTGTAAGCAGCAGAACATTCAGCTGCTTGTGAGGGTCCACCCGTGTGAATTACAGGGTAACAGGCTCATTTTCTATTCGTACACTAAAGACTTTCTAAGGAGGAAAGGCTCAACAATTAGAATTTTTGGATTCGCAACCAACTGAATTTCCTGAAATTAAGTCATTACATCCAATAGAGCATAGGGGGTCACACCTGACAGGAAGGCCTGAGGCGAGTGACTCAACATAAACACAAAAGACCTGCGGGCTGTCCCTGACAACCTCGTTTCTTTGTTTAATTTTAAGACTTTTTAATTTATCTTTGGACTTTTGTTTAATTTTTCAGACTTGAAAGTGACATTGTTATCACTGTAAAGAAATGTGTTGCATCATTCCCTGAAAATATGCATATGAGATGCTGGCTTTCATCGTCTCGCATTAACTTCCTCAGATTCAATCAAAATGGACGCGAGACATCAGTGTTTTCTCAGATGTGGTATGCAGCTCACGGTACATCTGTGCAGCTGAAACACACATTGTTTTCTGAAATATGTAATATGCTACATCCTTAATGTGGATGAAAAGCAAGTCAGGCGGCATACCGGACACTTCAAAGAGTTTGTCAGTGGAAAAAGCAATTTTCTCAGGTGGTAGACACTAACGCACATTTGAAAGGACTCCTCTGGCAAACGCTATTCTGACTTTGCCAAAACAGCTGATTTATGCTCTTAAACTAATCCCTGTGTGAATTCTGTACCACAGAATCCAAACAGCCGGAGAAGTGTTGCTCCTGGCCAGCAGAGGGTCATTTACTTAATGGTGAATGAATCTCTAATCCTGTGTAAACGTCAGGTCCGTGTAGCGAGAGCTCCTGCAGACAGAGAGGTTTTTGCTGCCTCAGTTTTCAGCCAAAAAGTCTGAGCTGTTCCTCAAGCTGGAGACAAGGTCAAGGAAATAATGTTTGATCTGTTATGGCACTCTTATAATTATTTGGACCCTGGAGGAGGACCTTTTCTTTGGCTTGGCTACTGCCATCTAATATTTCACTTGAAAGATGTGAAAGCCATATCACTACTAGTGGTGGAAGTACGCTGCTGGAAATTCCTAAATCATCTTGCAAATTTATTCCCCATTCCCTGTCATTTTACTAATTAATTTTAATTAGAAAACTCTTTACAGTGCTAAACATTTGTTGGGCTTTTTCTTCTAACGCTACACCTAATCTATTGTTAATCTATTAATCAAATAACTGTCATAGCTCTATTTCATTTAAGGTGCTTCTTATAGCTCAGTTAAATTTTAAGATAGACTAACTCTCACAGCTGATTTTGATTCCCCTAAGGATCTAAATTCTGTCCTGTTACATAAAAAATGCACAGTATCAGCAAAAGACTTTAAAATTTACACTTTACATACTCCTCAGCATTTCCCTGGTCATATCATTTCCACGCTTGAGCAGAAAATGCAGAAGTCTGTCCAGGATAAATAGTTTATGATAATGTTTGAAATCTTTTATCATGCTGAATCCTCAAAGAGATGAAGGCCGAGCCGTGACCCTAACAGGAGTGTAGGAGGAATTCAAAAGTGCTGTTAAAACAATATATATATTCATAAAAGTGAGGGTAAAAGTGAAGCCAGTGTTATTTCATTCAATAAATCTTCCACAACAGGAGGAACTGGAGAAAAAGTGTCTAGCTTATGATCCAGTGAACTCGTGTCTTTCTTTACAAGTGACGACTTATACAAGAGCTCAGCTGCTCTATAAGGTGTCCCGTTTGGTTGGAAGAGCTAACGCACGCGTGTCTGTTTGAATGGGAGGAAGTGGAGGAGGCCTGGGAGTCTTCAGTGGGTATTGAACTCTGAGGCGGGAGACATCTCGCCACGATCATGGAGATTTAATTGTTCTTAATGCAGCTGGTGGTGAGTTACTGCCTTCACAGCCAGCAGCGTGACAGCATGGCAGATTTACAGGGAGGAGGAGAGGATGGTAAAATGAAAGCCAAAAAAAAAAAAAATCATCTGCAGGAACTGTCTGGCGCGTCTTTGAAACACTTCCTGTTTCTCACTTACAGCATATATAGTCTCCTAAAACTGACAGCCACATACCCCCATCAAAAACCCATTAGAGGCCAGGTTATACTTCATGTGCTGCTGCATAGTTTAAAATGTACAGTAGGTGTAAAGTGTATCATATTTGTGAACTTATTTTGCACGTAAAGTCTTTAAAATAAGTTGACTGCAGTCCTCTGATGGTGCAGTAAAAAGAAAAAAACTTTCCCACTGCATGGTAGGGGACGAGAGCGCCCCAAATAAAAACTACTTCAGCGTCGAGTAAATGTATTTCAGACTCAACCACCTGTCTATATTTGGAGACATTGTCACTAGGTGTTTAAATTTGGAGCAGTTGTAAGGAAGTGATTATCTGTCTGCACAAGTGATGCATGAGACAGGAACTGCGAGTTTGGACCATCCATTTCAGCTGAGAAAAATGCACTACAGACGCTCTCTAAAAGAAAAAGTGAACATCATGACAGTGCATTATGCTATCACTCATCGCAAATAGCTCACTATTTTCTTTCTCTCCGTCTTTAGCTCCGTTTCCCCTTTTCCATGTTGCTCCCTTGCTCTTGCGAATGCCATGCATTCCTCTTTGTTTGCTCATACTGAGCCCTCCCTGTGGATCCCGGGCCTGACTTTCCCAAAGCCGATATTAATATCACAGGCCATTGTAATGGAGTTATTTTCATGGAAGCCCCGGAGGAAGTCACGTGGCTATGATTAGTCCCCTGAGGGCCCGGAGTCTCCATTAAGCTCGTTGTTTTAACTCACATAACCATCAATGAAGTGGAAAAGCTGAGGAAGTAGCTATCACTCTGGGCCGGCTGGGGTGTTTTCTGAGCACCTATTTTGTTAATGGGGCCAGAATATTTTCCCTCTCTCTTTTTTGGGGGTGGGTGTGGGGGGGGATTATTCTTAAACTGTGGCTTGCAGAAAGAGCCTACACATGTGTGCGTTTACATTGACCCACCACCATTAAGATTGATAGCAATGGGAACTGGTGGTTAACACACTGTTTAAGCCTGGAGAAAAAAAAGGAGGAGGGGGGGAGGGAAAAAACAACATAAGGAAAAGCACAAGGACTCACACACACTCACCAACTACACGCAAGGGTGAGCTCCAATGCATCTGCCATCAGGAAGACAACTTGAGTTAAGATAGAAAAAAGAAAAAAGCACCCTGGAATACATTCACTCTGTCAGGTTACTACACACACGACTGAGAAAAGCAGACACTGCCACATGCATGCTTCCTCTCATAATTCTGTTCACCTCTCTTCTTGACCTAAAAGCCACTGGGCCACTTCCAAGGAAACAGGAAGAACTGGGCCAGTGAGGTGGATGACAGCTTTCAGATGGACTATTGGTGATATCTACCATGTTCAGAGGCTTAATGTGAGGAAGTGAGGGCTGTTCCCACTCTGAAAAAAAGTAATTACCCAGACATGAGGCTCATAGAACTGACCTTTAACAAAAATGGAACTTGACTGAATTATGAGTTTGGATTTTTTTGGTGCTGACAATATTATTCATAATATTATTCACTTGTGGAAAAAAAAAAGGCTTTTTCATATTTATATATGAAAAAGCCATTTTTTAATCAATGGAAATAGACTGTAAAATAAATGGATCATATTTTCATGCTGGGGGATCACAGCCTGTTCTTCCACTGAAGAAGCTGATATAGTGAATTAAAAAAAAAAAAACTCTTACACACAACTCTAGATATATCATATTTTTACTTTGGATTACTGACAGCATATATCTACCTATGAGTTCTGACAGTGACCCGGGTCAAAGAGGGGCCATGAAATAACTCAAATATCCATTAACACTCCGGGAAACGTGCCTGGGTGAAAAAACAGGAACTGGTTGTCAAGAGTCCACAGTTTGTTGTAAAATGGGCACGTTACCCCCCAAATCACGAATGTTACCCAGCAGGCCTCGGGCTTCATAGCTGCTCACCCTGCTGTCTTCACCAGCTACCCTGAATCACAAAACTCCTGTGTTCCCAAAATACATTTCCATGTTACTTGTCATTGTAACTTGGATCACAGGGCAGGGGGTTTTATCATAAAACTCACTTGCCAGCAAATAAATCTGGCGATTTTATTGTTGGTTTTTTTCTCTTTTTTTTTCAATTTTGGAAAATGTAAATACCAAGTTGGTCACATCATCGCGCAAATGGAAGATGGCTAAGACTTTCCATTCAGTCACATCTGCATGTCGTCCAAAATGATGTAAGCAAGTTCCCATCACTTCCCCTTATTAATGTCAGTTCCATGTTGGGTGCTGAACTACATAAACACCCACACACATGTTAATAATGCACACGCAGCAAGACTCTATGTGGGCCCCATCTGACCTGCGTGTGTTAAACTGACACACATATAATACGCCATCTAACCCCCTGTTCCCCGTGCTGCTCTGTCCCAACTGGGCTGGTTGGGGGAAATGGAAGATCCACATGGAGTTTGTGACACCGCAGCCCTCTGCTTTTCCCCAGTCACCGAGACCAGAGGAGGCCGACTGGTCCCGCTGCACATTAACTGGAACAGGTGCAGTGAGCGGGGGCTTGTTTTTCTTCATTGGCTCCTCAGGAAATCATAAAGCAAATATATTGCTGGAGGACGGTTTTTGGGGTGCCCTGTGAGCAAACTGAGAGGGGAAATGGATCAACGAGCGGCCACCGGGGACAGTAAATCAACAGGCTAAAAGGAGAGCTGAATGTACTGTGGAGGCCCCGGGAGCCCAGCCCAAGGCCAGGGCCTCTGTCAGTCAGGGCCTGGTGTTAATGTCAAAGCCAGCTGGACCTGGCAGCACACGCCTTGGAAATGATTGAGCTGTCTGTGTCTGTGTCACTGTCAGCAGTGTACCACTAGAGGCCATCATGTCACAGGCGAGCATTTTGGGGAACTTCAAGGTTGAGTCCTATTTTTTTTTTTTTTTTTTGGTTCACCCAAATTTCTCTTTAATCAGGGAGAGGATCAGATTTTGTTGCCTGCTCAAAATAAATAAAAGGTTGAGACCAAGGCATGCATGGTGAGATTTATGTATTTCTGTGTCAAGAGCATATTCCAGGAGAGCAATAGTGTATTTGAAAATGTAGGAGCCTTTCCACACACTCTTTGGAGTAATGGGTCATCACTAATCGATTTGTCCTGCCTGTTTAAACTCCAGTGAGATCTGCCTGTCCCTCTGTCAAATGCCTCAGTGCACACACATTTCTCACTGGCTGGAAAACACTTTCTCTCTGCTACTGCCCTTGATTCAATCATCGTCAATCAGGAACATATGGTGTTTCTTGCCCACCACTTCCACCACCGCCGCCACTGTATCCAGTGCCACACACACACACACACACTCACTGAGTGTTTTCCTTTCGCCTAGTTTACAAATTAGAGCAGCTGAGGTTTACTGCTACTTCATAAAGGCCGCCACTGCCATGGGAGGCCCGGTTCAGGCTGGTTACCTCGTGAATGGGGCATTATTATGAGCTAGAGACACGAGCAGGTCCAGCCCAATTTTTCTGATCGAGGGTTTCAACACATCATATAGGGAAACAGCTGTGCTACAAATTAGTACGTTCTCTGTGACATTGACAAATGTGCTGCTTGGACCCTGTAGAAGCCCAGCAGTTTCCAAAGCCCTCTCCTCTTGCCCACCTTTCCCAGCACAGACACCTTAACCACCAAACACAAACACACACACACGAACACATCTTGAACCCGTGCACTTGCCAGAAGAGGCAGGGTAATAGAGGCTCTTGTGTGTGATCACTCTGCTTAATCATCTATCTGTCATTCTACTTACTATTGCCAAAGTAGAAATGCAGAGCGTTGTGCAACACAATATCCATTGTTGAGAGACAGCTGTCAGGTGTAAAGTGACCGAGCATGAATTAAACTCCGCTTTGTTTGCTGATTGATTTAAAAGCATGTTGAAAACCAAACTTAAGCGTTTGTGAGATGTGGGCATCCATTTTCACCATAGATCATTAACTATGGTTTGAGATACCAGACCCTTGGTGTAAGGGAACTACCAAAATGGCAGTTTTACTGTGTTTCTGCTACAGGGGTATATGGGCTACAGGCCTTCAGACTGAAAACCCCTGAAATGGATGAGGCAAGTTTATGCTTTAAGTTTTGTATTAATTGTCATTCCGCCACATCTGAAGGCAAGTGTTTGTAGCTGTTTTATATGCCACACATGAAGGTGGGATTAAAAGCCTGCCATCATAGAGGCGGGAGAGACGCCATATTTCAGGAAAATCTCTCATCAAAGGCAATCAAGACGCTGATGGAAGTGGTCGTGCGGGGATCGAAAAAGGAGACGTAAAAATCCTGCATACTGGCCAATCACTGTGTGAAGTGGACGTAACTGTCAGAAAGTTAACAAAACTGCTGGATGCAGCTTCCCCATTTCCTACGTCAAGAAGATGCGGGGCGATTGGTTTTCAAATGCTGTTAGATGATCTGACAAGCACTTAATGTGAAGTGTACTAAGGCCCATGGGAGTAGGATGGTTGAAAGGATGCAGGATCAATCTCAGGAAACACATCAGTCAAAAATCTCAGGAACAAACACAAGACAATAGAGTAACTGTTCAATCAAAGAAGTGGAAAAACATAACTAAGTACTGGTAAGTGCTTCACAAAAAGGGTTTTTCACTTGATACATTCTAGGTAACTGAGGACTTCCACTTTAGGTATTACAGGTAATGGTAATTGTGCGCTGGAACTCAAAACACTAGTTCAGCTTATGTACAGTCATACTGTAACTCCTTGCAAGTAAGATCCCTCAAGTCAGTGATTTGAAGTCCTGCTGTCAGAGTAACATGTGGTTTGGGAGAGAGTGATTATGCCAACGCTCACTAGGTATTTTGCAACTTAAACGAAAAACTTGAGAGAAGTGAGAAGTGAAACTACTTTTGGGGTTGAGCTGCTGGAGCAGCTGGAAGGTTGCATGTTCCAAGGTTCATGTAACAGGAAAATAAAAACGGTACTTCCCCATTTTTATACTATATGTCATTTCATATTTAAAAAAAAAAAAAAGTCTGCTGCAGAGGTGGATGGTGGAGGCGTAATCGATAACATGCTGAGGAGTCAGTAATGATGGGTCTTGCTGGTTTAAAATGTCTCCCGCTGCACTGTGAGCTTTCCCGGATCACTGTAAAGGTCATTTAACTGGTGACTAGCAACTCATAATTTCTCCAGAAAACTATATTGATACCACAGCATCTTTACTTCCTCATTCTGATAATGACACATTGTGACTGTTTCCTGTTTTATTATCATCAGCATTACAGGCTGCCAAGAACTGACAAAAAAAAGATCAAGGTAACTAGAGTAGAAGAAAAAATATTTTGTGACACTTTATGTCAATTAAATATTAATTATGAAAAGGTTATGCTGATTCTACAGATCTATATGAAAATAATTTCTGCAGCAAACATGGTGGTTTGATCAGAGGGACAACCATGTTGTTGCCACGGCAACCCAGTTCAAAACTCTTAAAGCCAAGTCTAATGACAAAATGAGGCTACAGACCACATGCTATCTTTGAAGAAGAGAGTGGTCGGGTGTTTTTGACATTTTCAGTTTACTCTCAGCAGGTCTGTGATGTGCAGCCAGGCTGGTTCCTCTGAGGGGAAATATCACCAGGCTGGAAGCTCAACCAGCAAAGAGGCCCGATGTTATTCTTTCTGCCCTACAGAGTGGCAGAGACAAGCTAAATATCTACCCATAAATTTGACCCGGTGTTGGTCGGGCTGCTGGCTGAGCATCAGTAGGGTGTACCTAGTGTGTGCCAGGAAGCCAAGCCCCTGTTACCACAGAACTGCTCATATATCTGACTCCTCACATCATTCTGACTCACTCGCCACATGGTTACAGCACCTGAAATTGACATTATGAAGTGTATGTTAAAATGGAATCAAAATGCTGAAACATCAGTGTTTAAACACGTTATTCTCAAATTCATTATGATACACTGGTGCTATTAGTGTAAACAGATATGGCTGGTGCTGGTGGTTGTAGACCCCAAGGTGTTGCTACTCTTCTACTCTCATTGTATTTGCTTCAGCGAGAGTTTTCATACCATTTCCAGTAAGATGTGAGCTATAAAAAATGTAAAATACATATCTTGTCACTTTTCCTCCAAATGGTCAACTGACTGATTTTAAATTGCAACCTCAGGCACCTTTTAACATTTTCACTTCCGCCTGTTAACGACACGGGCAAACGTTACTTACATGTTTGAAATACTAAGCCATGTTTGAGGCGAATGTTTGCTTGTAGAATTTGGATGTCCCCTTCTGAGCATCGTCCCTTCCCCTCTCAAAATGACACCACACTTTGGATTTCCTGGTCGACATGTGCAATTACTGTAACAGACTGTCCTGCGTTTACTTTGTGTTTTGATATTTGAGGTAATGTGCCCTCTAAGAGGAGTTGCTGGCAGAGTCCCACATGTGTCACGTGAGTTAGGAATGCGTATTATTAATCCCACCTAAAAAGCTCTTACACCGTTTCTCTACACAGCTGTCAATAAGCACAACGTCAGACGCGTCTGAATCGCTGAACAAATCAGAGTTGTGGGTGATGATTCAAAGGTCTGGGACCAAGCCCCGTTTATGTGTTTAGATTAAATTACAGTTGCTGGTTAGCTGGCTTTGCTCAACCTGCCCATTTCATTTCCAATCTGGATGACTGAAGTGAAAATGTTTATTGTGATTATGGGAAAAATTTATGCCTTGTATGCAAAGCTGTTCGTTTTTACAAGTTACTGTGGACACTAGATTAGATGTGAAGGACAAAGGGATATTTTCATTGTGAATTTCCATTTTTAAAAAAGTTCCCAAAAACTGAAACCTAAAACAATAATGGTTGAAAACCATATTCAAACAGGTCATTGTACTGGAGGAGCCTCAGTAACTTTCCACCGCTCATCACAAGAGTTTTATTTATCTTCTGGCTTTAGTATATATGAAAAGCGCTGCACTAATCAGTCAGCACATTTCCCTGGCTGGGTAACCTCCCTCCGATTTGCAAGGTTTTATGTTGACACAACCGCCATCGCCATCATGACAAGGCACATGGTGACTGGGTTGCGTCCAATTTCTTCAGACCAAGTTGACAAACAGTCACAGTCTAGATTATACACTTTTCAAAAGGAAGCGAGGACTGGGAACTATTTTAGCCAATGCAAAACCACATATTTCATGCACATTTCTGCCAAGAACGTAACACAATCTCACATCCCACTGGCAAAATTAATGTTTATGAGTATTTTTAATGGGCTACCTCAGACCCAAGCTTTTTAAAATTATGCCAGCGCTACCAGAGCCTGTGAAATGATTTCAGAGCTATAAAGGAAGCGTTATGTTCTACCACCTTCACTATAATTGAGAGCAGCCCCCTTCAACAAGTCATGTGAGTTATGGCAATGATGAAGAGGCCTCATTATTGAACGTTTAGTAAATCAGTGCTGAAGTTTCTACAGTTAAGTCATTTAAAAATGTAGAAAGTGCACCAGTTCACTGAAGACATTCAGTTTGATGAACTTTGCCTGTACAGTTACAGAGTTGTTTGCACTGGGAAACCAAAATATGAATTTAAAAGATGGACACAGAGCAGACACGTGGACTCATGTAGAACACTCATGCAGGTACAAGGATGGGAATCAAGAACCAGTTCCAAACTGTCCGAACCATCGGAATCACATGCCTCTGAGTCGATCAGTTCCTTTAATCGATGCCTCACGTTCTCTTAACAGTTTCTCGCAAAAAAGAAAAATCACAAACTGATGCGCTGCTTGAAACTTGAAACAAGCTGGAGCCATGTCGAAGAGGAAGAAACGGCCCAAAGCGTAATTTAAAAAAAAACAAAACACACAAAAAAAAAACAAAAAAAAAAATCAGTGTATAAATAGTGTATAATCTTGAAGCTAAAATGAGCCAAAGAAAATAAAAACATGCAGAAGTTTGGGTTCTGCAAATCTGTAAACATCCAACACAGATCGAGACTAAGAACTGATCCTCACTATGAAAGTATTCGCACTTGTTAGCTGATAGAGGGGAAGTAAAACATTTTAATCACCGACTACAAGAGACAAAAGCGTTTGTCTTGTTGTCACTGGTGGAGAGACATTTTGAAAACGCAGTTCCACTCCATCCAAATGTCTGCAATGCTCAGATATCCTTTCAACCCAAGGTAAAAACACATTAAACAGATGAAACTCTACTTATCTGTTAAGTCAACAACAATGCAATACATTTATGATAACTGTG
This sequence comes from Toxotes lorentzi, assembly GCA_037833715.1. Lineage (NCBI taxonomy): Eukaryota > Metazoa > Chordata > Actinopteri > Toxotidae > Toxotes > Toxotes lorentzi. Next base: position 6,319,640 of record JBBMJY010000011.1, read on the forward strand.
AATCCACACTACAACTATAAAACAAAAAAAATTGTTGCAGGCAGTGGTGTAAAGTCACAAAGAACATTTACTCAAAAACTTATACTTTATTTCCATTTTCTACTACTTTATATTTCTGCTCCATCATTTCACAAAAAATTATAAAATACATAATCTTGTCACCCTTTGGGGGGTCTGTGGTACTGGTACTGGAAGTGAATACCTCTTCCAACAATGCACAAATGAGAACACCACTATCTGCATCAATAAAATAAAGTCAACAACAATACAATACACCTATGCTAACTGTGGACCCGAACTTATCTATAAGCAACAGCAGCAGCAGCAGCAGCAGCAGCAGCAGCAGCAGCAACAACAACAACAACAACAACAACAACAACAACAACAACAACAACAAAAAACGCTTGCGTTTCATGAAAGTGGGTTTACTCACCCTCACAGTCCCTGGAGGCTGGAAACGGTTGGAGAAGAGAGGTCCACTGAAAAGGCAACTGGTCTGCTGCTAACCCAGCTCCACAAACAGAAACTCTAGTGTGTAAAACACTAACGTTCATCTCGGCGTTAAAACTCGTCCTCGTCGCACCGATCGTCAGGTTTGACGGGCAGGTTCTCACACACCTGTTCGTACCTGCGCTCTCTCCCCGCCCCCTGGCCAATCAGCAACTTAACAGCTGTCAGTCACTGGGAGTGGGGCTGTCCACTCCATACCTGATTGTTTCAAATTTGGATTGAGTTTAAAACGCGCAATTTCTGTCAACCTGAAAATACACAAGTATGCCCCAACCCCACCCCAAAAAAAGTTCGTTATCTCATAAATATGTGGAAAACAAAACAGACTATTACCTTAAAGCAAGACTGTCCACATTTCTTTAACCTTTTCTTTGGTAAATCAACAAGACCACCCTTTGTTTCGATTTACTGAGTTTATGTCTGACTTTGAATTAAACTCTGCCTGTTTATGAACTTATTTATTTAAAGTTTAATTGTATGGGGACAACCTCATGAGACATACCACATCATTTTGGAATGCCTTGATGGTTAAATAAAGCTGTAATAAAAAAATTTAAAAATCCCTGTACACGTGGGGCCATGTACATTTAACCACTAAAGCTGCATTGAGTTAATGGAAGTTATCAAGTTTTACTGCACTGACTAAACACTTACTATGATTCCTAATCACTGCCCTTTATAAACTGGACAAAATTCTGACCCACGGCTACAAGAACATCAGCGCAAATGGAAAATGCAGACACATTTAATATTTGCTACTTGTTAAATCTCTCCGCCAATAGCTCTGTCTTTTGCCGAATGATGTTATGAAGACGTTTCTATAAGTGATTGGGATGTGTAGGCAGCTGTGTGTTTTGAAATCTTTTCCTCCTGACCTCAGCCAGGTTGGCCGTGGCCCCATTTCAGGGGTTAAAACCAGAGAGCCCCCTTGTAGTTGGGGAGATGAAATGTTGCGTCAACATAAATGACTGTGTGTGTACCGCTGCACCCCTGAGAGAGGATCTGGGAGCCCTTTATCACCTTCCCGAGCTGTTGAGCAAAAATAATGCCCCCTCTGTTATCCTCATTACCAATGCAGTGAGCAAGTCTGAGGGGATATCCTGTTGGCGAAGTAAACGCATTCATCCTGCTTGCGGCGGTTTTGGTGACACAAGATTTAGAAAATGTTCCACCCGCCTCCACTTACCTCTTTACAATACTCTGTATATAGAGTAATGGGCCTTAGATCCTCTGTTATTTCAGAAAACAGGGGATTCTCTAAACGGTGCCAACATGAGCAGGGTTAACACAGACACCAATACCAGCAGGGCTGTTCTCACTTACTTTGACAGCCAGGGTTTGAAGTACTCACTGCACTTTTTGTAACCAGAGCAAAACACTCCGAGCTTAATTTAAACGTATTTATGACCCTTGTAAAATATATGTACACTATGAGTTTCACGTGTTCATTTCAAAGAAAATCAAATGCCCCCTTTTTGGGTTGAGAAAATTCTGCGACCTCTTGACGTTATGGTTCAAAACACTAAAAACTACATTCCTACCAAGCTAAAAACAAGGCTGTCTTTTCTCTTTTCCCCAGAAAGTTCATGTTTTGGACATGGGATTTTCACCTAATAACAGTAATATGTTTTTGCCCTTACAGTAATGCCATATTAAAAAACACTGCAGCCTTAAGACGAAGTGAACAACCTACGTACTTCAATGTGAAGGGTAGGTTTAGAAAGCAGATTACTCAATATCCAACTCAATGACTTAAGCAAAGTTTTAAAACCACTATGAAACAATTCTGTGGGCTGGGTAAGGAGGAACCATTAAGTAGCTGAAGTAATTCAAAACATCCACTAACCATAATACACTGTGTGGTTTCTGATTTCTGGAAAAGTGAAGTACTTAAAAACAATCGGATTTGAAAAATTTCATCCTCCTCTTCATTCCTTCCTTCTCTGTGGCAACAATCTCCACCGTGGGACAAAAATACCCTGATAAATGCAGAGTGAATTTTTCTTTTTTTTTTTTTCTCTGAAATATGGAGCGGTATCCTGCTATCGCAGCTTGTCCCTTTTGTCTGACCCAAACCACGTTTGTGGTGAAGCTCCTGTCATACAAGCAAAAGCAATGACATTAACATCAGAAACCAAAGGAAGCCCGGTTGCAGGCCACCCAGGTTTTCCAGGGGTCTGGAGAGCCAGGGAAAGTATATCTTGGACAAGTCACTGGACTACCCTTGCATTTCCTATTATTAATTTTACGCAGGCGACCAACCCTGCTCAGTAAATCATACCTGTGGTTTAGGAAGGGCCAATGGGTCTCCTCTTTCTCTCCTCTCTAATTCATGATGAGTTCTGCTCATTGTGTCTTCCTCTCTGTCTAGTTATCCAAGAGATCATTCTTGTCATTTACAATGCAGCACATGCACATGATATAATCCTGAAATGTTATTGAGATTCATGCATGTGGCGTTTGGGTTCAAATTTAAAAAGGTCTGGACAGGTTGAAAATGCCTTTTATGTATAACTTGTTTTTGGCACATTTGTGTTATTGCAGCATCAGGGCTACTTGAGAGAGGAAACTGTGGTGAGCTCTGGCAACTCATTTCAGCCTTTGCCCTTCATAGGCAGAGGAGGCACACAGAGTATCACCCACTCAACTCAATATAACGTGGACACACACTGTTTCACAGCAAGGTCAGGGAGGCTGTTATAGGCACACTCGAAGGTTGAGTTTACTGCATGAGTTCAGAATAGACATTAACACAGCAGATATTTTCATCTTGCGAGAACAGGACAGGATAGGACTGTAAAATAAAATTATTTATTTCAGCATTTTTTTTCCCAGCACATTTTAGATGCCTTTGGTTCTTTCTGATTCATGAAGTTTGCAGGAATCTCAAGGCTGTGAGAGATATTTTTTCCCTTGCAGTTTAGGACTGTAGTCAACCACACAATGTATGAGCCTGTCAGTGTAAAAATAAAGTTGATTGAGACAGATATTTGATGCACAAATTAAAGTTGAGTGGTCAACGATCGATGTATGCACACCACTGTATGTTTTATGCCAGTAAAAACTGTGTTCCCTCAAAACATTTTACCCATTGTGGGTACTCCTTTCTCAAAATAGAGACTTATATTCTGACAATCTTAAACAGGAGCTTGGGCCACAAATGACTAATCCTCCTTCAGAGTTAAATGGATCTGTATTTAAGGCGTCTCCAAGCTGTCCACCATTTATAGAAATATGTTGAGCAGAAACCACACAGGGACTATCAGGTACATCTTTTGTTTAATACAGTAAGCCCATTCATTCCTCTTTTTCTTGTTATTGTATGTGCCTTAATCCCATTTGCAAAAATTTGATTTTTATCTCCCCGGTGTGTTAAGTCCTGCCGCACACAGGGAGGGAGAAACTGCCTGTGAAACCTCCAGTGACTGTTGGAGTCATTCATTTTTAAGTTTCTGGCATGCTCTCTGTGAAGATGTGGCAGCTCACACTGTGACACATTTACTTAACTGGAGTCTATCAGAACACCGCGGTAAGGTATGGTAAGTGTGGAGCTGTAAGTGGGGTAATGTGTTGTGCAGAAAAATAACACTGACTGCTAGCTGTTTTGCAATGTAACTAAGTACATTTACTGTAAGTACAAATTTGAGGTGGATGTACTTTAATCCACAGAGCATGTTGGAAAATTGCCAGTGAATAATTCCCATGGATTTACATTCTTTTTAAATTCAAAGAATGCTTCTACAGGTATTTATTGCCTCATTTGAGTATTTCCATTCATGCCACTTTTGCTCACATGCAAAACATGTGAAACCTGTAATCAGTATTGGGCAGAAGCTAATGTGTGTAGTTTTTATAATGTGTTACACTAGTGCGATAACATTTCTGCAATGAATTAATAGCTATGACTAACAGCTGACGATTACTAGTTTCTAATGGGTAATTAATTACATTTTCTTATCATAAAATTATAATTATATTAATGCTGTAACACAGTATCATTCAATTTAGCTCCTCTTTGACCAACTACAACATAAAAGAATTAGAACATTAGAATTAGAATTAATAATCACTGATAATATATAAGTCTAACACTCACATGTGATCTAATAACATAATATATTACAGTATATCTCAGGGCCTGTTTTTCTACCTTGAGTGCTTTTACTTTTGCTCCTTCTGTGGATTTTGCTAACAAAATTCTACTTTGATTGTTTTGATGTTTTGGTGTCACAGCTTTTACTTAAGTAAATGATCTGAATACGTCCTCCACCATTGCTATAACAATAAAAATTCCTTCTTTTGAAACTCAACATAATTCAAATCTTTGTTGACCTTGCGAGCGACTGCTTAGGTTTAAATGCTACAAAGTGAGAAACCTCAGCCTTAAGACAGCTGGACTCATAAAGATGGACCTACTTGGAATGTGCCAGTAAAGCTGAGCAGTGCAGAGACTCTGTGTGAATATGTTTAGATTCAGTGTCATCTGAGTGCATTAGGTAGAATGTAAACACAGTGCAGACATTTACCGAAACCAGTCTGCATACTTACTCGTGGAGCAAACATGCAGCAATAATAGCCGCATGCAAACTTTTAATCCAACCATTCTTATTGCTTTAAACACTGTAAAGCTTTTGTTCGCTGAGGGGGTGAATGGGCCAACTGTAGCGCTCAAGTCATCATCTCCTTGAGACGCCAGACAGACAGCTGAAGGAATTTTTAAACAAAGCTGGAGAAATCCATCATATCAAAAACGTTTTAGGTTTTATTTGGGCCTCTGGTATCTCTCATCTCTTTTGGAACATGACAGTAATTACAGCCATCAAGGTGCTTGTCTGGAGCCATCAGCCAAGAGTGTGGAGACTGCTTCTCTTCAGCTGGTCCGACATGGACTTCTGACATCACCGGCCCGTTTGTTTTAACAGCCCCTGAAGTATGTAATGGCGATAATCGCAGACGGGCCAGATTTATTCCGAGTTGTCGCCCTGGTCTAATTCATACATTACGTTAACGGTTACTGGGCAGATGATCTTATAAACAAGGTAAAGTATTAGCCAGAGGAAGGAATGTGTGGATAAACTTAGCTTGTGAAATGGTCACGAAGGGAATTCTCCCGCTCCGTCTGAAATCATATCAGTGATGTATGGAATGATTTTAAAGCGGCATTGATTTTACATGTGACATTCAGTTTGCTCATCATGAGGAGTCCTACTCAGAACAGTTTTCTGATGCCTTCTGTGACTCTGGAGGGAGGTTTCCAAAGTTTTAAGATCTCTGCTGCTGCATCAGCAAAGTTTTAACAGAAAGCCTGCGTTACAAACTGGAGGTGTGTGGTTTGATAAAAGTGGGCATTGAGGAGGCAGAGAGAAGCAGAGGCAGAAAGGGTCTAAACAAAGACTGCACTGAGTTGCATTATGGGAAATGTAGGATCCAGCTTGTTAATTGGGCTTGACCCACACAAGGAACTGAAAATCAGAAAATCTCAGCCTGCTGCTTTGATTTTTTTTATCATCTGTCCTTTGTTGTGTGAGATTATTTAATTTGCCTGGAAATTGGAATTTTATTGTTATTTTTTATTTGTGAACATGTTGTTGAGGAAAAAAAATAGAATAAGAAAAAAAAAATCTCATTCATGCATGGTTGGCCTTCTCTGTGTGTTGCCAACTGACTGACCCTGCTGGACTGTTGGAGGTTAAGTACCTTGCTCAAGGGCACCCTGATGGTAGCACTGCAGGCAGGACATTGCATTAGTCATTTGCTTTCCCTGCCAGAGTTTCTGATCCAGTCCAGAGCTTTGAACTGGCAACCATCCAGTTTCTTCCATACTGATATACAGTAGTGTGGACAAAATTTATGGTTATTTTGCTTTATGGTTGGATTAATGAGGATCAAATTACCTCCATAAGCTGCATTTATCGACTGAGCTGTAAACACAGTTTTCCTTATGGATGTAGATGCAGAAAAGTAGATTTGATAAATGTCAGTTTAATTCTTGTGGACTTCGTGTTTTAATCAGCTCACCAGCCACAGCCATTACGATAAAATTATTATTTGCTGGTAAAATAAAACAGAACTTGAATAATGGTTTTTTTTTTTTTTTTTTTTAAATCTCACTGACAAAAAATAAGATTTGGAAACTTTCAGTCAGATCCCCTGTTGAGGGCTCTTCTTAAAAAATGCTGACAAAAATGAAAACCTTCTTTCTGCAACCAACCTTTTTTTTTTTTCTAAAGAGACAGAAATTAATTCAGGTGATAAATGTTGCCTTGTTGGTTACAGTGGGACAAAAAAACTCAGCCAAGCAGGACTTGGCAGTGTTTCTCCACAATGTTCCATGAGTGGTGAACTGTGCTCCAGTTTCATGCTTGTTTGACAATGTTGTCACACTTTTTCCTCTTAAATATGAAACACTAAACACATGTGTAAAAATTATAGCATTTTAACAGCTATTAAATGAAAGGACAAATTATTTTTCTGCGTAAAAAGAGTTGATTGATTTGCAGTGCTCGTTACTTAGGTGTTACTCTATTAGGTTTCAGGGTATTATGTCTAATGATGTCAACTTTTCCCTCATGTGAATGTGCTCCACCACATATTCGTTCAAAGGTAAATGGTGCAGCTAAATCAAGTATAAATTCTTTATAATGCTCCAATAAAACACAGGCTCAGATAGAAAAAAGTCACCTCTGGAGAGAGAAATGTGCATAACATCAACAATCTGCTGTGAAATGTGAAATGAAGAAAGTGACCTCTGGTCCCACTGCTCTTGCCCCGCTCCCATTCATCAGCTTCTAGTCTCTACTAAAAGCAGGCTTTACAGCCGGTTGGCGCTCGTTGTCTAAAATATGTTCTACTGGATGGACATAAGTGTCGATGAGGTGGTATTTCTCAGGCCTCTTGTCTTTCCGTTATCACAGGATGTGGAGCTGAGAAGAGTGAGAGAGCAGAGCGGGGAGGACTGGAGCCCTAAAGCATGATTTACTTGACCTTGCAGTGCTGGAACTCACGGCCAGAACCTCATTAATTCCCAGGGTCATTCTGTTCGGACATAAATTGGTTAAAAATCAGAACGCGTGGATGACTTCCAGACATACACAAAGAATTATGAAATCTCTGGCCTTACCCCACCCTCCCTGACTCTCCTCGTACCAACTCCAAAACCAAAGCATTTCCAAATCGCCGGATCTAAATCACGCAGGTCTGCTTGGAGGAGTAGCCTAATCCTGATCGGAGGGAGGAGGCAGATGGAACGTTTTGTGCTTATTAGGCAGCAAATATGGCGTTGTTTTATGTGATTATCCACTGTGAATGATTTTTCACTCCCATCCATTCTGGAGCCTTGGCCTGTCTTTTGTTTGGGAAAAAGGAGCTGGAGGAACAGCAGGGCTGAGAGGGAAGCCCAATAAATTACACTAATGCACACATTTAAAGGGGTTCATATTCCCTCTGGCCTGTTATCAAGACTACTCCAGTGAGAATGTAAACTACCTCTTTCTGTCTCCCTCCCCAGGCCCAATATTTAATGTTATCATCCTTTAAAACAACTCCACTGTTTATGTTATCACAAATAAAGGGCAGATTATTTCAACTTTTTCTCACTATTTCATATTGGCTTCAGATTAGTCAAGCAAATAGTTGCCTAATGGCGCTGTTGGGCTCATTAATTCAAGAAGATAGACCCAGAATTGTATAAACACAGTGAAGTCAGGGCTGGTGAATCACACCTTCAGTTTATAAAGACCGACGGAGGGGGAGGATGCTCCATATGAGCCCACACAAGGAAAACCCTGGAAAGGAAAACAAGCGTAATCCTGCTGATAAAAGGAGGATTGTTTCAGCGTTTATTTGGACACACAGTGCCTGGCTGAAGTTAGATCCTAATGAGACAGCAGCCTGTCCAGAGTGGATTCATCACTGTTGGATCGGGGTTATCACCCTCCGCCGTGCTCCACTACTTTTAATCAGGCTCCTCTCTGGTCACTCCCTATCAGCAGCAGTCCATCTCTGGAGCCGTCAGCATCCATCAGGAGCTGCAGACAGGCCCAGGGAGCATGGCTGAAGAGTGCATTAGTAAATTATTGCCTTGTGGTTTAGCTTTAGTGTCTGTCATGTCACAGAGTGCACGTGAAGTGTATCCAAGTGTATGCACATGCACTTACATACTTGAGACATGTATTTATGGGTGCTCCGATAGAGATGAGACATTGTAGTAAAACCAGCAGTCTGATACATGCAGGAGCTCAGTGCAGTCACAGCCTGTCAAGCTGTAAGAATACATAAAAGCAACACCTGTAGAATACAAACAAAATCCCTGTAATAAATAGTAATTTTGTGATGCTTATAATTTTCAGTTCCTGAATAAATACACATATTGTACAGCTACCAACTCAAATCGGGGCCTCTCTTGTTGCACAAAAACAAATTTAGTCTCATATTTGTCCTCTCGAACACCCCGGCAAACTTATCTTCTGCACTCACTCGTAATGCATGTCTGGGTGTGCGCTCTGTCTGGTTAGCTTAACTTTTAAAAGTGATTTAGTGCTGTTAGTTTTACTCGCCACCATGACATGACCTGCTCCCACCTCATCAACGCGCCCGCACAACCCCAAGCAAGCACATTAAAGTCACAACAGCTTTTCGTCTTGTTTCGCAGCAATGACATGTTGTGACCGCGCGGCTCACGGCCTGCATCTTTGTCTGAAAGAATAAATACAGAGTTTTTTTTTCTCTTCTGCCTCTGGTCAAGTAAAATACACAAAGCTCAGACACTCAGAGGAGGCTTTAAATCACTCATTGTTGATGTTTAGACCAGTTAAGTCAATAATCTCCATCTTGCCACAGTGATAAGTGATATTGCAGGAAGACTCTTTACCATTACTTCTCTCTGGCAGACTGAGTTTGCTTATAGCAAAAACATCAGTCAGACCATGTGTTCGGAGTAACTGGCCCTGGGGGAGAGATACACTTGGAAGAACAATGTGGCAAATTGCATTTATTTATTTATTTTTTATGTTTATTTATTTGGTTAGTTAGTTAGTTATTGGACATTTCAGGGTCACAGAAAACAACATCAGAGTTATCAAATGATAACAGATACGTCTGCTGAAGATGTACAGTGTGTGTGTTGCAAGAGGCCTGCAACGGGACTGTGAGAAACTTAATGAGTGCTGCCATTACTTTCGAGTACATGATAGTGGTTAATAAGGCAGTAAAGGGAAGTTTTTGCCACTCTACAAATACACTTCACTGTCTTAGCCACAAGAGCAATGTGATCAGGCTAGATAAATATACACGTACAATACTGCTCATCCTTAAAGGTTTAGCATTGCTATTTCTATTTCAGATACTATTTCTATTTCAGTAGCTTTGACAAACATTCAGGCATAGTGTATTTGAAGCTCAGTTTTTTCTCTCGTTGGACAGCTGACAGCATAGAGACCGACTGGAAAACAGGCAACATGTCACAAATGTCCCGAACTGCATTTTAAACAGTTATACAGTAAGAATCTTAATCATTCGACCATCATGATGCCCCGATTATAACAAGAGCGTTGATCCTCTCTCATTAGCGTGTTTAGCTGAGCATAAAGACAGGGGGACAGGGGGAAACAGCCAGCTTGGCTGTGTCTAAAGGTAACAAAATCAGCCAACCTGCACCTCTAAGTACCTCTAGTCACTGTGTCTTCACTGTGTCATCAGCTTCGAGTCACAGCATGTAACTGTCATTTTTACTTGTTTGTGGTTGTTTACGGTACAAATCAAACAAACCACATACCTGCTCTTTGTGAGCTTCAAGATCTTATTAGATGTGTTTTGGATTTTTAATAAAACCAGACAGGCTGTTTTCTCAAGTCTGTTTTCAGTCATTACGCCGAGCCAAGCTCATCATCTCCTCTCATCGTTAACACATAACAGGAGAGTGGTATCAATATTCTCATCTAAAAAAAACCACACATTTTATTTCAACATAAGCTAAAACGCTTTTCTGAACCATATCAGCATCTCCTGAAAATCAGCCACAGAGTTTCCGTTCATGTCAAACATGTGGTTTTAAATTCCCAGTGTTTCAACTGTGTTTAAGTATTTAATTCCAGCTGCAGCAACATGAAACTTGGTATTTGCGTCCTTACATGTGTTTTTAATTAAATGATAAATACATTTTAGTGGCTTCTCCTTAAAGAGTGTGTCTCTCTGCTGTGTTTTACCTGTGACTTACAGATTTAAATCCCTCACCCAAGACAGGCTAAAATGTCAAGTTGGTCTATTGGGAAATTTTACTTTCTCTGGACATTAAAAAAAAAAAAAAAAAAAAAAGAAAGTTTAATCAATGAAAAATACAAGTTTTAGTTACAGTCCTGCTATACACTGTAAGCAACCATGCTTCTTGATGACCACTATAAGTCATTGACCAGTTGGACAGGACAAGATAAATTTGATAAATTAGACAGTCATGTTCCTTTGAATAATGGAAAATCCACAATAAACCTGTTACAGCTTTAGATGACATAGCATCACTCCTGTTCCCCCAGACCATCCCATAGGCAGTAATTACAGGCTGCATAGCATGTGTCTGTACGTCGTGTGGCCTGTGCTGCTCGTTGCCGAGGAGCCCTGCATCCCATCACAGGCCGTAATGGAAGCCAGATGTCTCCCTGTCTGTTTAAGGCCCATAATCAATAGCCTCACTCAGAGCAGCTCTGACTTTCTCTCTCTCCTCTCCGACAGTTTGTTATGAGAGGATCTGTGAAGGAATGGCGTGTCTGTGCTGGAAGTGTGTCAAGAGTGAGATTAACTAATTGGATTCCCCACATGAGTTTTTGTTTGGAGGAGGAGGGGGGGGTGATGTGGCTGGGGTGCAAGTGATCTCTCCCTGTAGCCTCAACAAGCTACATGACACTGAAGGCTTGTTCCTGTAGTTCCCAGACATCTACTCTGGGACTCCAAGAGTGATGGAGGGAAGGGGATTCCCAGGAAAAAAAAAAAAAAGAAAAGAAAAATCCATCCAAATAAATAACCTGAAGGGGCACTCAAAGTAATGTAGTGCATCCCCACTTCCTGTGACTGTTTCCTGCCGTCGAACAGGATCGCTTTATATCTCAATCCACGAGCTTGTGTCGGGGGAAAACATTATGAAGACAGTGACTTTTCTGTTCTTTTTTTTCCAGTGTGAGGGGAAGTGGAGGGTATGTATACAGCACAGGGTGAGTGCAGGAAGAGGCAGAGGTGTGGTGATTGGAGTGTGCAGGTCGTGACCTCCAACTTGTAATGATCACCTGATGGATGTTGCAAGCCTGAGGTCAACTGTGTGTCAGGGGAGAGCAGGGAAGCAGAGGAGTGGGCAGATATACACAGTCAGGATGTATTCCACCGCTGTACTGAAGAAAAAATTTTTTTTTCTTACTGATTTGACATCATGTGACACAAAAGCTTTTCCATTTGCTTTTTCTGGAAAAACACTCTGCTGTGTGGCAGGTGATGCATGAGTTCCAAATAGAAAAGGAGAGATAAAAGAGGACAAGCTCATTAACAAGTTGCTGGATCAACGGCCTGGATGTAAGTGTCCATTATTAAACCAACATTCTTTAAAAAAACCCTCTTGCTTTTATTATCGCATGTGCAGTTTGCAGCCCAATTTGAACTGCTGTCCTAATTCAGATCCAGAAACAAAACTAAGTGTACTTCACAGCAAACTTTCAGCCAAATGCTAACGTAAACATGCTAACATTAAGTAATTAGCACACACAAAGTACAAAGAGAATGTCAGCAGTTTTGCAAATGATGTGGTCATAAGCAACTAATTGGATATATTAAAATTTGAATCTGATGATGGCAATCTATGAAAGGTCACCACAAGCTATTTCAATTGGTCTTGAGGGGAACTTTAATGAGTTCACCCAGTATTTATTGGGTGAACATCATTAAAGTTCATCCTGCAGACATTTTACAAAAACCCAAAAATGTGAAGCTCATGTTGACGCTGGAAGGTCAAGGAATCACCAAATGTCTGTACAAAATTCATCTGACGGTTGTTGAGGTATTTCAAACTGCACTAAAGTGGTGGCTCCAACTTTTTATTCCAACGTAAGCTATTTTCTTAGTTCGGTTGAATGCAGTTTAAGTGAACCAGATGTCTACATCTGTACACCTATTAGCACAAACTGCTATCTAAATGCGCTCAGTGCTGTTCCTTATGAGGGCCACTGGGAGAGTAGCAGCAGATCTGGCCTCTGTCCGTCCGGAGTGGGAATAACTCCATCTCTCACTGATAAAGGCAGCTGGCTCTGGCGACGCTCGGTAAAGTTTTATAGTCAGATATGCACAGATGATTAGGCCAGCTGTGCAGTGTCATATATTCCTAAACAAACCCTGCAGGAACTGAACTCTGACCCCTTGCACATATGGGTTACAGGGCTCGCACTCTCTCTTGTTCATGCACTTAAATATGTGCAAACATTACGCACACATGCACACACTGCAGAACAAGAAAGTCACAGTGCGCTTGCTGACTTGCGTGAAAGCTTAGACTACGTGACCCCTGTTAAACCAGTGTAAATCATATTCTCTGTTAAAGCACACTGAAGTTACAGTCTTAAAAATTGGTTTTACTGCAACCACACAGATGCAAATAAGGACATTAATTATGATCTCTCACCCGCATCTGAATTTGTCTGCTAAATCAGTTAAAAGGAAGTAGGGACAAAGGATATGAAACTGAGCAGCGCTTTCTATAAATCACCTGTTGACTCTCACTTGCATGTCTCCTTTTCTGGTTGCCGTGGTGATGAGTGTGCGGCACTTTCTCGATCCAAATTGTTTTGATCAAAGGAGCTGTATAATACTCAGCAGCCCTGAAAGGCCGTGCAGTTCTCTCTGCCATGGCTCTGTTTATTTTGGAACAAGAACAAGACAAACCCAAGTGACGTCTTATTTATTTTCCTGCTCTTACCCTCTCCTCCCCTTAACAAGCAGAGTCGTGAAGAATTCCTTGATAATCCATCAGGATCAGTCCGAAGTGTGTGTTCTCTGGAGTGTTGACTCCAAACACACACACACACAGATATAATGAAGTGTGACCAGGCCTAATGCTACAACACAGTCAGATAATAAGGGGCACTATCAGATAAAAGGGCATGAGCAATGAGCCAAGTGACATGGTTGATTGTGATAGGTCCCTGGGGTGGTCTAAGCACTGCAGGATTGTTGCCTCTCTCAGACCAATAATGACTTTAAAGTGTTTTTAAAAAGTACTGTAATGATAAAAATAGCCTTCTGTCAGCAGGCTTGGGTGGCTGCTCTTTACCCTCATTTCTTGTTTAGTCATTCTCAGTGTTAGCTTAAAGTGCGCTGCAGAATTTCAATGCGTGGCTTTTACTATCAGTATGGTCACTTCTTGCACACTTTAAAAGGAGATATTTAACACTGAATGACGCTGTTTAAATAAAAGGGCATGGAACATTAGTTGGCATTTTTCTCTTCACATGATAACATCTGATTTGATAAAGAGAGAACATGTTCAGATGACATGGCATTCGCCGAATGAAGAGGCAAAAACCTTGTTAGTCATTTGACATCAGCGTTAGCAAACACAGTTCATTTTGTTATTCACTGAGTGGTGTTTCGTTTTAGCTGTTCTCCATAAAACGGCATCTGTGAGCCACGATAAGCACCAAAAAGGGGAAATGAGGAAACCTCAGACTATACTCAGCAGACTTAACATTTATCTTCAGAGAGGCCATGCAGGTGACCCCAGTTGCATCATGTGTCAGGTTCTGCTAAGACTGTTATGTAGTTTGTGCTGTACACTGTATATATACAGTATATATATATATATGTATGTATGTATATATATATATATATATATAGAGAGAGAGAGAGAGAGAGAGAGAGAGAGAGGAATCTAATGGAATCATATTTATCTTTTAATTATATACTTAATTTCATACACATACATATAAATATATAAAATCTATTTTATATGTGCTCTATATTTTTTATAATGACAACAGATGGCAATGTAAAAACAAAGTGAGGTGCTGCTCGTAGTGACCTGAATCTGCAGCTCCTCTCAGCTTTACAGAGCCTCTTAGCAAGTTTCAGTTCATTGTTCAGCTGTCTGGCCCACAACTTTACTGTTTTGGTTCACTCTCACTGCTCTCATAGCTTCATATTTGGCTGCAGCAGGCAGCTGCATCCACTGCAAAACCTCTTAAACTCCTCTATATTCCACCTGCTTGGCACCAAACAGCAGACCGACTCTGTTTAGCAACTAGCTGGTGAACAAAGTGGAGCATTTAGCAGCTTAGGAGCCAGATATCTCTCAAAAGAGAGACTATAATGCACTTACATTCTGGACAGATGGCAAGCAAGATAAGCAACTGTTTGCTAACAAGTTCACTATATTAACTTAAAAGTCAATGTTGTGTTCACAACCTGTTCCCACTTCCTCCAAGAGATGAAGAAATCAGTCATTACAGGTTTAAATTGCTAGTTTTCATTGTCAGATAAACTGAAAACTTCTAAACATGAGTTGTTCTGATTGTCTGTTTAACTCATTCAATTAAGTTCATAAGCAAACACAGTAAGCAATATCAGCAGACTTCCTGGCATGCACTGTTTAGGAGTTAAAACACCCATACTTTTTTATAGTTTGAAGAAAATATACATAATCAAAACCTGTAGTTTGTCTTTGATACATAGTAAACGGCTGTGCTCTCTGAAAATAATAAAAACAAAGTGAACTGAGAAAGTCAGCGTTAAATTTAGTCCATGCTCCTGTCCTCTTTTACATTAACTCACCGGGAGCGGCCTTTGTCTTTGGACACTCTCCACACTCCCAACAGGAGCAGCAGCAGCAGCTTTAAGGCCTTTGTGGCAAAAGAAGAACTGACTCTTCAAACTGTGAAAATGTAACTTGAAAGTATGGCTTTACAGTGGCTGACTCAACTTAATATCTTACATTTACTGAATTCATTTTCTAAAGTTCAGTGAACTTAAGTCACCTGATTTTATATTTTTTAAACTTATGAAACAACTCTGAGCTGATCATCCAAGTTGAGTTAAATCATATTTTAAGGCAGCAGGGGAGCTTTAAACTGAACCAGCTTAAACTGTTTTACAGTGTATTTTGGGTATAGCCCCATGCGAAGTGTCCCCACTTTGAAATTTGTACATAAACCATAAAATTTAACCTCATAATATGATATTCTCATCACTGAGAGAAATAATAATTTCATGTTCCTGAAAGCCAGCACTGAGGTCGAATATGCGTGCAACTCTCTCATTTGCACGCATATAACGTCAAGTCTATCTGATGCTTGGACCCAACATACGGTTAGTCTGAAAGCCGCAGGCAGTTCACCCTGGTTTCAGAAAGCACAGTGAAAATTTGCTGCTGATGACAGGTCATGTGAAATGAAAGTGCTTTTTACATCCTCTCTTTTGTGTTTGCATCTCAGTGGGCAGCCAGCACTCGGCCATAATCCCCCTCCCAGTGTGTACATCACTCAGTGAATTCAGCCTCTATGGAAACGGGCAGGCGGTCGGACCGCTGCCATTTCACAGCCCTAATTAATACCAAACCTCTGCACCCTTCACAAATTACAGCATATACCGCAGTGCTGGCGCAAGACAACAGTCTGCAGTCTACAATAAAACGGTTCCTTCATGGCCACATTAAAAAACAGAGAGGTAGGTCAGAGGACTTTTAGCTTATAACTGATTACTGTTGGCCATCAGCTCCAAGTGTGTAGGCAGTGTATTATTTGAGAAGGGTGGTGAAAGAGAGCTTTAGTAGCGCTGTCCAGGTGGCAGATTCTCTGAGGGATTCTCCACTGTGAGAGCCATCCAAGGACAACCAGCAAAGCTTTTCATTTGGGGGGGAAGGGCTTCTGTTCAGGCTGAGAAGGAGGAACTGGCCACCCCATAGTGCCCCGCTGGCTGTGGTCTGCAGCCAGTGCAGCAGTAGGTAACTCTGGAGCCAAGGTGGAGTGAGAAAGGAAGGGAGGAAACTCAGAGAGAAACCATGAAAAATGTGGAGCATGAAAATGTCTCCCTTGGTTTATGGCAGTGCAGCCCAGCTTCCAAGAGAAACACATCTTTAAATTTAACTTGAGATGTCTTTTTTTTTTCCCCCCTTCTTCTTCTCCTTCCACTCCCAACTGCTGGCAAGGGCCTGGTTTTGAAAGCAAGGCCAAGATGCTTGGAAACTGTGACCATGTTAAAAAAGCACTCAATAATGTGGCTTTTTGGAAATGTGGCGACAGCTTCTGTACGAGTGGCTCAGCTTTCAGTGTTTGTGAACATGTTTGGTACGTGTGCAGCTGCAGAACAGTCCACAGTATTAAAAACTCAGGATTTGCACACCAAATGTATATTTAGTTTATTATTTTTAAGTGCAAAGAGTAATAACTTTGACATAGATCATTCAGTGAGATATTCTGCAGATTCCTTTGGTGATTTTTCAGTTTTACACATTACAACATAAACTCTCCAGGCAGTTTGGTCAATGTGCATTTCACTCTATCTCCATTGCAACTTCAGACCGAGTCTTTTCTAATTCAACTCAAGGAAAACATACCAACTGTATTTGGAAGAAAAGGCCATAAATAAAAGACCTGATACTGGTTATTTCAGTGAATTGGATTAAAATGACGGGGGCGGCTGGAAACATTTTGGCCTCCTATCAAATTAAACGTTTGTACCATGTAATAATATTTTGCTAGTCTCAGGAGGAAGTCATCTCTCATACTGAGGATTCAGAGCTCATTTAGGAAAAGAGCATCCAGCCGATCTCATAAATCAGTGTTTGATGGAACAAACATACCTCTGAAGGAAACAGAGCATTGACAATCACTCCCGTAGTTACAATGACTGAACAGAATACTCCACTGATGATGAACACATTTTTTGGGTGTGGAGTTTAGTGCACATTAGCCCCAAGCTAACACCTCTGAGTGCAGTGGGTGCAATAAAACATTAATTTACATCTGAGAGATTAAAATATTGTTGCCAAATGAAGCTAGGGTGTAGTTTAGAAATGCATGAAATTCATGAAAGTACTGTACTTATCTACACTTTGCTTGAGTATTTTAATGTTCTGCTGCTACACACTTTAACTCCACTACATTTCAGACAGAAGATATTTTACTTTTTATTTGACAGTTGTGACTTTGATTATTCAGATTTTATATACAAAACATTCATACAGCTTCTAAAATGTGATGGATTGTCACGGGCTAAAGTACCAAACAATATATAACCGACACATTAAAAATTACTGCGGCAGTTTGGGTCAAAATAGCACCAATGCAGTGACGGTGTGAGATCCCTCTCTGATGAAGAACCAATGAAATCTCCCAGTGGCTCACCATCTCCCTCGTCAGGGAGAAAGTCCAGTTTCCAGTTTCTGAAATCCAAGGCCTGTATAACAATATAAAACCCTTATTGTTCACAGTTGTAAAATTTGATCAAGTATGGCCATAGCTTAAATTAAATCTATATTCTCAGAAAACATAGATACTATATTTATAGCGTGGTTCTGTGATAGCAGCAGCACATCATTTCATGGAATTTTAATCCATGTTAAATGGACAATGGATTGTTTTTTAGCTTTTAAAAATGAAATTATGATTACTAGCTCATTTTAGCCATTACATATGCATTCAAATCTTTGCCATGCATTTTATATGCTTGTTCTTACATCATAAACTGAAATACGGTTTAATATGAAATCTCTTTTACACCTTAAAATCTTAAGTTAATCGTTTTTAACTTTTCACATTTCACATTTTTCTTTTTTTGACCAACCATGTTTTACAGAATCTACTCAAATATACCAAATTAATTATAAAATAAATAATATAGCTACAGTTAACACTCGTTTTCTTCATGTTAACAGTGAAATACGCGCCCCGTTAATGACCTTTTAGCATGTAGCACATTAGCTAGCGAGCAGACAGGCTACCGCCATTAGCTATATTAGCTTAACTGAAAATAACTCACCTAGGTGGTCCAGTTCCAGTAAACCCACATCAACGGGCTTCAGGTCGTCTCCGTCACTTCTGGTATCAATTCCGAATATCTGAAACTCACTAATGTGCAATGATCGACAAGAGTTTACTTAGCAATTCTCGCTTACTAGCTTGTGTTTCTCTCGATGCCCCGGGGTGCGTGCTACAACACTTGCTACCTGAAAGAGGGCGGGACTTGCTTCCGCCGTCCTATAGCATTTTAGTACTCGTTTGATTGGACCGGTAACAATAAAATAAACTTGACAGACACATAAATCAACCAAATAACTCATAGCTAACCATAGTTTTGTGAACCGGAAAGTAAATAAAATAAAAAAAAATTAAAAAATTATGATTGAATATTTAACAAAATAAGGAAACTTTGTTTTTACTGGGTTACACAAGCTGGGTAAAATTGTAACCATGTAATTTTTATTGTAAAAGGTAAAATTGGCTAATTTTACAGTAACAACAGTAATGTGACATGTAATAATATAAGACACAACAGGAGACAGCTTTTACAAGAACATTTCACTGGCAAAATCAAGACTTGTAAGGGAGTATTTCACCACAACAAGAGCCGAGTACCTTCTTTGGAATAAAATGAATTAATGAGAATATTCTTGAGATGCTCACATCATCCTCATCATCTTCATCGTCATCCTCATGACAAATGCTGTCATTATCATCTTAATCTGCCAAACGAGGAAGAAGCAGAATTACTAGCTGCAGTTTCTCAAGCACTTGTTGAGTTATGGTGTAGCTTTTTTTTTTTTTTTTGACCCCCCTCTCTGCAGGATCTAAGGCCTCTGATGCATTATGGCAACAGAGGAGAAATCTCCATCAGACTATCAAACAACTTCACAGATAATGCCTCAAGGCTCTGGAGACGTCACAGCTTTTAGTCACGTTAATCCCTCAACCACTGCAGACAGACACCCCCTCATCTGCTCTCACAGAGGTAATTTGTTTTACACAGTTACTTTTTCAAAGCGTTAAATATTGGCGAAATCTGAAAGGCTGGTCTGTTTTATGGGTTGCCCTGTCCTGGGTTGCCAAGAGGGACATATAGGACAGCTTTTAATGGAGGCGGAAAGGCTGACATTAAATACAGGCCAGATGGACTTTCTCCTATCCTGCTCATAAAAGTTCTTAGGACAGTTCACAAATCAAGGCCTCTCAGTATTATGTTAAGCGTTTGGATTGTTATTGTTATTGTACATTTGCAAATACTAATGTAATTTATGGCTTTTCGGGCATAATTCTAGACTTAACCCACCCAGACATTTAATATGTGAGCGTTTAACAGTTAATATTAGGTTGATAAAGTGCCCGGGGCTTTTTCTGCATTCCATGGAAACTGGCTATCATAACTCTGACAACTTTTCATCCAGCGTGAATTAAGAGTGGAGATTAAGATGAGTGCCATCTACTTCATAACAGTCACAAGCCAAGTTAGTTTATGAGAAGCAGTGCTGGAGTTTTGGGGGTAAAATATCTCCTGCGTGGAAAAAAAAAACACCAAAAGGCAGCAGGTATACTGTACAGCCAGGCAGGAGAGGGGGAAAACGAAAAGTGAAATTCAAGATGCTAAGCTAAAACGGAAAAACTGCAGCTCTCTGGGGGTCAGTCCTCTTTCCGGAGGAGAGGAAAGTGGACCCTATAGTAGAGAGAGTTTGTGGTGGTCCAGGTTTTTGGGTCACTCACTATGATGTTGCTGCTAACATGACAACAAATACCAGAGGGCTTTGAGTTTCCTGACTGAGATATAATGCTATCTGAAGGCCAGGAGCACCTCATTATACCATGTCTTATACACATTTTTCCACTTTCAAATGGTTTAACAGAGGCATCAATACTAGAAATGACATTATTTCATATCTGAACAGAATTCCACTGTTGTGGAAAGAAACAGTACAGTTACTCAAGCACTCTAATGAAGTACTATTTACACTTTTATGGTACTTTATATCTGTACTCCACTACATTTCAGAGTAAAACATTTCACTTTACTTGCCAGGTTAAAGTCTGACATAAAACATATGATGAACTGTTATAATCTTGAACATTTAGCTTAGATGTTTATCAATAATAATGATCCATTTAAATAATAATATAACACTGACTATTTTGACTATTACTTTATAGTTTTGTTGCCAATACATTTGTATGTGTTTATGTGTAATGGAGTGTTTTTATAGTAGGATATTGCAACTTCTACCAGAGTAAATGATCTTCATACTCCTTCCTTCTGTGAAGCTCTGAAATGGTTGTCTACTTTATGCTGATCTTAAACTGAACTTATTTAACTTGAGTGAACGATTCACTAGAATTTATTCCAAGCAATGTAGAGAAGGGTTTTTAAGACAGCATCACAGCATTAAGCAAAATAAAATGTAGAGAATTATAGCTGAGCAGTTTACTAAATTAAGTTTTAAAAAAAAACTGAATGAGTTTTTAAAAAAGTAGAGACCTGCTTTTTCATTTTTGGTGTCTGGACCCCAGAGTATTTCTAAAATCCTGGCTACTGCCCTGCTGACGGGACCAGTTCTACATAACTACTTTAGTATTTTTATTGTCAGTACATGTGCACATTAACACAGACTTTGAATGCAGGACTAGGAGCATCTTTACAGTGTGGTATTGCTGCTTTTATTAAGGTAAATGATCTGCATATACTAGACTGAAAGCTGCACTTGGCTTGTTTTCCATCAGACTTATTTTTCCATCAACAAACCTCTTGATAGCCGAGGCAGGCTTGATGTATAAAAGCTCAGTCTGACAGATGTATAGAGATTCATAAAGTTTGTAACGTTATCTACAAGTCATTGGAGCTCTTGAATACATGTACATAAACATATTAATATGTGTCACTGAGTCAAGCTTATCTTACACAACCTTAATGTTGTCCCTGCCCTGCAGCTAAGTTTGGAAAACACTTATTCAGTAGGAATTTTCTGGAGAAGTCATCAATTTTTCGCAGCAAAAAATACTTTACATTGGGTAACATAACACTGACTGTTAAGACCCGCAAAAATTGAAAACTCCAGCATAGGTTAAGAATTAACAATGAAAATCTGGCCTTGAAGAGAAGCCAGCGAGGGTTATTCCAGATTTATGGAGGTCTTTTAAAATACAATTACTCTGACAGACACAGATAGACTTAATAGACATGTAAAGGGTAGGGAGTGTGTCATGACATCATGTCATTGAACATCCTTAGGCAGGTTTAATTGTGCCGCACATGTGAGTTTGAATGTGCACTGCTGCAATAAAGTAGATTCTTTCTATCTCCTGATCTTTGAGCAGTCACCATTGACCATCATGAGAAGGCTGATTGGGAAATTGCATTTCAACACTACAGCATCCTCTTCTGTTAGGACTGGCATGATTTCCTTGTTAGTCATAAAATATAAAAAGAGGAAGAAGTGATGTGGAATATCAGACCTTGGAAAATGAGTGCAGAGGGGGGTTGTGAGCAGCACTATAAACGGAGGAGATGTTGATTGTATCTGTGTCTGGATACATAAAATATAGTCATCCGGGTCGTCGCTGCTATCTGGAGCCAGTAAATGTATACAAACTATAAACTACCCTCTCCTCCTTCTCTCGCTTTCTGCGCCAGAGCCGCAGCGTCCTCAGGAGAAATGAATGTGCTTATAGGAGAAGGCCTGAGGATGTGTACATTCATCACGGAGGAAAGGATCTGGACGACTCAACGATTTAGACCGCTCGTCCGTTAACCTAAGTTTAAAATGATGCTATGAATTTTAAATTTTTAGCAATGATGGGTAATCATCAGTGGTCAAAACGATAATCTGTTTTATTTAGTATCAAACAAAATTCGAACTAGTTCCCAGAGTTAAATCAGCAGGATTTACGAATCTACGTTTGCGTGGATCATTTGTATGAAGCTAAGCAAAATGATTTGTGTTATTTACTTTTGTGGATGAGACCACCCGTTTTGGACAGAGGCTACTCTCACATTACGTTTTTTACTTTATTTATTTATTTTTTATCCACTTTATTTATTGCATGTTTTCGTGCATGTGTAACTTCTTGAATTCCTATTTATTTTAATTGTTACCGGGCGCTTAAATGCAAAAAGAAATAAAAACAACATAATTAAATGAAAAAAAAACTTTAATACCTAAATTAAACCAGGTCAGCATCCTCGCCAAAAGCTTGACTTAATCATCACGAGCGAGCAACTTGCCAATTCATACACTGTAATAATAATAATAATAATAATAATAATAATAATAATAATGCGATTTTCAAAGTATGAAACATTTTATTTACAATATTTTCAGTGCAAAGTATTATTAACAAAATAGCACAACTATATATCCAGACCAAAAAAAAGTACATGAACACTGCGTGATGTTCTGAGATTTCATTTATAACGTGAAACGAGTGGTTCATAACCTAAAAATAAAATTCACAACCGCATATTTCCTCCAGATGAGGAAAACATGATGCACACAGAAGCTCCTGAGAGGAAAACGACAACAGAGGTGGCCGGAAGTCCGACTTTCAGACTAAAATAGCCTGTGGATTTTTATCATCATAGCCTTTCAGAGAAAAGGAAAAAATGGAGACAACATCTAATCTGGACTACGTGTCCTTGTGTCTGCGCTAAAATAATGTGTCATTTTGAACAAACAATACTGCCTTGTTGCTCCACTTGCTCCCAGGAATTACACCGATGCAGGTCTGGTTTTGGTTGCAACAATCTGGGACTTCTCAACAAACTTATCGTTTAGTGAACGGACTCTTCCGTTCCAGGTGTGTTTTAATACCACTGTCGTTCTTCTGTCCAAATAAAAACAAACAAACAAACAAAAAACAAAACTTGCTGTCATTGTTCATAACCTAAATCAACACGCTGCCTTCATATTGGCACCTGTGAGGCTGCTGTGTCTGTGACTGTGGCCGCTGCCGACGCGCTGCTCGCCGGCCCGCTCCCGCTCATGATCACGCTGGTTTTGTTGTGCTCAGAAATGTCCACATGTCCATCAGAGCTTTCCTCCTCCGGAGCTTCGTCGGATTCACACTCGCTCCTCCCCTCGCTCTCACACTCAGACTCCATCGGCTCTTTGGGCTCCCTGCTGCCGGACTCAGACACACTCTTGTCCGGCTTCTCGTCCTTCTCCTTGTCCTTCTGAGCCTGGGCCTCTTTGGAGTGTCTCCACTTCATGCGCCTGTTCTGAAACCACACCTTCACCTGCAAGCACACATCAAGACACCATCAGATTAGACTATTTTTGTACGTATATAAACAGTAATTCAGTGCCCTACAGCTGCAGCCTTTTAGCAAAGCTCGTGCATTTAATTTCCCCAAATCTTCCTTAATTATTTTTATTTAAATAATTTCCGAGCAGTCCTATAGATAAAAGGGGCCATATAAAAGGATTTTTTTTTTGGTGCATTGGATCTTTTGAATCTTTTGAATATAATGCCTGTAAAACTGTTTTTTCCCCTTTATACACACTCTTAAGCCAAATCAAAGCTAAACACAGCTCATGAACGTTTTTATTCAACCTTTATTTAACCAATTTGAAGTCCTAATGAGATGTGAAATTCCTTATGCATGAAGACCAAGACAGCAGCATAAAAAATGCAAATATAAAGCAAAAACAATGATAAACAACGTGAAAAATGTTGATGCACAAAGTGTGACGATTTAAATATATTTTCAAACCATATCAATAATAAATAATAAACTAAGAGAATCTGTTTCAGTTTTTTTGTGGCATTATTGTTGACATGTTTCTGGTTAAAGGAAGTGGCAATGCACAATGTGATGAAATGTAAACAAGAGCTGGTGAGCTACAGCTCAAGATATGGTGAGATGTGACACTGGCCTCTGAGCCAATCAGGTTGCACCATGCAGTCTGGTACTGCCCATGACTTCAAAAGTCTGGATCAATTGCTCTTAGGCCTTTTATTCAGTATCAGTTCTTTGTTTAAGATGTGAAAAACTGTTCTAGTTGAATCGATGTGCAGAATGAGGGTGTTTTGAAAATTGTTTTTAGATACTTTTGGTTCTACAAAGCCAATAAAGTTATAGATCTAAACACTGAAGCACACATTTCACGTCCGCAGCTGTCACATCGTTTCACCTGACAGGGGTGTAGATATCATTAAGGACACTGAGGTCATGTCCACCTAAATTTCTCAGGAAATGTGGGAGTTTAAACAGCCTGGGTCTGACTTTACATTCTAGTTAAAAACATACACATGGTGGGTATGTTACAGGCTGTTCCCAGTGTTTGTAGACAGCCGGCAGTGTGGACGTGGCAGCATTTGGACCTGACATACCATATATGGAAATAAAAATGTGCAGAAAATATAATTTATAACATCTGAATTATTAAATATGAGAAAAGCCAAAAAGAAGTGTCTGCAAAAAAAATTTCTGAGTGGGGTGGGGGGCTCATAACCTCAGTATTTCCAAAATCCTGGCTACGGCCCTGGTTTTTATTTATTTATTTATGTATGTATGGTCAGTTGGGTCTCCATTAATCGTTGCCTTGGGAACAACTACTCATCCTGGGGTCCATACTCAAAGAAAATACAAAGACCTACTAAATGTGTATGCTTACATTACATACAGTAGCCTAAATAATATAATTAAGTCGACACTGCATCCAATAATAAAAAAGCCTCAAAACCATAAAAAACATTAAACCAGAGTCATTTTAATGGGGTGACAGGTAAAGCTAAATTAACTGAACATCCACATTGCAGAGAAATTAAATAAAAACTATTTTGCTTGTTTATTTTTCAGGTCTGTTGTCAGGAAAAACCTCTTTTGCCTCTGTCAGGAAAAAAAACCTTCTTTGTAAATGTGGTTTATAACAAATAAAAAATATATAAAAATATATTTTGAATCAATATTTAATCCATGGGTAAGACACAGGCCTTTGCGAGTTAACCTCAAGTCTAAATCCACAGGAGTCAACACTGCTTCTTACCTGAGCATCCGTCAGCCCGAGCATCGCAGCCAGCTGCTTTCTGTCTGGCTTGGTGACATACTTCTGTATTTCAAATCTCTTCTCGAGTCCTTTTCTCTGAAGATTTGAAAACACTGCCCTCGACCATGACCTTTTCCTCTTGTACGTCTGTGGCATTGTGTCTTTCGTGAGGACAGCATATGGACCTAAAAGACATGAGGAGGACATGAGGTTAAAACAAAGGAGTCCAGAAACCGGAGGAACATTTACCTCAAGTGTCTCACACCTCCAACAGAGAGCAGGACAGGTCAGTTTCCTGTCTGTTACAGTCCTACATATGCAGACTACCTGGGAAGGTGTCCTGAAACTGATGCTGGCCTGATTGTCTGCTGCTGCTGCTGCCTAGTGAACTCATCATGGAGGACGCGTCGCTCATCCCGGGGTCTATGGAGGAGAAGTACTGGCTGGCCGGAGGCTGAACGGGGATGTGGATCCCTGACTGATGGTTCGAGCTAACGATGGACGTGAGATCTGTTACAGAGCGAGAGATGATGGGCTTCAGTCAGGAGAGAGTTATCGCAGTGACACACATGCAGACTATCACTGACGCTGCTCTATGGTGGGGCAAGACGGCCTCAGGTTTAAAGAGAGTGAGACCATGTTTTGAATTCATAGCCTGGGCTTCCTTGCTGGAGTGCTTTTGAGCAAACTTCAGCTTCATTGCTGCTGTTTGGAACTGATCCTGACCTCTGACCTCTCTCTGTGGAGGGGGCAAGAGAGGCGAGGTTTCCCCCACAGGGCTCTTTAAAGTGCAGCTTATGAGGCTATTTGCGCTGTAACTACTGTGTGAACAAGTCAGTCAGTGTTACAGACTCTAAAAGGTTACCGACTTTGCACATGTGCAACGTTAATAGCTGCTTCTTGTTTGGTTCTTTCAGTTTCTAAACTTTGGACATGTTTTTGTCTTGTTTTGTGGTACTTAACGACATGACTTTGTTTTTTTTTTTTAAGTTTCTTAAGGGCATAAAACTTACCTACGTACCTATTTATTGTTTTCTGTGGCTGACATGACAGGAAGCTTCTCTACAAACACCACACATTTCGAGTGTAATAAAATCTCTCAGCTCACCTCTTAACGACGACTTTTCTTTGCCTTTTGGGTCAAAGTCTGTCGACAATATCCGATCAATTCCGAATTTGAGGTCTTTGCTTGAAGGCGGGGGAGCTTGTTGGGAGTTAAATGCAGTTCTGGAGACTGAGGTTAAGTGTAGTCCGTGTCTGTGGTACGGAGACGCCGGACTCACCCTCGCACCGTACACCGACGGCTCCGGGGCGACAGGGGAGGGGCGCAGTGGTGAGCCGCCGGAGTGCCCCTGCTGCGCACGGTGGTGGTGCCCCATGTGCACCACGAGTGCCGACGATCCCGGGATGTTCTCCGCATCTCCAGCCTGCAAAATGTCTGCGATGCAAAATGAGGGTTTCTTCATCGTATCCACAGCGAAGCCCCCAGCGCAGTACGCAGACCAGAGGCTAAAATTTGATGCGTAAAACGGGTTGAGCCCGGCCGTGTACATCCCGCAGTCTCTAAATCGTCTTATTGTTTATCAGAAGAGGGTATAAAAGGACAGGCATGTAAAAACGCACGGATAGCGTTTTAGGGGGATAGATGACCGTCCTCTTTGTGTAAGTGCCAAAATCGCTCTCCCAACTCTGAAATCCTAACCCTGCAGCTCCACTCTGAAGTTCCTCCGCTGACACTGATTGGTCGCTTTCTGAGCCAATGGATGTTTTGCATTTGCTCGCATCACACCCTTGCAAATTAGAATGATGTGTAACCCCTCCGCCTCCACACGCACACACATTCTCACACACATGACCGGGGACACTTCGGAACAATTTTGATCCTGAGATGATGGATTGATCACTTAAAGAGAACCCCCCTTTTCACCGATATCACTGCACACAAAAACAGTCATAAGGCTCACGGAGTCTCATGTTAATTTCTAAAAATAATCTATTTCCTACTCACACATGCGGCAGACTGCATTCGTTTTCAGAGCAGTGTTTCATGTCACTTTTCGGCAAAAAATACCCCCCCCCCAAAAAGAAAAGAAAATCAAAACTGGCTACACATTATGCAAAATATTCCAAATGTACCAATACATATTTCAGTGCATATTTAATAATTCGTCGTACAAAATCGACGTGCTGTAATGTAACCCCGGGCACAGGAGAGCGTCTATTAGCTGCAACTCATCCTGTTTTTGATGGGCTGTGATTCGTGTTAAATGAGCGGATATGCCTGCTAGATTTGCCCCCAAAATAGAACCTGTTTTAGTATTTTAGGATACAGCAGAAATCCTTATTTCTTCCGGAGCAGGAGGGGGGGCTTTATAATGACTGTTAGAACTTCCCTTTTTCAATATTTGTGCAACTTTATCTCGACCTGCAAGTTGCACGGTGACGCAAATCCGTCCCCATGCTCATAATAAACAGAGGAAATCTATTCCCCTCTAAAACGAAAACACAATTAACTTCAGAGGCGATACTTCATCCGCAAGGCCCCTCAAGATTCACACGTTGGGCCCTGGCCAGTAAGATTTTATAATCGAGGATTTAAATAAATGGTAAAAAAAAAAAAATTGCATCTTTAATCATCGCTGCAGCGTCTGATTTGGCTTGACTGACGCAAAAGCAACATATTTTTAATATCTGCAATAATAACAGCAGTTTTAAAAATCTTGTTTTCAGACTTTCTTTTTTTAAACTGTCAATTAAAGTGAACTCTCTCTTGCTTTCTCCCCCTCTCCCACTGTCGTGCGTTGCCTCCCCCCTCCTCGTCCTCCTCCCTTTCCCCAAACTCTCCGATCGCATGTTTCTCTTGCATGTGTTGAAACAATGGCCTCTGAAGTCCGCATTCATTTAGTCTTGATTCATGCGGGCGGAAGGGCCGATGACCCTGACTGCCTCCTATCATGCTGTTTTCGAGTGACACTTTTCCGGGTTAAAATTAGAAATGATTTTTAACGTTTGCTCTCCATCATGCAGTCAAAACAATCCAGGGAAGAGGATGTAGCAGACGCAGCACGCCTCTAGTTATTTCAGGTGCTGATGAGCTTTTCAGTGGGAAGCATTTTAAAAAACAGGCCTCAGATCAGCCTTCACACACACACACACACACACACACACACACACACACACACACACACACACACACACACACACACACACAC
>JBBMJY010000011.1:6353827-6401080 GCA_037833715.1 Toxotes lorentzi
ATCTATCTATCTATCTATCTATCTATCTATCTATCTATCTATCTATCTATCTATCTATCTATCTATCTATCTGTTTTTTTCACAGACGTATTTTTGCTGTCGGGTTTAGATCAGTTTGTCTCAGGGGAGGACAGATCGCATCGGGACAAATTTGTTCAGAAAACAGCTACTGGAAATGTTTTTCCACGCTGTCCCAGGAGCGTCTTCTGCTTTGGTTTATTTATTTATTTAATTCTCTATTTAACGTCAGAAGCTGTATTTTATTCCCCTTTAACTAAATTTGTTTCAGAAATCTTCTATCTTTGCTTATTTATGAATAGGCTACAGGTTAATTTAGTTTGTGTCATAAAGTTTAAATTTACTTAAAAACAAAAAAAGGGGAGGCTATAAATTAAGATCGTAAAGAAATGGTTCTGTATTGTTCATATAATAATCATTTAAGATCATTTAAAGAGACTTCATGTGCTATCACGGTAACATACCACGGTTCCTATATACTCGAAGTATTGCCTCAAATATATTTTGCTCCATCAACATATTTCATAAAGCAGATTTTTCTTACAGGTCGTTCATTATGAATTATATAGGGCTGATGTCGCTTTCCCACAAGGCAGTGCAGCACCCCTGACTTTAGGGCTTATTTATAGCTCTTTAAAATATATACATGTATATTTACAATGGAGTCACTGTGTTTTATGACCTTTGTCTCACTGTACTGTGGACAACATGATGTCTTCTCTTTTTTCCTCAGTACATTGACAGGGTAGCAGCCCATAACCAGCAGCAGCCACACACAGTGAAGAGCTGGCTCTCAGTTTTTAGCAAAACGCTGCCATCTATCGAGCATGAAAAAAAAAACAAAAAAACAATGAAAATGAAAGAGGACCTTCCATGAGTGAGTCAGAATGACTTCGAAAAACTAGAAAAAATAAACTTATAAATAAACAAATAATTAAACACAGATTTTAATTAATCAAGCCGCCCATTCTGCATGGAAAAGGGTTACACTATAATCCAGCATAATCTAATTGATCTAGATCTAGAGATCACAGTAGACTTTTTTTGTTAAAATAATATTGACGTTGTATATACTTATCTGAAGTAACAGTAGATATCGTTTACACAGGCCCATAAAATATAAATGATTGATAATGTACAATTTTGTTCCTGAGTTCTTCAGTAACAGCTGCTGGTTATTAAATAAATCTCCAATGATATGAATTTTTACTCTTAATTGATGTGTTCATGTGGTTAATTAAGATAAATCCGTGTGTGTATGTATGTGGTCAATTCACACGTTTACCGTCATCCTGCTCCTGCACTTAGACGGGGTCCTGTGTACAGATCTCAGGGGACTCCTGGGTTTAACCTTTGACCTCCATTAAAGTGTGAGAACGGCCTTCAGGGAGGATGTTGGGTTGACTCAGGAAGTGAAGGCAGGTGTCAGCTGCTGGTGTTGGTGACACTGGACCCTTCTACTGACCATTCACTTTTTTTTTCTTTGTAACTTCAGCGACAGACTTTTGGCACATTTTCACTGCAAATCTGTCTTAATTTTCACTTAATAAAAGCCAATGTGACTATTATAAACAAGATATAATGAGTTTCTTACTCATTCTTCTATTATAAAAAAGTATGAGATCCCAGATGGATGCAGATGGACTAGTTGTTTCAGCTCTAAACACAACATTGTAGATATCTAACAATGCAGTACAAACAGGTCTTGAGACTCCACAGGTTGTTTCAGACATGTATTTTTTTTTTTTTTTTTTTTTTTGGTTTAAAAAAAAATCTCTTTTTGATTACATTACATTACATCCACTGACGATAGTTTTCTGCAGGTCAGCAAAGGCCTGAGTTAAAATGTCATTGCACCATTCAACAAGTGCGATTTAATGACAGCTCCCTTTTTTCTCACTGTATGTTACAGTCCATCCCTTGGAAAACAGAAAAGAGAAGGAGAAGCAGCATTTATAAGAAAAAGTACAGATCAGGTGGTGTATGAGCTCTGACCCTGTCAAAGGGTCAGAGGGCAGAAATACAGACATATTCCTCTGAAACTTCTCTTTTAACCTCTAAACTGAGATTAAATAAGTGGCTCTGAAGTTTGATTATCTAACCAATATCTGTAGTGCCACTGTAGTGAACTGGCATTCAGTGCACAATCTCCACATTGGAAACACTTTGGCACACAAATACAGCACGGTTAGCAAAAAAAAAAAAAAAAATTCTTAAAATAGATCATAAGACATAAAAATCTGCATACAGGACCAGGCAGACATATTAAATCAATATCACACCTCTCTATACCTCTTTAAAATAATCAGCATAAAACATCAAAAAGATTTAAGCAACAGTTATAATTATACACCTGTGCTTTAGTGATTTAAAAACCACTAAAAAACTCATGAGTGAAAAATCAGTGAGTTCAAGTTCCATTTGTAAAATTAAAAACAGGGGAGAGGGTCAGGGAGCAATTGCTGATACTGACTTTACATTACTTTGTTTTCTTTATGAAGGACACAAATAAATTATCTCTAAATTAAAAGAATCCCTAAATAGCCCATAATGTAATATAAAAGCTCCCTCAGACCACCCTCTGTTTCTTTAAAGGAACAGTTTGACATTTTTGACATCTTCTAATTCTCTTTCTTGTTGAGAGTTAGCTGACAAGATTGATACCTCTCTTGTGTCTGTACCATAAGTGTGATTACCACATTCATACTGAACCTACAGATATAAGAATGGTATCAAGAGAGAGCATTTTCCAAAAATACTGAACTATTTCTTTAAAAAACCTTCCACTTTCTCACATATTATAACATTGCGTGAGGTCAGTTGAAATCTGAGGTGTGAGAAAAAAAAAAAGACTATCACTGACAGCATTCATGACAGGTGCAGTGTCTTTGACAGACCAGTTCTCTTGGATGCCATCTGTGCATACATAAACATGTTTTAGCTCTCGTCACCAGTTTGCACCCTGCTGTCGTTCAGCAGTCTTTCTCTTTCTCCTGCACTGGTCTCCTCCTCTAGATTCAACATCCTAGCGCAGAATGGTATCCTGGACAGCAGGGGGCGGTGCAGTCCATTGTAGAGCGCTGCGCCTAGCAGCAGGACCAAGAAGCCCAGAACCTGCAGGCCATGAAACTGCTCCCAGCCTAGTGCCAGGCTCACCACCCAGATGACCAGCGTACGTAGGCTGTCCAGGACCATGCGGGTGGTGGCGCTGATCTCTTTAGTGACGCTGATCCCGGCGAAGTTGAAGAAGGCGATGCTGACCGTGTTGCCCAGCAGAGCCAGCAGGATGAGAGGCTGGTGTCCGATCTGACAGAAGGCGTCCAGCGCGTCCTCCAGCACCTGTCGAGGGCTGCCGCTGAAGTCGCCCACGTGAATGAAATACATGGGGATGAGCAGCAACGACAGGACGAAGAAACCAAAAAAACCTGAAAACAGAGAATTAAATTTAATCTGACATGAAGTTCTCAACGTGTTTGACTTGTGACTGCTCAATATCAAGTCTTCTTGCAACACTGAAAGAAATGAGTAAATAACTTTGGTGTGTAGAAATACGTTTTTCCTGCTTCCTTCTCTTGCTTGTGATCCTATCCCTCAGATTTATCTTGCAACACCTTATAATTAAGGGAAATAACATAATACAAATGACAGACATTCAATAAGAACAGGTCACAGAAAAATCAAAATCAAAAATCAAAAATAGTAAAATCTAAAATTCCCTGTAGATACCATGAGGCTAAATGTTTTTATTTATTCTTTTTCATGTTGTCACCTGTTTTTCCTGCTTTAAGGAGGCTTAAGCAGCCAACCCTTTAAATGAACCATTTAAATACTCAATCACAGATGTCTCTCACACACATCCATGACCAACAGGCACTCAGGTTGGCAGGCAAGATCATTAAAGACCCTTCACACGTCCTCCACTGAGCATTTGAGTGGCTCCCCTCCGGACGGCGGCTCCGCTGCCCTGCCTGCAAAACCCAGAGGAGGAGGGCCACCTTTGTCCCCAAAGCTATCCTGCTCCTAAACTCCAACTCCTAGCACACCAACCCCCCCATTGTCCCGCTCTGTATCATCACACCCCCTCACCCCCCACACACAGCCTGTCCTTCTCCATTTCTCTCTCTCTCTGTATATACTGTACACTTTTTTTGTAAAGAAAAAAAAACTCCTTCTCTGACTATTTATTACTATTTATTAACCATACTACCTCTGCAATAATAATATTAATAATAATAATAATAATATCATCCCTGTAATTCCAGTTTACATTTACACTGTCTGCACTTTATCCACCCTGATTTTGGAAATATCTGTATATACTGTGTTCCTTCTTTTTGTGTGTCTTGTCTGAAATGCCTCTTTTCTGCCTCATGCTGCTCAATGTGCCTTAAATTGCCCCCCGGGGACAAATAAAGTTTTCTGAATCTGAATCTGTTTCTTCTTTCTCTTCTAGAATGTGACTGTATCTGTTCAAAAACTGATAAAACTGGTCAATCTGTTGTTGTTGCTGTTGTTGCTTTTTGATGTTCGACCTTTGCATTCCACGTTATTGACTTCTTTTTAACATTGACAATTCAGGAATTTGGGTCATTCTTATTGTGTGTTTCTCTGTCCTTTTGCGGGTTTGTGTGTTTAGGACATACAAAACCACCCTCCCAGTTTCTCCAACTGCTGTACCTTCAGTTCCAACAGCACGAAGAGGATGGACGTCGTGTTTGTAGACAAACTTTTCCTCCAGGACCATCTGCACTGAAACAATGATCTGAGCCATGATGATCAGAAGGTCTCCTGCAGGACCAAAGAGAAAGGGTGCTTTTATTTCAGTGCTAATGACACATTACATGTTTTAGAAAGGAAGAAAAAAAATCATGCAGAATTTTCTATGTAGTTTCAAGAAGCACTTGCTCATATTTTCCTCCTACGCTGTAACATAAAAAAACACCTAAACTACAATACAAAGATAATTACTGCAGAAAAAAATACACATAATAATAATAACAACAACAACAACAACAACAACAATAATAATAATAATAATAATAATAATAATAATAACAACAACAATAATAATAATAATTAAAAATAAAAAAATTCACCTTACCCGTGATGACATCACTGAGTTTGTGTGTATCGTCTTTGTGGCCGCTGAAGAAATCGGCGAGGCCCACTATCACCAGGCCCAGGATGGTGGTGAGAATACCGAGCCACTGGCTGGGTATCAGGCGACGCCCCAGAAAAGCCACAGAAAGCAGACCAGTGAAGATGATAACGGCTCCACGCAGCATCTGGAAGCTGGAGGCGCTGGTCATGTTGAGTGCTGCAAACCGAAAAAAGGTTTTAAAAGCACAGATACATTAAGGACATCTGAGAACTACTAATTTGTACATTTGTGATCTAGAAATAAATGCTTTCCTTTCCAAGACTCATAAACCAACAATTCATATGACCCAACACAGCTGAAAGCTGCATAACACAAAGTGATACTGAGAAAACCAACTTTGTTATCTTTGACTTAATTATCTTCATTCCTGACGAAAGGCTTCTTTAAACAAGCAGATAATCTTTACTGGTTGGGTCATTACAGTTGACCTCTGATGGGCAGAACATAACATGAAGTAATCTTTCAAAAGGTCATCTTTACCCTGTATATCATTAAAACAACATCTGAGCAATTTCAATAAGCTGGTGGCCAAAAGTTTCTACCTATTTAAGAACTGAACACTTAGCAGATAAAGACTGTGGTCACTTACCAACATACATGATGGAGGTGGCCATCATGTCGCACATGGCAGGGGGGAAGAAGAGGAGAGGGTTGAAGCTCTGGCCTGGGTTCATCCTGGGCTCTGGACTACGTCTGTCATGGCAAAGCAAGATGTAGAAGACTGCAAGGCAGCTGAACTCCCCCAGAAACATACCCACTGCCTGGACAGGTATAGTGGGAGAGAGGATAAGCAGCTCCAGATATATCATCTTTTTTTCAAGAGGGTCAGCAGCATTTTACACTTTACACAAGTTTTCACTAATTTACAATAGCTATTTAACAACTTAAATATGTTGCAAAGACATGTGGCCTGTGGTTAATAGGACTGGGTATCATTTGATAACAATTTTCTGTACTGTATTACTAATTGTAATACTGAAGCATTTTGTTCAGTACCAAGACAGAATTAAAGTTAAATACTGAGCCTTCTTTGTCCAGTGTGGTGCTGAGTGAAAGTAAAAGAGAAAAAAAAAATACTGTCACTTTCAGTTTCTTACTGTACCTGTAAAAATGGGTGAGAGAATCCATGTTCAGGGTCATCTTGACAACCCTTCGCCGTGAACATATCAGCCCATCTGTTGGACGAGAAGACGTTATTAAAGTTTAATTATGGAGATACAAAGACAAACACAGAAGGCACTAGATTGAAAAGGATTTGCCACACAGATAGAGCAGCAAAAATTAGTCACTTAATTGATTACTGAAGTGAGAGAAAATTAACCTGCAACTATTTTGATAACCAATTACTTATTTTAGTAATTTAAAAAGCCAAACTTTTACTGGTTCCAGCCTCTAAAATGTGAGCTATCGTTGACTTTCGAACTGTGTTGGTCAAACAAAAAAAACAAGCAGTTTCCAGCATTCTGAAAAAAATCTGTGGGTCTTTAACTGAGTTTTGCCACGCAGCAAATGTATTTCCTATTTTGTATTCTTTCACATTATGCCTGTGGTTGACCAGCAACCACCTGAAAAATACAGCTGAGACTCCTTCCTCTCTCACACTGAAGGTACACTTGTTTCACTGTGCCCTAACATAAAACACTGAGCAGTCAGACAAACTGATTTGATTTGTCACTTGTGAAGTTAATGAGTGCAGAAGTCTGCATAACCAATTGACTTTTATACTCAGACAGTTTGAGGAAGCATGACCGGCATGTGAGCGTCCTGTCTGCTTCAAAATGCATGACAAGCAAATGTTGTTAAAGTTGATGACACAGCACTTCCTTCAAACGCTTCTGAGCTCATCAATACACCAAAGAAACCAGAGGGGGCTGTTGCTGATTTATTCAAATCTGCTATGACTACCCTCTTTATGTGTGGTTAGCGTTTTGGATTAAATATCTTTAGATGGTTGCTTGAAAATAAATAGAGCGAACTTGCACCAAAACTATCAATCTCCATGCTATGACTGATCTCAGCTGTAC
Organism: Toxotes lorentzi; assembly: GCA_037833715.1. Lineage (NCBI taxonomy): Eukaryota > Metazoa > Chordata > Actinopteri > Toxotidae > Toxotes > Toxotes lorentzi. Next base: position 6,361,031 of record JBBMJY010000011.1, read on the forward strand.
AGCTTTAAAACCAGTGAAGCATCACTGTGACAAGGCAGGTATCAGGTGGCTGTAGTGAAACTTTACCTGTTAGTTGCTGTGCTCGTCTGTGATTAACATGACACCACTTGTTTTGTCTGACATGCAAAGTTTTGAGTTTTGTTCCGCTGACAGAACACACAAGAGGGTAGAAATGTGTGTCAAGCAATGGAGAGCTGATATCAATGATTATTAGAGAAGTAAAAAAAAAATCAAAAAGAAAAAAAGAGACCAGTGATGAAAAAAGACAAAATATTCTGTTTTCAGTTACCTAAAGATGAATTCTGTTTAATATCAGTGTAAAATGAACATGTTTGGGTTTTGGATTATTGGCCAGATATAACAAGATTTTGAAAGTCATCCCTTTGCATTGTGGCAGGGATGTGATGGGTATTCCCTTTTTTTTTTATTGCTTCCTGATGTTTTAAATACCAACAATAACGAAAGCAATGATCAGTTGCAGGCCATTTGCTCCAGGTACTGTGCTTACCTGTGAACTACAAAGAAGGCTGAACTAGTCTATTACCTAACCTCTGACATGAGTCATGTCCCATCAAAACAGGTCTGTTACTCACTCATAGCTCGTGATAATGGCATTTCACAGCTGCAGAGTCACTTTCATTTTACACAACTGTAGTCCCTGTAACATTTGACATTGGATACGTCTGTATAAATTGGCTTTACATCCCATTAAAGGCTGCTTTCTGGCCGCAGTCTTATATTGTCTGTGAACAACACTGAAATGTCTGTCCTGATACAAATTAGCTTCCTAGCAAGAAGGAAGATGTAGCTTCTAAGATATATGAATTATAAGGAAGTTTAAATTAGCCGCATGTGGAGCTAACGACTTGCAAAGGCATTAGCTTGTTATATGCTAATGATACAGCTGGTCTAACTGTACTACAAACGAATGAACGGTTCAATACTAATATACCTTGGTAACAAAAGCTTAACAAACAAACCACCTCGAGTAGTTAACCAGTGATTTGGCAAAGAAGCTCGACAGGAAAGGTCTGTTCACATGTTGTGTGCTAATCATCGTCCCCCAACTCTGTCTTAGCGAACTGTGACCGACCAGTTCCCCTACAGTTAATTAACTTTAACTGTAAACACATGACACCAGAGAAAAACATAATTAAATCTACTCACTTTGCAGATAATGTGTTGATAGAGCCAGTTGTGAGCATGAGTCCCGCAAGGAACAGCTGGTATTTTGTCCAAGCCATGCCGGACGTTTGTAGTGGGCACACAAACCAGGTACAGCGGTCCACCAAGCTGTGTTTTATGTTTAGAGACTCACAATGTTTTTTTTCACCCACCCGAGGTAGTCGAAGACCCGCCCTACTACGTCTCTGATTGGCTTGGCTGATTACATCAAGGCATGAGGACAATGAAGAGTGGTCAGATGGTTAGGGTTCAGGGCCAGAGCCAATCAGAGGCAGGGTGGGGGAGGGTCTTCGCCCATTTAAGGTAGGAATGAAATCTCCTCTGTATTCAAACAGCACGTGACAACTCAGAGTCAGCTGACCACTGCGGAAACCACGCGCTGTTTTTCTGTGGGTGATGAAACCTAAGGAGGGCGAGAATGAAACTGAGAGATTAAAGACAAGATGGAAGATGAAAGTAAATATTTTAACACATTTTGTATGGTAAAAAATGGCCAAATTATACATATAGACGTGAGTATAAGTTAATTAAATCCAGGCCCATCATCCCTGTCTCTGAAGATTACTTTGAAAGCTACTGTGGCTCAAGTTAGTTGCCCCCAAAATCTCAAGGCTATGAAAACTGTACTTTTATTTACAAACCTTTATTAAAGACCTGTGTCAGTATATATTTTTTATTATCTATTTGCACTGTTGTCATGCAGGAATGCACCCTTTGTTTAAGTTGCAAGTAGTTTATTAGAAACTCAGTGAAAGAATTTAACAATGGTGTTATAAAAATGGAACAGCTGTACTTGACTATACAGCTAGTTTGGCTAAAAAAATATATAAATATATATATTTCCATCATCAAAAGTTAAATAATTTTTAGATGAAGTTTAAAAGATCATTCTTGACCAAGGAAACAGCAATTAAGAAAATAAGACCACCACAAGGGCCGTTAAATTGATGTATTATGCCGATTCAGAATTAAGTCTCTACCAGGCCCTTACCCTGACCATTAAACAAAATAAATCCACCTTTAATATAATCATATCTAAGTCTAAAACAGTTTTCTAAGAATCTACTGATGTGGTAAACTGCACTGTTGGGTGGTCCTCTGTGCCTGCAGCTTCATTATGCTGGCTGAAAAAATACAATCTAAGCTACTCATCAGATTTCAGTGAATTTAGACAGGTGCCTGCTTTCCTCATTTTCATTTTGATGCTGTAGCATAAAGCGATCCTGCGCACTTGATTCAACTGCCAATGAAAATACAAGGTGTTACTCCTGACTGTTCATTAGTTAAGGCCTCATAGATGAACAGCAGGGGGAGTCAGAGACCAGATATGGAACATCATCATTTGAAAGTGGGACCACAGTAAATTTCCCCCCTCTGTGGCCTCACATTGCTTAAAATTAGAACATGCACCCCACTTTCCATGAGGATGGTGTCCCATAGTGCTTATTAGGTCAGTGAGTGGCTTTTTAAAACCTACATAAAAAAAAAGGGCAAGACCACAAAAGAAATCATATTTCTAGTTAGAAACAAGTTAGGAATGCGTATTACAGGTTAATGCATCTATGCTATAAAAGGTAAATGCTACTACAAGAACCTGAGAAAAAAAGATATTTCAATGAATAGGTTTTTGTGATACCTGAACTGCAACTACCTTTAATCCTCTGTGGAACGGGACAAACCAAAATAGCAGCAAATTAAGATATCACACACAGATTTTCTTTGCAGCAGAAATAGATTTATAATGAGCTATTTTTCTTGTTTCACTCCCCTGGTGTTACAGTGTGTGAAACAGGATTTTTGGTGACTTCCCAGACAGCTGATGGGAACAAGGAGGCATCTGCTCAGTGACTCTTTGCGAAGTGTCTCTTCTCTCCTCTCACTGCAGACAGCAGTAAAACCTCTTGGCTCTCACTACATAACATTTAGCTATTATAACTCAAATGCTATCATGAATGCAAAAAATAAATAAATAAATAACCCCAAAATAAAACTGGACTTGCTCTTTTGAAGATTTCCTATGTCTCTGCCTTAGGACACCCCTGTAATCTGAATATACGTGCACATTAGGTTGATGTAAGTGCTGGATAATTTCACTGCAGTGGGACAGTGGTGGAGCCTACATTTCCACCAAAAGCCAGAAATTTACATCTATTACAGGGGCTGAAAAATTATAAAATTAAGCATGTAACTTTAAGTCTTAATAATTTTAAGTTTAAAACCCAGACATTGTACTTGTCATTGGAACCCACATTGTAGTTTAAGTGAAAAGTCATGGGTTCACCAAAGTCAGTAGGATTCATCATCAGGGGACCATGAACATCTGCAAGAAATTTCATGGCAATCTGGCCAGTATTTGTCAAGATATGTTGATCTGGACCAAAATGTTGAATGGAAAAAGGAACAGCCCCACAAACCCACCAGCAGTGGCATCCTGGAGCCCTGCAGCTAGTGAGACAAAAGCCTGCTGAAGATCAGCTACTTACCTAGCATTTAATACATGCACTGTGGGATATTTTTAAAACATCGTCTTTAAATGTGACCCTGAAGAATCACAAATGAAAAAAATATGAGTACCCCAGGAGCATTATCATTTCACACTGAATGGCTTGGAAACACTTGATTGACAGCCAACCTCCATTGGTGTGAGGTTGGACCTGCGGGGAGGGAAAAGTGACGGTGGAGCACTTTATGTACATGCCGCTCATCTGAGGTCACTGAGATGTCACATGGCAGTGTCAGCTGAGCAAACTGAGGTGGGTGACAGCTTAGTAGAGAGCTTCACTCAAGAACTGTCCACAGTCCAAACTGAAATGGCTGCAGAATTATTCACGATCACTGCACAGCAATGCTCACCTGTGCATACTTTATATAGATATCAGTGGTGACCCCGTGACTCCGAGTTGTTATATAACGTGCATCTCCGCTGTGCAAATGCAGGGCTGTTCAGATCAAAGATCGCCTGCTGACAAATGTAATCAGTAATGCAGTTCTCTGGGAGGCTTTAAATCTCTGCCATAATCTGATTATCTTTCATTACTTGTGACTTATTTGAAGTTTACAATATTTTTTATTATTGTAGAAAAGTTGTTATATGATGAAAAAAGTTATATGCTGTACATGACAGAATTATTTTTTATCCTTGCAATCACTGTGCAGTGCAACTAAAACCACACCATAATGTGGTTGTAAGGAGAATCAGTGTATCCATCAGTAACTGTAACTCCTCATATGAAACATGTTAATCACCTGTAGAAAACCATTTCACATGTGATAATTTCACAGAATAACATGGCTGTAATCATATGTAATGATATAATTATACACATGAACAAATGAGGAGTGGTAGTTGTTGATAAATAGCTTTATTGATAAATATAATTCATCAACAGCCTTGATAAATTATATTAAGTATGTCTGGTCAGATAAGTGTTAAAGCAGATGGCAGTTAAGAAATAGATGGCCTTAACCTAATTACCTCTGTTGCTAAGCTACTGTACATCTTACCAGACCTGTTTGAAGACTTTTTTTTTTAGCCTCTGCAATCAATGTAATTGTGTTCTGCTTAATATTTACTTTGAAGTCTATTCTTTTCTCTTGACTGGTCACCAAAACACACACCTCCGCAGCAGTAACGCTGAAAATGTCTTCTATGGTCACTAAACTGAACATACTATAAGCTACGTTTTATAAATTTACACTAAATGTAAAAGTGTATGGTTTTCTGGTTGTTCTTCATTTTATTGCACTGTTCTTTACTGAATTGGTCTCCACACCTGAGAAACACAGCAACACCCAACAAAACCCATTCAATTCAATTAAAAAAAAAACCAAACATGATAATAACGATCATGCAGGTTAAATGAAGGTTTATGGTTGATGGTGGCCTCATAGCTTCAGGGTAGAGCTAGGTTAACGCAGTGAAATCTAAGATGTCGCTCAGGTTTTTATGAGTTTGAGAGGAAACTGTGAACTGTGACACATTGACAGGAGGGTGGGTGCAGTCAGGGATGCAGCGATAAACGTGATTCCTGATGCGTGAAGAAGTTAAGTGATAGTGACAATCAGTTTCTCCTTAAAAAACAGTTTGATACATCATGTTCAGTTATTTTTCCGAGTTGTTTGAAGTACTTTTACAAATGTCTAATGACACAAAGATATACAAAAAAGTTAAATAAAAATGTTTTATTGGGCAGTATTTTCCTTTTTTTATGTTTTACCCTAAACATTAATCAGCCATACCACATGTCAGATAATGCCTCATGATGTAAATATCATTGTTATTATTTTGGGGGGTATAAAAATTAAATGTATCGTGATTCCAGATGCTTTCTTATTTGAAAAACTAATACAAGTTATTTATTTTCCATATGAAGGAATAGACATTCTCTTGGGGCTGGGAATGAACCCAAACTTCAAGCCTTCACATGCTGTGAAGTGGGTGCAGTAGACTAAAACTGCTGCTCCTTCAAACGCCTTCAAACAAAGTTCACCTATTAGAACGAACTGTAAACACCAGCCTGCACTGCTTCTCCGTGTGCCGTCATTATCGTCTGGCTGAAATTGTGCAGGATGCAATGGAAAACATGTCAACAGTCACTGTGAATCATTGTAACAACTGTTATTTCCAACACAGACCAGCATATTCCTGGAAGCCCTTTCGCTGGGCACACAGTATGTTCACAGGAAGCTTAAAAGAACACGGGCTGGAGACGGTCACGACTGTTGTGGTTGTTGACATACAGTGAGTGGAGGAAAAAGTGCAGTGTGATGTGGACAAGTGCGGCTCAATTCATGAAAAGGTTATTATGTACTTTGCTTAAAGGTCAGACTTTTTTTTTTTTTGCATCTCCTTAACTGATCAAAACACTAAGTAGAGACTGATTCAGCTGATTATTGTAACATATCTGCTCAGCTGCTAACTTTTTCACACATTCCCAACTTTAACACACAAAGGTTCATGGACAGTTTACTGGTTGTTATAAATATACTAAAGATCAGTATCACGCCAATTCGTAATCCTATTTGGCTCTTTGTTTCACAAGTATGTGGATATATTCCACATACCAGGCAACTGCAGAAGTACCTCTGTTGAGAATCACTTTTCTTGGGTGTAGTTAGCCGTAGCTGTAAAAAGAGCAATAAGGTGTAGTCAGTTGCTGCTGAAAAAGCCACTCACTGTTACTGGCACTGTTTATGTATTGATTTACTGGACTGAAATGGATTGCATAAGTTTTTAATAGCAGAATAGAATAAATAGTAGCTACCATGAAGTGTGCAGACACAAAGCAAGACTGCCAGGCAGAGCTATTTCTTTAAATGTCATTCTTTCCATTTTGTAAATCTAAGAAAGGAGTTGAGTCAAATCAGGAATGAAGACCAAATTGGGATTGAAAAATCTGTGGTTAAGCTATATATAGAAAACTGACCCACTCACTGTTAGGAAGTTTGAAATTTAAATTACTGAGATATTATTCAGTGTTGTTCCATGACAAAGCATGGCTAACTGCGATACAACTGAGGTCAGCAACCCAAGCCCGTATTTGGCCACAGTGACATGAGGGCTGATTCTGTTTGTGTGAGGGTGAATTCACCATAGTTTTCAGAACTGTAAATCTGCCTCAGCAGAAAGTTGGCAGCTTCCTAAAACCAGGACTGGTTAGATTTTAGTGGTGTTTTATGGACAAGCAATGATGGATAACAACTTCTTTGATTTATATCAACAACAAACACAGAACACAAACTAGTGTTTTCAGTGCCGAATAAAAAAAAATATCAACAATCAAATAAAAATCATTGCAGATTTTTTCATCTGTGACTGCAGGCTGTGACCTTTTTTTTCATTCAGTAACTTTATTGTTAGCTTTGCAAAATGCTAATGAAATATTTTATGCTGTGCATTTTAAAATGTGACAAAACCACTGACGCAGACACGCCTGACCCGTGACACACTGTCTTCCCCGTCCTCTCGTCTTCTCTCTAATTGTTTTCTACTGTATCAGCAACACACCAGGACAGTTGTCGTGATTATGCATCAGCCGCTGAAGGCTGTCATTGGTTATGCAATCGCTCTACAGTGGTGCTCAGTGTGCTAGTAGCAGGAACTGGTGCTTTCTGAAGTCCCCGCGTGGCCTGAAGAGGCCATCAAACAAACGTGGGCTTAGAGAAATTATTAAGCATCTCACCCCCTTGAGAGATTTCAGTAGAGGAGAATTGAAATGTAAAGTATCCTTGAGGCCGAAAAGAAAATCCACCTTGGGACAGCACTCTCTGTGTTTATTATTCACTTTTATTTCACACTTGACTCTGGAGTTTTATACTTCTTTGATTGTACTATTTGCTTAAGACTAAAGAACAGGAGGTGAAGAATAGTGGGTTTTTTTTCATTTATAGAATACATTTTTGTCTCTTGTCTTTATTTGAGTGAGATTCCCTGAATTCAAATTCTGTACATTTGCAAAAAAAGTGCCTATTCTTTGAGAAAAGTGGTGGGTGTGATGATGATTTTGAGCAGAGATACAATATAATTATTATTAGTATTTATATCATCTTTTATCCTTCTACATTTCACAGTCCAGAATCCATTCCACATTCCTTGTTGCTGATCTTACACAAGCGATGTGTATGGATTTCACAACAATCACTTCAGCTCATATCTCGGCTGATTATCTAACCTTCGAAAGAGCTTCACGACATGGCGGGGGTGTGCGGGGTACGGAGTGCCTGGCAAATTTTCCTGCAGATCTTCTTGGAGGACACCTAATCACGAGTGACACAGGAGCAGCACTGCAGATTTGATGTTAATCCATGTTGAAGTCAGAAACATTTCCGAGGCTCTCAGCAGTTCTTTTTAAATAAAAGGGCACAACTGAAATTGTGCCACAAGGCTGTGATGTGATACCTATTTCAATCACTATTTCAATGTACTGTACACACCAAGTTTTAGTGTTAAGCTCTGAAATGTGCCGCAGTACACAGCAGCTTGTATCTGTACAGGTTTTCCCTGTTGCTCTGGCATGTGTTGTTCTACTTGGCATTGATTGCAAGGTTTTGTTGTCCTTGTTCAATGTGTGTGCACACTAGTGTATGCAGGTGTACAAGTCTTCAAGATGTACATACCATCTTTTTCCTTACCTAAATTCATCTTTGCTTCTTGAAAAAAAACAAAAATGAAAAAAAGCAATGAACTATTTTTTGGGCTGTCATAGCAGAGTTAAGGTTCCAAGGTTGACATGTGACAGAGGCTCCCTGAAGCTCTGTCTACTCTTGTAAAAGAGGGTGTTGCTTTTTCAGTTTTGAACTCAATGTACTATGACATAGAAGAAAGAAAATCTCAGAAGGAATAGGTAAGAAGGACATGAGAGAACTGAGACTGATTTTTTATTTTTTTTATTTTCTTTTATATGGAAATCTGAATGGAGACGTTGAAGGATTTCCTTTAGGTAAGAGTTGTTGGTTAAAATGAATATAGGGCCCGCTGCTATAGAACTCTACCCTACTTTGAGATTGAACTGATGCAGAAGCTGCATGTTTTTTGATGTTTGATGGCTATTAATCTCTCTTTTGTCTCTCTGCAGCACTGCTCTATCAAATCAGTCTGGCAAAACCCTATTAGATGTGTTCTGACTACAGACCAGAGACCCAAAGATGATCTAACACCAGATACTGTAACCGCCTCACGTGGGACTCCACATGTAGACCTCTGTGTATTTTTCCACTACTTATTCCATTTCTCTTCACCAGGTTTGTTCTGTTGAGACAAGGGATGTCTTACTTGGCCAAGACGGCAGAAGCATATTTACAGAGAGAGAAACAACACAGTTTAGTATAAATAAAAGATTATTGAACAAAGAAACAAGAGAGCAAGGGGCAGACAGAGACAGAGAACAGAGCTGCAGCACAGACACTACTTTAATATTTTATTTGGTTGTTCTCAGGTGTCTGCACATTTTCAGACTTTTAAGAGGTTTAAATAATTTGCTGTTGCAGAGATTTTGGGTTCTTCAAGACTGTCCAGGAGAGCCTCACTGACTCTGTATGGTGAGTGAGTTATACAAACTTAAATAACCTTAGAAATAAAGTAAGGTTTATTAGGACTAGTGCATGTCGTGTTGTTGTGTCTTAGAAGTAGAATATGTTTAAGAATTAAATTTTACTATGTTTATATGGCAGATGGCTACATTAAGGTAGATGTCCCAGTTTACCTTCTTCATTTAATGCTGTACCAAAATCCAGAAAGTATGGGAGTATATAATATGTATTAGAGAAGTGCTTCCTGAGCTTTTTTTTGTCTTTGATCCCTCAAACAACATCTAAATACTTGTGACACCTTTTCACTGGCTGCATACATCTACCAGTTATGACTAGTTCACCACCATATTAGAGAATAAACACAGATCATAAATATGCGTGATTTATTCATGTAGTGGATGTTGTAGAGAGTGTGAAACTAATTTAAAGGAATTATTGGCATATAATCCTCATGTACTCTACAATGTTGTTTTTACACTTTTTCTTTTAATTAGACAAAACGTTTACATTTTGCTAACTATTTCCCTCAGTTTCTAGTCTTTATGCTAAGCTAAGCTATCTGGTTGCTAGCAGTAGCTTCATATTTAACACGTAGACGTGAGAGTGCCGTCAATCTTCTCACCCACCTCTCAGCAATAAAGTATGATTTTTTTTAAAAGAAAAAGAACACTACAGCACATCAGTATTTGTGTTGAAATCGGAGACATGGCCCTTGGTCTGATCTGCATCCTCTTGCTCTGGCTGGTGTTCCTGCTTGTTCTTGTCTCAGCTGAAGGCATCAGCTGATCAGAAGACCATCTCTGCAAGTGCCAGCAGCTTGTTTGGCCACAACGCTGGGCTTGTGTCCGAAGCCATGCATGCAGAATGATTATAGAGTACATGCGAGGATGGGGTGGGGGTGGGTGTGGGGGGTTGGAGCAGGGAACCGCACCAGAGTCAACGACAGCAGAGCTGGAGGTCACAGTTATGTAACACCACTAATGTCAGACCCTCACATAAGATGAGGCCCTCCCCAGCATCCCTGTTGCTGGATGCCGTTTTCTCTTTACGTCAGTTAAAATAATTACATTACAGCCGATCTGAAACGTGGAAGCCACCTGCTCCGAACCAGTGTGTCCAGTTGGTTCGGCTGTGATATGAAGATGGAAACAGGTCAATGTGACTTCAATGCAAATTTCTGATTGACCTTGACACACACAGACATTGCTTTGTTTTACAGAACATGTAACCCAGTGATTGCCTTTGCATTTCAACAGGAACATAAAAAGCAGGAAATCAGCAAGAATGAGGAAGTCTGAGCTTAATGCTTACCCTAACTGCCGTTATGATAAACGTGCCAACATTTCATCTGCTCACAGAGAGAGAAAAGCTCCAGGTGTCAGTGCGAGAAAACAAAAACACTGCTGATTTTTTTCAAGTCTTGTTCTGTAAATGTCACCAAATGAGGAGGCAAATTATCCCCACTGAGAGACAGGTTTGCAAATTTTGTCTTATTTTTGTCTAACTGCAAAAACAACCAGCCCCTTCTCACATTCTAAATTGTGATATATTGACTTTAGCTGGTGATCGTGGTTCACCAGTGTTTTTTACAGTCTGTTTTTGACATTTAGAGAGTCCATTAACAGCTTTATTTAAGGCACATTATCCCTAAATTGTTGTTTTTTTATTTTTTTTAAATCAGATTTTGGTGACATAGATCCTTTCTCATCCTCTTGTCAGTAAAGCAATCTGAACTGAATGAAGCTGAAATTCAAGGACAGACAGATAAACTTAGAGGCCAGGGAAAGGAGCTTTTGGGCAACATCTCCTTCTGTCGACAAAGCAAAAGTTCAGCGTGATCACAGCGCCTTTGGAAACTGATATTCTTCCACCAGACACAGGGAGCAGTGGCGGCTGTTTGCCAGTTTGCCAGCTCAATTCTGATTTTGCTTTATTTATACAGGTTTTTAGGGTTAATGAGAGTTGGTGTTGTATCAACATATGCTCATCATTAAAATGTTATAGCAATGCCAACATCAGTCAGCTGGCTGAGCTTATTGTCAGCAGACAGTAAAATGGTAATACTGAACAGCCTGAGGCTGGATTATAACAGTAAAGCTAACCCTTCTATCACAGCTAAACAATGCAGAAGTTCAACAGTTCAACATTTTGAACTATAAATTGTAATTACAAACTAAATATGCGTATTTTCTTTCTTGCTGAGGATAAGTTGAGTAGACATCTTTGAGATATATCTCATATCAGTAAAACAAATATGAAGCTACAGCGTAGCTTAGCATACAGACTGGAAGCAGCTAGCCTGGCTGTGCCCAAAGGTAACAAAATCCATCCATCCATCCATTCATCATCCTCATGCCAGGAAATAATCTGGGACATAACTCCTGTAAAACATGGTGTCTTTTTTTTTGTACACTAAGCTAAGCTAACCAGCTGCTGGCTGTTGAGATTTTTTTTTTTTCTGTCAGCTGCTGTTTTCAAGGTCAAGAATGAGTCTTCAATCTCAAATGAAGAAAGAAAGAAACATGAAAATATCTGTGCATTAACTGGTTATTTAGCTATTTATCCTACATGATGCATATCAGATAGAAACCCTATGGCTGAAACACGTCAACTTATTCAGACATGTTAATAAGATTAGAAGTTCTACAGACGTGGTTTGCATTTCTACTTTGGAGCTGGTTTATGCAACCCTCTCATAAATGTTGCAATGTTTATGTGAGAAAAAAAATACAACAAAAAGAATAGAACATTAAAAACAACCTTACCAGTCAATGAAATAATAAAAACTCAGCAAGACACAGAGACAGAGAAATTCCCATTTCAAAAATGGGGACTGACATGTGACGGTTTGTTTGACGGCTGTCATCTTTTTCTTTTTTTTTTCCTGAGTGGCAACAATTAGTGTGACATGTTTCTTTGCTGTCAGTCCGAAGGAGGCAAAAAAAGAAAGTGACTGGGTGCTTGAAAGATAAAATACCACACAATGACTGACAAGAAAAAAAACAAGACAGGAAAGCGTGCGATTTGTAATTTTGACATGTCAGTTAGAAAACATGCAAAATCTCGCTGCTCTCTTCATTTCAGCGCAGAAAAAGACATTTCCTCTCTATGTGATTAACAGCAGAGAGTGGAGCAGGCCAGTAATGGCATTCTCTGCTCGTGAGATAAAGGTCCTGGCAGACAGGCGTATTTTCAGTTTCCTGTGAAAAATGAGTTGGCTTAATGCAATGCAATGGGACTGAGATGTGAGAGGAACAGAATACTGGACATGCAGAGGTGGAGGCTCTGGAAAGATTAGAAACCCATCATCCACTAAACAACCACCGTCGTCCTGTCCTCTCCACTTTCATTTACTCCTGTAAATATGCTCTGCTGCCTCTGAAAAGGACTCACCCAGAGATTATTCTGTGGAATAATGACAGTGTATTTGACAAGTTGCTAATCTCAGGAGACAAAAGAGTAACAGGGAAAGCATGCAGAAAATGAAAGAGGGAAATGTGGAATTGTACGTTTGTAAATGTTGGTTGTTCAACATTGTCTTTAAGAAGAAAAATAAGTAAAAATAAATACTGAGAATTCACACATTGGATACCTTAGATGTTCAGAAAAATGGCCTCGGTTTATCAGGAGAGCAGTGTTTCTTCTCCTGCCAGCCCCTTTTAGCCTCCTTGTTAACTTACAAACACTTGTGTTGCTTCTTCTCTCAGAATCGATGCCTTGATTTGACAACATGCTGATTACTCAGTGTCGTATGGATTTTCCACTTTAACAAGACAAGGTGAAGATCATCTTTTCCAGCTGCTTTCTTGTTGATAGAAACGTTCTTTTTTCTCTGAGTCTGATGTATAGCAGCAGAGAGTGTTAGATTTGCTGTGACTACTCACCAATTACACTGGAAAACATTTAGTTTACATGGATTTCCATGTTATTTTTCTATTCATCTGCCAATTCTAAGAATCTTTATTTTTATGTGGAGTGAGGAAAAGCTTCATATGAGAAGTCAGGCAGTATCGACATATGTCTTATTTTTTTATTAATCTGTCGTCAGCCTTTTCTAGTGTTCATACAGGTGAAGAAGACAGCAAAAACAGTTCAATATAAGCATCCCTTGACATTGAATTTTTTTTCTCAGTTCATTTTGTAATGTTTGGCCGTTCAAGCATGAAGAACTGCAGCCTGTCAGATGTCATTTGTGTCCTAAAACCCACAGGTCCTTGCATTTTTGCTGTCGTTTTCTGTATTTCGTTCAGATTACGTTCAGTCTTAAAGAAGTGCTCGTCAGTGATTTTTAAACTGGGCTGAGATTGACATTTTTAGGAGCATTTGAATGACACTGCAACACTCTGCGAAATAGCACAGAACTAAAGGACTGAAAGCATCAGAGATTAAATAAACTGACAAAAACATGCTTGTGATGACAGTACTGTAAGAAACAGTACTGTTTCAGGACATTTGAGGAAAAAGTAGTAGTTTACACAAAAACTCCACATTTTTTTCAGTCTGTTTCTCACATTATAAAACTGTTGTCCTCGACTGACTCCAAAAACTGTCATTACAACAACCAGGAGCACTAATAAACCAAGTGACAACAATGGCCTTGATAATGGCCTTCTCCTTGGAAGTGAAGTGGAAGAGCTTATGGTTTGCAGCGAAAAAGGTGCGACTGTGACAGTTATATAATAAATATCATAAAAGGGTGAGTAAACTCAGAGTCACCTCATCGTAACTTTAGTTACGTAACAAGGCACTGAAGCCTGGCTGAAAAGTTAGCCATGATGAAAGCAGTGGTGACACAGTCCAATATGAAGCCAAAGATTTGTTGCAATAATGTCTGAACAGGCCAGGTGGTAGGTGTGTGTTTTACTCCATAAAATGAGGTTTTATTTATTTATTTATGCAGCATGTTTTATAAATTAGAAAGCCGTTTCCTGTGGTTTACAGAAGCATAAAACCCAAGCTGAGTGAAAACAGGCTGTAGAAACAAAAGCAGAAACACAGCTGGGGGAAAGAAATAAAACACAAAAAAGTGGAAAAAGTCAACAAAATGATGGTTTTCTTGACAAACGGGATCAAAAATATCTGTTTGCTAAAAATCTGACTGTTCAGATTATTCCACATCCACCCAGATTTGCTGGAAAATGTGATCAAAATGCATGTTTTCATAAAACAAATTCGCACTTCTGCAGCACTGAAATGAAAAATATTCTTTCATTGGTTTGTGAAATTGGTTTGCATTTTCTCCTGTTATAAATTCACCAGAGCAACAAATTTCAGCCAGATCGCAGATTCACAGTTTGTCCGATATTAATTCATTGATGGTACAAAGGACAGAGGATGCTCACTATACCTGTGATCTACACAACATTACATAGACTCAGTACAGCCAGCAGCCAGTGACACTGTAACACACATAGCACGTGCTACAGTGTCTGCTGAAAGTCTCTTGTTGTTATAACTTTGGCTGAATTCTAGTTTTTCCATCAGTTGTATTCCAGTGTGTGTGCAGACAAACCACAGATGGTTCTTATATATTAATACTTAAGTCAGAGGAGAGCTAGACGCACTCGGATTAACAGGATTAACTACATGTAGAACTTGAGTGATTATAGCATCTCTATAACATCAGATTGTTCTGATGTTTTCAGCAGAGTTTCCTCAAGATGAATAAAAAGGTCTGGGTTCTTCGTTTATGTCTCTGCAACAAGACAAATAGCAATTATGCAGCTATAAATTAGGCCATGTTTTCATTTAGAGAAATGGACTGTGTGATAGAATGAGAAATTATTTATAGGTTCCCTTTGAGTTTTCTAGTAGGCAAACAAAAATCGTGTTTACATTCAGTGCTTCTCACCAAAACACACTGGGTGTATCCTTGAGGTATAACAAATGTTTTGTTTGCATTTCATAAAATATTCTCAATCCCTGCATTGTTTACATTCATGTTGTTTTACTTCCCTGCCTTTCTTGGCCACCAATTAGATGAGTGATACAGCATGAAATGGCAGAATCCACTCATAAAGCCATTGCTCCATGTGTTTTTACATTAATTACAGAGAAGTTAAACAATGCAAAATCATCCATTCATCAGTCTTGTGAACATTTTGCTGTCCCTAGAGTTTTCAGGTACTTTTCTGCAGGTCTTGGTTCTCATGAAGGTGGATTTGTCAACAAAGAGAATTACCAAACAGCTCCAGTACACTGCACATAGCTAAGCCTTGATGACAAATTAACACTAATAGACAATGACAAAGGGTAAATTAAAGTAAACATATATTTCAGCAAAAATAGCATGAGCAATTTGTTACTTCAGTCAACACTCAAAGGAATAAACTGTTTTGTTTGTTTTAAATGAAATATTTTATTATTGTTAAAGAAAAAACATACTTTAAATGTTTAGCTACACACATAGCAGTCCCTCTGTCAGTTATTGAGAAATGCTGAACGATAGTAACAGGCATGTTGCAGTTAACAAAAACGTTCCAGTAGAAAAAAAAAGATGAAAACGTGTCTGAAATGAATGTGATATGACTAACAATTTTAGACATCGTAAAGTTTAACTAAAAAATAAAATAAAATAATGATTATTTAAGATAACTCCTTTAGAGGACTAAAAAATAAACAAAATAAACACTGCATAAAGACCTCAGTTGGCTGAATCAAGTGTGTTATTTGGGGTTGGAGCAAATACCCCCTAAGTGCATGAGGTGCAAACTCTGAGGCCATTTCTTAGTGAGGTGTACTGCTATTATTCTGAATCACCCACAACACAGAGTAATAATTCAAATATCTCAGACTAATAACAGAAGAAAGAATTAATTAGGGCATATCATTTCCATAACAAAACATAACGTGATTCCATTAAAAAAATTAAATAAAATAGTGCACTGAATTCCAGTGTCCTAAAGCATATACAACAGTTTTCTAAGGTGCAGCAGTGAATAAGATATGACCTTCTACTACACACAAAGTGAGCTTACATGCTCTAAGTTAAACAGACTGGAATATAGTTGTGCTATATGAAAAACATATGACGAGCAACAAGTACATGAAATGATCTGATGCACAGGCAGGAACTATGAAAAATAAATTCATAGTGATTTGTACAAAAATACAGTAAGGTCAGAGAGGAGCAGCGGGGGGAGCGTAGTGGTTAGAGACGCTGTCTCTGGGTCTGATTCCCACAACAGCCATGTTCTGTTCATGAGCAAGACATTTAAGCCAGACCTGCTTCTTTCTAAGTGCTCATTCTCAAATGCCTGTAACGAGATTTTTCTAATAAAAGGAAAACACATAAAGCAGATCAGAAAGTTTGGCTTAGACCTGAACTTTAGTTACCGACACACAGGAGAAGACACTGAGATTATTTTTGAAAACGCCCCCTAAAAAATAGGCTTTCCCTCAGTAACACCTATTAGTGAAGTGTCCAAATATATACACATTTTGAAGTGAGTATAATACTTACAACCAAAGATTCCTTTTGAAAAAAGTGGGTTTCAGATTATTCAATAAAATAGTTCTTAATGGGGCATTATATACAGTTAATATTCACCCCCAGTCCCTCTTAAAAACATGTCTCACAGTGTATTTTGTCCCTTTTCATATTACAACATTAACTTCTGTCTTATGGACAAAGAAATAGCTGAATTTAATATTATTCATTTGTAATGTTAGAATTCAAAGGTGCAGAGAAAACTGCATGTTTTTTTTCTGTGACAGAAACAGTTTCAGTGTTTATGTTTCAAATGCTTCTTAACCAACCATTAGTATTATTTCTCAGTGGCATCAGTAATGATGTTAGTCTTAAATGGTTTGTGCTTAGCTAATGGAAGTTAAGTACATGGCTTCAGTCTGGAGACTGCAGCACCAGGCTCTTCAATGCCATAAAGAAGCAAACATCAGGAGCACTGCTTTTCTTTAGGTCTGGACTTGTGTTTCCTGATGTCTATTCTAGTAGCACAGTAGGAGGGCACTCCCTCTCCACATGGTAGATGCAAGTAGAACTTGACCTCAAAGCATGAAGTCCTCCTGGTTCAGATGGAGCTTCTGCGTTTATTGAGTCTTCTGTAGGTGTTGATGCTGTGTAGACCAGTGGAAACCGAGCTGATGCCCGAGTGACGCTGCAGGCTGCACACGCAGCCATTAGAGTGGAGGGGGTTGGAAAAAGCCTCTCCCTGCTCCATGTAGGTGTCTGAGGTGGAGAGGTCACGTGAGATGATCATGGGTATGGAGTATTGCAGTTTCTCTCTACTCTTGTACCAAAGGCAGGAGCACATGGACTGGAGGTGGAGTACCTCAGCGTAAACGTTACGCAGACCTCGGCTCGCTGCTCCTCCCCCACTACCTCCCACTGCGTTTCCTCCACCGCATCCAGTCGGCGTGGAAGAGGAGGAGGCCGCGTCTACAGAGCAGTTAATGTGTCCACCTGCCTGACCGTTATGAGCGAGGAGCGCCCTCTGCTCTGCATCCCTCTTCTCGTCCTCAGCGTTCATGGTCATGAAGCGCAGCACTGCTAAGTTGAGGAAGGCTCCTATCACAGCCAGACCCGTCAGGATGTAGATGAAGCTGAAGGCCACGTAATCTGGCTTGGTCTGCAGAGCGTGCTCGCTCTGCAGCGCCACATAGTCCCCAAAGCCGATGGTGGTGAGCGTGATGAAGCAGTAGTAGTAGGCATGAAAGAAGCTCCATCCTTCGAAGTAAGAGAAGGCCAGCGCCCCTACGCACAGTGTGCTCATGCAGGATATGAAACCAATGATCACCATGTTGACCATAGAGACCTCACTATGCCTCATGCCAAGGCACTTCTTCAGGCGGTGGAGCAGGTACCTGACAAAGGTGTTGATCCGCTCACCCACGCTCTGGAACATGACCAAGGTGAGAGGGATGCCCAGGAGGGCGTAGAGCATACAGAACGCCTTCCCTCCATCTGTGCTGGGGGCTGCATGGCCATATCCTGAGGGAAAGAAGTAGAAAGGAGCAGGGTTACTGGGGCAGAACTAATTAAATCTACAGTGCAGAGGACAGGGGTCTGAGAAGAGAAAGCTGCAGGCTGGGAAGGTTGTCAAACCTGGAGCAGGCAGATACAAATAATTTGTATTCTTTGAGCAGCACCTCTTATCATTTCAAAGACTTTATTTCAGCACAATGCAACTGGAGATGAGAATGCACGGCAGTGTGGCAGGACTGGCCAAGTGTTGATGTCGTGAATGGGAGAGAGAGCTTGAATAATTCATTGACAATTGGTCTCTGTGGAGTGCCTTCAGCTAATGAGTACATTTGCACCTAATTAGCCCTCTACATGTTTCTAGATCAAATAAACAGGACACCATAGTGTAGGTTGCAAATATGGGTCCTTATTTTGTTTATGTAACAAAGATAACTCTTCGGATTATAAGACCCCTGCAGCGCAGTAGCAAAAGTCAGTGGTTTGTGAGTGCTCCACTGAGCCTTTTGAAAAGCCTAAAAACAAGAAAAGAAAAAGAGGAAAAATTCCCCACAAAACTCAGGAGCAACTTCATGGCACAGAGTGCGTCATGTCAAAGTTCGGAGGAGGAATTCTCCAAATTAACGAATTCCCCATAAAACAAAGAGTGGCTGATAAACCACTTACTGTACAAAGTCAGTGACGTGGATAAATGGCCACTTGGAGAATACTAAGGAGTGCTCACCACCAGCCAATTTCAGATAAGGCATGACTCAGAGTGATACTGTATGAACTCACAATATAGAGCTCATGAATTTCAGGAGGGATTTGATCTTTCTTCCGGCACATTTTACACATGAAGCATCAGCCTTTTGGTCTCATAACCTCCTCTTCCCACTCCTATTGTCCCACAGGATACGAGGCCCTCGCATGCAACATCATTATGGCCTGGAATAAATTCACCACATGTGGACCTGTTGCGCACAGGAGCAGAGAGATGATGTCCCTGATAACAATGGGATCAGCAAATGGAAAAGGTTGACCAGCAGTTAGAATGTAATTACTCTGGGGGTTGATTTAATTCTTTGGGCTCTGGTTTTATTGTCACACTGATCCGTGTGGTTGAGCCATCTGACTGTCTGGTGCCAAATCTGTTTAAAGCTTTCCCAGTTGTGCTGCCAAAATGAGAGCCATTACAACTGATCTATCTCTTTGTGGAAGGAAAAACATGACCCGTTCACAAAGCACAGACATCTTGCTTCGTCATAGCATTTTTTTTCATCCCTGCAAAGAATTTTATTTCATTATTTTCTAATGACAGAGAGATCACTGCCATCTACTCTGCTCTGATTAGTGGCTGTTTTATTATATACAGGCCATTTTACCAGAGAGACTGATTCTCTAAATGATGACCGTGTTACACATGACCTTGTTATCCAGCGCTTCCCAACATTTTTTGTCTGATTTTACGTACCTCTTAATCACCACTAGCCACGGTACAAATATTCTTATTTGAACTGATTTTAAACTGGATGATATTTAACACTATCAAGTATGTTAAATGCAGCTATTTTTCCTCACAACTCACAACAGTGTTTAAGTTTGTTTGGTCAAATTTGCATTCATACAGCTATGGTCTGGTGTGGCAGAACCTGGACATTTCAACCATTTATCTGTTACTTAAGCTTATCTGTTTAATGGGTAAACATTTCGGCAGAAATAGCTAAAAGAATTTACTTTGAGCTATTTCAACTCTTATGCTGAGTCCAGCAGAAATACTGTTATGACACGAAAACACATTTTCAACATTTTGATTTGTGTTATTCTTTGTAATTTGCCACTCAAAACATTCAGTCTCAAAGAATGTGTTCAGAATCAGCCAGACATTCCCATAACTGGCCCCTTGTGTGCTAAGTATTGTATGTTTGGTCCAACGGAAAAGTCTCATTCATCCACTGCCTAGAAAACAAATGCACTTATTGGTATGGCAAAATGCAATTATGAACCATTCACTGTGGAGTGAGCGGCACAGTGTGTTCAGGTGAGCACGGAGGCTGAGCTCCAAGCCTGTCAGGAGCTGTCAGCAGCAAGGAGCAGCTTATCGAGACATGGGGACGGCCGGAGTGACAGCGGCGCTCGTCAACAGCAGATGCAGCAACTGGAGGCGACAAGGCCAGCAGTCCTGACGCTGTGCGAGGGAGTGAAGAGGCCTGCCTGACAAGCTCATCCTCCCCTAACTTCTCCCACTCCCCCCAACAGTGACAAAGTTATCATGAGACAGGACGTCTCTACGGCTTGTCCTGGCACGCAGGGGAAAGCCACCAGGGCCACTCGCTCTGTTTCCATGTTACATGTGCAGCCTTACCGCTCTGAAAGGTAAAAAAAAATGATGGACCACAGAGGTTTGATTGACATCTGAAGAACCCGAGACTCTTGCGCCGGCTGTCTGAGGCTGAAGCATTAATATTGAACACATTTGGTTTGAAAATAGTAGTGTCATTATGAAGGTATGGCTGCAGCTATTTGGACATATTTCATGGATAGACGGGAAAAAACAGAGAGGAGACATCTGGGAAATTACAGGCTATCAGGTTTTTCCTAAGGAAACAGTAATTCCCTCTAAAATTAGCTCAGATTGTCAATTTGTGTAAAGATTGTTGCAACATATAAAAGCAATATCAAAGACTTTGCCGCAACCCCAGGCTGATTGTCTCATAGCCTAATTTCTATAATTATCGTGTAAAAGAAAATATGAAAATTGCATGACACTGAAAGGCGATAAGAGCCTTTAAAAGACTTATTAGGTAAAACTAACAAGCAGGGGAGGCTTATAAATGTCAGCTGAACACAGGTGCACCATACTCTAAACTCTCATTCCCTTCTCACTGCTGTCTCTCATTACTGAATTATAATTTAAAGCCAGTCATTTAAGCTAATGCCTCTAGCAACAGGCTGGTCCTAATTTAAATGCTTCAAAACAGAGGGAACAAATATTCCCTTATGATATCTTTATCATTCCAAAACACTGCCAACATTTTGTAATTCCAGAGATTTAATTTCAAATCTTCAATCCTGGCCTTAAATTTTTTTACCCACTAATTCATTTCACAATTTTTAATCCTCCCATATTCATTTTAGCAGATGGGCGCACAGCTTTATTCAGTACTGCGCCATATAACCCTCACTCAGAATCTCCTAAATTAAATGCCTGATATCCTCCAACGCTGCTCATCTGTAGCAATGCAAATCATATGACTGGTGCTGGTTGTCATTTCACCTTTTAGTCCTGTGATTGCTAGTTTGTCTGCAAAGATGACAGCTCAGTGAATACAGTTCCTTCCCGGTGGTGTCTGCTTCTAAAACACAACATCACCCACTGCATCTAAAATCTTCATTATACTGATTAACTAGGCAGAGATAAAAACAGGCTTTGAAAATACATCAAAGAATGGCCTTATGTGGCTGTTAGGGCTCCAATTCTCTGTCACTCAATTAAATTTTCATTGATTACCAGGCACAATTTGCTCTCGCCAACAAGCTGAGGAGCACAGCCTATTCATCAAGCACATCACCTCACCCAATGGGGAAGGATTCTCAAAGTGGTGGCGCATTTATCAGGAGCCAATTTATCAGGAATTTGTAAAAAGGAGAAGCTGCTGAAACCCAAATGTGAAGCAAATGTCCACAATATGCAAAATAAAAGTGTATATATATATATATAGTATAGCATGTGTATGTGTATATAGTACAAATCATGTTATGAAACATGGCATGTTATATACACATATTATATGTCTAACCAGATGGAAAGTCTCCACAGAGGCTCTGGAGAGGAAACTTCAGGACATGCAGACTCAGTAACAGAAATGCTGGTGGCAAAGCTGCTCTCTCTGGGGCTCAGTGGTGACTGATAATGTCCTCAGACATCTGTACACCCTGGAGAGCAGCCAGTGCCACGCTGAATAATACACTCATCAGTGTGTGTGGTGCAGGGTTTCACTCAAGACACTCAAGAGGCAAAGGTGAAAACAGTAGCCAGCTGGATTCCGTTGTCTTTGCATAATTACAGAGCTATAATTAAAGGATATGTCATCTTATCTTACTTTTAGGAAAAAAGTGTTTTTAGCGTTCTGCATAAAAGGGACAAGGTTTGGTGTTATAAATGGCTCTAAACTGCTTCTGCTACTGCTTTGTCTGTTTGTCTACCCCTAAATAACTTTATTTTGATTTTTAGTCGATTTTGAATCCTTCCAAAGCATTCAAATATATCAGCTTTCTTTATCTTGAATATTTCCATTTGATGTAAGGGTGCAGCCATGAAAACTTAGTGTCAGTTAGTGAAGCTTAAAGAGATTTGAGTGAGTGAAGCAAACTAAAACTGTGAAAGTGAGTGTGTTATACTGAGACTGAACAGATTTGAAAAACAGTATAAAATATGCACATTCTGCAGGACTTATGACAGTGTTTGTTATGGATTATTCACCACAGGGAGAATGAAATTTCAGTGTAAATTATATACACTCTTCAGAAAAACACACCTTTTGGATAAAATCACAAACTTTTGAAAGTATTTGCATCAGCTGCAGCTCCATCTGAAGCGGACTGACGTCCTACCTTGAGAGGACGTGACTGTCAGTGTATATCGCTGTAGTGGCCAGTAAACAAATTCCTTTTGCAAAACTACAGAGCGCTCAGAGGTGTTTCACACAATCACAGCATTCAGCCGTATATGGCCAGCCTAGTTCTTCAACATACAGGTGGCCTGAGCAGCTATCCCTGCGTGACGTCACTCCTATCTGCGTTTACGCCATCCCGAAAATGCTGCGCAGATTGGGGAATGTTCTGGAGAAATGTGCAAATAAACACTGATCATGTCATCCGTTTGGTACAGGCTGTCTTTGAGCAGCAGCCCACTCTGCTTCCCAGCATGCCTTCTCCACAGCTCACTTTCATCCTCATCTGTGTCTGGCCAAAGATACCATTACACAGCCTGGCAAACTGTAACTCTTGAAAGCTATGATGCTCGTAAGCATCAAGCATTTCCGCGGATGACACCCAAAGATTTTAGAGCAAAGGTTGATAACGATTCTGGATTTCCCACGACTTATGTCCTACCTCTGTCTAAAACGTGGACCCACGGACCCCCATCAATTCTCAATCATAGACCTCAAACTCTAGATGACCCCATAACTGTTTATTCAGGCACTCGAACATAGATCTGGCTCTCCCACCTCCCTCCATTACTCCGTCCGGCTTTTGACCCATAAGGCCTCACTGACAGCTGCTGTGTAATGTCCATGTAACGAGTGTGAAAGCAAAGAATTCTAGGAATACTTTTTATTGGAAAAAATGTCAATATTTAGAGTCAGCGGGTGCAATCATGAATCTAGAAAGAAGAATCACAGTCCCTTCAATTATTTTTTGACACAGACATACACAGGGAGTAGCAAGATATGGTTAGTGCTATGAAATAATAAATACAGCTCAAAATTTGTTTTTGTTTAGCATTTTCAGAAAATTCAGATTTTGTGGTCAGTGCACCTGGCTGTCAAATCAAATCAACAAGTCCTCAAAAAAAAAAAAAGACAAAATAGATTGTTTGTCAGTGTCACTTCAAAACCACTAAAAATGATTCATCTAACCTTTTTTTTTTTTTTAGATCTGCCACCCCCATGCTTAAGGTTTAGTTAGGCTTAGGCAAATGAAACTACTTGATTAAAGTATGATTGAGAATGTGGAGATAAACGTCTGTGGAGGAGAAGATTATTATCATCACAGTTTTTATTGTCCATTATTGCAGGGATCTATTTTGCACATCCCTTAGACAGACATAATTCATTATTCATATGACCGCAAATGATTGATATTTACATGGTACATGGTACATACACTGCCATCAGTGTGTGAATGTGTGTGTGAGCGGGTGAAATAGATGGAATGATGAACTATGTAAATTCAGTCCTTTCTTCACCATTTAGCTAATTAAGATATGGTATTGGAGATCATTAATTTTGACACTACATATATTGGCCTTTCAACTTGGATCCTTTGCAAGGATGTACTTTGTTATATTCAATACTTGTCGTCAGGTATACCAGCTTCTACATTATACCGTTGTTGCTGTCAGCAGACCGTAAAATAGCAAGAATAATCTCTCTAATCAAACTTTCATTATATGCAGCGACAGAGAACAAGGAGCCCGTCCAGCCAGTACAAGGGAGAGAGAAAAAGTGGGGGATGCGGGATGTATTCATCACAAGCAATCTGATGTAACGCCAGAGGAGACAGCACATTGGCAAAGCGTCTGTCTGGGTTCACTTTAACTCGGTTACCCCTGTGTGGGCTCCAAATCGGGCCTGGGAGCATGTGCTCTCATCCAGTACACAGCTGAGGCCCAAACACTAAAGCATCACAAGCCTGAAGACCAAAACAACAAGGAGTTAGATCATATACTGTCATATCATACACATACTATCTGCTGAAACACTTCATCCTTGATAAAAAATAAAAAAAGCACCAATCTGCGCCTGTGTGTCTCTGACCATTCTGCTCTAATGCTTTGCTTTCTCTGAAAAGAAAAAAACAAAAAAAAAAAAACATCCCTATCAGGGTTTATTTCCAAACGTACTCCTTAGGTTCCTTTTTAGGGGATTTGAGAGGAAACCTTGGCAGGCCACAGTTTTCCATGAGGTCAGTAAGCAAGGCATTCCATGTGGAGTGTGAGATCTCTGGGAGGGTTAGCTAATTAAATAAATCACGTGATTTATGTACCTGATACACAGTTGATAGGGATTTGTTTTAAAACTCACAACACAGCTGGACTAGGGCACAAGTGGGGTTCCCATACACAGATACTGTACACAACAGGGTGAGCAGGAGTAAGGGAAGGAGGAGGAGGAAAGGGTAGAAGAGGACATGAGAGATGAAATATAAGAGGAAAAAAAGCAAGAAGATGAAGTTGAAAACTTAAGAAATAAAACTAAAGGGAAATAGAGATTTTGAACACATAACTCACTCTCTGCACTGTAATAAATTTATGAAAAGGTCGGTTTAAAAAGCCAAGACACATTTAAAGCTTTAAAGCTTAATTTAGATGGTAGGAAGTCTTTAATTTGTAGTCATTGCTAATGTAGGGATTCCGAGTTGGGATTTCTTTCCAGGCTTTTAAGAGGTCAACTCAAATAACAGACGTATCTGTTTCATGTGCTCCATTTGGGTTATCTGCTTCAAAAGTGTGCCTGTGTTGGCACAAAGAGAGTAAGAGTGGAGAGAAAGAGAGACCATGTTGTGTAATATGATACTGGAATTTCAAATAGTTTCATTTGGGAATAGATGCTAATCCCTGTGGTAAACTGGCAGGAGTGCAAAACATACCTGACATAAAGTCAAAGCAAACACTTACAGAATAAACTGCTCAACCACTTTGTCTTATTTTTAAATTATTATGTATATAATGATTATCCGATCAAGTAATGTATAAACGTTTGAAATAGGTAACAGATAAACTATTTAAAACAGCTAAAAGTAATGTGCAAACCCTTGAAATAGAAAGCTTAAAGTAAGGGATGAATAGTCCAGTCCACTGTGCCACTCCGAGTGCAAACTAGGCAAACTGCTGTTGTAACAATATCCACTTGATAGTGTTAAATATCATGCACTTTAAAATCATTTCAAAAGAACAAATTAGGAACATGACGGGTGGTGTATGAAGGCATTCATCAGACAGGTCTGTTGGGGAACATCAGACCAAAAACATGTTGGGAAGCACAGGCTTGGACTTAGTCACACTTAGACTACAGTGTGTATAATTAGTCACAGATGCCTCCGCCGATGATGGTGGTGAGGATGACGAGCATCATTTTCTGTGGAATATATAAAGAGCCGAGACACACTTACATCTAGGCTAGGAAATGGGCCAAGTGTGAATCAGGAGACGACTGCTAAAATTATGAACTGCCTTTGATTCATTCGCGCTCCAAACAGTGATTTGTGTTGGTCGCACGTGATGATGAAGAGGCAGCTGATATTGTACAACATAAACAACATTTTATGCTTGTTAAACCCAGCACAGTGGAGGGGGTCTCTCTGGTCCAGCATGGGAGAAATTGCATGTGAAAAGAGTCCAGTCATTAAAAAACAAAACATATGTGACAAGCCTGATATAATTTGACATGGTTACTTCACGCCTGCCTTGTGATTTCTGGTAATTTGGTCTGCAGCCGGGTAATGTTTTATTCAGCTGAATGCTCTTTTTAAAAAAAGCTGTTGCATGTCTTGCTGTCTTGTTCTTGTGACTTTTTCTCTTTCCTCACTCTCACATTTATTTTTTTTTTAACCAGTCCTGACTCTTTCCACCCTCCTCTCTCTGTATTTCTCTGTCCTCTGAGTCTCTAATTCAAAGAGATGTATTTGCTCTTTCTTTGCAGCCTGTGCAGCACAGTCACCTGCCTCTGTCACCTGATTCCACTGATGTATTCGTACACGTTCTGGCCCCCGCTCGGCTCATTCAGCTGCTCTCAGGGAGCAGATGCTGTCCTAAACTGACATGAGCTGGCAAAGGGGAGGCACCGTAGCCTGGCACATAATGCACACAGATCAGTTTGCACAGCAAAAAAACAAAGACAATATGGAAAAACCCAGGATTAAATGAAAGGACAGGGCGACAATGATAAACATGCGTGCCTGGTTACACAAAGAACTTTAAATTTTTGTTTTTATCCTAACCAGTTCTTACATATCAGGACCTTCATCTGTGTATTTAAGAAATAAAATAATAATAAATCCCATGTTTCCATCACATTTTCCACGTCTTTTTTGTTTGTTTGATGTCTTGTCTGCCACTTTTTAAATGATTGCTTCTTGTTGCGCCCACTTCTTCTGCAATGGTTAAACTGCACACAGTTGGATTATTAACATCAACAGCTGCTTATCTCAATGAACCAACTCTTAATGTATAAAGCTGGTGGATAGAATTGCACATTAATTCACACCATCTTTTGCTGATTCTCTGGAAGTTTGGTAAAACATTTTTTTTAAAAGAATAAAAAAAAAAAAACATGTGGGTGAGGAACATGTGGGAAGAGCTTTGACCCTCCACATATCCAAATACTGGATCTACTCAAACAATTTTAACTTCTGTTTTAACTAAATGAATCGTGTCAAATATTCTTACATAAATGATTAGTTACAGAAACGTAGGCCGATATTAAACTTCCAATGCAATTTTCAAATTGTTGTGGGTGTCATTCTGTTAATGGCCGATCCGCCAGCTTTACCAAAAAATGATTTTAAAATGGGATTTGACTAAGATATCTCCAAACACAAGCCCATATGAGGAACTTTGTGGGTGCTTTACAACACACAGAACGTACATCAACACTCACACAGAGGAGAGTGTGTGCGTGGTGCTTTGACAATGGCTTTCTACCGGAGAGACAAGTGTCCATCCACGTCCTGACTGAGCTGTCTGACTGGGCTCATAGCCACATTGTAAAGCTATCATATGTCATGTTATGTGATGAGACTAATGCTGGCACCTGGCTTAATGACCACAGGCAATTAAATCAAGTAATGGATCTTATTAAAGTGTTACATGAACCCATAACTGCACTGTCTGGTGTTCCTCATCTTCCTCTGTACTGAAAAATTAGTTGTTCATTTTCTTATTATTTTATATTTCTGGTGCAAAACTGACAGATCATATGTGTATAAACTCTTTGAGTTAGTTGTTGGAATGATAAGAGGTAAATACACGACCAGCCACAGAATTTGTGAACTTGTAAGGCCAGGCTTTAAATCTCCATAACATGCAGCGATCCCTGTTGAATTGCCCTTGATGCTCTGGCTGCTACTTCTCCTTTGTTGACATGCGAACATGCCAAGTACATGTGAACACATTCCTGATCAAATCACACAGTGCTGTAACTTTGTCCAAACTATTCCTGAGTGACCATCCCGTTTAATCTGTGTGTCAGGTCTCCTTGTCACCTTGGTGAGGTAACCACCGCCTCAGGCCGCCCATATGGCGGGAGCAGACAGCCTGGAAGCAGAGCTTCAGATCCGACTCCGCTCAAGCTGCAAGTTCACCTTACCAGACCTGGGTCACACAGTATCTGTAAATCCAACCATAGCATTTGTTTTCACCTACTTGGAAAACTGGTTGGATGGGCTTTATTGCATCATTGTTGTCCTGACTTTGATATTCTTTACTTTGCATTGCCTTATGTACCAAGTAGGTTATTTTATACAAAAGTACAATTTATCATAATGAGTCTTCTGTACACAGTGGTGTCATGAAAACATGTGTAATCTTAACTTTGTTATTCTGTGATGTGTCTTATGTGGCAAACTCAGATTAGGAGCTGAAATAGCCAGACTGTTCACTGATTCACATGATGATGACACAAGAAGACCGTGTCTTATATTAATTAAACATAACAAAAGAGTGCACTGAAACTGAGGGACCTTAAATAGATATTTGGAACTGCATCTTCTGGTTAAACTTGGCTACACAAATCCTACACTGATTTTCATATAAATTAGCATTGTATCATTTCCTCTCTGCACTGTCTATAAGGCAAAATGTGCCAAGAATCTTAAAAAAACTCTTTTTGTTAATGGGTGACACAGAGCACAGTAACCACAGACCATAAGTGTCACTAGCCATTTCTTTTTTTATGTTGCAGTGATGGCTCGTAGGTTTACTGGCAAGCTAGAGTAAATGTCTCTTTAGAGATGTCTTTTTGTTCCAGCTCCAAGGAAGGAGTTCAAAACCCCTCTGCTTCACATTGTGATAACTTCAAAAATAGGACGTACTACCTCATTGTAGCGTAGTAAAAACAAACACATAGGATGATTCAGAGGCTTTATCAGTTTTATGTGACCAAAATTGGACAGAGGAAAAATATCCTGTAACTCTTTAACAGTTCTGTCTGTATCCATCAAGTAATCTACAGTTTACCAGTGCTAGGCAGAGATGAGTCGACTTCCCATACCCAACAAGACATTCTTTGCTATACTGCTGGGAATGGAAATCATCAGCATACCCATAAATAAAATGGTATCTCTTTGTTATGACGCATTTCCTTTTATGCAATGCTTGTTTTCACTCCAACCCTACCACCAGACCAGAACACTGATATTGCACAATTGTGCTAACCCCCAGATTACGTCCAACAACTGTTTTTTTTTTTTTTTATGCCAAATGCCAAAAAATTCTTGCTTCTTGCTTCTACGTCATTCTTTGGAATGTATTCAGAAGCCCCACCTCCACACATTGAAGTTTGTGTTAGTTTATACGAGAAAAGAACTAGTTTATGCAAAGTTGGAAGATAAAAAGTTTTACAGCTGTTCTCAAAGACCAGGTCGTCGTAGAGAAGGGGGAGACGCAATAATCATTTTAATATGGAGAAAGTGGCACACATTTACATTCATAGTGTTGCACTTGTTTATACATCAAGAATGACAGAGTTAGCTCTGTAATAAATGAACTCTGCTTACTTTCTCACCTCCGCATGGCTGGTCAATCACGGCGGGAAGTGGGTGCGACTGTCAGTTTACAGAAATTGTCAGACACTGCAGCACCCAATTTCAACGTCTGTAAGGTGTGGAGGGGGAAGGGGCCATCCGACAAGCGTTTCTGATGAAGCATACTGTCAGCCTCAGGCGCCTGACTGATTTGAGTGAGTCCACACTGTTGATACAGCGGGGGTGCCAATGCAGATGGGTTTAGCTAAAAAAAAAAAAAAAAGGGTTGTCCGACAAAAAAGTAGAACCTGGCTCAACTTTTACTGCAACATAATGCCACAACAACCAACCAATTAGGCACATGTCAGCACCTTAAAGAAATTACCAGAGATTTATAAGAACATTATGAACTGTTGTGCAGTTCTTTGGCATCTGATAAGTCTTCAGACTCAAGGATCTGTTCCTCAACCCACCTTCTCTGGACTGTATTTCATGATCTCATAGGTACCTGAAGCAACACAACCCCAACATTGCTGTCCTATGCATTTTTTAACGTAGAGCTGCACAATGGACTTTGACCAAAATCCTGAATTTCAGAATCATTTGATATGGACATAAGTTCCAGGGATTCGGAGCTGGTTCCTTCTGATAGGTTTATCTTCACTGGTTGTATATGTCAATATGACAAAAGGACCATCTCTACTTGTTGAAATGCATCTTTGACCAATCAGCCTGCTTCTGTACCCATTTCTGTCAATTGCCATGAAAAAGAAATACCCTGGGCCTGTTTCTCACCACCTCACATCAGCATGTAGATTGGAAGCAGACACATTACCTCTGACAGCAGTGATATTAGGATTATTCCAGAGAAAATAGGTTAGCAGCCTGTTGTTTTAGCCCAAGGTTGTCACAGCGTGTTTAGTTTTTTTTGTGTGTGTGGGTTTTTTTTTTTTGTATGGATATTAAATGTGTATTCATAAGCTTGCGCTCAGATCGCAGCCCTCAAGGGTAAACACTACTCACCTATCACTGTTATTGTTATTATCATTACGCCCCAGTGTGTGACAGTCCACTTCATCCAGGTTGGCTTGTTGAGAGATTAAGCAGATGCTGGAAACAAATTGGAAAACAAATTCCCCTGGGAGACAGAACTCGGAGCCAGTTGGAGTAGCGTAAAGCTAATACAACACCCCGGTTACCAAAGCATTCAACACTGTCCCACTCTCTAGACTCGAAGAAGGTCGGAGCCGTCAGAAGCCAGTGAATTGTGAGAAAATCACTTCAGGTTGTTATGATAAGGACGGCAATGAAAGCTCTCCGTTTTTTCTGTGAATCATAAACATCCAGTTTTAGCTTCTCACCTCTCACCTCAGTGTTTAGATGCTTTCAACACTGTTGAGAAGTCTACCACGCTTGATGTGGAAAATTCTTTTTTTTTCTTTATTTGGCACAGGCATGTGCTGAGGCAGAAAAGCTAAGGCTACTGAAGCTCCACCATCTCTACGCACTGGGGAGACAGCTCAGCGCTTTGGGCACATAATCAACACTCAGCCGGTTGGTATAACACCCCCTCCCGTCTGAGAGAAATGTGTGTGTGAGAGCTGCGTTTCATGACATTGTGTGTTCCTCAGGGAGAATTTCTGTGGTGTGGTCATGTGACTAACTGTGTATCGGCTTTTTATAGCAACAGAGACTAGTTGTAATTTTGGTTTTCGGGTCCTGCAATGCCCTCTGCATAGCGCTTCAACTGGTACTTGAAACTTGTACTTTAAAGCAGCTGACTTTGTGTTTTGAAGAAAGATTTAGTTTAATGGTTTAGGATAAATATATTTTGGGTTATACTTTTTCAGATATCAGTTATCTAACACTTTGCTTTAACTGACTTTGGTGCACTGAGCAGTTCGTGTGTGATGCTGTGGAACTGTTCACAAAACATCACTTTACTGTACAGCAGCTCTAATATTTATTGAAGGGGTTAAAGAGAGTTCAAACAGCAAAACATACAAGGACACACAGATACACACCAGAGACATACCAATATACACATAATGAGCTTCTAAGTGCAAATTTCCCATCAGCATTCAGGCATTTCTCCAAGAAATAAATGCAGACAATTTGCTGCTCAGTGTGGGCTACGATATTGTCTCCTAAGCATCATTGAGGAAAATTTCTAGACCGTTTTGTGTTAGTGCCTTCTCCCATACTTATGCATAATTTGCTAAACACAATGCAAGTCCTTTCAGGCAGTTCATATGAAATGGCTCGCATAGATTTTTGAGATTAATGCTCCCGTAACCTATGAACTGCAGCACACAACAATTGCATTATAATTCCCTGCACACTAAATCTCTGGGCAGACATATTGTTGAATGTCATAAGTGTGGCTTTGATTGTGACCTTGTGGTATATTTTTCTAGATTTAGCCCAATGAGAGCCTCAAACCAGCCCAAATGTAAACTTGGAGGCCAAAATGCTGGCAGGTAGATCTCAGTTATATCACTGAGTAACATACTAATGAGTAATTGCTATCACTGTTAGTCTTGCGGTGCTAGGAATCAGGTCCTCAAAAGCCCTGTTAAACTGTGGTCTTTGGTTTATCAGTGTAAAATTATAGCAAACACAAAACAAAAAAAAAAGTAAAATTATCTCCACTATGGTTTTTGGATAGAGTTACATTAAATGTAAGGTCTTCACGAATATGAACAGGTGCAACAAATATGTATATATGGAGGAACAGCAGCTAACCATGATGTTACATCATGACTTTGTCTTTTAATTACAAGCTGCTCAAAACCATTTTAACCAGCCTAAACAAAAAAAGTGGCCCAACTTGACAACAAACTGCACAACAAACAGACAACCTGCCTATAAGAAAGCTTTCTATGGAATCCACTGCAAAAACAAAGAGCCACAATAGCCACAGCCTTTTTACCAACATTGTTCCTGGAATCACATCCCATCTGTCTGCACCCTGGACAAGTTTCCAATACCTTTCCTTTTCAGGTCACGAGAGGAGAAACACAGTGACACAGCTTTATTCAAAAGAGAGTTTCACAACCAGTCAGTCTTCTCTGCACAGAGGGTCACGTTACATATCTCATTTTCCTTTGTGACTCAGTGACTTCGTGCTAATGACCGTGGTCACTGAGGGTAGTGGTTTTGATGAGCTGGGACTGAGCTCATTGTTTACACAACTATTGACAATGAAAATATTCAAAGTCATTCCTGCATGCAATATTTTTCAATATTAAAGCAGATGTCTGGTGATATTCTATATTTTAATTATTGTCAACAAACCCCAAAAGCAAATATTAATTTAATTTAATAGCCAAAGCCTCATATTTCTTATTCCTCTGTGCTGTAGATCTTCATTGTTGCCCATAAACTATTAAAAACACATCATTGCTCTGGGTGATATTTTCCTTTATTATGATGAACACAAGCACTGTAATTTATTTAAAATCAATCACACATACACCATGCTGTTGCTATAAATACTTAATAGAGCAACAAATGTGTTTAAATCTGCTGCTGAAAATAGTCCCCAACACATGCATTATTTACTCCAGTTTGAGTTAAAAACTGCAGTGTACAGCTGTTTCAGGAAATTACAGAACCTTTAAAAAAAATTAAAATACAGAGGAAGTCTTGGCCTTTTCACAGAATTTGTTGACAGTAAAAAAACTATAGAATGACAGCAGACTTGTCCTTTAAAGACCAGTTCCACAAATTCTGCCTCCAATAAACGGAGGCCTTTCTTTTACACATTTACAGCACTGATGGAGTTGTAACACATATTTAGTGTCTGGAACGCTGGGACACTTCTCGGTTAATCTCAAATTTCCACTGGAAGGATTACGACCTTAATCGAGTGGCTGAGTCCAGCCCTCACTAAAAGCTCTAGGTTGTGAAAGAGGCACATAATTCAATATACCAGGACATGAGATTATAGGTATTCTTCCATTTAGAGGAAAAATAGAGAAAAGAGTTCACATTTCTGATCAAATAAACCTCACAGGAGTTTCTTCGCTGCAGAATAGCAGAGACTTTACAAATCATGTAGAGTATATTTATACTTCAAGTGAAAGGGTTCAGATCTCACTACTGTGTACTATTTTAGTTGGTTAAACTCCAGTCAGCCTCCGCTGGATTATGAAGTCTAACAAATACAAAGTCATGTTTTGTTTAGTGAGTCAGGCAAGCACTCAACTTTCCATTGAGGCAGCGGAGCATAAAGCAGACGTACAATAGGTAAACATTCACTGGACATGTGAACGGAGCAGCAGCAGCAGCAGAGAGAGTCACTTCTATCAACTTTCTCAGACGTTACTCCTTCAGATCCAGAACAGCAACAAGCTCTGCTCTGCCAGTAATAGCTGGGGATGTTTTAGAGTCTCTCCCCGTAAACTCAGTTTTGCGCCTATACAGCTCAGTGTAAGCTGTTTGATTCTATGGCAATCATGTTAAAATGCATGCATTACTGTGCAGTAATTAATTTTAATTAAAGGAACTGAATGTTGCAAGCGTTGGAAATGACATGCAAAATCCATTAAACACCTTGAAACACAAGGATTTGTTGGCTTTGTGTTTACTTTGTGTTTTGCTTTCCCTCATGCCTCTGTAATATTTACTCTATTCAATAACTTTTATACAGTAACTATGATTACAAAACAATGAACCTAGGTAGGTTTTGTAGGTAAATAAGAACTTTATTTCTAGAGCACCTTTCAAAAGCAGATTTACAAGTTGCTTCTCAGGTGCACATGAAATACAGTCCCACAGGAACTTCAGGGAAATGCAGAGTCTTAGGTAATCACAGACAACACTGTATGACAGACCCTTCCCCTGCCTTAACCAGTGTTTTATTGAGCTGCAGACTTAGAGCTGCCTGTGTTTTGAAGTTTGTGATCTTCTTGTAACCTTAGAGACATAGAGCTGGACAAGTCGAATCAAACAAAGTGAGCTCTGCCATCCTTTCAGCTCCTTGAGTTTTCAGTAACAGCCCTTTGGCGGGACTGACTCAAAGAGTCCAGTGCTCTTTCCTAATTAACATATTGTTAACATGAACGTATATGTCATACACAGTTTGTCCTGCAGGACCTTTAGGACCTTAAAACCTGTTCAAAGCCTGTTCTGTAATTTATGAAAAAAAAAAATTCATCTTTCTTCTGTCTGCAAACAGCCCTATGTCACATCACATCTCAGTGTGTCTCCATGATGAGTGGGTAGGGCACTGCCTCACTGCGGAGCACAACACTGGGTTATGCAAGGTAATTTCACTCTGTTTGGGGGCCTTTTTCTGCAAGTACCAGGAGCATTACAGTCACCTTATCCTGCAAATCACTTAAAACACATCAGCAGCTCCTCAGCTGGGCCAGGACCAGTTCACCCCTAATTCAATTAAACTGTAAACTGAAACCGTGCTGGTGGATTATAATCCATTCATTTTCAATTGATTCATTGTAGATGGGCTCCATGATGCATTTCTCCAATTGGTGAGCATTTTTGCAAACTGAGTTTTGAGGCCACTGTTAGAACTATGCTGATTTTAAAAACAGAAGTTACGCCAAACAAAAAAAGGAGGGAAAAAAAATTGGAAGCTTTTCTGAGTCTTTCTTCTCAATGGAAAAGCAAGTATTCGCCAGGGGAGTATCACAACAATCTTATATTCTTCTTGAGAAATCTCCTCATGCAGTTTAGTGTCCTTATTTCTGATGAAAGAAAAAAAATGTATCTACAGTATACAGTCTTTCATTTGTTTACTCCATTAATTATACAATTCAATATACATCTGATGATGGCAGGTGCCCACGTGGAATAGCTGGTGAGAGTTAAGTTCTTTGTGCGCTCAACGACTTACTGCACTAACCTGTTAAGCTGACTGAATAATAATGATAATACAAATGTAAGTAATTACCATTAATAATTCAAGATGTTACCTCGAATTATGCAAGTGTTGGAAATGGATTCACTTCTAGTGCCAAGTCAGAGTCTGCGTCAGGGATGAAAATAGAAAACTGATCAGATATTTTATTCATTGTCAGTCCACATATAGCTGAGCATGTCTGCTCTTTTTCAGCAACAGCCTGCTTCACATTAAAACACTAATGTGCTTCCACACTTGGTAGCTGCCCAGTACATCAACAACCGATGTACTGGTGGGTGATAGAGCAACTGAACGAGAGCTGGAAGGGCTTCAGCTTTCTGATCCAAGCCACTTTTAATGTGATGGAGGAGTATTGCAAACCAAGCAGCAGATTTTCCTCAGCAGTCCAAGGCTTCAACCCTGTCTGGATGCTATCTTTTGGGATCATGGCGACTCATTCAGATGCATCTGTATTCATTGCTTCTCTCTAGAATAGATTACAGATTCATACACTACAGGCAATGAGGTCCTCTATCGAAACACTGAGCTCACGTCTGCTGAATCAACCAGAGGCAAACAGCCAAATGATCTTTGAACAAAAACTATTTAACAAGAGGTGATTCACAATAATAAAAATCCAAGCAAAACATGTGATTTTGAAGGAATGTTTTTCTAACTACAACCATATGGTGACTTTAAAGGCTCCTATTCTAAATAAATGTTTTGTTTATGAGCCTAAGAGGAAGGTTAATGACTTCAGATATTAGATATTAGACAAAGGGTTAGAAGTCTAAATGCATTTTTTGCAAGATTAATTTACTTAAAGGGTCAGTTCATCCAGATTACGAATAAAACATATTTTCCTTCTCATAGTTTCTTTCTCATTTGCCTCTATTCTGCAGATAATTTTGGTTCTGTGGGTCCAAGTTTTGAGATATCTGAGATATATGCGTCTACCTCCAACACAATGGACATTTTTGCTTGGTTATGGTTTTGGTTATGGTTTTAGGTAAAATCATGATCATAGTTAATAAAAATTGCTGCTGTGACATCATATAGCGTGTTACACCAAGACCACTGTACACTGTGTCAGCATGTGTTAAAAAACACAAGCCATCTGCCTGTGAAGAGCAACACAACTGCTTCAAATGTCCTCAAGTCACAGACATCTTATCAGACATCATACAACACATCTGACACAGAGGATATGAGACTTGTCTTATTTGTAAGACAGCGTTTTCATGCCGTGTATTTGTCCTCAATGAGGTCTGGATGACCTTGAACTGAAGCATGGACAGAGAGTGCTATGGTCGCGCACACTGACACGGCAATGACTAGAAGTTCACCCCTGGAAATAGGTGAGGGCATAAGGGGGATGCCTGTGTTTGCGCCCATTAGGAGAGCTCCCTGGGCTCCTTCCCTGAGCAGCCCAGATGAGCTCCCCCTCTGCCATCTTGAGAGCGCTTTCTTGATCAAAGCTAATTTTGTCTCCACTTGTGGCGTTATGCACATCGCTTCAATGTTTCCCCAAGTAGCTGGTGAGTAACTGGACACCCTGCCCTCCACCTCCCCCCTTTTCTTTCCTGTGGAAAGTGATGACTGATTACTGATTGTGGCTTCTCCTCCCTTCTTCTCTTATGTTAAATTATTAGTAGGGTGTGCCAGGGCCAGATCTTGTCATGTGTTTGCTGTTTTCTGCTGGTGGTTGTGCAGTTTAGAAATGTGAATTGAAGTGTATATTTATTCATAGCTTTCCAGGATGTTGTTTGTTTTCACAGAATGGAGAGCCTATGTGTTATATCCAATATGAATTTCAAAATATCCCTCAAAAGATAGACTCATTTCCTCTTGTGCTTGTGTTAGAAACTCACAGAAAGAACACTGTTTTTCACATCAGCTCCAGGACTTTGGTCCTTGGGGGTGTCCTGTGTTGGATCTGAATGTCCTGAGGCCTCATTTCTAAAATGACTTTAATTATAATTTCAAAGAATATGACAGGAAATAAGAGTTTCATGACTATTTTTATACTTTGGTTGGTGACAGAAACAGTTTTAGGCTCTGTTTTATAACATAAAGTCTTGAATAAATCACAGCTTTAACTCAGATTTGGCTCCATGTAAAAACTTAATTAAAATAGATGTTTTTGTGCCTCAACATGTGGATGATACTGTAAATCATGGCGGCAAGATATTGAGTATATAGTACAGTATCTACAGAGTTAATGTTGTAGGCCAGTGAAACAGCAAGGGTCTGGTGTTGTCATTAATACTTAATGGCAGGCTGAAACGCCAATCACTGTGTTTGTAGCAGCCTCGGGGCTCACAATTACAGAATGCAGTCACAGACACCTGGGGTTGGGTTAAGGTGCAATTAGTCGCCCGCATCTGATAGGGTTGCAAGTCACAGGTCACAACTGACAACTGCCTCGGTCACTAAATACAGGAGGAAGGCTCAGATGGGAGATGGAGCTAAAAACTTCTTCTAAAGAGATGACAGGAAGATATTAAAGCGAGACCATGTAACTTCTGTAGGAAGAAATAACACAGTACCCCCCTCACAGATGAAAAAGTTACTCACCACTTCTCAATTTAAAACTCAGTTTTGCTATTACAGCTGTACTTGGTCTGATGTGACCAAAAGCTCATGGTTGCTAAAGTTGAAAATTTTAGATAGATGCTGTGTAACTGACATTAATGAGTATGTGTGCATGTGCATGTGTTGCACTCTTTTACCGTGTCACAGACATACATGATCAATTTAAAGCAACTGATTTTAGGAAATCAGTATGCCAAGATTTAAAAAAAAGATAGATTCATTTGTTTGAGCTGTGCAGAAACAACAGCCTTAAAAGTGGCCAATTATAAGCCAGAGGTAAACAATGCATTCTTTTCTTTAATCAATATTTAAAGTGTCAGACTCAAAGTTAAACTTGGAGTTGGAGTTGCGGGCAGAGTGTTGTGCAAAGAGCCGAGCGAAGCTGAGATGTTAAACCAAACAGGGTGATTTTGAAGGCTGTGTAACAGAACGAGTAAAGAGCTGGGGGCCATGTGGTGTTGCAGGGCCTTTTGGAGCAGGAATAATGAGTAAGAGCACAAGAGTCTCATAACTTAACTTTCCTGGAGCATCTTGTCTAATGACAGCTTTTCGTTAGGAGCAGCCGAATTTTATATTTGGAGAGACGTTTGTCCTTAAGAGTCCTTCGTTCAGCTGCTGCACATTTGACTTTGAGGCGACCCCTTTTTCAGTGCTGCAACTGAGTAAAACTCTCCAGTACAAGAGGCTCTGATGACGACCTGCTTGTAGAACAATTTTCCCTGTGTTCAGTTGAGAAAAATGTCTCTGCTCTCTGCTAAGTCTGTGTGAAGCAGCATGCACAGTGTTTATACTGCAGCGATGGGGCATCAACCTGCCACCAGCACCTCATGCTGCCATGTAAAAAACATGTTCCTACAGGAACTGTAATGTCTGCGGTGTTCAGTATTAATCTCATGTTAGCTTATATCATTAATAGTGGTATTTAAAAAAAAAAAAGAGTAGTGTCATAATAATAATATAATAGTGCTATTGTGTCTTGTATATGAAGTTGAAGAAGGTTTTAAATAGATCATAATTAAGTATCTAAGGAGATCTGAACTCTTCCTCCATCACTGCATATTCTTAATAGCTGCTGAGGATTAATGGTGCACCTGAATAATCTTACCTGACATTTTATGGTATTTCTCTCACCTGTGTGGTCACCTGTCACTACAGTTCTCATATAATGTTCCTATGAGCAAATGTTGTATTTGGTTTTTCAAAATTCAGTTTGTGGAGTCCGCTTCTTGCCTGTGGCGTCTCCGGGATTTATGTTTTTGTCATGATGTCAGGAGTGTCTTTGTAAAACGCGTTCTGAGAGAACTACAGCTCTACGATTCAATTCATAAAGGTTTACGGGGACACGTGGAACAGAAATTGGCATATAATCCATCATGTTAACTTTTTTTTTTGCCGTTGTTAAGTAAAATTATTTAATAAAAGTTCCCAGAGATGATCTCAGAGCTGCTCTCTTACCTATGGTCGTGATCACAGTGATGGCGAAGTAAAAGGAGCCGGCGAATTTCCACTGCACCCCGGCTTTATGAGGCTTCAGCTGCAGCACCACCTTCTCCAGCTCGTCAAAGTCCTCCGTGGACAAGTTGAACGCCATGAGCAGATCCAATTTCTTCTTGTCCAGCTTTACCTTCTGGGTCGTTTCCTCCTGGGATTCCAGCGCGTCGAAGATCGCGGCGCCCACTATCAGGTAGGTGAAGGTGCAGATGATGAGGGCGAGGGTCCTCACGTTTTGCCTCTTCATGGTGGTGCGGTGCGTGTCAGGGGCACAGGCGGAGTGTCAGCGCGGTTCTGGAGGACGGGGAGCTCGGCTGGCTCATGGCTGTGCTGCTCTGACGGAGCAGAGGAGCTCTCTGATTACTTTATGAGCAGAGGAGCTGTTCATTCAGCACCACGCTGACTCCCTCCCTCTGGGGGGGGAGGGGGGGGGGGAGGGGGGGGAAGGGGAGAGAGAAGAGGGAAAGAAGCAAACACCGCCCCCTACACCCCCCTACCT
>JBBMJY010000011.1:6401180-6500999 GCA_037833715.1 Toxotes lorentzi
TGGTGTTGTTGGGCGGGAGAGGGGGGTTTTTTGGGTGCTTTTTTGGCGGGGGGGCCTTTCCTTCAACCCCCCCCCCCCCCCCCCCCTCCCCCCCCCCCCCCCCCCCCCCCAAATTCATCCATCCGTCCCTCCCTCCTTCCATCCCTCCCTATCCCTCCCTGTCTTTCTGAGATTTTAAGGTAGTCTATCTGCAGAGGAACTGTGCTGAGTGAATCCCAGTTTAACCCTCAGTGCAAATTACCGTGTGGACTCAGTGTGAACCCCACATTTTAGTTTTTTGCAAGTATCCTATTTTAGCTGCAGCTGTGGTGAAATTATTCACACGTTTTAATGGAGTGAGTAATGCATATAAAATTTGCCATACAGTAAAGTATCATACTGGCCCAGGACACAGGATCAAACAAGTATTTTTTGCATATTTTAGCCCTTTGACTACAAATTGCTCATGTGTTTGTTTACAAACTGATTTCCAAAGCATGCAAAGCTGTGTTCTGTACCATCTGCCAGGCCACAACTGTTATCCTCGTTTCACTATGATGTAAAAATCCTTTGTTTTCATTATAGTGACCAATCATAGTGAATCTGTGCTTTTTTTTTTTTTTTTTGTCCGTTAAATTTAATTTACATTCTAAATCCTCAAGTGCTTAAAGACCTGAAAAGTTTTTACTGTGCAAAAACTCAGGCAGGACAACCCAGCAGTGGCAACTCGTGGATTAGAGGTTAAAGAAAACACAAAACACAGAGGCTAATATGAGCTGACATCAGCTGGAGCTGCACGAACTGGGCTCAGAGGAGGGAGCAGAGGAGTACAGAGCAGTTTATTTATTTTTGTTTGTTCAGTTATTTCAGTTTTATTGTTATTTTTTTTTATTAGCCAGCAAGAAAAATATCATTAAATACTGTAATCCGTAAATAATGGATTAATGTACAATAACCTGTCATCAAGGAATAAGTATATAATTAAAGATATATTTTATCATTGTTAATCAATTAAATTTTCGCCAACAATTTTTACACAGATGTGGGATCTATGTTGTGTCTGTCTTTTTGAAGGCTCTGTATATACTTTGGAAAAAGAACACATTTATTTTAATGCTCAGATCCACGTTAGCTCTTGATAGCTTTCTTTGTTTTTGTGACTTCCAATTAAAAGCTGCCATTTTGATTGTCAGCTAATATTTTTTCATGCCAAACATCCTCCTTTTTTTCCAGTTTCCTTGTAAGGATTTGCTTCTTTCCTCTGTTCTATATAATTGTAAATATCTGTCAAAACCAGGTGTTACCTTGAATCAGAGGATTTGTGATGAACACTTGTTACTATTTTCTGACTCAAACAGCTCACTAAACTCCTGAAAATGCAACACACAGTATCACACTGTAGGATGGTCACTTTTCAGTGGATAAATTAAAAATATATTTACTTTTTGGAGGAAATCACACCGATTCCTGCGAGAGCACAGCAGCCTTGTTCTGTTGTCCACTGAGTTACTTCAGCAGAGCAGCTTGGGGTAAAAAGTCCCATTGTTCATTTGTATTCACTGCTGTGAGATGTTTTTTTTTTTTTATCAGAAAGTTATTCCATCTGTGAGTGATGCTCTTATAATGACTCACCAAAAAGTTTGTAAAGAATCCAGCTGTTACTTTGGCTCCAAGGAAAACTCCAGTGTCCGCTCTTTGACCTTAGCTTTCCCCCAGTACAGCAAGGCAATACCAGAAGCAATTTTTCAAACTAGAGAGTAAATAAACCTCATATGAAAGTTTCCAACTTTGTTAAAATCTTGTTTCTTTACCCCGACTCTGGCAGTTTAGCAACAAGAACAGTATGAGGAGAGAATCTGAAGTATGTTGCTGAGCGGACAGAGGAACACATGATGATGATGATTTGACGCAAAGAGGCAAAATGTCAAGTGAAAGTCCAACCGGGGCCAAATTTGATGACCCTCAGTGTCACTGGTTTCCAGTCGGTGTTTCCCTGATGTGTTGTACGTCAGCAGGAGATGGAGACACTGTCTGGGGAGGATCCTGTGAAGAGGTCACGGCAAAACCGATAAGGTTTCATTGCTTTCAATTTTTTCATTAATGCTGCTTTTTCTCACACACACACATTTTTTATGGTTTTGTTGTTGCTCTTCTGAAACATCAATAGTTCTTTTTCACGGGTGATAAAACAGTTTTATTTTCTACTTTTGAGAGACAGTTTCCATTTGAATATGAGCTTAGTTGTTAATTCCCCAATGTGCCATTACAGAGAAATTACACGCAGCATCCACAGCATCCGCACCACCTAAACTGTATCTATAACCGTACCTCTACCAACCTGTGACAGACGATGACATCCATACTGCACCTCACTGGCTCCATCATTGACTGATAGATCCTGGCCAATCTTAAGTTCCACACTGTGAGCCATGCCAAAAATAGCTCTGGCTTCAATAACCAGGTCAGTCAAGTCAACCGTGACTGAGCCTGCATAAATCCTACCCTCACAAACTGAAGTGCTGCAGGCCTGGGCCCGATCAATACGTCAATTAATCCATGACACTCTGATCAAAAAAATGTGGCCTTTCACAAAAAAAAAAGCTCTTTGGAAGATAAACATTAAAGACATAATAAATAAAGTATCTATACCCCTTCTCACGTCTACGAAGACTTTTCCATTTGTGCAGTATAGAAACACATGGTACATGGTTGCTACTGAAGTCATAAATCTTAACAAAAAAAAAAGAGGTAATGAATATTGATAAATATAATATTAATATTAGTGCATCTATTTTCACTTGAGGATGAATGCATGTTTTTTGCCCTTGAGAGCGTTTCAGCTGGACAATGTACAGGCCATTGACTCAAAAGGAAGTGCTCACTGTAATAAAGGAAAATGTCACCCAATGCAAAGATGTGATTCACTGATGTGCTTTTAATAGTGTTCGGACAACAGTGCTGCTCTATGGCACAGATGAATTTAGATATATCAGGCTTTGGCTGCTCATTGTTAGTTTGGGTTTTTTTTTTTTTCATGGCATCTGTTGACTGTACGAAAAGCCTAGTATATCATTAGACATTTCTTTTAATTGTTGCTATTATAATGTGCCAACAGAGGTAACATCCTGAATAAAGCCTTCCTGCAACAACAAGGTGATCTAAAAGAAATGAGAAGCAACTGTGCAATCTGCCAGGCCAACAAAAAATATTTTTAATATGGTGCTCTGTTGTGTGTGTTATTTATTTCTCAGGTTTGCCCTGGGTCCCACTCTGACATAAGAGAATCAGTCTCAGCTGTAGAGTCCTGCAGACCTGCGGGGATTCAGCTGCAGGCCGGTCAGCTCTCTGCGTCTCCCACTGCGTAATCACCAATACATCCTCATGAGCCCGAGTACTTCCTGCAGCCACTGACGCATCTGACAAAATTTTCCAGTGGCAGGTTCTGACCCAAGGCTATTTGAGCAGGAGATCAAGCCTGGACCCTCATTACTGCAATTTTGGAGAGGCTGCAAAGTCCACACTGAAGTCAGATCTTTGATGTACTTTAAACCTTGTGGGTGCTCAGAATGGAAACCTCAAAAAAAAAGTGCACTGATGCATAACTAAAGTTCCCAATGGCAAGTATCCACTGAGAAAAAATAATGAATAAGTAGGTTGGATATCGA
Organism: Toxotes lorentzi; assembly: GCA_037833715.1. Classification (NCBI taxonomy): domain Eukaryota; kingdom Metazoa; phylum Chordata; class Actinopteri; family Toxotidae; genus Toxotes; species Toxotes lorentzi. Next base: position 6,404,825 of record JBBMJY010000011.1, read on the forward strand.
TTTTACTGTTGTTTTATTTATGTTCTGCTGCTCTAAAATAGGTGTCTGAAAACCAAACATAAATTTTTGATGACTCAACTGTAGAGGGAATCTCCAGACTGAACACTGTAAAAGTGCTGTGATGCTGCAAAGTGGCATTTAAGAATAGTAAAAGTAAAATACTTTGCTATATTACAATGTTTTCAGAAGCTATTGCAAATTTTATCTGAGACGAAACAGGAAACATTAGTGTCACACTGTATTTGCTGTGCATCTCTAAGCTGTGATTTAGCTGTGATTCATCCCCTCTCTCATGAACAGGCCTTCGGTTCGGTGTCATACTCTCTGAAATGTGTCCTCTGCGATATGCAGAGACACTCGGATCATCTCAAGGCGCTCAGAGGAAAGTTTAGAAGGAGGAAACAATAGACGCGAGCAGGTCACCAGGCACCACGTGTGACTCCGACTGAGCTGGAAGAAGAAGTGTGACCTCGCAGCAAAGTTCGCAAACCTTATTTTCACTTTATTCGACACTTCCCTCTTGGACAGAGACCTGATGAGATGCCTGAAGGCTTCTTTATGCAACTACTGAAAATATAGAGAAAATTTTTTTTCTTTTTTTTTTTTTTTTTGCATTTTATGCCTCCATTATACAGCTGACAGATAGAAAGGAAACAAGGGGAGAGTGAGATGAGGACCACTGTAGAGGAACCAGGGGAGTTGGGGATCATGGCTAGCATTTCAACCCCTTGGTCACCGAGGCGATCGGCAATTAAACACATTTAACACAAAACCCCTGTTGATTTTCTGCCTATTTACCAGTCAATCAATAGAATATTACCTGAGATGTTGTCTGATAATAGTTTAAGGCAAGTAAGTTTTGTATCATTGCAAGTTAAATGCATTTGGGTTTTGGACTGAAGGTTGTACAAGGTGGTGGCTCTGGGTAGGTGCATTTTTCACTGTTTTTGCACAGTTTACAGACTAAACTGTTTGTTGGTGTATTTACAGACTATGGATAATGTTAAATTAAATTAAATTACCAGAAAACAACTGACAGACAGTGAAGGCTCTCATGGCCCCTGGTCTGAGGCTTGTTTGTTGTCTATATGTGACATATATTACATGTCTAACTGTCCTGAGGGATCCTTCCTTCCTTCCTCTGTTGTTCTTCCTGAGATTTTTTCCCTGTTTCCTGTTTTGGGGAGGGTTTTTTCTTATCTCAGTGTTTTATGTATTGATCCATCCTTTTGTGACGTGCTCTGTCCCATTCACAAATCCCCAATTCGCTTTCTTGAATACTTTATTGGCAAACTGAAAACCACAGAGGTAAAAGAGAATCCATAACTCCTGGAGAAATAATGCAAATTGATTTTGAGGTCATCCGGGCAAAAATAACTCTCTTACCAGCATATGTGTACATCCACATAGACTCACACAGCTCGACACAGCTCGATGTTAACAGTTGCACTCGTTGGCAGGGCTTAGGGTGTATAAGGCTGACTAAACAAGACTGGAGAGCACATTACATAATGCCATGATATGCGCACATCATTAAGGCGATGACCCCCTCTCCCACCCCACCCCACTCTGTACCCGCACCTCCTCCCTACCAGCAAAGCATTCTGGGAGGGGTGCCCTTCAGCTGCCTACATCTCATTACATGAGGTTCAACGTGGCCTGCAGCTTCCCGCTGACATTCAATTAAAGTCTTTCATTTTCCCATCAGTTGCTCCGCCTCTACGGCTCTGCCGCTGCTCCTGCTGTCATTTGATAATTATTCCAAACATCCCTCCAATTAGAGGTGTTTATCAGCCTTTGCACCACAGTGAGTGAGATACACCTGTGCCGCTCGACAGGATGAAAGGATGGCAGGTGATGTACAGTGATCTGGACTTTTTGGACTAATTAGACCTGGGAAAGTGGGAGAGCAACAGATAAGCAGCTGGTCAGAAAAAATCTGGTTCATGTGTCTTCACCTTTGACCTGAAGACCTTTGCATAATTTTGTTATGGTTGAGTACCTCTGGACCATGTGACTCTGAGTCTAACCTAAAATCATTATGCATAAAATTGACAAATTAAGAACTGATTGTATTGTCCAGGAGGTTACAAATACTTTTCTACCTAGTTGTATAATGTATTGATTTGTCAAAATGGATGGATGCTAGGCAGCAATTTGCCAATAAGCCCCCATTACCAGTTCAATACCATATGCATATTTTATTCCCCACATTTAAAAAAAACTATAATCAGAGAATGTTTTCTGAAAAATCCACAACTCCTCTGCTGCTCTGCACATACACTTGTTTTACACAGAATTATAAAAATTCATCTAAACACTGACCTGCTATCCCACAGTCTGTCCCAGTCTCTGTCCCCCCTCTCAAGTTCTCCCTGCTGCCTGCATTACCACCATCCACTCTAATGAACTCTGTCACATGTCTGTTGTGTTATTACATAACACTTGTCTCTCTATATGAATATTTGAGCGATGATTAGCCACCCTGTCACTGGCATTTATTTTCCCAGAGATCCACAACAAAAACTGACAGCGCGACCCTCATTAAACCTAAAGTGAGAAAGGTCACATATTGGCTCAGAGTTATTGACTTAACTAGAAATGGATCGATGGGCACCAGGAGAGCTCTCTAGGGATGGCCAGGCCATCATCATTTACCTGTTTCACTTTTGATGTCATGGAATGGAAAGCTATTAACACACACACACACATATAGAGAGAGAGAGATAGATAGATAGATAGAAAATAGAATGCACAAAAGAATCACCCTCTCAGAAGGTGCTCTGAGGTGGCAGCAGTCGATCAGCTTGCCTCTCCAGTAATATTGATGGATGCGAATGATTGAGCGAGTACACTTGGTGTTCTTGCTGCAGCTCGGCCTCCCACAGAATGACACATCTGACACAGTAATGAGACACTTAACAGCTCCTTAGATGTCCAGCTGGGCTTCCCATGGACTGGACATGAGTCTGGTTGGCTGGCTGTTTCTCAGGTCATCATCCTTCACTTAAAAACAAACAAAACCAAAAAAAAAAAAAAAAAAAAAAAAAAATCATCCTTTGTGCTTGCTCACAAATTTTTTGTTAAGAGTTGATTATCGCAATTTACAATTTACATGTCTAAATGTCTGAATCACTTTTCACCCCTTTAGAGAGAAGCTTGTGATTGTGCACAAATAAATAAAACTGACTTGATTTGCAGAAGTGCTGAGTTAAAGTAAGAGCAGAGATCTAATAGCTGAACATTGCTTTCACAGTATCTGTTCAGGTCAGTCACTGTTTCCAAAGTTTTGCTGAATTACAGAATGAACTGTTTAGTCAGCTCTGTCACTGGCAGTTATCATTTCCCCATTCTATTTTGTCAATCTTTGCACAACAACAACAACCTATTCTTCTCTAAAAAAAAATCTGTCACAACCACAGTCACACACAAAAAAATGATTAATGCACTTTTCCAGTGGCAGAAAAAACTGCTTAAAATAAATTAGAAGAACTGGATGGTTGGCATTGGCATGACAAGCGATCGTCACTGTGGCTGAGCAAACCTCACAGCACGTCTTCCTAAGAAAATGAAATGGGCCACTGAGGTCTTGTGATTGAGTGTCTCAAATCTAAGGCGAAATCAAAGTTCAGTCACAAAACACCGTTGGTAAAGCATTTTGACTCATAATCTAACATTCAGAAATTATTTTGTTCAATTGTTAATCACAACTCCAAAGAAAGGCTGAGCTCTGTTCCCTCGGTTCTGTGCAGTAACCTGCACGTGACAACAAACTCAACTGTATGATTCATTGTCGATTTATAGTCTGCAAATCTGGAAGTTCTGTCATCTCTCTTTACTTTGTGTGTAGTGGCAGGTTGCCCTGACCTCTGTTCCCACAGTCTCAATCATAATGCATGTTCTGTATTTTATGAAGTCGCACATGCACTGGTCATAAGGGACTGTCTGTGTGAGTCACACTTGTTGGCTTGATTGTTTCCTACAATTGATTGCACTGCTGTCCTATTCCCAGCTCATGGCACACAAGTTCAGCACATCACTGTTCTTAATGTCGTAAATAAATCAGAGGTAACTGTGACTCCTTGTCTTGCTTTAAAAAACTAAAAAAAATTACCCTAAGGTTCAGGAGAAGCTGTACAAAGAAAGAGAACATTGAGGATGACTGGTGTAAAGTGTAAAAGAGGTGACACGTTCCTCCTGAGCTGGGTTGGTGAGGCGTGTGACAAAATGTGATCCTGGGCCAAAAAAATTTTTGCAGCTGCAGACACTGACCAGAGCTCCTCCACAGACACATTTATGTGTGGAGAGATGTTGGCACACCACTGTCTGTTAGTGGGTGTCCCACACTGTCACTTTGAACTGTACGGATGTGGCGTCCTGTTGTTCTCCCTGCACTTGGGTACATTTCCAAAATTATATCTTGTGCAGTGACAGAAAACTCTAGCGACATTCACCTCATATGATTTTTTTTCCAGAGGAGTTCAGTTTGGTTATATCCTCTCATGTAAGATTTAATATACGTAACGCACCTGAAAATATACACACATTACACATTACAAAAACACACACATTTCATTGTATGACTGTTTAACCGTGAGGTGGCAAATGATCTGTTTTGTTCTCACTGGTACTTTCATGCCTTGAATTTTCCTTGTGGACAGAACTGAGTCTACCCGGAGCTCTGGAGCACTTGCTTTCTGTTTCATCACTGTTTCAAGTTCTACACAAACATAAATAAGAAACTATGAATAAAGTGGGAGCCACACCACTGGCATGGTAAAAACTAACTACAAGTATTCTGGCATGAAACTATGCGGTCTTATTCTGGTAAAACATAAAAACAAGCAAATCTGGGGTGAGCTCTCAAGTTCAGAGAAGAGAGGCGTTGACAGCATCTCCACAACTTTGTCTTTTTTTAAGCATCATGCCACCTCAGCACATTCACAGCATCATTAGCAAGAATGACGCTCACAGAAGCTTCAACACAGAGCGGTAAACTGGAAGCACCAGCATTCACTCGCCGATTATGTTCTTGAAGAGGCGACAGACTTTTCTAGCCATTTTACAGTGCAGTAACTGCATAAATATATTCATGAAACACGCAGGTCAGATTTGTACTGATCTTTACAAATATAACAAATGTGAAACACACCTTTTTTAAGAGTCAAAAACATCAACTCGTGTTTTATTCCAGCATTCTGTCAACAGCTTAATAAGCATCAAAAACAGTGTAAGAAATCACCACATGTGTATATATATTTATATACACAATTTCAGTGGGTTGGCAACACTGTTTTATGTTCCAGTTGTGGGTGAGTGTATATCAAACACTTTGAAAGGTTCTCATTATTTCAGGACAACAACAAAGCAAACAGCAAACCAAAGACATTCAGCTGTACTGTAAATCCTGGCTGACAGGTAGTCAGCAACAGATACGTCTGAGAAGACACAAGCTTTCAATGTAATGTGCTGAGGACTGTGTCATGTTGAGTGAATATTTTATGGCTACAGTAAATCTCATGGGGAAGATGTGCCCATTACTGTCATCTGATGAATTCTTCAAGCACACCTACTGCTGCTCTTCCTCGATGTATTATACATAGGTCACGGCTCAGTCTCGGTCCAAGGCTCTCCACTTCACTTCAAGTGTTGCCGGGGGCTGTGAATTTTTCCAACAGTAATATCTAATGGATTTTAGAGATTCAGGTGGCAAAAGACTGTAAAACTGAGGAAAAACTGCAGCACTTGTTGCTGTCACTTGTTGCAAATGAATGAAAATTTTTAACTGTTTATGTTTGTTATGGGTAATATTATAAATAGTGAACATATTCTGGACTATACAGTGAATAGATAATGCAAATGTTTCAAGAATAACAAAAGAACCAAATTACCAAACTAAATTAAGCATTCACCACACAGTATTAATATTTTCACTGGACATTATCATGTTATGTTATTTTCAATGAAGTGCTGGAACAAGCGGAAGCAGAATATGTAGCACATGTGACACTGTCATATACTGTGGGGGGAGATAACGCCTTTTCTTAACTTGAAGCTTCTTAGAGGAAACTAAATAAGGGGCATAGAGAGTTCAAGGGGTTACTGCTTTACTTTTTTACTTTCTGTATTAAATATTTTTGTGAATATGTCTTTGTTCTGACAACAAGTCACAGAAAAAGGAGCATTTTTCCTGAGCATTAGGAGCATCGTGGTTTACATATGCCAGGAAAAGACCAAAAGAAACAGGCAGTAGGTGCTACATCTGTATATCAACGTTAAAGGTCATATTATAACATCCAGCTGGGTTGGGGACAGCTGTAGGGAGACACTCTGCTGAGAGACATGCAGTTCACTGAGCCGGACACACACATGCACTCAGACATGCACACACACACCCGTAGCTTAAAATAACAACACAAAATCAGGTTTAGTTTCATACTCAGGAATGCACACATACACTGAACATAGTATACACACGTATATACAGAGAAACACAGAGGTCAAAGGTCAGGGGTTTCAGCCACACGCAATCTCCATTATCACACGGTGGGACAACACTTAAAGCTGAGGGAAACCTGGACCTCACAGAGCTGAAAAAATGCCAATACTGAAACCATCAGGGATGAGAGGCAGTATTATTTTATATTAATATAACTTTTGACTTTTAGTTAGTGAAGACATGTCCCTTGCAGGGAAGAAGGTTTCTCTGCCACTGTGAAAGTGTTGCAACATTACCATCTTGTGGATGGTTTGATAGCAGCTTATTGTTTAACCACGGAGTGCAATGATTTGAAATGAACTGAACATAATGCATTCTGCCTGAGTTCACTGTGCATAACTGTTGTTTTCAGATTTAGGAATCATGCATGCAGACATCTGCCGCCAGTGGCTGAATGTCTAAAGTCTGTATACTAAAGTACTGCAACACATTTATCTAACAGTTAAAGTGAGTAGGTATTTTTGCAGATTAAGATACATAAGAGAGGGTTTATGTCTCTTAGACCAGTTCTTTGAGGGCTGTTATCAGTGATATTGCTACTGGGACAGAAAGTGCTGATGATAGTGGGGACCACAGCTGAAAGAGACCCACAGTAATTGTAGTAGGATCATTTTATTTTATTTATCTTATTTTATTTTAAAATATACATCAATCATATGCCACAATTTGAACAGAAAGTACAAAGAAGCACAGTGAAAAAAAAAATGCCTCAGATTAATTCTGATTTTTAATAAATGAGGTCTTGCCGCACCACTGCTGCCTGTCCACAAGATGGCGGCAGCACTCAGTCACCTCACACTAGTTTAAGTTCCTCAACAGCTGATTTGACTGATCGTCTGCTCTTGTGAGAATTCAGACCTGATCAGCACTTTGGAGGCATGAATGAACAGAAGCATCCAGGGCGAGTTAATGTGTTTTTAATTAAAACTATATATCGATGAACGGACTTTGCAGGAAAAATGAGCCAAAATGTAAAATAGTGTTGAGGTCCGAGGTCTCTGCTTTCTTCGCCGCCTCTTACCCTCTCAGATCAATCACATGCTGCTGCTGCTGCTTTGCAAAGTTGCGGACGTCAAGGAACAAGGCGGTGCTTCACTTCAGCAGAGGGTCATATCCCACTCACTGCATATATATCCCTCACCGAGGGAAGGCTCTGGCTTTCACTCAGTCCCTACTGGTGGAAACAGTGGTAGGAGTATTTTGCGTTCAGCAGCATGGAAGTAAGCAAAGGAGAGGAGCGGATGAATGAACAGGCAGCGACTTTATTTGGGACACCAGAGCTGGAGAGTCAAAGGAGAAACACTGAGCGGGGGAGGAAGAGGAGCCACCAGTGTAAAATCATTGCTGGGGTACGTTTGAAGACACTAGCACTCACCTATCCCTGTGTCTGAGCACCTAACTTCTCTCTGACTCAACAGCACAAGCAGTATTTACAGGCCACATGGTGTTACAAAATGGGTCTTGCTGCACTTTTAACCACAGAATCCAATATAACTAAAATATTCTTGTAAAAGTCTCCACGGTAGTTGGTCTCTGTTACTCACTAGAGCTTATTTAGTCACCCAAATATCTTCTGCATCTTTATAAGGCTCTTTAATGCTCCTGTGTCCATAAATATGTCCATACACTTAAAATGTGTCAAAACTTGCATAGATATTGAGACTATGGTCACTGTTAGAGCGATTAATTGATTTGTTGAACAACAGGAGGGTAATCTACATCTGTTTTGATAATCACTTAACAGATTCAGTCAGATTTCAAGCAAAATGAAAAAATGCAGGACATTCTCTGGCTCCAGCTTTTCAGTGTCAAATATGAGTGAAAACTCAGTGTCTTTGAGTTTTGGACTTGACTTTTTGTTGAACAAAGAAGACATTTGAAGATGCCACCTTGGGCTCTGGGAGAGTTTTCATGTCCACGTTTTCACAATTTGTTTAACAATTAATCTTGGCAATAATAAGCAGATTAATCAATAAGGAAAATAATCATTATTTGCAGCCCAGGGGACTGTAACTGACTTCATCAGAATCTCCAGGAATCAAAAACCACATTCTCAGCTCTGCATCTCTACGCTGTTTACTCTGTCATTAATCCACTGCTGTCACTCAGCCCAGCCGATTACTCTGTTAAAATGGTGATTGCATTATCTTAGAGTACAATCTTCAGATAGCTTGTTTTATGCAACCAACAATCCAAACCCAATCCCAAACATATTCAATGTAAGAGCAAAAAAAAAAAAGCTATGAATGGTCACATTTGAGAACCTGGAACCATGAAATGTTTGGCATTTTTACTTTAAAAACAACAATAATTAGTTGCAGATTCATTTTCTTCTTCTTCCTCTTCTCTTTTGTTTAGACATGTTTGCATGTAGCTATAATCAGAGGAGCCATTCCCATGATATACATATGCATGGCACTGTGAGGTTATTTGTAGAGTTGAGGGGGTATTCACATAGCAGCATTCACAAATCCTCTCTTATCAGATATAACCTGTTTACGTTGTAGTTAGGAGGGATTTAAAGGCAAATACTGCTGCTTTTAAACTGAAATTTGCTAAAAGCCAGTATTTTGTGTCACTTTAAGGCCAAAAACCAAGCCCAGTTTCCTTTTGATTTACTACTTCTAGCTATATTAAGACCAGAGAATCTCTTTGTACATTTGAATGACTATTTTCTTTGTGTTCCCCCACGAATTTTATTCTTGTCTCAGAGGGGAAAGTCTCAGAAAACAACATCAGCTTTTATTGTTCATAATTCCTAGAGGCATTGAGACTAACCACACATATTCTGGATGCAGGCTAAATCTGGGATACATTTGGGGATTTACATGAAGACTAAAACCATAATTGAAGGAATTGCAAAGAAAAATGTGATTATATGTTTTGAATACCTTTTTAATGTTGCTGTGGTCAGGACTATATCAGAAAAAATATGATGTTTGTTACAGTAAAACTAATTGATGTATTTGGCCAAATGACAAGTTATAAGCTAGGACTGTATGGAATCTGCATCATCACTGAAATATAAACTGCACAGATAGGACAACCATCTCCCAGTATACACACCTTTCAAACTATTTACTTGCAAACCCTGGCTAAAACCACAGGTACCAACATTTTCAGCTGCTGTCTGCTTGGCACTGATTAGATACACATGTGGCATAGTCTAGACAACAATATGCTCAGTTCTGTCATATATCAACCTCCACACATCTGCTAGTAATTGTAAATATAGCTACTTGTTACAGTGCAGTGTTATTTAAGGTCTTTCAGTGGGATGATTGTAACATCTTAGGACTAAAGACAAAAAGCAGAGTTATGTTTTACTCTAATAAGGTTTACTCATTAGTATTTAAGACTTATAACCACTGTATGAAGACATTTCTATGTTCATGTCTTCTGTACTGTCCACTTTGACTTTGACTCCCACCAATCTAATCACATCTTTACTGTGCAGACAATAGTAATAGTGTGTCTTTTCAGTGTGAGACGAGTAGGTTTCCACCAGACAGACTGTTTACTTTCACAACCCACAAAGACCACGTCTAAAGGCTTTTCCCAAGAAGCAAGGTCTTTCTCTTTCTCCCTCTCTTCACCTATAGCCGGAGAAAATAAGTGCAGACACCGTGCACGCATAGCAGCATATTTTCATACCTGTCTGGGAATTCTTCTGTATGTGAATCACACTAAATGGATTACTTGTGGTGGATGATTCCCACATTTCCCAGTGCTTCAGAGACTTAACTCCACACCACTACAGCTTTCTAGTATGCAGTAATTAGAGGCCATGAATGACTACAGCATGAAAATATCTAATCTAGTGCTGAATGAGAGGATCTTATTTGTCCTATAAGTGCATTTTTGTTGGATTGATGTGTATTGAGCTTTATTTTAAGTCTTAGGTTTGACAACAGTACTGAAAAAGGTTTTTATTTATATTTATATTTCTTGACTTTTTTGAAAACCAACGTATTTCAACAGTGGCGAGGATGTAAGGACAGAAAACGGAAAGGTGATGAAAAGATCTTGTGACTTGACAACAGTGAGATAAGATTAAGATTAAAAGATTAAGATTCAAATCTTATGACGTGTTTGAGGAAATGGAAGTCCTCCTGCAGCGGGAAGCTACAACAGACAAAAAAAGTGCATAGTTTTTTTAACAGAGTAAGTTCAGATATTTTTTTAAAGACTCATTCTTGAATTATTGCTTTTAGTGGAACATGTCAATGTCATGTGGTGAGTGCAGTTGCCGCTCCACTTCAAACAGTGGTTCCCAACACCAAATGGTCCTAGGATGAGGCATGACAGTATGGTTAAAAGGATAAATAGAATCTATCTTTAATAAACAAGTTAAGGTGTCACAAACCGAAAAGTTTGAAAACCACTGATGCACAGAACTACAGAATGTGCAAAACTGGCAGCACACTTTAAATCAAGGTTTCAAACCAACTCTCAAATTCCATGATAATTAAAGAACCATAAAAACCAGTCCAGGCCTGGTGTGGGCGCAGTGGGGGCTTCAAAATAAGCAGCACAGATAATACTTTTGAACACCCCCGTCTCCAAATAAACTGATTCCGATTTCTTTGAAACGCCCTTCTAATTGCTGACCCCTCATCCCCACTCAGCAGCTGTCTCTGGGCAGATATAAGCAACAGATAAAGAAGAAGCGAGGCCTCCATCCTCCTTTTAACTTTTCAATTACAGAAGGCCAAGATCAACATTTGGACAGTTGGAGACGGTTTATGAGGGGAGGTGGAAGTGATTAGTGTCAGGTTTATTGAATAAATAACAGGTCCTCTTTGCTTAGCGCTGGAAGACCTCGATACCATCTTGAATAAAGATTTTAATCTCGCTAAAAAATATTGAGTGAATGAGTGGATCAAAGATTGGATGAGTAAACAAAACTAACAAGACTAAGAGTCCTCAGCCACATTGGCAGCTCTGGGATGCTTAGCCACAACAGTGCTAAATGCTGATGGGAATGTCATTGGTTTTTCAAGTAGTTGGTTTTTCAAGTAGTTGGTTGCTGATGCCAAACAAAAAGTCAAAGCATCATCCAGAAGTACTGCAATTCAGGAGAATATGAATGTTTGTGTGAAAATTTATGGTAATCCAGGTTATAGTCAGAGACATTTTACCCCACAAACCATGAGTGCCGACGTTGTGGTGGCACTTGAAGGAATCTCAGGATGAGAAAAGTCAGGGGATCACCATGGTAATTTGAATTCATCGTCTGGGGAACATGAATATCTGAACACATCTTCATGGCAATCCATCAAATAGTTGTTGAGATATTTCACTCTGGACCAAAGTGGTGGACCAGCTAACCGACATTGCCGTCTATAGAGCCAAAGCTGCTATCGTGGGTAGAAAACAACCTTTTTGTAGTGTAGCTACACCACACATTCTGATGTATTGATTCAAGGAGGTCTTTATGGTTCTGCAGAATGCCCTAATTTATGGCTTCTCTCAAGGAGCCAGAAGTCTGTTGTCGTATGTTTATATTATGGTTGCAAAGGCATGTAGCTGACACCAGAGTGTGTCTGGAGCGCCAGCAGAATGAGCTTCAAATTAAAAGACATTTTCACCACAGTATCATCATGTTGAAAGCTGGTTCTCTTATTGTTTACTTTTCACTTACGTTGTAGCTAGTGACTCTGAGGCAAAATCATGATCAGTCATCAATTGTAACAATCGCACCTTATTTTAGTTTAATGACAAATGAGAAGATTGATCACAGTTCAGCACAGAGTGTGTGGCTTTGTGGTGCGGGGAGTTTCTTACCTGTTGATGATTTTACCTTCTGCTCATCAGAGCCAATCAATCTAAACAATTTAAGTTGTGTTTGCTGATAACTGCATGTGATTTATTTTCAGTGCCTTTAAAAAAAAACAAAAAAAAAACATCCTGACCTTTGGTCTCTGGACTTTAGGTTCTGCTGCTGTGCCTGCTGGCGGTCATCCTGGCTGTGGCGTTTTCGCTGAGAAGAGGCAGTGATGGGAAAGGTGGGCTTCATACAATTCAGTATTTCTCAATGTCTTGATTTTACAACAACATTGTGTTTCTGCATGTTTTGACACCTCATACCTGACAATCACCACAGTCTCCAGCTGAATGAGGAGCAGAGCTTTTACTTGTTGATACTTACTGACCCACTCGTAAAAACACTGCTCCATTGCATCCACTAGTAGTCAGCAGCTCAACAGGGTACCTTAAAGCATAAAAAACCCCACAAAAGAAAAACTTGCAACTAGAGTATTTAGTGTATATTTTAAAGCCTGTGTAGTAGCATTTGAACATTTCTGATTTCAGTGCCCTTAGCTGTATTCTCAAAAAAAGACACTGAGACTGACTGATAATCTGTTGTCCTCAGTCCCCCACAGATCCAACCTGGGAACACTAGAATTGATGGGTTAAAGGCAGCACATACACAACACTAGTTTTCACTGGGATTGTCTCATTTTTCTACCGAAAAAAAGACTAATGCCATCAAACTAACTTGAAAGATAATCATGTAAACAAATATGCAAACAGGGGCTTTAAGTTGGAAAGTGTGTAGTGCTTGTACAGGAAAACAAACCCTAGTGCTCCCCATACACACAGATTACTATGCCAAAGTTTTTTTTAAATTGCGATACAAAGATTTCAAAATAGTAAGCTCCGCAATGTTTTTCTGATTTAGGATTTTGTGAGGCATGGCTTTCCCTCCTCAAAATACTGTTGACAGAGAATAAAGATACTCTGCCTACAGCAGCTCGAGACAGACAAAAATAACCATCTCAGATTACATTTTAGAGAACTTTTTCAGTGAAGGCTGGTGAAAATACAGACTGTAAATCATCAGTGGGCCAAGGAAAAAAGTGAGGCTGCAAACCTGTTGTTTGGGATACCAGAAAGTCTACATGTATAACAGCTAATGTAGAGCCTGCTAATGTCCCACTGCAGCTCCTTCAGAAACTCTAAAGTGGGAGTATTTAGAGCAGCAGTGAAGGAGGCTCAAGTTACCAGCGAGGCACTGGAAAAAGGAGTGAGACAGAGAGGTGATGGTGAATGTCTGAGACTGCATATGGTTTGTTCACAGGATGTGTTTCTCTCAGGCTGGTAAACTTTTTTTTTTTTTGGCAACAGTTACAAAACATGTCATAAACACACATTTCAGTGCGACAGGAATGTTCACCCGAGCCTGGCATGTTTTCTGCTGCTATAGATTCCCTCTGGTTAGACGTGGGCAGCGGCGTCAGTATGCTCTTTGTTGCAAACCACCATGCCAAAACACCCCTCTTCCATTTCGGGGGCAGCCGTGGTGACTGTGGGCAGCTGTCCCCAGCCTGGGTGGGGTGCTCTCTCTGCTGTGGCATTTCCCCTTTAACTTATATTTCCTCCCCAGCTAACATGAAAGCCATATGGGAAGAATAAATTTTGAGTTTTCACTCACCCAGGCTCAGTCACATCTATGAAGCTTTGTTGGAACTTCTGCATCTTTCATAATGCCGCTTTATTGGTAAGGTCTTTGGAAACAGATTAAAAGAAATAAAAATAACCCGGGCCTCAGCTTCTTCCTAGAGTCTTGCAGCATGTAGCGTAAAATGCTGAGAGTGGGTTTTCCCGTGGATTACAGACCACAGCAACTTGTCTCCTGAGACAGAGCATCCCCGTGTTCGGTCCAAACCGCACTGCTGGCCTCAAGAGTCAGTGAGGAGGGGCTTTCTCACCAACATGCTGAAACTCCCTCTGTCATGTGTCCAAACAGCAGCAAACTTGACAGATGTGTTGGGGAGGCAGTTGCTTGAAAGGTGAAAGAGGAGGCCTAAAGCTTCCTGGTTGGAGTCACCTTGTCCGTGGGAAAGTCCTTGTGCAAGAGACAGTTTGTTCCAGTGTGTTGTGTTTGTTTTGGCTCATTATACACCTAGGTCATTTGCTTAAGTCTGACCTGTATACACACACCATGACTGTCAAATGCTACTTCCACATCTGGGCTGATACTGGCTGTTATCCACCAGTGTTGGCTGATTATCTGTGTGTGCTCCAAAATTGGTGAAGCTTGTGAACATAGTGGAGCATTTAGCTGCTAAATATTATTATATAGATGTTTCCCTCAGGAGTTGATGGAGACAAAAACAGACCTAAAAGGAAAGTAAATATTGGGCTTACATTTTCCAGGTTGGTCAGAAACACAGTCCAGATGAAGCCAATGTTTCTCTGTGTCTGCTGGATGTGTGAATAGGCAACAGTTTACTCAGACAATCACCATAACATATGTCAGTGTTGTGTTTACAGCTTGTTGTACGTAGCCCCTTTATTTCATATGTATTCTCACATTTTAGTAAATTAAGAGAGTAAATTATAAAGTATATGTATGGCCTCAACATACACATACACACATGAAGTTTGAAGTGGAAGTTAAATGATCATGCTGCTTTAAGAAAACCTGTTTTTTCTCCCTATTTTGTTTCCATGACAACAAAGTCCAGATGGTTTCTGTTGTATGTGAACACATACTGTCCTTCACGAAATCTGGGTTAAAAATTGATTGGTTAAGTATTTTCTATTTGCTCACGGTGTCTTTTTGTGCTGTTATCCATTTGTGCCTTTACGTAACACATCCATGTGGTTTCCAGAGTTGTGCTCACTAGCCAAGAAACACCGGAAACCTCTTTCTGTCTTTATTCATCTCATGTATATCTGGACGTTGTGCAAGTTTGCTTTGCATTTGTGCACTTTCACATCCTGTTTTATGCTAAATATGTTAAATAACTCCACAGTCCCATGTAATTTGACATCAAAGGCCCTGAAAAGGCCCATCTACATAGGACTTTCTTTCCAGGTTAGAACAGTGCTAGTTCTTTCACATGAGCTCTTTCTGTATTTTCTTGTTTTTTTTTTTTCACTGGATGGAAAAGGTGATGTCATTTATTTTTGTTTCCCTGCTGAAATCTAAGCAACATTTGAATAAAAATGTGTGTGACAGCTGTGGAGCTGTTTGGTTATGTTGCCAGCAAACACCATCAAATCTTATCCAGATACACCCACACACATCAGTCCTGATGAAGCAGTTTAATGCAGCTTTTTAGCATCAAACTCAAACAACAAAAGGATGTTTGTCTGAACTGTAACAGTCATTGTGGCTTATTAAGCCATGAATATTTAATGTTATAAAGAAAAATGCAAGAACTGGAATTAGTTTGTCAGGTACAGTAACTGACTTTTTGGGGGACAGCGAAAATAAGTTATGAAAACAACACTGTCATATAACCTTTATCAAACAGTTAAACATGCAGCAGATATGGAGCAAAATTATTATTTATTCGGCGTCGTCTTTGTAGGTAGTGTACAGTGGGTTTTTACAAAATCTGCCTTCTGCAGGCAAAAAAACACCATGAGGGCTGTGAGAGTGGTAAAGTTGTGGGTGGACAGCTAAATATAAAGCTCCATTAAGACAAGTGGAGCTGCAAAGTCCTGTGATAATTCTTTGTTGGTTGGTTGGCGGGCACTACACGTGACCGCTTTCACACTGGCACTTTGTTTTCACGCTGATACAACATAAAATTATAAATTACAGTCACATTAAAAGTATCTCAGCACAGTTCTCTTCCCAAATAAGGTGATTCTTACTAAATGCAACTGGAAATGTACCTTTTTTCACTGACAAACACTCCTCTTTTCCTGCAGAAGGGGACGTCTGGCTGCAGGAGGCTTCTGAGGAGGCTCAACAGCCACAGTGTCCACCTGGGTAATACAATACTCTTGTTTTACTGTTGTAAGGTGAAAACTGATGTGGTTTTAAGAGAAAATAATACCTCAGATGACCTAGTTTGGATGTCTTCAGCCCCGGTCCTCCTCTGTGTGTGATATCATTCAGCATGTTTAAGTACACAGAATGAAGCTACTCAGCTGTATCGCCCACAGTTCTCCTCAGTTGGGCTGTTGTTGTCTGTAGGCCTTTCCTGGTGGCAATTAACTTTTTAACAGTTCAGTCTTTTCATGTTGCTGTTTGTTTTTAGAGCTTTACACAACTCTCGTTTTTTATGATAGTGTTGGTTTAGTGGAAAAAAAGTAAATGTCTCTATGGCAACTGGGCTAATGACTCAGTGTAATCAGACATGTGCTAGTGAGTTATTGTGTGTGTGTGGTCATATGTGTGTGAGTGTGTTTCTGCTTTGGTAAGGGAGTAACCCCAGACACACACATTAGACAATGGAAAAGAAAACTTGTGGCTCCAAATGAAGCTATTTTTGGTTTGAAAAATATCTCTTAACAAATGAATGCTGTCTGTATTTTTATATAGTCAAAGTCACTCGTTCTCTTGGGGTTGTTTATATTGTTTCTGTTGGTAAACCACGCTTTAATTTTAAATTGTGGTTTGGTCCCTACATGTAAAGGAGAGGTTCTTCTGGGGGAAAAAAATGCTGTTTGCAAATGTTTTGTTCATGTTAATTTCTTGAATATCCAGATTGTTTTGAAATGAACCAAAGTGTCACATTATCTGTGAATGAAAACGAGGGCTAGAGGAGCAAATGGAGAATTTAATTTGACCTGTTTATTTATGGATTCATATTTTGTTAATAAATGGAATGCTTTATATGACACTTGATGAATGCAGTATTATTAAAGTTGGACTCTAGTATTTCTATAGTAAATTACCAACCAGCTGGTGAGTCAGATATTCTTCTCAGAAGTTAGTGGAACCCAAAACAGTTAAAACAGTAAATATTGGCCAGAAACATGACTCCCTGATGAAAGCTAACATTACTCTGTGTCTGTCGAACTTGTAGGCGACTGTTAAAAGTAAACTGCAGCGCATCAGTCATAACAGCTTTATAGGGTGTTAATATGACAGTGTTGGAGTTTGTTTGGCTGCTCCCAGATGTACAATGTACAGTACTGCTGTAGCTGTCAGTACCCAAGTTTTGGCACTGAAACCAGAACAATACTTTCTTCTACAATCTACTTACTTCTTCTGTATTTTCTTAGTTTTCTTCTTCCTTGGGTAATGTCACAATAACCTGTATCTCTTGCGCGATGAGAAACGTGTGGTGAAACTAATGAATCTGCTCCACTGAAAAGGAGTGAGATTACGTTTCACTTGAGGTAACAAAGAAATCTGCTAACCCCAGCAGAACTTCTACCAGGCTTTCATTTATCATCAGCAGAGTCACATTTCTGTTCCTCTTCTCCTCCTCCTCTGTGTCTCTGTGTGGTCTGTTTTTGACTTTAGTTCTCCCTTTACAGGCTCAGTCAAAGAGCTCCTTTGTTGTTTCCTTATACACAGACTCACTGTACAAAACAGCCTCTATGCTGCTGGTGCCAGAGATAGTCATGTCTTTTCCTGAGTTATTCTCAATTCCCAAACACATCTCCGAGTCCCCTTAAAGCGTCGCTCTTTCTCTCTGTCTTCCCGGCCAGTTTTTCCCGTCACCCACTCATCCTGGTGTCCTTGGATGGTTTCAGAGCAGAATATCTGAAAGATCACAGCAGCCACCTTCCTGTCATCAACAAGTTGCGTAAGTCACCGCCACTGTTGACTCTGCAGCTCCCTAAGGTTTACCAGGCATCCAGGTGTGACTGAACATTACTGTGTTGCAGGAAATGCTGGAACAACAACACCACACATGAGGCCTGTTTATCCCACAAAGACCTTCCCAAATCACTACAGCATTGTGACTGTAAGGTTTTTTGTTTGTTTGTTTGTTTTTCTGGTCCAGTTACAGAGCCAAAGATAGATTTGTTGGACAAATATGGTCAGATTATTTGACTTGTTTTGTCAGTCCATTACAAGTCAGTCATTTTTCAGCAAAATATGTAAAAAATACTCATTCTGTATTAAACATATCCACATAGCCTAATTAGATTTATCATTTTACTTCTTAAGGCAATTATTTAAATGAAGCCATCTGAAAAGTTTAGAAGGGAAAGTCTCTCTTGTGGATCTGCTAGGTTAGAAAAGAACAACAACAAAAAAAAAGTTCTGTGAAGTAAAGTTTACAATATTTCCCTCTGAGATTTAGTGGAGTAGAGATATAAAATAGCGTAAAATTGAAATATTCAAGCAAAAATACCTCAAAATTCTATTGAAACACTGAAACAGGGAACTCCACAACAGTGGAGGCTTTTCCATGGCAACTGTGAAACCAGATTCTCTTCAATGGCTTACACGTGCTCGTTCTACTGTGTTTTATTTCACCAAGTGGATTTCACCTCTGTTGGTTGAAAACAGACCCGGCAATTAAAATAAAATGCTGTTGTTACTGGTAATATTTAGGTTCTGAAGATTGGAGAGAGGAGGTAATCTCTGTAAATCCTTGCAGCCACAGTATCAAAGCAGCTCACCTGGACTGTGTGTTTATTTTACCTCTGATTCATGCAGGGTCTTTATCCTGAGTCTCACGGGATTGTGGACAACAAGATGTACGATGTGACCCATAACACGTTCTTCAGCTTGAAAACAAATGAGAAATTCAACCCACAATGGTACCAAGGACAGCCAGTAAGTGAATCTGTGCAAATATGAAATTGTGCACAAAACTGCAGATTTACTGTTCAGTATATATAAGTCTTGTAAAGCCACAAAACCCAAAAGGAAGTCCTAATAACAATGGTTTAGGAGGATTTAGCTCTTGTTGAGAAAGGCCACATCAGGACAGTTTGAGGAAAGACTTTTGCAACATTTCCTTCACGTACTGACTGTATTGTTCAGTAATAGTTACATTTTTCTTGGGAAATCTGACATAAGCCAAGACACTTGTGTGAGAAATCTGAAGTATTGTGCTCAAATCATGCTATACTTTGCTGTCTATGAACGGCACGAGACACTTTTTTTTTTTTGGTTTTTTTTTTTGTGTTTTTTTTTTTTTTTTTGGACAGTGAGCAAGTTTCATCCCAGAGAGTAAGCCCTCCCCATAATGAGCTTCTTGATATAATTATGGATTCTCCTTGTGCAAAATGACAGCTTGTGAGGGCTGCGAGTTGTGCTTGTTTAGACGCTTTGTGGTTTCCACTTTAAATGGGAGGCCTCTTAAATCTCATTTCTCAACTGTGTGACAGGCTGTTTCTCTTGAAACACCATACACCATGCAGCGGTCTATGTGACTTTCCAGGAGGGAAGGAGAGATAGATGATCCCTGCTAAAGGATTTATTCTGCAGAAATGCATTCTTCTGTAATGACATTTGATCCAATACAATTAAGTGCATCTGCCAAAATATGCTTATAAGCCTGCTGCATCAGTAAAACACATCTGATCAATCGAATAGGTATTGATTTAGCATAAAAATGTGCGGTTAGATTTCCATCAGACTTGACTGGGCTGTGAGGGATTGCACTTTTAATCTAATGGACTAAACATTTCTGTTGTGATGAATGAGTTAGCTATTCGTCCTCGATTTAGTCTTTAGTCTGCCTGAATTAATCATGAGCCTATACATGTCTCTCTCCTCTCCCCAGGTCTGGATCACTGCCATGCATCACAAACTGAAAACAGGAACCTTTTTCTGGCCGGGCTCAGATGTAGCTATCAACGGCACCTTCCCAGATCTTTACAAAGAATATGACAAGTAAGAATCATGCAGTCATTTCACATGCTTTTTACTTCATGACAAGACATTTTATGGAATAATACAGCAGTGTGTTGATAAATCACATGGTGCCTTTTTGGTGCACAGGAGCATTTCATTTCAGAGCCGACTATCGACGCTGTTTCATTGGCTCGATTTACCTCAGGGACAAAGGTATTACATGTTTTTTAATTATCATTACTAACAATGTTGTGAGTCACCATCAAAAAAGCAACGACCATCACACTTAACTGTTGCCTTTGTGATTTCAGACCTGACTTCTACACTTTGTACATGGATGAACCTGACTCATCCGGACATCGTTATGGGCCAGCAAGCAAACAAGTTAGTCATTCACTTAACATTAAACCTGCAGGTATATAGCTGATTGTTCGTTACCTAAAAGAACAACAGACTACACAGAACAAGTGGGAGTCTTAAGAAAAAAGTCATTTATTCTTGACCTTTGACACATGATTTTCATTATTGACTACTCTGCTGATTATTTTCAGTAGGTTGGTCTATAAAATGTCTGTTATAACTTCCTCATGCCCACGCTGATGTCTTCAAATTGCCTTTAATGTTTGACAAGCAGTTCATAACACAAATATTTTCAGTTTACTGTCATATAAGACAAAGAAAAGATGCAAAACTTCACAGTTAAAAAGCTGAATCTGGCTAATTTTTGGCGTTTCTGCTTGAAAAGGGTATTAAATGATTAATCAACTGTCAAAGTAGTTGCAAATTAACTTTCTGATGATTAATTGATTGAGCAACTAATAATTCCAGCTCTATATATCAGTATTACCATTCAAAGAAACGTCTGAGTTATGAACAGCTAATTGTGTAATCTCTCAGTAATGCAAAGCCTTTTTAGTTCATAGTGTTTACTAATTATTTATTTGCTGAAGCAAGGTGCTCTTACCTGATAGACTTACAGCGTTTCTGAACATTGCTCTCCGGCCACAGTGACACGTTAACTCTGTTAAAGCTTCAACTGCTATTGTGCCCTCAGGTCATTTCGGCCTTGGAGAACGTGGACAAGATTTTGGGCATGCTGATGGACGGCCTGATGGAAAGGAACCTGCAACACTGTGTCAACTTGCTGATCGTATCCGACCACGGTGAGATAACCACTAGCCGCGCAGTATAATTTAACAGAAACAAAAAGAGAAAAATAATAAATAATGGAGTTGTTCTGTTTGGAAAGCTGAAATTACTTCAACAACCAGTTCTTTATACAGTATAATGAGAAACAAATGGAAACTTCTTAAGCATTACAAAGAGAGTGGTATTATTTTTCTCCTTTCTTTGTCTTTTTCTTCGGATTTTATTAAAAGCTGTTTATTTGCTTACACACGAACTTGGTGCATCCTTCCTGAATCTCTGTGGTTTCACAGTAGTAAGACATAGAGTCGTTTTGGAGCCTGTGTGCCACTCAGGGGGACTTTGGAGGCTTAGTATCAGCTTCAAATGTTTGACTTGGTTGAGTCACTGCACCTGTTGTTGGGAAAACTACAGGACCATGCCAGACAGCAATCTGATGAAAAATGAGTGTGTTACCCGGGAAAACTGTTCTCAGTGGTATGTTAGGACGATATTTTGTGAGGAGAAGTTACTGTGGACATCTGGAAAGCCTATGATTAGGCTTGTAATTTGCTATATTAAAGGTCAGTACGTGGGAGTAAATGGGAGTAGCCCCAGATGTCCTCGTCTAATATGTAATTTCCAGGAGCAGATATTCATTTTGACGTACTGCGTTTGTTATTTGTCTGTAGTTAGTCATCAAAAACATGAAAGAAGGATTAATCAGGGTTGTCACACCTTGCACATGTTGTAAATTTTAAGGGCTGTGAAACTGTGGAAATAGCAAAGTAAGTCCTCACATCTTTCGACACATTTCTGAGAAGATAAACATTTGTAACAATGCAGGGAAAGAAGTTAAACAACATCAGTATGGTGATGAAAACTCTACCACAGAGTCATGGAGTTTTTAAAAGAAACTTTACTAATGGTGCACAAACTTCACTTTTTTTATACCACATTTTTAAAGTCTTAAGAACAATTAAGTTTTTCTTTTTTTAACAGGCATGGAGGAGGCTTCCTGTGAAAGGGCAGCGTTTGTATCCACCTACCAGGAAAATACTGACAGCTTTTCTGTCATCCAAGGCTCAGCTGCTCGCATCAGACCCACTCGGCTCCCAGGGGATTTTTATTCCTGTGAGTTCCTGTTGATAACGCTTCTTCTGAGCATCACTCAGTGTCGGTTTGTTTGTAACCAGTGTTGCTAACCTTGTCCCATGTTTCCTTCCTCAGTCGACTTTGACAGTCTGGTGAAGAACCTGTCGGTATGCAAAGTATTCCAAATGTGACTCTTGTATTGATAAGAAGAATGAAAGATTATCTGCTTGCTTAGCTTCACGTCAAACAATCCCATTCTTGCTCTGCGGTGTGTTGATTCTCCTCCTCTGTGTCCGATCTGAAGTGCAGGGTTCCTAACCAGCCAATGAGGCCGTACCTCAAAGAAAACCTCCCCAAAAGGATGCATTTTGCTAACAACCTGCGCATAGAGAGAGGACATCTCTATATGAAGCTGGGCTGGCAGGCAGCACTGTAAGTTAAGGACCAGTTTACTGTCTTTAAATGATAATTCTGATTCATTACAGTTTGGGTCTTAATGATGTGTGTCTGTGTGTGTCTTTGGAAAAAACCAGTTAGTTTGGTAACTGATAGAAATGATAGTAATGCTGCATTATGTGTCCATATGTCACAAGCACACTTCACGTCAGTTAATTCAGTTGATATATATATGATATATGAGAAGATCAGTACCCCTGTGTGCTATATACAAAGCTACAGCTAGCATGTCATTAGCTTAGATGTGAGAGTGGTGCCGATCTTGAAAAGAAAGCAACAAGATGTGCTGAACAGTTCCCTGAAATAGCAAGAGTGACGTACTGGATGACTAAACTACATTTTTATCTTGAAATTGGAGGTAAAGTCAGATAAAATCGTTACCTGAAAACAGAAAATGAAGCAAATGTCTAACGATAAAAGGCCGCACTTAAGTTGAAACATCTACAGTAACTAGCTAATCATATATAATGAGTAAAGCTTGCTATGTTGGAGTTGTACAACTCCTTTGATGGATAGAAACCATATAATCATGGAAAATTGCTTCAGGCTGAGGAATTGAATCCTTCAACTTAACAGACACAACAACCAACAGAACGTAGTTGCACTCTCATATGACTTGTGCTTTGGTTACATAGAATTAAACTGTCCAACTCTGAGATTTCCTCAGAGAAAACTGAGATTATTTGGGATGAATATTTTCTTCAAAATAAGATTTTAGAAACACACATCAGTAACTATCATAATGGCGTTTTATTGACTTTCACCGTTTATGTCTCTGTGTTTATTTTTGATTCCTCAGATAAAATATTTTTATTTTATTTTCTCAGTGACAGGAAGGAAGTCAAGTACTGCACCGGTGGATTCCACGGCTCAGATAACCTCTTCACCAACATGCAGGTCAGAGGAAGGATGAGTGTGTGTCTGCCAGCAACAATAAATGTTTTTCATGACAATCTGAAACACAAATACTGTGTAGTTCTAAAACTCTAGTACAGTAATTACACTTGTTGTGCGAAGCTGCTCTCCACCTACACGCTCCCAGCTTGGATTGAGCTTGTTTCATTTGTTGACGTGTTTCTGTCTGCCACCTTTATTTTAGTCTTCACAATAAGTCAGTGTATGTGTCCGGATGTGGTTCACACTGGAGTTTGTCTTGGTATAATTAGCTGACAAGGCTGCTTGGCACCTCTCTGTCAGTGAGTCCAGAAAAGTCAACTGCTTTCAGTGCACTTACACACAGCAGAGAAAAAGGCAAAGTGTGCCTGAAATAAACAGTTTACACACCTGCAAATATCTTCAAATCCCAACCAACCAACCAACTAATGTCTTTCCTGCCATTTAAATCCTTAACTTACATTTTGAAGGTAACATGAGGTCATTTTAGCACCTTAGTTCATTTCAAATATTTACACAAGGCCTAATCGTGGTATCAAGTGTTTGACTTGTGATTTACAGGAAGAGTTTAAATGAAGCTTTCTAGTTCACAATCTGTTGGGCAATGTTGTTTGGATACTTCACTGTACTCGCTCAGGTCTCTGGTCAAATGAATGAATGTCGGTAAGTCAATGTGCATTTTTAACTTTTCCAGGCAATCTTCATCGGCTATGGTCCAGGATTTAAAAACAAAGCTGTTGTGCCACCTTTTGAAAACATTGAACTGTACAACCTCATGTGTGGTAAGTTTCTTTGTTAGAACATACCACACTTTACTGCACTGTATTCTCATTTGTTTTGTTGTTGTTGCTGTTGTTTTCTTTTTGTTAACCTTACTTGTTAATTCCATTATTTGACTGTTTCCAACAACACTGAACAAACACATGTCCATAACTGGTGCGTGAATGATTTTGTAAAGCTTGTTTGTTGTTTGTCATGACTACCAGTCATGGCCACCCAAAGTTCAAAACCCAAATTATGTCCACAAAATTGCTGTTTGCAATTCATCTTATTTTTAACATTAAGGTAAATGCAACTTCTTTTTTTTTTTTTTTTTTTTTTTACCACCTGGGTCAAATTCTCATGGTTTTAGCCGTTGTGTTCCTCTTAGTAATGAAAACATCACTCATCAGGTTAATTGTAAAAGACACAGCTATACAACAGTTCAGAACAGGAAACGGGTGCACTGAAGTGAACTGCACTAAAAAGGAACCACAGCATAAAAGGCCGCCACACCAACCGGATTTAAACAAAAAAATGCCAAAGTTTTAAAGGCAAAATGCAGTGAAACTCACAAAACATTCATCATGTTACACTGAAAATTTGCGTGAACCTGCGCACAACTGCAATTTGTATAGTAGGTCATAGAACAGCGCAGACACCAAGACATCTGTGTGTGCGGTGGACTGTTGCTAATTATTTAATTAAAAGAAAAACATAGGAAGGAAATGAATGAATTCTTGCTGTAGAAGGGAATTCAAAAGACTCTGAAGACTTTTAAGAAACATGAAATAAAGGCAGTCAGTGGAGCCTGTTTCTTTTGCTTGAATAGGTTGAAACTTGAGTGTTACCTGATAAAGGCTGTAAAACTTCTGCTGCTGACATCAGATGTGCTGACAAGCCTTCGTAGCGTCTGAAGTTCTATCGCTCTGCATCCTCCAGATCTCCTCGGTATACGTCCCGCTCCAAACAACGGGACTCACGGCAGTATGAACCACCTCCTGAAGAATCCATTCTACTCACCAGTTCACCCAGCTCAGCTCTCCCATGACATACCCTGTGAGGCCAGTGACCCCGTCCCCACTGACAACCTCCAGTGCACCTGTTCATCCCAAAGCAAGGCCATGGTATGTGCTAACAAGGTTTTGAGGTCATGCATTTGTGCATACCTAGACCAGCGTCGCAGGTCTAGGTATGACAGGTATGACAGTGTCAGCTGGTCAGTCCAACACCTTGATGCAGTCTGAAAAATCTCAACTATTATCGGGGGGATTGTCATAAAATTTGATATACCAACAAAAAGTGTACATTTCTTTCCAGGAGTCGGATATGAACAGACGTCTCATGACAACCAATTCCAGTGAGTAATTTTCATTTTTATGTGCATTTATATTGTTTTTTGAGGGATATTTTGTGTGACATTTATCCATTTTCCCTTTAGGTGCTAAAGTCAGCTTACGTCGCTTCCACCATCCTTTTGGCACCCCGCAGGTAGTCCAATCAGGCGCCACATTTTGTCTACTGCACCAGTCTGACTACCTCAGTGGATACAGCCAAGACCGCCTCATGCCCCTCTGGGTGTCGTACACCATCCAGCCTCTGGTGAGTCCACTGTTTGGAGCTGTCTTTTATCTCTAAACATAGCCTGCTCCGTTGAGTTGTCCCAGCTATATTTCTTCTGTGGTTAGGGCTTGGCCGCAGATTGTGAGAGGTTGTTTAGGATCTGAATCCTTTCTCTGAGCAGCTGTTACTCATCTTCTGTGCTCGTGTTGGCCCAAACAGCTCTTGTCTTTCTCATTAAGCGGTTGAACTTTAGTGTAAATCATGACCTCAGGCAGAGTCATACATTCCCGGCAGAGTTTACACTGTTGTACTTTACTGTCTGAATGATTGAGCAAGTGAGGATGTAGATTTGATTTCATTCAAACTCTATTCAAATGCAGTACATGCTAAATATGGCTGTACTGTAAGTACTGTATTTGAATAAAGCTTGCTCCAAGCTAGTTTGCCTTCTACAAAATCAGTCCATAAAAATGTGAGGCCATGCTGCTGATCTGCCCTCAGAACAAGCTTCCATTTCTATTATTGTACATGCAGGATATTTGAAATCTGCACAGCTTAAAGTCTGTAACGGACTTGTAGCTTGGTTTCTTTCATATCCATAACATCTCACCAAATATTGAATAAACTATTATATTAGGTTGTTTTTAAAATATTTTCATACTTATCTAGACATATGAAGCAAGCCAAGTGTCATACTGTTGAGAAGGGCTTGTTCTAGGGCTGGAATTGTAGTTACTAGCTTTGTTAAACGTGTCAGTGGGATTTTGAATAAGCTTTTCCTTGTAAGTTTCACTTTTTCTCTCTGTTGGACACTGTATTCTCTGAAAATGCATACAGATTCCCTATAATTAGTACTAAATTACATTGACGTTGTGTTTAGTGTTACTGAACATTTAAAAGCACATTTTGTTAAAAAAAAACGGGAGTAAGATGAGATTATTATTTTTAGAGAGCTCTGCAAACAGAAACAGTGCAAAGACCTTGCTGACCCACATAGACAGGCGAAGCAAAATCAAGCCAAGTGGTCTTACACAACACCCAGAGTCCTGGCCTGAAGTCCCACTCCACACTGTCCAACACTGACTGATCCTCTCTCCCAGACCAGAGTCCGACCCCTGAGCCCAGAGTCGGAGGCGTGTGTTCGTGCTGACGTACGCATCCCACCGGTGGCCAGCCAGCTTTGTCTTCGCTATAGAAGCAACTCAAGTCTGTCCTATGGCCTGCTGCATCCCCCCAGTGAGTGTGTGTGTGTGTGTTATTGTGAGTGTGAGTTGTGTGTTGGTGGGGGTCACAGTTCTTCGTCCCCAGCTGGGTGTTGAATTCAAGCTGACGTGTTTCGGAGCCACATTCTCATGTAAAAATGCACACATGCCTCAGGCCTGCAACAGAAAAAAAGTGTCTCACCCCCCAAACCCAAATGAATCGCTGTAGATTCACTGTATTTTTAATGAAATTCTGGTTTCAGGTAGCTCCACAAAGGAAGTGACAGACTGAAAAAAAGAAGTAAAAGCTCCCCCACAGCTGTGAGAACCAAAATTAGACATTTTATCTTGCTAGTAGTTCTGGTTGACTGTGATTTGTGCAATATAGAGTTCCAATTATTAGTTGATAATTAATTGATTAATCATTTGAGTCACTTTTTTAAGAAAAAATGCCAAACAGTTTATGATTCCAGCTTTTCCAGTGTGAGGATTTGCGGATTTGTTTTATATCACCGTAAACTGAATGTCTTACTTTCACAGTACACATCAGACTTTTACAACACGCCATCTTGTGTTTTCATCCATGTCCAAGCAGCTGAAACATTCTCTTTTACCCCATCTCTCCTTGTGTAGATCTGAGTGCCAACGGTCCTGAGACAGATTCTCTTATCACAAGCAACATGGCACCAATGTTCCCTGCATTTAAAGGTGAGTCACCCTTTCAAATATTTATTGGCTGCTGATTTCCAGCTGCAGCGCAAAGTTGGAAATGGGTTTTACGGTGATGTACGTGTTAAAATTCGGTTCCAAAGTTGTCAATGGGGTTTATTTGCCTACTGAATGAAAGAGATTTTGAGCTGAACAATCAAATTAACTAGTGAACTGAAGAGATACTGTGGATCACAACTAGACATTATGTCATGCTCTGTTTTGTGAAATTGTTAAACACTCAAGTTTTCCAAAAGCAGGTATTGAGGCTTGCTTGCTCTCGTGAGCCATTTTGATTGCTCAGTATTGTAATTTTCAGAGCTGATTTTCTAAAAACAGGCTATATTTTAGCCCAATTGGTTCTTAAATATACATAACAGGAGTCCAAAGATGTAACCGCTGTGATTATATGGCAGCCCTGTACGTTAATTTAGTTTAGCGCTTTCTGTAAAATACAATTAAAGGTTGAGTCTGAGGAACTTTTCCAGAGTTAATCCTCTTGCCATCCTGCTGCAGATGCCGCAGTTTTCTTCACAGTAAGATTCAGTTTAAAGGTGGTCTGGTTTGTAATGTGACTAAGCTGATTCACCAAACATAAATGAAATCACTCTTTGTGTTTGAAATGATCGAGTTTATACATGAATTTGAGCGGGGATTTGTTGGTTCATGCCCATAATTTTTCTTCTCATGCACATGTATTGCTTAATTTATGAGGATTACATCTGTAATTTCTCTCTCAGCACCACGCAGCATTAAAAAAATCACCTGTGTCATGTGTGAAGTATGTGTGGGGTCAACGTGATCTGATTTGCGGTCTGCACAGCTGCATGACTGAGCCATCCTTTTGTTTAACTTGTTGATTGTGTTGGGTGATTACTTTTTGGAAAGTTTTCACACACATTTCCGCTGGAGTTCATAGGTATGAGATCAAATGCTGTAGTTCCTTTATGGTGGAAGCTTAAATAGCAATCAGCTGACAGATGCTGCCCCCTGGTGGCACATCAGTTTTTATACACTGTGCATGACTTTTTTCTGAAGGGAATGTTTCCATATTAAAATAAAGTTTTCTTTTATTTCTAAATTTAAATCACTGGCTGCTCTCCATAGCACGCAGACCACATTGTCATCGGCTGTAGTATATTGTTGGAGTACTAAAATATTTGTGTGTATTCTTTAACCACATCTAACCACAGATGTTTGGACCTATTTCCATGATGTCCTGCTTCCAAAGTATTCACAACAGCTAAACGGAGTCAACGTCCTGAGTGGGCCAATATTTGATGAAAACTTTGATGGAAATGTAGATGCCTTGAAAACAATCTCAGGGTAGGTCATCAGCACACACTAACACACACTAACAATTTAATTTATCAATGAATCAGATGTTTAATTTCCATGTTATGACAGCATCTACTCTCCCTTTTAAAAAAATAAAAAAAGCTGGTAAAAAAAATGTATACATTAGAGAGGAAAGGGGAGTGTCTTCATCTTTCTTGCAAACTTGAGGTTTATAATGAAACTTCTGATGAATTAAGCAAACCAAAATATTTGTAAATATTTAGTTGTTTTTTCTGAACACTGTCTCTTCAGGAATGAGGCTCCCGTCCCGACACATTTCTTCGTGATCCTGACGAGCTGCGGGAACGCGGCCTTCAGCCCTGTTAACTGCGAGGGCCCACTGAAAGCTAGGTCCTTCATCCTGCCCCACAGACCTGACCACACAGAGAGCTGTGCTGTGAGTAACACCACGATTATGTCAGTCTACCTCTGTAGAAACCTGCTCCCACAGAGGAAAAAAAATATCATTGCTGAGAAATTTTCAGACAGATGACCCATAAATAGGTTCCCTTTGTTCTTAATTTCTCCTCCTCTTTTTCTCTTCTTATTCCACCTCAGAATGGGTCAGACTTGACGTGGGTGGAGGAGTGGCTACATTTTCACACAGCCCGAGTTCGAGACATCGAGCTCCTGACCGGGCTGAGCTTCTACCACGACAGGATATCAGTGGAAGAGACACTACAGCTCAAGACGTTTCTACATGTATCTTAAAATCAGAGACACCATCAAATCAAATTTTAATTTCCAAAGGAAGCCATAGGTCTGCACAACAGGCCCCTGTCCACGTGGACACACAGTTAACCTACTCTCAGTGGGTTTAACAGGTGCCTCACTCAAGTTTCCGGTTTTCACACCATATTAATCCCAACAGTAAATTCCATCCATCCATTTTTTTTGTAATATGTCTGATTCCAAAAGAAATTTTTACAATTATTCATTGTGTGAAAGCCATGCATTTGTTTTTAATAATGTTTTTAAAGATGACTGTACAGAGAAAAGTCAGAGGGTATTTTTTTATAAATGAGGCTCCAGAGCTTTGAACCAAAGACGCCATCACATCTGCTGAATGGCTCCAAAGTATTTCCTCAGATGGGAAAGCGGAGACTAAAACCAAAGGGAGAAGGAAACATTTATCAGTCAAAGAACTATTTATACCACAGATGCTTTTATTGGTTGGGGCATTTCAGGAAATGCCCCAACCATGACAATCTGGAAACATTTGCGTCTGCTGTTTGTTGAAGGAATCCTTCCACACATCTGGAGGACTGGCTGCAACAGCTGGAAAAAAAAACACCCAACATGAGAATTTAAGAAAAAAAAAACAAGTTTTGCTCCTCAGAAAGTTTTCACCTGCCAAATGTTCACATTGCATTTCCATGGTTGTTATTGTTGCATTTTCTTTATACAGCACCAATGTTGTATGTAGTATTTTGTAAATTTTTGGTTTGGTTAATGACATTTTATTAGAGATAATTATTCATTTCAGTGTGTGTGTGTGTGTGTTTGTGCACACACATGTACAGTATGTGCACTATATGTATGGATGGACTATGATAAATTTCCCCATGGGCACAGACATGTAAAAGGCCCCGCACCTCTCCTACATAGGAACAAGACACTCTCGACTGAAAGACACATAAAATAACTACAAACAACCTGACTTGTTTGTAGTCATTGTGCATCTCTTTGTGGTCATTCTATCCAGGGGTATTCAACTAAAATGTTAAGAGGTCCAGAGAGGGGAAATTTCCTCAAGCGGAGGTCTGGAACCTCATGTCAAACATTATGAATTAGTGTGATGTATAAGTTGCCTCAAAGAAAAACCTTGTGTCTCATGGTGGCGTTTCACATTGGCACTTTTAATGAGCGCCACGGTCTCTGAACATATGAGACACACTGGTTTTGCCATCTCCCAGTATCGCCAACTTCCCTTCCCACCACTCACCTCTCACCTCTGTGTTCAGAGTCGCGCTTTTGTTTGCGCACATTTGATTGGCTGAGCAGCGTCACGTGGGATGGCTTAACTCGCATGCAATTGGTCTGTAAACAGATACCGTAAAGACTAGAAAAGCTGACCCAGCACGCAGAGCTTAGTGCTTAGACTCTAAGCTCTCCGGATGCTAACATCAATTTAACCTGTTTAAGACTGTATTCTTAGTCTTCTCAGCCAATCAATCAATCCATCACAATATCAACATAAAGATTCTCTCCATCTCTCACCCAAGCAGAGGTTGTGTCATGTTACGTGACTAGCTATCCTGACTAAGTACGCCACACAACTCTCGGTACAGGCCACGGTTATCTCTCGCTTCGGCTGCTGAAGTGCCCTTCTAGCTGATCTCCCAGCATGCACAGCGAAACCCTTACTGATGGTCCAGAACGCAGCGGCGCATCTGGGTTTCGATCAGCCTGAAAGGGCACATGTCACTCTGCTGTTCAGTGACCTCCATGGCTGCCCGAATCAAGTTCACGTCACTAATGCTTGCCTGCAGAGTGACTTCTGGCTCTGCACCCATCTACTTTAACTCAGTCATAGAGAGTACATCCACGTCTAACACCCTTACATGCCTAACTCACACTCACTGTGCTCTTCTTTACCTGATCTCCTTGCACTTTGTCTTATTGAACAGATTTAGTACTTAGCACTTTCGCCTAGCTCTCATTCTGTACTGGAGCTTGAGTGTGATTCCTCCCTTGTAAGTTACCAAATGAGCAAATTAAATGAATGCAATGAGAAATTGCAGCTGGACTTTATTTATTTAGTTGGAGTTGAGAGCTGGAGATGACGAGAGGTTGTCTGTTCCCACTAGACTTGTTCAGTAATCAGTCCATGGTTATGTGTTCAAGTGTGTGCTATTTTTATCAACACACTCTTTGTTCAGTCTTTGATTTTCCACTTCACAGTGACAGTTTGTTTTTGTTTTCAATGTTGTCAGAAATGGACAGCTATGGACAAATACACAATTTCATATAAAAAAAAATCTCTACTGACCTTGTGGCTTGAAATCTTTGTTTATAACACTTTACACCAGAAAACATTCTGCCCACAGTCTTACACATAAAGCAGAGGAAATCTTTCAGACGAGACCAAAATATGAGATGTAACTAACCAGCAGTTGCGTTGTTGGCCTCCTACAAATTGCAGCCGCTTGTATGAACACAATAAGGAAGGAAACCACTGTGCTGTGTGTTCTCTTCTGCATATAAAATCTGCCACTTCCTCAGGCTCACCAAACCAGCGGTGCAGCGTACCTAAGGTAAGATCTTGCAGGTTTTTGTTCTGCGCCTCATAACTTTGCAGTGACCTAGTTCTCATGTCTCAAACCAGAGCTTCCTTTTTCTTTTTTCTTTTTTTTTTTCCTGTTTGATGCTATAGTAAGTCCTCAATTATCACATTATTTTGCGGATGTGTTGTTTGAGATGTTGCAACAAAGGGAGGTGTTGAGTAAATGTTTTGTAATTGCAGCTCACCTTGAAGGGAAAATTCTAAGCGATTAGGTCTTTTTAGGTGTTAAATACTGTATAAGTGGAAATTTCCTTTTCTCTTTTGTCTTAGCATTGTTTACTTCCCTACTGACATTGTGCTGCGTAAGGTGTGTTAGCTGTATTCTGTATTCTGTATTCGTGTGTCACACATTTGTAAGTGTATATTTATAAAGCTGAAATTCTGATAAATCTGTACATATGAGGGAAAAAAAACATGTTAATATTCATAACTTCAGTTTGGGTTCATCTGTTTCAAGCGTGACACACTATCGAAGCAAAAGCCTGTGAACCTGTAGAGACTGCATGTGTCTCTCAACATAGCACAGCGAAAGTGAATAGAGTTTCCATTTTTTGTCACAAGAGAGTTTCATTGTATCTCCAACTTTGCTGAATTTATTTTTAACTGACATGACACTGCAGAATTACTGTAAAGAACTTAATGACCCTTATGCTGTTGAAAACTACTTGGAAACCAACTGCATGGTTTTAAAAGTGCACAATGTCAATACCATGCAGATAAATTCTTGTATTTTGGGAGACTTTTCAGCTCATAGAAGGTTTTGGAAGAGCACGTCCTTTTTTTTTCTAAAATAAAGGTCCCCACAGTTTTCGTGTTAAAGTTTGTGGTGTGCAAATGTGGCCATGACAGTCGGTGGGTTTTTATTTGGAATCTACTTGTGGTGATCTGTCTGGCTGTACGAGCAGAGGCTGCCAGAGCTCACTTGAGGTATGCAATTGCTAACACAGGTCTTCCAGGAAGCTCTGCTCTGGGTGAGAAACATGTCAAAGACCTTGTGACTGTTTTGGTCTTTCACACGTAATGCAGATGTCCTATTTTGGTGACAGCGTGGTCAGTCAGGTGTCCTTTACTGTCACTTCTGTGGTGGGCTGATACATGTTCCCACCTTCTCTTCTCGGATGTTAACTCACCACTAAACCATGGACAGCCTGAATCATTGTGGGTTTTTTTGCATAGTAAAGGTACGTATGAAATGACTGTGCTTGCATTGACGAAATTAGCTTCCTATCAGACTGTCAACCCATCTCCAAATGACGGATCAAATCGCTGACAAGCATGAGGAACCTCCTCTTGCATTACAGCGTTTTTCTAGTGGCATATTTCACATCTTGCCTCACTGACATTTACAATTTGAGAGAATCCCTTTAGGCATGGTGCACGTCAGCACAGGACAGATAACAGCTGTGTCCCTCTGTGAGCCATGAGGCCTAATTACAGCTGACACTGATTGTTTTCTTCAGTCTCCTGGCAGCTCTGGATAGTAACAAGGACAGGCTCTTATCTACCAACGCAGGCTGGCGTTCAGTCCTCTCTACTCCCCATGCTTCATTTGTCTGCTACTGAAAATGAAAATGCTTGATATAAATTAAGATGTGCACTATTTACAAGTAGGACCCATTTATGAGATGAGTGAGACCTTAAAGTAATAAATAATAATAATAATCTGTCATTTTGAAAAGCATTGATTCACTTTCACAAGATCTCTACTGCTGTCATGTCTGTACGGTGAAGATGAAGCCACAGCCAAGAGCTTAGCATAGTTTAGCATAAAGACTGGAAGCAGCAGAGCCATCTTCTTATGAATCTGCTTTACAAACGCAGAGAGACGAGGCGATTTGGACTTAGCCAGGTTCGCTGTTTCCCCATGCTTCATATTTACTGTACAGACATGAAAGTGGCATTGACCGTCCCATCTAACTGTGGGCAAGAATGAGAATAAGCTAATTTCTGCAAATGTTGAACTGTTCCTTTAATATAAGACCTTTAATTCTGTATTGTATTTGCATTTAATAAAACAGACCTCCATTTCTCCTTAGTCACAGAATGAAAGAAGACAGAAGCTTCTTCCTGACATGAATTTCCTTTTTTTATAGTGGATATTCCAGTTTGATAAATAATAATAAAAATAAATAAATAAATAAATAAATAAATATTTAGACATAAATCTACTGACCTGCAAAAAAAAAAAGGAATCTAGAAGTCAGACGCATGTCAGCCATCAATAATGCAAACGTTGGCATTTGGTTTGTTTTGCAGCCCTGTCGTCAGTGATGCATCACTGCTCTTCCTGTAGCTCAGGAAGCAGTGGTGTTTGTTTGTTAGGAGAGGGGCTCAATACTGTGGGAAAAGGCCCTGTGACACCGAAGATGAGGACATGGGAAGTGTGAGAAAAGCTGTGTGGAAAGACATTTCCCCAGTCGTTGGGGTAGAGTGAAGTTTCATCATTCAAGTGGAAAACTACAACTCGCTGTTTATCTGCTCAGGAGGTCCATATCCTGCTCTGATGCGGTTGGAGACTCTGAGGATCTCACAATCAGGAGAAGGGGGATCTTGTTGTAGCAGCACGTAGAATAACCTTTACATCTTTTACTCTTTCAGCTCCGGAAGATAAAGAGGAGGTCTGAGAACTGGGTCCAGTGAAGGGAGGGGTGAGGAGGAGGAGACAGGAACAAAAAAAAGACAGTGAAGCAGAGAGGAGGACAGACAGAAGAGAAGAGAAGAGAAGAGAAGAGAAGAGAAGAGAAGCAGTGATAGCGACAGATGATCAGAGACTGTTGATCAAAGATGGATTTAAATTTGCTTCAAGCACTGGAGAGAGAAAGTGTCCTTGAGGTTCTTCGGAGAGACAAACAGCTACGTATCATTGAGGAGGACAGAATTAGGTGAGTTATTTTAGAGCTCTTTGCATACGTTCTGTGACAAATTTACTTTTGGGGAAATCCCACTTGATGATGCTGAAATGATGCTGAGTATACTGCTTTCTCTCAGTGATCATCATTGGAAAGCAGCCAAATATGACATATTGTCTGAAAAATGTTTTTTTTCTGTAACCTACACCTATGTTAGTTCGGTTTCTAACAGACAAGACATACGTTTACACGTTTAAATTAGTGAGGTTTAGAGGTGCTGGTAGGAGGATTTTTACAAAGTCAACTGAAAGTGGTTTTAATCTTATCATATAACTCTCGGCAAGATTCCCAAAAAGTCAAATTATTCCTTTAAAATAAAGCAATTAGATCAGTATTTGTATTATCGTTTTACAAAACAGATTCCTTTTTATTTACAAAGTGATAAGCTTCAGGTAATGATATTATTCTATAAAAGATTTTTAGCCATTTGAATAAGATTTGATTAAGTCTCATAAGATTAAGTAAATATAATATGAAGTGGTACAAGTATAGGTGTAAGTATATTACACTTCAGTCCTGACAGAGGTTAAGTTTTCTTTTTGACACTGGCCGTTAATGGTGTCTGTGATTTAAAGGTGTCTCTTATTCTCCATCTTCTTTTATCTCAGGAGGATGAAATGCGAGCTCCAGGAGCTTCGAAGGAGAGGTGCCAAGAGTTTTGCCCGGCAGTACGGTGAGCGGACCTGCGCCCGCTGTCAGAGGCCTCTGGGAAAGTTCTGGAACTCGGGCGCAGTCTGCCGCGGCTGCAGCCACCGGATCTGCAGCAGGTGCCGCGTAGGCGTGGGAGCGGCTGACTGGAAATGCACGGTCTGCCATGCCTACAGGTACAGTAAAGAGCTATCTGCTTAATGCAGAGACGTGAAATATTTGACTCATGTGGTGCTCAGATCACACCACAAAATGACTGTAGCCAGTGGAGAGAGAGATGAGGTTGACGTTTACTACCAGTGACCACCAAAGTGATGTAGCCATGACTCACCACTTTGCAGTGTCTGACTTTTGAAGCACACCTTTACTCTGTTTGAAAACTGAAATGACACAATTCCTGTTAACTCTTGCTTTTTCCCTTAAAACTTTCTTTACAGGGGCAATATATAAATATTTGGGTTTAAAACAAAATGTGAAGAAATAAGAGTTTTGTAGCATCCAGTCTCCACTCAGCTCAACATGAAGGATGAAGAAGTAGT
Organism: Toxotes lorentzi; assembly: GCA_037833715.1. Classification (NCBI taxonomy): domain Eukaryota; kingdom Metazoa; phylum Chordata; class Actinopteri; family Toxotidae; genus Toxotes; species Toxotes lorentzi. The sequence goes on from JBBMJY010000011.1 coordinate 6,441,359, forward strand.
CTTTGCAAGTAGGCTGTAAACTTGTATCACAGCGACACTCCTCCACTCTTTCCTCAAGCTCATCTATTGATGTTGCTGATCTCCGTCGCATTCCTAAACCTCTTGCTGCTCGTCCTCTGTTCGTGCCACCACTGCATCTTCCCACTCTCTGACTGGGCAGATTGGGAGTCAAATCATTGTTGTCAGTCTAACACTAACCAAAGAAAACATCCTACCAGTTACATAATCAAATTGCAAGGTAAACCTGTGTGGAAAACATTCTTTCCCAAATCATGCAGGTTTGAGCCCAGTCCCCAGAACATGACAGGTATACAGAGAGGACCGGTCAAAACATTATGGATTCTTTTGATGGTCCAACAATGCAGTGGCCCACAGAGATTTATCCCAGTATGTCCAATGGCAAGTCCAAGTGGCACAAGGGAAGGGGAGGATTTCCTTGTTTCTTATGACAGGGATTGACACCCCAGCTTTCTGGGTAATATGCTGCCCTCTTTTTGTTTGGAGTATGAATTTGACAGTTGGCCAGTTCTCACATATTGTCCCTTTAACGCTGCTCAGCACCAACAGCAGACAGGCACACTTAGTGACTAGCGTTTAGCAGCTGAAAATCTGTGTGATAACTCTTTCAGGAGTTGCTGAAGGTCAAATCTAGATCATACTTGTAGTAGTGTCTCATCACAGCTGTTTCCTTCTTCACAGGGAGGTGAAGTTCAGGTCTGGAGAGTGGTTCTTAGAGGAAAAGGGAAAGAAATTTCCAGTCGCCACAGGTACATTACAATTGACAGCACGCAGTCACAACTGGTTTCTTTTTCTATCGTTGACTGTAATTTATTATTAATACTCCCCTGAAATCGCCCAGTTTAAAAAAAAAACAAACATTGAATGATAAAATATGGATGATCCAAGTTATGTTTGTTTAGGTTAATGAATTATTCAGTACTGCCGTTTTCCAGTGTGGTAAAGTATTGTCATAAGTGACAGGGTGGTAACAGTTAATCGTGTGTGGAGGCTTTCAACCAATAAGGATATTTAAATTCTTTCTTGTGTTTACATACTTGCTGAATGTGTCAAATTTGGCCACATGGGTGAGCAGAGTAACTTTCAGTTTGTTAAAGTCAAATTTGGTCTTACCTTCAACCTACCTCAGAGGATACAAACTGTCCTGACACACTGAACTCCACTCTGCTCATGTGGCTTTCACATCATTCATTGAATTTATGTTCTTTACAGACAAATATGAAACAGTTGGGGAGAAGATATTAAAGACCTACAATGTGCTGAGGTATGATGAATCTTAACATGTTGATTTTAAGTGTTTGGAGCTGCTTTGATTTACTAAATCAAATATTGGAACATAAAGTGACATGTTTTTTCTTATACTTTCATAGTCATATATCAGTTGTGCCACCCACTCCTCCTCCCCATTTGGATTACCAGTTCCTGAGCAGATCTGGGGTAAAGTGCTGACATATTTCCTGCAATATTTTATGGTAAAAGTGTAAAATGTATGAAGTGAGTGCTAATAATTCTGTGCTTTGATCTGTAGGATTTGAAAAACTCAAAACCCTTTACCAAGTCGATGGAAGATATGGTGGTTTCTTTCACGACCCATATCAAAAGTAAGTTATCATGAAACATCCCCTCATCAGTTAAACGGTCAACATCTCAACGAGAAGTGTCAGCGTGCAACTAAATGAGCAACTGTCGCCTTCGAGTTAGAAGCATCACTTCCTCTACATAATCAGATCTTTGCCTCAATGAGCTGAAAGCGTGCACGGTAAAAGCCACAAAGGAAATGTGCTTGAAATAAAATGACACAATAAAAAAAACCCTCTGATCTCAGAATAGCACTCGTCAGCAGAGGCCGTATACGATAACGAGCACAGATAACAAAGGCGCGTATGGCAAAAAACACCTCTGTTAACAATATTTTTGAGCCATTTGAAGATTTACTGCGGCAGTAGACAAACCCTTCTTTCTCTGAATAGTCTTAGACTGTTTCTATATGTGTGTTTCTCTGTAAGTAAGCACTCAACTGGCTCTTTTTTTTTTTCCTGAGATTTTAACTGTCTGGCTCCTTTCTCAACGCAGAGATTTCAACTTCTCAAAATGATGTGCGAGGAGACCGGCTGAAAGTTGATAACAATCACAAAAGGTCATGCTTCAAGTACAGCACCCAAAAGAGCCTGTCTGACACGGACATCAACATGTCTGTCCATGTAAGTCAGCTACAACACTTCATACACTCAGTGTAAATCATTAAGCTGTAAAAGTACAGGGTCTCTCTTTCACAATCCACATGAGGCAATGTGATCTCTGAAAAGGGGCATTATTAAAGTAATCTAAGACCTTTAGTGGTCCCTACTGGTGGTAAGAAGGAACAACAACTTCAAGTCTCAAAAGTGTGTGTGGGTTTGTCTTGGTTTTTTTGGGTTTTTTTTTTTTTTTTTTTTTTTGCACCACAAAAGCATGTAAATGCACAGTAAAGAAAATTATTCTTCTTCTTTTTGCAGCTCTTTAAAGTCCCAAGTCTCCCAAACCTGTTCAAGAAAAGCAAAGACAGTGACCAGGAAGGCTCCTCCACCGGGGCAGAAGAGGAAACGTCTTTCAGTTCTGAGTACTCTGGAGGAAAGAGAGTGAGTAGAAGCTGATATCAAGAGGAAAAAAAACAGCATCCTGTGGTTGAAAGATCAAAGTATAGATAGTGGCCATTTCAGCTTTCCGGCTCATATGTTCTCATATGTTCTTTTATTTTTAAACATAAAATATTGAGCGATAGCTTGTATTTTGCTTCCTCAGGGCAGTAACAGCAGCATCAGCACAGACTGCGGCCTCTTTGAGAGCATCAACGTGACAGGGGAGCTGGAGCTGGCTCTGCAATACAACGCCAACACCTCCTGTCTGGAGATCACGGTCAGCGCCTGCAGAAATCTCACATATGGAGACATCAAAAAGAGGAAGTGTCACCCGTAAGGATAATAAGTACAGCACTATGTGTCATATACAGTATGACCACCCCGCTTCACTGTGTGATACACGATCAACACCTCAGCATCCTGTATGTGTTACGTCTTTGTGCAGATACGTCAAACTCTACGTGCTGCCAGAAAAGAGCAGCAAAATGAAGACGACGGTGAAGAAAAACACAACTGATCCAGTTTATAATGAAGTTTTGAAGGTAAACAGACACAAATGCAGTCACCTACTAATATGTTCTGATAGTCAGTATGGTGTTATATTGTTTTTGTCTTTGCCAAAACATATATATATATATACTTCTCTCTGTCTGGTTTTTGACAGTATCAAATAGAGCGCCACCTGCTGTTTGGAAAGAGACTGCAGGCCTCCGTGTGGCATTCAAGAAGCCTGAAAAGGAAGGTGTTTCTAGGTGAGGTACTTATTCCACTGGATGGCTGGAGAACTGAGGACAAAGCCTCTGAACGCTTCAACTGGTACCCACTGTGTCCAAAGGTAAAACCAGTTCAGATATCACACTGTGCTATTATACAGAACAGGAGAAATGTTAAACATTTGTACTTTATACTGTCTAATAAATATTGATATGAACACATTCAGACAAATACACTATGTAATGTGCCTAACCATAGAATCTAATTATATTTTAGCCCGGTTAGCAGCATGGCAATGTCAATCTGGCATGAATATGCTCCCCAAACTATGTGTCCCTCTGACCTCTGACTTTTCCTGATTTCATACTGTAATGTCTTAATCATTAATAATGAAAATAAGCCATTCCTCTTTTCAATTTCCTCTTTCCTCTTTCTTCAATTTCTGTGTGACTCAGGTTGAGAGTCCAGACGGAGGTGCTACAGAGCAGGAGTTCAAGTCCAGCTTCCAGGGTGAGTTCCTGTAGCTCAGCTCTCATCACATAAGAATTTTTAAAGTTTTTTATTATTTAATTTAATAACTCAAGAACTCTCTGCATTTTCATCCAGTAAAAAGATTGTCCTTAGGTTTGCACCAAATCTTGCAAATGGTTGATGTTTTTTAAATAAATTTTTGCCCTTACTTTCTCATACGATGAAAGGCATTAAATCTTTAATCTAAAATATAATATAAATATCACCAAAGGCTACTTTTTCATGTCATAAACCCAAGAATAGTACAGGTTCTAATGTCCCATAATTATAAGAGTCTCCTAAGTTTCAGTACCATTACAGAAGACTATACAGTATTTTCAGGTGTGATTATCATGTGGTTTAATGTACTGCAGATGTGTCACATCTGATAACCATTTCAGTAGGTGTTCAACTCCTCAAAAATAAAATGTAGTTATAAAATTAGCTTTACATAAATAAACACAATAAATAAAAACCTACGTTCTAAATGATGCTTTTACAGGACATGAATTGAAAACAGTGTTTTAAAGGAATAAAAAACACTGTGTTTCAGAGGTAATAGCTCTCAGTTCTTTACTTACAGCACTAGAGGTCAGGAGAACGTCTCTTTTGGACAATTCCATCGCACTCCTGTTGCCTTGCTCCTTTTAGAGCTTAACACTGGGCTATATGGCAATGATCGACTAACTGTCCTTATCAAAGTTGCCAAACACCTTCCCATTAATGCAAACACGAGTCAGAACACCTGCGTCAGAGTGTAAATACAGCTCATTGTGGCCCTGTGTGTCTCTTTGAGTGTGCATTTCAGTGTCTGCAGGCCTGCGAGGTGTGTTGTGTGTGTTCTGGTGTGTGTTTGAGAATGCATTAGAGAGTGTAAGTGTTAAGTAGACTCAAGGGTGTGTTTATATAACTATCTGTATGTGTTGTGTTGTGTTTAGGTGTCTGACTCTGGGAGTAGGCAGAGAGAGCTCGTACAGACACCGCCCCTTTCTGACGATGAGACCAGGCGTCTCACCAGCTGCTATCTGACAGTCTCCAGGACATCTCTGAACCTGGATCTGTGGGACCAGACCTCCTCCTGCCTCTCTGAGGAACCCCTGGGAGGGACTCAAATAGACCCTTCTTCTCATCCTAAATAACTAATTCTCTGGTAACTTGTCTATTTCACATTTTCTAAGCTGTAAACAAGCAATTCATGAATGGCTTACACAACTCCTCCTGAAAAGTATTTCTGACAGTTAATGAATGATTACAATATAAAACAAGAAAGACAGAAAAGTACAAAACAAGAAAGATTGTATATCTTAGTACTTTTTAGGAACATGAAATGTGATGTATTTATTTGTAATTTTTATTTGTTAATGTTATTTATTAATAAAGTATTTATTTATAAATATTACTTGACTCTCAATGATGCTTGAGAAAATTCAGTCCACTAATGAAGGCCATGACATACTGCTGAAAGCTCTGTGAAAGATGGAGAAAGTGGCTTTTTGTTTAACTTTACTAGTTGACTAGTTTTGTGCTAGGCAGGTAAGCATGTAGTTGGTTTTTAGAGCGTTTCCGCTCAAAACCACTGCCTGCTGTGACAGAAAAGATGCTGATGAGTGAATCAGAACATTAAAGTTGCAGGCTGTACAACCAAAACAATGAACTGAAAGATGTGGAACAGCTCTGCGATCTGAGCAGAACTGCCCAGTTAGATCATAATTCTCTGTGGATTTGTCACTACGAGATACACCTTTCATAGTACACACAGTCATTTGATCCACTGTCGATGTAAAAGTATTTATCGTAGAAGCTTCAAGATACTATTTCCATAGTTAAGAACCTTCGAGCTCCACCTCTTCACAAGTTTTGAAGACATTTATAAACAGATGGAGGGAAAGATTTGGCCCACATGCTGCCATTTGCCTACAGCTGCTGTTCAGAAATGACAGTGGTATCAATCATCTTATCTAATTCTCTCCAAGAAAGGGAATAACCTTATTTCCCAAATATCAAACTGATCTTTTAAATATAATTACAGATATGGGAAATATATTAGCTAAACATCCATGGAAATAAAATTACTGGGAAAGACACTTGGGTAATGTTCCTGACAAATGAAATTTGGAGCCACACCCGCCTGTCACAGGAAGTGGCTTGAGTTATTTCAGTGAATGAGGCATCCAGGGGCCAGACTCCTCAGCGTTTCCTTCTGTACAATGAAGCCTCTCTTGTCTCCGTCCGAGCGGCGTGTGAAAGACATGTTCAGTCTCAGCTTTCACAGCGCCGTGTGGAAGGAGCGGTGATGTCACCGACCTGGAATTCTCTGTTAACCCGCTCTTCTCCAGGGTCTCCATGGCAACCGGTGTTGCGAATGCTCAACGAGTGGCGTGACGACAGCGTTCCCGATCTGCGCCAACGTCATTGTTAGGAGAACGTGACGTCAGTGAATCGACAGACTCCGCACTTTAACATGCTTTGTTTGCAGCACAGTATTTATTTATTTATCGTCACAACTGTCAGCCCGTCATGATTCATTCAGAGTATAAAACCTGCACACGGCTACTTTATCTTGGAAAGTCACGTGTTTACAATTCATTTCTCGCATTCACTTCAGCAATAAAAATATTAAATAAGCCCGGAGCTTGAACGTCACCTCTTCTCAAATTCACTACGTGTCCTCAAGTATGTGGACACCCAATGATTACACCCACATGTGATCGTTGCTTACCACCTCCTGGTTAGGCATAATTTATGGAGGCCTTATACATGTAGGCTTTATACTCTATGCACCATGAACGTCTGATTAGGGGCTAAACCCAAACCATAAAAAAACAGAGACGTGGACATTGGTGTCCACATAGTTTTCCATATATATTGTACAGAGTAAAAAAAAACAGGCTGTGACGTGGAATCAGATTTTTTTTTTATTGCCAATATGTTGAACACCTCATTATAAAATCCTGTTCATATACAAAGGCCAGCAGAGCTGTGTGTTCCATTACAGTAAGTAGATGCTACTCTAGTCTATGTCCAGAGAGAAGAGAGCGAGCTGTTGGTGTTGTCTGTCTGAGTCAGTCCAGTCAGTGACCAAGCTGCAAAATGAAAACTCTGTAATGTTCACCTCAACCCTCATTTAACCTCAGTAGAGGTTTAACACTAAAAAAAACAAAAACAAAAAACAAAACAAAAAAAGTTCTCAATGTTACATCCATAGTTTTTGTGACTACGCACCTTGGCTAAGATGTAAAGACCAACTGTCTGGGACTGCTCCCTGCAGAGGGTCAGCCAGAGAGAAAGGCCACTTGGGAGGGTAAAACCACACAACACGCGATCTCTCACTCAACAGCGACATGACACAGAACAGACGGAAATAAAATACATTAAACCTAAGTGTCCCGGTCAACACAGTGCTCTGAAGATAAGGACATTCCTCAGCATGCTGTGAACTGCACGGCAAAAAAACAAATCAGAAGTACCTAGATAGATAACAATCTCCTTAACTGATTTAATGGCATGCAGCTGGATATTTCCTACAGTAAAAAATAATAATAATTTACAATTAAATCTCTTTAATTTAGTGATCTAAAGGAAAATATATGGAACATAAGACAGCTATTATTTTGGTCAATATATAAAACCTTTTTAACATATTAAATGTTTTCATTCTCATTAGTAGATTGCAAAATAGCAAAAATATACAAACCAAGATGAAATACCCTTTTTAATGTCCCATATACAGCATAAATATCAAACTAGGAATGATTTAAACTACTGTATAGCAATATTAAACATAAGTGGAAGTGTTCAAATAAAATGGAAAACAAAAACAAACATACATTTTTCTGCTTATACTGTTTTCCCCTTTCTGAGTGGTCGCCATAAACATTTTCTTTTTCTTCCTACACAACAAATGACAGACATCAAAAATAAGCCAGGCTTTGATTACATATATGTGCACATCACGAAATAATGATAGAATTTGGCTAGTCCCACTACTTCATCACACCTCTGGTTAAAAACAATAATGATTTGGTCTGAACTGATCAAATTACACAATCAACTACACAATAAGATCTGAAACACTAAGAAAAGAGGAGGTTTTGGCACTAAGTTTTCTTCAAAGGATTTGCAAAGCCCTGCATACTGCCAGACAAACTCTCAACAGGAGTTCATCTCTCTGAGACGTGATGCTTCTGCTGTGCTTATACTGCTCCAGTTAAGTCTGCAACCGATGTGTGTGTGAGTCGTTTGAGGGTGTGTGTTGACATGTGTCAGCCGAGGAGCGAGATGTAGTGACCATTCAGAAAGGGTACGTGGGTGGGGGCCGAAGGCTTCTTATAAGGCTTCAAACTCATCGATCCTCTGCTTGGTGTTGCCCTGCCTGATCTGTCTCAGGGTTTTGTATTTGTCTCGGCCAGCCCGGACGTTCTCACAGTGAAGAAGGTCGTTCTGGGTATTCTTGGATTCATCACGTGCCTGAGCCAGCTCTGAGGTCAGGGCCTGAGGACAGAGAAGGAGAAGAAGAATGAGATGAGAGGACAAAAGCAACACAAACACAGCAACTATCCATTAGTAAAATGCCTCTTTCTTGTCCATTTATGACTATTTGCATACAAAAGAGGCTTGTATTAGGCTACACAGTGAAAGACATTTTGAGACAATTAATGCCATTAATACCATATTTGCATCTTGAGAATGATTGACTGTGTAAGGTGTTAATTTTCTCAGGTTCAGATCGCACTGTCCTCACCTTCAGCTGTTTCTGGACGCGCTCGTTCTTCTCTGCCTCAGTCAGGCGATCCTCCTCGTTGCGGTGGTCGTTGATGCCTTCAGTCTGCAGGTCGGCGCTGTGCGTGCTGGCGTTCTCCTCACTGTCGCTGTTGTCGTCCAAGTGGTCGTACATGGGAGGAGGGGGAGGTGGCGGGGGCGCTGTCATCACCATGTGCAGCTCCTCTCTGGTCTTGACCAGATCGTCCTGGGCCTCCCTGGCCTGGTGAGACAGTGGGTTGAGGAACAGAAAAGGCCAGTCAGTTTACTCATGTCTTTGAACTGTGGAAAATTTGAATTGTTTCCTTTTCTTGGTTTGTTTTAGAGCCACAATTACAAGAATACTCTTCAACAAAAAGAAACAGACTCACAACTGCCTCATTTTGGCAGGTTAGATAATTTCTGGGAGCAGAGAAAGAAATTGAACTAACCTAATTCCATCCCCTGTGGGTGTCATGTCCTGTGCTTGTCTAAATTATTTCTTCAACAAATTATTTCTTCATCTTTGATTTTCCCACAGGACAGAAATAGCTGAACGAGCCTCAGTATACTGTGAACTGCAGTTTACCCTCAGTTAAAGCTCTCACCCTGAGCTGCCATGTGTCGGCCTCCTCCTCCTTGCGTCTCTTGGCCTCCTCCAGCAGGGTGATCTTGGCTGTGTGATCTGCCAGCTCTGCAGCCTGATACAAAAGAACAAACAAGTCATTAAAAAGTTAAGATTTAATCCACACAGATGGATAAAGATAATCAGACAATGTTTTTTTGTGATTATTGATCTTGCTTCTTAAATTACAGATAAAATTAGTTGTTTTTGAATTGTGACAAAGTGATTTTTAAAACCTAAAAAGTTTATTTAAGCCAACATTTCTTTCCTGAACAATCATTGTAAACAACAGTTTCAATCTGTTTTAGCCACTTTTCTATCATTTTTTAAAAATTATTTTAAATTTTGAGATTTTTAGATATTGGCTTTAAAAGCATTCTGAACTTAAATTATAATCACAAAAAGTGCAATAATGTGAATATGAAAGCAGCAGTAGCAGGGAAAAAAAGGAAACCAGTGCTTTGTGGAGAGCCTCCCGGTGAAATGTAACCAGACTCTGCAGTTTCTGTGGGTGTTGTGGTGTGTTCTTCCTGACCACCACAACAATGTGAGAAGCTTTTCTTTCACAAGACTGAACTAACCAGAGGCTCAGTATAAAACGCTGCACCTGCTATAGTTGCTCTGTGTGTGTGTGTGTGTGTGTGTGTGTGTGTGTGTGTGTGTGTGTGTGTGTGTGTGTGTGAGAGAGTTGTAAAGAACCTGAATGTGAAAGGTGTTCAGCTCTACAATTGGCTACTCAGTGAAAACACAGGGACACTGTTGTTACTGAGTTACTGTTTGTGTTTTCAAACATAAAAAAAGAAGGTTTTTAAAACAACTCCCACATGTCAATCACAGTCAGTAGAAGTTAATCCACTGCCCAAGCTTCTTAGTAGGGTTTAAGTATAAAGGATGTCGCAGCAGGTGTCTGTCCATTAAAAACGGTGTCAGTGTTTGACTGTCAAGTGTCTGAATGTGTCATAGGAAACGCAGCTTTACTGTCAGGACTGTTAAAGTCTCCTGTGGGTGGTCCACAGCCGGGCAGCTCGGGGTGAGGGGCGGTTAGTCTGAAGTAGCGGGGTGTGGTCCAGTTGGAAGCTACAAAGTAGTTCTGTCTGGAGCTACAGTAGCCAGGCACTGCTAAACACACCACCCTGCAATGTGCCTGGTACAGACTTGGACAAAATAACAGCTGGATGTAGAGTGATAACCGGAAAAGAAAGAAGGTTTTAATTTATCTTATCTGGCAAGGTTTTTCCTCTCATTTCCATCTTTCTACTTCAGTTGTGCTGTTCCTTGAGGGTATTCTGTGTTGTTAAAGTTTAAATTAATAAGTTAAGTCACAGCAGTTGCAAAATTTGGGGATACTGTCAGAATGGAAGCCTGGTTTATGGTCCTTAAACAATTGCATGGTGTCACTAAAATACTGACCAGTTGCTCCTGACTCTTCTTCTGGTTCTCAGCATGGCGAGCGAGCTCCTCTTTAGCCAGCAGGGCAGCCTGACGCTCTGCCTCCAGACGAGCTGCCTCCTCCTCGGCTCTCCTCCGCTCCTGCTCCAGCATCATTGCTCTCTGGAGCTGGTCCTGCAGATCTAAAATACAGAGGGCAGGGAGAGAGAGAAGACACATGAGACAGATGCTCTGCTGCTGCACACAAAACATTTATTAAAGTTCACAGCTGACTGATTGGAAGGGATGAACAGGCCCAATTCACAGCAATGTCCGGATGCTTATGATAATATGGTGACTCTGTGCTAAAATCTCAATTATCTGATTATTGCTAAATCTGATTGCAAAGTATAACTTGATTAGGTCATCCACCCACTACAGGCGTAATACATGGCCTGCAGCAGTGTCTGTGATGTGATGAGGTTGATTCAACCCTGCAAAGTGAAGCGGTGTGGGTCATTGACCAAAAAAATTTATATATATTTGAGTTTTTTTTTCATAAATTTACCATTTTAATCTCAGAGAACACCCAAGTTATTTTGTACTGTAAATTTATAACTTTAATCTCAAGAAATTAAATTTTTTTTTCTCAAAATATTACCCCCATCCCCAGCTCTGTAATTTATTTATTTATTTATTACCTACAATGGCCTCAATGTGCATTGTGTGTCAAAGCATAATCAGCTGGTATTCAAAGCATTTAAAACGCTATAAATCATATAAATAACACTATAAATCATTTTGCACTAATTTATGAGCAGGGAAGTAAAGCGAAAGCCCTGGAGTCACTTAATAGTCACCTGAATAGTCTGATAGTTTTCTGTATGTAATATTGTCAAAATAAGTGACCTGCTTCCTAAGGTTGGTTAAGCCTCACACTTTTTTTCTGGTTTGGAAACTAAACATAACAAAAACAGAAAATTAAGAACAACACAAAGCACAAGTCTTCATATATACAGACTACATTACTGTCAAAGTAAACTGACAGCTGTGTGATTATTGCAGCTTACACTTAAACCGAGATTTCATCATCCAGATTGTTAACAGAAAAAGTTGCCTGCATACATAACACACGCACACACACACACACACACTTTTTGTTCTCTGGTCAAACTGATGGATGAGCCACTGAAAGTCCCTGAGGTCCATCTGTGCAGTGTCCCCTCCCCCGCCTCACCTTTCTCTGCCTTCTTGGTCTTCTCCTCAAACTGGTAGAGCCTCATCATCAGATCCTGCTTCTCTCGCTCCATCTGCTCCTTCTCCTTCTCAATGGCCTCTCTCTTCTTCTTCTCGTTCTCCAGCTGAGCCCTGGAGATAAGAAACAGCCGCCGTGAGCCGACAAAGAGAGCTGACATAGTTGATACATAGCTACCGCTGACAGGCAACAGTCGGTGAGTCCAGCACACACACTAACAAGCTGAGATTCACCACGTTTGCCCGAGCTGCTCTGTTACCACAGTACCCCTGAGTCTGCATCTGCCACAGTCACATACGGTATCCTAAACCTTTATGCAATCATCATTCATCTCACATGATTTGCAGGTGAGGCCTGGAGATTTCAAATTGCACCACATTCACAAGCATTTTGGAAACACAGCTGCCCTTAATTACCCTCAGCGTTTACAAGATCCCATAAAAGGTGGCATGACTGGACTCAGTTGCTGAGTCCAGTCATCGCTAACAGGGAATCTTTACTCATATTGTGGCTGCAACTATTTTTTCATTATCAATTAACATGCCAATCATTTTGTCACTTATCAAGGATTTTTGCCTGACAAATGACTTAAATGATTCATCAATGATTCTAAAAATGATTGTTTTGTTTTTTTTTCTTCATGAACCCGTCAGATTGTCTGGGACAGGTCTGTTTACTGTCCCCAGGGTCTAAACTAAACTTGGAGAAAGCAGCATTCATTTTTCATGCTCCACATATCCGGAACAAACTCTAAAATAAAAAACCTGCTCTGAGTCCTTTTGAATCAAGTCAGCTCATTAGAAACCATCTTGTATCTGTGTTTGGACACCGGCCTGGCCTCTTTCAAAGACACTAACCATTGAAAGCTACTGTGTGTGAACCCTAACTGTGTCTGCTGGGGCCTGGTGATCTAATGGCTCTCCCACTGGTATTTGCTGTGTTGTCTGTTCGCCGTTACATCACCATGTTTGAACAGCTGTACAGAACAGACAGTGGGCTGACAGCTGTAGCTGAGACCAGGGTCAACATCCATTCACTTACAGTTCAGGCAATTCAGGAAGTACATTCCCCATACTTGAAAAGGAATGCTGTCTTATTATCCAGTGAATGGTCATTTCACTTTAATGTTCATCTATGTCAGTGGACTATCTCTAAGCTTGGTTGGAGAGTGCAACTATTTCTAAGCAGAGAACTGCTATTTAAATTTGTTCTCTCTTTCCAGACATCTGCGTACCTCTCCATCTGTTTCTGCTGCTTCTCCTCTCTGGCCTGGGCCTTCATCTGCTGCACCTCAATCGTGTCTGGCTTGCGACGACGCATGTACAGCTCGTGGTTGCCCATGCACAACTGCAGGATGCGCTTGTTTATGCGCAGTCTCGGCGCATAAAAGACAAAGTCCTGAAATTTGAGAGAAGAAACAAACGAGAGGAATGAAAAAGAGAGCGTAAGGTGAACACCAGGCTAAATAAACCTTCTGCTCCCTGTCCATTGTGCTTTGCTGATAAAGACTCTAGAAGTGACTCTGAGCAGGTGCAGGGAAACTTTTAATACAGCGCAGATCACAGCTAAAAGCACTTCCACTCATAGTGAAAGGTAAAGCAGCATGAAGTACCCAGATAAGGTATTTACCACTGACTTTTGTGAGTGTGTTTGGGGTCCATCACTAATAGCACTACCTGGAAACAAGCCCTGGCTATTCTGTACACTAGATCGGACTGAGGATATGTCTAATGGTTCTTCTTTCCTCTACAGAGAAACATGATGCCACCGGTAAAAGGGAAGCAGAGAGTTTGAATACAGACACGCACCACAACTTAATACCTCTAAAAAGCTGAAACTGGAAAAGACTGGCAAGGAAACATTTAAGAGAAGAGGTGGTGATTTCAGATTTAGAAATGTTAGCATTAGTAAAATCTTAAAGATGGATGATGGTTCAGAGCTGTGACTCACCGGAGATTTTTTGTCAATGGGCTTGATGATGAATTTCTTATCATTGAAGGAAATGTTTCTGATCTCACTCCACGGGAAGCCAATCTTTGGGGTCAATCTGAGGAAGTGACCACATGAACATGAACGTTATACTGTGATACTGGGCTACGTGGCTGATAATGTCACGACGAAAAACAGATCCTGGCTAAAAAGATTCAATCTGAAGAAAAAGCCTGGGTGTCGTCACAAATGTAAACCTTAGTAAGCACTCTGATGGTGGCAGTGTCACAACAGTCAATCCATATCTTTCATTTTCTGATGCAAAAAAACGTTTTCTCTTGTCAGGACTATTACTAATTAAAGCTCTTTTAACTGGATGACCCAAAAACAGAATTCAGCTTGAACAAAATGAGGCTGCCAGCGAGTGAAAGAGAGCACATTACATCCATTTTAGCATGTTTGCATTGGCTTCCTGTCTCGTTTAGAATCGATTTTAAAATTTTATTACCTGTTTAAAAGGCTTTAAATGGTTTAGCACTACTTAACCGACTGTCTTTCCCACCTCTGCCTTAGATCACTGAACATTACAGGTTTGTCCAACAATTAAGACAAAGAAGACACACATAAGGTGTGTCTTTAGAAATACCATAAGACTCACCTTTTTATTCTTGCTTTTAAGTAACGTCTACTCTTGTTTTTAGTAAATCTGAATACTGAATGTTTTTACTTTATTTTATATGTTTTCCTTTTTATCATTCTGTTTTAAATGTTTTTTTTAATACACTTTAATATTAGATGTTATGTTAAAGCACTTCAGCCTATACTGTATATATGAAAGGTGAAAAACAAATGAAGTTCATAAAAAATTATCAGCAACTATTTTGATATTCAATTCATTTCTTGATCTATTTTCAGGCAAAAATGCCAAACGCTTCACATGACAGGATCTGCTTCTTTTCTTTGTCATACATTACTTTAAACTAAATATGATTTTTTTGTTCAGACACAACATACAGACCGAACACTGTGGACTCTCAGGAATTGTAAATGTTTTTTTTTTACATTTTATAAACTAAAGGATTAATCGAGAAAACCTCTTCCAGGCTGACTGTAAACATGGATTTCTGTATATCCACTGTTCAAGTATGAGGGATGAATATGGGGTGTGGCTCACCGTTCTGCTGTGCCAGACAAACTGTACGGATGCCAATCTCATTCAACACAATACAAAGTATTACTGCAAACACTGACAAGCCGATAGTGTTGTAATCTAGAAAGGCAGGCATCCACCTCGCAGCGAAACTCTGATCTGAAACTGTACTGCCCAACTGGAATTTCACTCAGTTACTGACCCTGACACATGCCTGTGGAATTGAGAAAACAATGTGGAAGTTATCTTAGCGATTGAATATTTCTTGTGTGGTTTATGGTGCTACATTTTATCAATGGATTCATGTTAGAAGACATTACTTGTTAAATGCCTGTTGCTAAAGCCCTTGAAGAGATCCTCAAAACCCAGTTTACAATGATATCAATTAGAGAAAAGCAGCAAACCAGACTATGTTTGATTTCTGCTTTAAAATGTTTGTTTGAAAAATGACTTTGGGTCTGCAAATAAAATATTTTCATTGTTTCCATAATTATTTTCTACTAAACTATTACCCAACTGGTTGTTTCTGCTCAGTGTGTCAAAAAACACAGTTAAAACATGTTGTATGAAATGCTGTATTTTGTGTGTGTGTAATTGACTGCGGCTGCTAAAAAGAAAACCTTAGCTCAAGAAAACCCTGGAGAAACTCTGTCCACTAAAATGAGCAGCGCTGTGGTTAGTGGAGCAGCAGAGCATAAGGAGTTAAACGAGCACCAGACTGCGCCTCGGCGAAGACTTGGATGCACTGCTGCATTGTGGGCCAGCTGCCCTCATTGGAGAGACAGCGTTGTAGGTTAGCCTCGCATTCTTAAGTGCCGCACAGCTTGAAAAACCAGTCGGCGTAGTCATGGTTACAGCAGAGGGCACCGTGGAGGAGAGGCATTTCTTTGCTGATCCCAGGGAGCACATAAAGAGACAGACTCACACAAGAACCCTGTATGTTCCTCAACACTGTGTTTCTCTCTAGTTGGAGGTTTCATACCACAGTTAAGTTGCAATTAGTCTAAATGAGAGACTAGATGAACTTTAACACAATAGCAGTTAAAGTAATTAAATAATTTAGACTTGAAAAGAAACTCTTGTGCTCATGTAAGTCAAAGAATCTTCCACTGAAAGTTTAATTAGAGGCCTCGCGGGACAACTGACTTGCTAAACCATGTCATTACCCTGCCACCAACTAGCTGTATTCATTTCTTCCACTAAGGCACACAAAGTAGACCAAACTGCTTTCAGTAGGAAAGCGGACCCAGTGCAGCCACTTTAATATGGGCTGAGCTACAATCTGGTAGTCAACAACACAGCTCAGGCAGAGGGCAGCTGGAGGGGTTTCCAGTGTGGGGTCAGTGACTGAAAGGCAAGTCACCTGGGATGAAGTGTTCCTTTAACACAGTGTACTTCACTCCAGTAACCTCACAGACCAGGCCACCAGCCACGGGAGATCTCAGAAGTCATTTCACCAAATAGAGGGTGATTACCTCCCAAACTGTCTTGTCCTATAAACAAAGTGGCAATCATAACCCAGACTGGACCAGATGCTGGCAACACCCGGCCAGGTCTCAAAAAGTAGGTTTCCCTTTGAGCACCAGACCAAACACATAAAAATCACCTAAACAAACAAATACAAAATGGGAATATTTACTTTTTCTCTGCCATACTGTGTGCAGATGAACAGATGAACAGAAGAAATGGGTAGCGATTAACTACAGACATGGCTCTAGCTCAGCAACTGTATTTTGGTTTGAGCCTAAAGCCAAAATTAGGGGGAAATAAAACGCCCAAGAAAAAACAGAAAATGATGGTCCTCAAATGTAAAGCACATGCAAATCATCTTTAGTATAAATGGTATGCAAACATGTAGTATGTGCTTCAGGCTAGTTTTTAATCATTCAGCAGTGTGTGGAGTAGTAACTTCACCACTATAAGCAGAGGCGTGAACAAATGACGCCCTATATATCTTACTAGAGACCAAGACACACTCCCTTGAAACAGGCGCAATTATATGTAGCAGGGGCACAAATCATCACTGTCACTACAAAAAAAATGAATGCTAATTTTAGATAATAAAGAGACACAAGGGATTAAAGCAAAGTGCCGAGTCTGAATATTCAGTTCTGTCCGTGGAGATACTCCTCCCAAAGACTATATCCATTTGGCCCTCATTGTTATTCCTGTCCTAGTGTCTGCTGAGAAACAGGAACAGTGATTAAGTGCATGGACCTGGCCCAGCCAGTTTAGCTCTGTGTCACACGGCTGCAGCTAGCAGCACACAGAAAACAAGAGCCAGAACAGACACTAGCAACATGGCTGTTTACTTCAAGGGTCTGTCACAATACAGTGCTTACTTGTCTTCCTTTTCATAAATGTTGAGTCCCAGGGCGTCCACTCCCAGCCACAGCTCTGTGCCCTTCTTATTTTTGATGTCAAAGTAATTGACTCCATACATTTCAAGGTCCTGGGCGATCTTCAGGTACTCCAGCATAGCGTCCTCTCTACGGGAATGGACAGAAATCAGGAAACAAGGGGTACGATCAATCTATCCAGCTCCTACTAAAACTGCAGGATTAAAAAAATATCTTGATAGGTCAACTTGTTTCTGTTGTTTAAATGTGTTATTATAGTGCATTAACGTAATGAGTGACATTAGATAAAACACACACTCACTTCAACATCCCACGGTGCTCCTCGTGCCACACCTGAATCCTCTCCTCCCACTGTTCTCTGGATAACTTGTGCTGCTCCAGGACTCTACAGACAGAGAGAGAAGAGAACAAAGGTCAGCTGGACCATCAAACAGAAACCACTAACAGACAAGACAATCTTATATCTTTGACTATGTTGTGTTAAGTAACATTATGGATTCTATTTTCATGCAAGTGTGTTGTGAAAAGCACAATCTTTATTTTGGTAATTTCCCTGAGGTGCTGTGTATTGCCGTGCACCACGCTAGGAGGAAAAGCACAATAGGGGGTGTGCCACAGTAGGTGACGGGCAGTCTAAACAAAAATACAAACACATGTCCTCTTAAGTAAATCAAATGAATTGTTTAGGCATCTTTATTCCAAGGTGCAAATTAACCACTACACTGGAGATGGCGGCAACCTCGGGACAGACACAGTTCACATGGGAAAGTTCAATAACCTCCAGATATAATCACAAATGTGAACTCGGTGCATGTTCCTGAAAGGTGTAATCGTTTCCTCAGGAGAAGCAGGTCAAGACTCTCCACTCCAAACTCAAAGCATCACGGTGGGAAAAGAACTTCTTTGACAGGGGCTGCATGGAACTGATACCAGCCTCTGACACACCCAGCTATAATGTATACATTTTTCCAAATTATACCTTGTTATTAAATGAGCCATAGGTGCACTGATATACTAACAGAATGCTGCCAATATCCTGGCATGCTTGACTCTGCTTTGTAGTCCTTGTCGTGTACTAAAGCTTTGATCTCCTTCTTGAATGCTCTGGTCCAACCAATGATCTCCGTTTTCTCCATTTTTAAATTTCAACATGCTTATGTATGTATGTATGATTAACTTGAAAAACTGAACTGGCAACTTTATACATTGCCAAAGGGAGATAATCTGAATAGTTCACACACACTAACAACTTATTACTTACTAGAGATTATTATTGTTACATCTGCCTCTTTTATTTCTGGAGGGTGGAGGGTTAGTGATTTTCTATGTGGTTAGTTCAACCAGTGTTGATTGGTGGAGCTCTTAATTACTGTTTGAGTTTTTATAGTTCCTTCTTCCTCCATAAATTTTCTACTTCAGTTACCTCCTTATGCGACAAAATTATTTTCTGCCAGTGCCAAACCCAGTGGCTTCAGTCTAACAAGTGTATCACGTCGTACCACCTTGCCCTGTGATCTAGATGTTAACACAACAACAAATGTTTGACTAGTTTTCCTGAACCTGTGCGGCAGGAGGCGTTCAGACAGCAGGTATCCAGGCCGGTGGACTTCTTTGTTGTAGTCTCCAAACTTGGCCTGAACAGAGTAGGAGGCCAGCAGCACGGCTGTCTCCGGGGGACAGTAGACCTCGTCGCTCAGGATGCTCTCCTTCACCTGCAGGAAGAAGAGCTTCTGGGTGATGTCCTGGATCAGCTCCTCTGACACGTCTTCTGGGAAGAATTTGGCCCGAAACTTAAACTGGAGCGGGTTCTCCTTCTTCACGTCCTGGGATGACACCTGGAGATCAATTAAAACATGGTTAGGTCACATAAAGTATTATGTGAGCATTAAAGGAACAAGCAGACATTAAACAAGACGTTCTGAGAGTTAGATGAGAAGACTGATGCTGTACAGTGAATATGTAACTGCTGCAGCGAGCAGCCGGTTAGCTTAGCTTAACATAAAGCCAGGGGAAGCCTGCTAGCCTGACATTATAAACATTAGATCTCATTTGTTTAGTTGGCAGAAAAACAGAGCCACACTAGCTGTTTCCCCCTGTTTCCAGTCTTTATGCTACGCTAAGCTAACCAGCTATTGCCTCCAGCCACTTATTTGCCAACACCAGTGATGATAAGCAAGACAGTGGCATCCTCTCATCTAATTCCTGGAAAGAAAGCAAATGTACTTCCTAAAAGTTTTGTCAAACTACCATCACCATCAGCAATATAAATACTGGGTGTCAAAACTTTACAACAAGTAAAGCACCACCAACACCAAGTCCTTCAGTTTCATGGGTGCCCTGCCATTTCCAAGAGGGGATCTGCCATTCTTCTTTAATGGAAATACACTTTAATAACTCCCCGCTACAGTATGTGTTTACACAATGTGCCTCTTCCTCTAATTTCAAAACAGGAACCAAGCGGTCTTGATGGAGAGAATGGGGATGTACTGGACAGCGAATATTCCAGTTTGAGCTTTGCATTGTGCTGATGAGCTGCAGCGCAGTGTCAGCACACAGTGTACAGTTTACTGCTGCTGACTGAGGCAAGCATAACCTTTTCACTCTCTCTGTGACCCTAGTTTATTATTATAAAACACACAGAGGCTTTTTGGAAGTTTCTCTAGTTAGATTAACATGGTTTCCTACATTTGTTTCAGTCAGGAAGTCATTCATCAGAAAATTCCTCTTTAGTCACATTACATAGAAACAGTCTCCATCTTTTTATCACTAGTGCTGCAACACTATGCACTGTAGCCAGACGAGTCAGGTGTATATCTCAAAACCTTGTGCCTACATTACCCACAATGCAACTCGACCACTGATGGTTCGGTTGGAAATTCAGGTGTGTTACACTAGAAGCAGTTACTGTACTCTCAAGCAGAGATGAAGAGGACTGGACTGGTCCAGTTTTCCTTTCAATTCATTTTCAAACTCGTAGTCCTCAGCCCCAACCGACACTGACTCAAGTGAGTGATCACTTTTTCACGCAGCTCCCTCACGAGCCACAACAGGCTTTGCACAACATACACAAAACCTGTATACAGACTTTTAAAATCGTGTAAAATCAGTGAAGTTCCTTAAGAGATTATCAGTGCAGAACTGACTGGCCGAGAAAAGTTGCTGGAGTTGGCAAATCAGAAGCTGTGATACTGAAAAAATCTTGAATATCTGGAATTCTGTTTACTCGCTGGTGTGACTTCATTCCTTCTGGCTGATTTGCGTTTTACATCACAGCTTTGACTAGCTGCTCTTACAAGTAACTCAGGACTAACTGCGCAGTAACTGGCAGGTAACCTGCGTTTACACAGGGAAAAAAAACACAGAGGAACAGAAACATTATGGTTCACAAAGACGTCACACTCTTCACATATAATCCACCTCCAGCTGGTTACATGTAGTTCGACAGCACAGACAGAAACCAGAACAGGGATTCAAAATTAGCTGCCATGACCGAAGTGGAGCCTCAATGAAGCATGTGATTATATAAATACTGTAATATGGTGGCTACTGATTGACTGAAAGGCAAACACTGGAGCTCTGATAGTATCATCCCCTCAAAAGAATGCATTCTTTCTCTGTTACTCCACAGTACTCCAGAGACAGAGAGGTGTTTCATGATCATGTAGGTATGTAGGTAGTAGGTATGACAATATGTAATCATGGTGGAATTTCACTCTATGTAAAGGTAAAAAAGACATCAGTAACTCTGAAAAACAAATTTATACTGTTGAGTAACTGTTGAATAACTAGCTTATCTCCAATTATAATCATTCATGACTGATTTGTGATGGAGTATTATAACACACTGGAAAAGTTTTTCCTTCAACCTCAATGACCCATTTGCAGTAATATTTAAAAGATAAGAGGATTACGATGAGACAAAGCTGGATCTTACCTTTTTGTCCAGTTTGAGCCAAGTGTAGTAACCTTTGCCATCCATATACTGAAGTCCGAAGTACCAGACCTCACGAAGGCCAATGGTTTTCACCACCTGCACAGGAAAAAAGGCAAATCTTAAAAACACAGTAGGGCTACAACAAAAGATTGCTTTCATTTTCGATTAATTAATGAACTAGAAGTTTATCTGAAAGAAGTTTGATTACTGAATTAATTGTTTGCTATATAACAGTGAAAACATGCCAATGCCACAAACTAACAGAGCCCAAATGTCATTTGACATTTGAAAAGCTGGAACTTGAGAAATCGAAGCATTTTTTCCTCTATTTTTGTTTGAAAAATGACTAAAATGATTATCAAAGTAGCTGCTGATTATTTTTCCATCAATCAACTAATTGTTTCAGCTCAAACTGAGACTGGGTAAAAGCCTTAGTATCGTTCTTCCATATCACGTTGATACAAACGTTAATAATGAATGTCAGTCAACATAAAAATGATTTAGAAAAAATGATTTCCCATTAATTTCTTTTTAGATTGAGGGCAAGAACCTTATAATGGGAAAAGAGTTTGAATTTGTCATGGCTGACACGCTGATCTGGTCGAAGTGGCAGTGATATAACATCCATTGAAGAAAGACGCAGGAGTTTCACTAAATTTGACCAGATATAAGACTACATGACTCTACAGATTTCACAACCTGCTCCTCCAGGGAAACAGATTATAAGGTGATGATGTAACTGTCAACAGAAATAAATCCTGCTTTCACACCTCGAAAATCATTGAGGTAATTTTCCAATAAATGTTAATGAATCACTGATGGTTTTCCTCCAGAAGCAGTTATATAAAAGGCCTTTGAAGGCTTTACAGAGGCTGGCAAGGCCTGAAGAAGCTAACCTTAAGGTAACATACTCAGGTACCAAACTAATCTGTTGGACAGATAGTTTTACAGGTTCCCAGGCCTGCGTATGGACTTGGCAAGGTAATGATGCGAACTAAGTACTGCTGGAATAAACAAAATGCACTTCAAAAAATATTTCAGAACATAGCTCTTGAGATTTACACTAGAGCTGCAACTAACAATTATTTTCATTATTGATGGATCTGATTATCATTGTCATGATTAATCAGTTAATTGTTTGGTCTATAAACATCAGGAAATTGTAAAAAGAAATGTCTTCTAAATCCTAAAGTGTGGTCTTCAAATTGCTTGTTTTGTCTGACATTAACAATTAATGCAGCTACGTGAGACTTAAGGCTTTGACTGAAATTTGAAGCTTACAGGGCTCGTCTACAGAGGAAGTCGACAGATTTCTAACCAAGCAAAAATTATATCATCAAATTTCATTCTGAGTAATTCTGTTCAGATTTTCCAGTAACACAAAGTTAACTTTCATATATACACACACACACACACACACACACACACACACACACACACACACACACACACACACACACACACACACACACACCTCTCATCTCTCTGTCTGTTGCAAACAGGCCTTAAACAAAGTGGTGCTATTGTCTGCCCAGTGAGGAGAAGTGATACTGTATAACGAGGGCACACTGCATGACTAGCATCCTGTCCCTGACTCCGGGAACAGACTGAGAAGACTGGAGTGAGGGAGGGGGCGGGGGGTCTGCTCCAGCTTACAAGGCCAGTAAACTTCTGGCAAAACTGCAACAGCCAGAACTCCTCATTATTATTAACGTCTAAAAGGCAGATTATGAATGCAGTTTTAATTTCAACCGCACTGGAAACTTCAGGTCTAACCTTAAAAATTTCTTCAGATCAGCAATTTTAAGATTTTTTTTTTTTTTAACCAATTTTCGACTGTGTAACTGAGGCAGAAAGTGAAAACCCAGTTATAGATCTGGAATAATCACTTGACTTGCGCTGCAGGAGGAGCTGCCATTTTCCACTGGCTTCTGAGAGAAACCTCAACGACCAGAGACTCTTTATGGCCTTCAGAGAGGCAGAGCAATTTTCCAGCAGCACCGTGTAGGAATTCATGTTTTTCGCGTGTGTGTGTGTCGGCGTGTCATTGAGTCGGGCAATCTCTGTGCCGGGCTCTTTTTGAATGCATCCCTGCCAAATTCCCCACCCAGTCACCAGGTGAGGTGCTAAGCTGCCTGGGTAAACTGTGAGTCAGCATGCTGGCACTCTGGCCAAGCCCATTCCCAATGATAAGCTCCAGCCAAGGTTAAAATTAAAACCAAACCCAGCCCTCAACCCCTCTTAGTGGTCAACACAAAACACAGATCAGGCTGACCTGTGGGAGTAACAACAAGCTCGAGAATGGGGCCTGAAATGAGAGAGCACTTCAGGCTGCATCTCACCTGTAATGCAACTCATAAGGCCTCTGAAAACAATGAGTTCTTTCATGGTGGTTCTGCTTTTGGGGTCCACAGAGTGAGAGGCACAGAAACGGAGTGGGTTACCACACAGATACCTAAATGAACGATTGTTTTTCTTAAGGGGATAAGCTCAGTGCGTCGTTGGCACTGTCAGGGAGGTAACCATTTCCTTTGGGAAAGCTTACCGACCTTCAACACTGCACTTCACTTGACAAATAGATAAACTACTTTCAATAACATGTTGTACATGTTATCAACACCTGCTGACAAAGGATACTGAAAATAATACAGTTCATTAGAGGGGGATTAAATCTGAATCTGGTGACACGGGCTCAGTAAACTGACATCGCAGCAGGCTGGTTTGGCAGACTGCCTTGACTTTAATGGGTTGCTAGTTTGCTCCAATGTACTTCAAGAGCTATTAACACCTCTGACAAGTATGATTACTGGAAACAGAGCACTCCAACGCGAAACTCTTTCTAATACTAAAGAGAAGGCAGTTTAATATTAGCTCCATCATCGTACCAGTGAAAGTATGAAAGTTGTGACGGAAAACACCAATAGTAACGGTATGGTCAAGAATTATTTATTTATTAAGACATTCTAATACCTTCTAATGACTTTTTTCAGAAAACTGAATTTAATCCTTTTTAATACTTTTCAAGAGCTGCTGACACTGCAAACTGAGGGCAATTTCATAGCTAAATATCTATGCCCACCCCCCCCCCACCCCCACCCCCCCCAAAAAAAACATCCTTACAAATATATTACATCTCCCTGAGAGCAGCTTTTTATGAGCTGTTATAAGCAGAAGCAAAAGTCGACTTCATCCTAGCAATGATTAAAAACTGTAAACTTGGTAAAACATTTGCAGTCAGGTTGAAAAGGCTAAACCTTTACAGATTCTGTGTCAGCGACTGAAGGTGCAAAAGTCAGTTAGCATGACATTAGCCTGAAAGTTTCTCGTCTTGGTTTAGAGGGAGCTCGGGCCTTGTGGTGAGCGAGTGGAATTCCACTGGGCTGAAACAGCATTACTCACTGCATCCTCTGGACTCAATAACGTGGAGTCCTCCTCCAGCAGCTGAGGACGGGAAGGGAGGGGTTCACCCAGTCTGGCCCCAAATAGGGACCAACCGGCACAAAGATGAAAGAGAGGTGTACGGGGAGGGCAGGGGGCACTGGCCCAAAGGAAACTGGTCTATTACTCTCAGACCACACATTCATTGTGACTGAAGCAAACAGTAAAGGGAGTGTTACAAAGCCAGTATTTTATGGTTTAATATCTAAGAATAGTTCTGCTAAAATACTACAGCTAACAAGAAAGGCTGTGCAGCATGTTCCCTCTCCTTACTTGGAACAGCCCTGACATGTGGGTTGGGTGTCTAAGAGAACTAGTTTCATATTTTGCTCCTGGCACCTGTCAGCCAGATTATCTGAACTTGGATTCAGTTCAAGACATATTTTAACTTGAACTAAAATGTCGTCATGTTTTCAGCTGTTTAATATCAATCCTCCTCCAGCTTTTGACCAATCCAAACTATTTCTCCAGAACTGAGGCTGAAACTTGAAGCTTGTAGAAGCCACATTATTAAAGTGGACTGGTTAACAGGGTCTGAACAAGGCAAAAGCACTGACGACAGATGTAACTAGCCGGTACATCTATTGTAAACCACAATGGCTGTAATTTATCTAATTGCGGCTCAAGGCAAAATTAAACAAGCAGCAACGCATAGTCATATGGAAGTGAAACTGTACGAGGGTGTGTAGGGGAGTGGCAGGCGTTCCTCTTTAAAAGCAGTGTGACGGGGACTAAGGCTATGATCAGCGCTGACCACGCAGGCCACACCAGGCCTCACACTTGTCCTGAGAGTGAGCTCACTGCTGTTACTCAGCATTTCCACAGAACCTGTCAAACACACTGTTGCCGTGTGTCTTTGCAGCCGTTTAAAACTAAATCAGCCTGCTGACAGACTTCGGGGGGACACGGCCGCTCAAGCCAAATGACAGCAGAATTAATCCGTAGCTGGTGTGAAGCTTCGTAGGCAATTTAACCAAGCTCAAATTAGTAAATAGCATCTTTGCACTAAAATTGAGCAGTGAACTGTCTGACACTATCACAGGGAGTGATTATCTGTGGCACACCTCACTAAGAGCCATTCTAACAAGTAGGCTGGGGAATTCACCAAAACCTATAAACAGATGTCAAAGGTGGCTAGCTCTTCGTTAACCTTCCCTTCCTTAACCTTCCCTTCCTTAACCTTCCCTTAACAAACACATTGAAAGCATAGAACACTAGCCATGCTTCTATTCTTAATAACTGCTGACTTGGTCAAAACTAGCCAAAGACATCCAGAAATGACATCAATACCTCACAAATTATACCTCTATCGGAATATGAATTATTTTATTTGGGTTTTAGGGATATTATGCTTAACAAGATCATATTCAAATCTTTTTGGACTAAAAAAGTTCTGTTCAGTGCTGCTGACATGAAGGGTGAATCCCCTGACATGCGGCCGCAAAACACACAGTTGGCTACACTTGCTATTGAATAACGAGTTCTACAGGAAATGGCTAAAACAATGCCCCCCCCCCACCACCACCCCCATCCCCCCCACCCCCCAGTGCTGTCATACAGACTCAAAAGAGCTCAGGCTAATGACATGTACATCTACATTTGGATTTTAGGTACTGAGCTTCACAACAGCAACGGGAACAGTGCAAACAATACTGCAAGTGACCACTAGTGGGAATTACAAGGGTTAATAATAAATTACCATGCACCATGCGCAATACTTCTGGTTATTACATAACCACATCCGCTGTAATGGGCAAACATTAATAAACTGACTTCAGTATTCAATACACACCTGATGAATGAGCAAAGAAGAATCGATTTAAGGTCAAATGATAGCAGCGTTAATTTACAAAGACAAGTGTTCTCCAAAATTATTATTTTACTATAAACAAGACAGCATGCTTTTTCTAAATAAGCATATATAGCAAGATATAATAAGAAAATGTGAGTGGGATTTCCTAAAGACAAGACCTAAGACAAGGGGATCACTTGAGATAGTCATGTCTGTAATTAATAATAACTTCTGAAAATGAATTAAACTGAAGTCCATGGTATCAAAAAAAAGTGTCCTTTCTTTGTGGTCACACCTTTCAGTCAGTAACGTCCTCACAGACTTCATTCAAAAGTTTGAGCACCACTAATGCCATTAATCATTAGTTCATTAAATGCCTCAAGTTCTATTTGTTCACTTTATGTTAAAGGCTGAAATTATTCACCACAAGAAACAATTAACCTCTCAGAATCTCACCGGGAAGAAAGAGCCTGATAAGGACTCATGAGGCCAAAAGCTCCTGTAATCTCGTCTGTAGGAGATAACTTTTCAGGCCTGGATGTAATGAACGGAAAGAGCTTTGGAAGGATGATAATGAGGGCAGTCACTTTCCCCTAACACAGATATTTCTTAGTGACGTCAATCCATTTAACTGACAAGATGACAAAGGCTGTTGCTGTTTGTGCAAAGATAGCAGAAATATATTGCAACAGCAAAGTATAACTTGACTTTAATCTCAGATCTGAGCAAATTTAACTTAATTTATGAAACACTCAGATTACTTTACAGACGTCTTGCACACCAGAAAGTCTTAAAGACCAGCAATGGGTTAAATTTAAAGGGGAAAAAAAGGAATAGCTCAACATTTCTGGGAAACACTATTGCAAATATATAGCTGGAACCAGCAGCTCCTTAGCCTGGTTTAGCATAGCCTGGAAGACTGGAAACGGGGAAGCTACTAAACTAGCTCCATCCAAAGGTATCAATATCTGCCGAGCAGCACCTCTAAAACTCAATACTTTTTGTTACTACTGTTTGTTTATAAAAATCAAAGTGTAACAACAACACTTTTCCATCACAGTGAAATCACAATTTGTTGATTTTACTTTTGCATGTTGTGTATATGTATATCTGCTTTTATCAAAACCACATCAACAGGACTGATTTCCACTGTACCTGGTCAAACAGCTGCTTGCCGGTGGTGCTGGGCTGGATGGCAAATTCCAGCTCAGCGTCCATGGTGGTGACGCGAACATTGACCTGTGGAAAAACATGAGAAGACAGGAATTCAAAAGTTGACCCAGAGCAACAGGGAGATTGTGATAGGTACCAATACAGGATACTGCAGAGCACTGTTTTGGAGAGTGTGTGTGAGTGTGTGTGAGTGTGTGTGAGTGTGTGTGAGTGTGTGTGTGTGCGTGTGTGTGCGTGTGTGTGCGTGTGTGTGCGTGCGTGTGTTTGGTAGGGGGGTGTATTTGCAGAGTAAACACACAGGGCCCTGTGTTTATCTCTGCTTTCTTCAAGACAGGCAGGCTGATTGAAGCACACTCAAAATCTTTGGTGTTTTGGTTAGAATATGAAGCAGTGCTTCTAAAACATATGAACATACAGGAAATAATTCATTGCCATGTCAACAAAGTAAGTGGCATATCTAACACTTCTTTCACAAGCTAGTAAGAGCCACCATACATGTTATGCACAAGGCAACTACTTCAGTCAGACAGGAAAAAGGCACATCTTTCAGGTCTCTGTTTAATGATTGATCAGACTGACCTGTGCGTACAAAGAGAGGCAGTCCATCTAACTGAAACCTGCCTTATGCCCAGAGAATTTAACGTCCACTTACAGGGATCCACCCCAGTGATTAATTCACAATTTCAAAACCATTACAAACAGAGTAATGTGGACTGACGTCAACTGTGTTCCATAATGGAGAGAAACAATATTCCGTATTGTAGGTTCGGTCAGTAATCAGCAAACGGCATCTGAAATTCACACAATGCCAATGCAACAATGCACAAATATTTACAATAGCCGCTTTGAGTTAATGCACATGCTGGATCTCTTTTCTGTGGGTATAATGTCAAATGTCTCTGGTATTTGCGGGGGTTCTGAAAAGACAGACTCTCTGAGTATTGACTGAACTTATTAATACTCAGTGAAAATGATACAAAGAGGTTAGTGGACACAGAGTGAAGCGAGAAAGAAAGGCCACTAACACAACCCTCCAGTGACATCTTTCAACTCCAGCCCATTGTGAGCAGCGCTGAATAAATGGTGGTGAACAAATTCAATGACGCCCACTGCAAAAGGGATGTCTGGGCTGCAGCAGTGACTAGTCTGGTGAGTCAGAGCTCCATCAACTCCTATGAAGCCACACAGGCTCAACAACTAACAGACAGACTTAAATCCTGCGGAGGAGACAAATCCTATCAAAGCAATGGATGGAAAGCGCCTCACCACGCTGTCCAAGATACTATAAGAACACAGTAGTCTAGACAGTGGATATTCAAAGATGTCCCGTTTTTTTTCATCCGTGTGTCTGACACTGGCAAGTAAGGCCAGCAGAGTTGACTCACTGGGGATTAAAACCCAAGATCTGTGGCACATCAAACTTTTGCTTTAACAACAAAATCAAAAATAATGACGCATTCAGAGCCTCAGAGGGTTTGTAGCTCTGCCCCAATGCTGCATTAGTATATAGTTTATATAGTTTAAAACTTTTGGAATCAGCGGTCCAACAGAGCAACTTCAACCAACTTCAAGTCACTGCTAGAAAGCACGGGAAGGAGGAAAGAGGGGGAAGCACTGCATTTACTTTACACAGCTAAACAAAGCTCCCCTTTCAGCTGCAGCGCCCCAGCACTCCCTCACTACCATCATCTATATCCTAGCGGAGCCAGATTACAAAAAGCAACCACTAAATTGCGCCAGAAGTGATCAGAAACTTGTCTGGTAAGTGATATTTTGAGACTTCCCTTGTTCAAAAGCAATTCTGTGAATTGGTAGCGGCAGCTCTGACAGTTTGCGATGCTTCACTCAACATCATGGTCTATATTTACAGCAGTTACAGATGGAGCAAGTAGAAAAAAAACACACCCTAACAGGCAGAGAATGGAACATGTGAATGTGTGGAGCGGACGAGCCAACAGAAACCACAGAGCGAGTGATATCTGATCTCAGAGAGTAGTCCTCCAACGGCAACTCACAATAAACTGAGGCCATTCACAGAGGTAAAGAAAACATGACACATTTGCTAAAAATATACCGGGCAAGGACCCAGAGTTCCACAATGAGCAACTTTAGTCAGAGGAAAATACAGGCATTCATATTAACCATGTAACTCCCTGCTGCAAACGTGCACTGGATCCCTCATCTAACCTGCTGTAATGACACATAAACACATTTTCACACTCTTCCTCGAAGCTTCGGTAACCAAGACACAATAACAATCATAACACGAGCTCTATGGTAACGCAGGCATTACAGTAGAAAAACTAGATTTATGTGATGAAGCACAAGTGAACAACAACATACAAGACTTCTCAGTTCTCTCATGGTGAAACACTTACCACATAAAACAAAGAGATGATATGTACATGCCACCTGGGCCAGATATAGCTCTCCCTCGGCCTTTTCAGCGTTGAGGTTAAGGTCGAGTTAAAGAGATGAGGTGGTCATCACCTCAATAGTTAAACTGTGAATAGGTTCTGCATTCTTCAGGGAAAACCTTTCAATATTTGACCTTCTGCATAGTTTACATGGCTTTAGAAGAGTCTTTTGCAAAGAGAGTTGCCATGGGGACTCCACTGAAAATGGTCTGACAGCAATATAACCATAAACGAGTGCTACCTTTTTGAGTGTAGAGCAGTAGCACAACAAGGATGGAGAGAAAAGGCCCATTGTGTCTTTAATTAAGGCTTTAGAAAGTGACATATGTTGAGTGGTTTTTTTTTTTCCACAGGCTCCATCAACATTAAAGACACACAAATGAAGAGTGACAGTCAAAGGATCTGTAACCATTCTGGGGAATCGTCAATCACCGAGCAGGAGGGTGTTCCAAACATGATTGAGTAATCAATTATTTAAAGAAACAAATACTAACAATAGGACTGGACATGAAAAGGAAACGCCCATCCATGTTGATCGTGACCACGCCTTGTACGGTTTTTGTCATGGGACTGTGACCGCAAGGAAACAGGATTCTGGGAGAGCCAAGGAGCACTATCGTTTCCTTCTAACAATGTGTCATTCAGATAAGTGAAACCTGAGTCACAGAAGCAGCAGCACAGGAGCCTTCACTACTGCTCAAATCTGGACCAACCTCCTGCCACCGGGCATCTTGGTCCTCGATAATAAAATGAGTTTCTCTTTTCCCAAACACATCATGCTGGAATGTTTGATATCAGGCCAAGTATCTGAAGTGTAATAATTCAGACTGCGTGTAGGTTTCTGTGCCAGGCTGAATTAAATCTAAGACAAGTTAGCACTTTTATCCTCTTTGATCTTTCATTTTGAGGGTGACTTCACACGAAATCTTCACGACTGTGCTACGGCAGTTGAATGTAAGGCGACCTTTGAAGGTGTTATGACACTGACGGTTGGTTTTCAAGATTTCTGGGGGCATTTCTGAAGTGTATTAGATCAGAGGTGCCATTCAGGAATGATAGATAAGCTCAGGAGAGGAGGAGGGAACAGGTGAAATAAGGATGCTGAGGTCAAACCCCAAACATCTTGTACATGCCAGGTATCTCATGCCTAAAAACGTTTGACTCACATCCACTCCTCTGTAGACAGAGTCGTATTTTATGTTTTTCAAATGTTCTGTAAAATTCCTACAGGTTTAATAATGTGTTTTTATTCTACACATTCTTAGGGTTTCTGTGACTATGAGAGCCCTGTTTTGCTCCTTTATTTGTTCTTTCGGATTTAAATATAATTCAAAACTGAATATCTTTTGATTTTGAACTGTTGGTCAGACTGAATAAGCAGGCTGAAGGCATCACTGTGGTCTTGAAGAAACTGTAAAATGACATATTTTCACTATTTGTAACAATAATAAATCTGATCATTAGTCGCAGCCCCCAGAGGTCGTGGTTAACATGATGCTCATCTCATTCTACATTTTGATCTTGTTTCCTGACATCTCACCATCCCCAGCCAGCCGGCTATGGAGACTGACACTCTTCAAACTAGCAAACAAATTTCACTTTTACTTTTACCTCCAGTTAAAATCTCAGCAATGCTAAAAATGAGACTTAGCATTTGCAGTATTAATCTGAGTATAGAAAGCTTTCTGGTGCAAACAGCATCAATGGAATAACTTCATTAAAACAGACTTAGTGTCCTTTTCATATCTTCCATGCCATGTGGTAAAAGCTGGCCCCGTCATAAGGCCACATACTGATCACTCTGCAAACCAGAGAATAAAATCAAACTCAAGGCTCAGGAGTTCGTGGTATCATGGAAAAGAAAACAGTCTGATATTATCGTCTGAAAAAGGCAGTTTTGTGGCAACTGGGCAGCTGCTATCACACAGTAATGATGTCATTTCCACAGCGACGCTCATGACAACCCTGAGGCTACTCTAAACAAACCAACAACATACTTTATGACGCTGACCGGGGCTTTAGTCATTGTCATCACAGCACACCACTCTGTTCAACAGCAGTGCGTCTCTGTCATGATCTGATCGGGACTCTGGCAACAATTTCTGCCTCTGTGTTCAAGTAAAATCCGATTTCCAATCTTTCCCTACATTTTTCACTGTGTTGCTTATTAAACTTGAGCAACAGCTTGCTTCAGGAATCTCTGGACTTTCCATCCTACTTTTTACATGAAGAACAGAGGACAGAGGAAAAAGCTTTATTCAGAGCTGAAAAAAATGTCAGTATGTTTTACTCATCTCCCTCACATTTTCCTTCATTCTGTAAAAAAATACATAGGCTGTTATACGCCTACCAGAAATTTCCATACAGTGAGTTGAGGGACGGACCTGTGCCATGTGTGACTGCACAGTATGTAAAAGCTGGGGTGGGGCACAGTGAGTCAAGAGTCACTGAAGGATAAAGAATTCTTCAATTATATATGACAACTATATCAAATGTTTTTTTTTTATATATATTTATTTTTTTCTTTTCCTTTACTGATGATGAAAATCCACTGACACCATAGAAACTGTAAGTCACTGTGTCAGATTTTTCTCCAAGTCTCCACAATGACTATGGGGAACCCGACATCAAGTGCAGAGCAACCCCAGATTTCAGCCTTGAAAAAAACCTCTAGTGACCAAGAGACAGTCCTGTTTTCATCACCAACTCCTGCATGTATAAACAAGAGATTTTCCCCCTCCCCTGTTTATGATGCTGCACAGGTGTTAAATACAGGGAATGATATGAAAGATATGGATCCTGTGACTGTGTCCACCTGCGTTTAAACACATTTTAAATTAAACACTGCTCATCCGTATGTAATTTCATTACACCTCACAATTCTGTTGTGTTCTCGTACTTGTGGGACACCCCCAGGATATAAGATGAACATGTGATTTGAGTGGCATTCCCCTTTAACAGAGATCCTACTGAGGCTAATCCCTGTGAAAAATCATTCTGTTGGTGACTCAGTATATAAAATGTGTCCCTGATTATTTTAAAGCCTCCATGTTTTGTTTCTGGCCCATTCAATGAAAAAAAAGCTTTTGTCATAAACTGGACATGTGAAATGCTTCACAGTGATCACTCGGCTTTAAATTTGAGGAACTGATAGCATCGTATTTAACACCCACAATCTGCCACTGCCAAGAAGTGATTTCAGATTTTTTTTCTCAAAATCAGCAAAAAAGAAATCACATTATTTAATAGCCAATAACATATCACCTCTCGGACCTTCACGTGAATTTTAAATCAGACTGCCAAAGAGTAGTGAGATACTCAGTGAGAGTATTATATATATATGCCAAAACCTAAGTGCCCTTAACTCAGTCTAAGTTGGATTAATGTGAAAAAGATGAAGTTCTTTATCAAATACATTGTTTAATAAAGAACTTCACATCATTTATTTATCATGTATTTATTAAATACACTATTATACTGAATGTGGGAAGCTAATCCTCCATTAACGCCCCCTGCCATGTTCCAGTTAGGCTTGACAAGCTCTAAAGCAGCGATTCAACAAGCAGTGAGTGAAAATATAAATAAAGCAAAGGCTTCTTACCGCTTTGGGCATTTTTCTGTCCTTTTCCTGGCTCTGTGCGAGGAGCTGTAAAATTAAAAACAAAGAAGAGACCCGTGCTCCGTGCGGCTGTGCTTCTCACTGAAAACAGAGAAAGAAGAGAAACGAGTTTCAGCCACTTGTGCGTTACTTAAACCCGTCTGAGAGCAGCTCGACACTCCTGCAGGCGACAGTCACCAGGATGAATCACCGCGAAAAACCAAGCTGACAGCAGGTAGCCTGCACAACACCGGAAATTCATCTGACTCACCTTCAAAATAAGAACATAAGTCTGATCAGTTCGGATAACCAGATTTCTTACGTTATCACGGTTTCGCCAAACCTGCGCCTAACTCTTTATGATCTTCCTTTGTGCTAAAGACTTTGAACAGACGTGGGAAGTGTTTTAGGACTTCCTGAAAAAGAATCCCATTGAGAATTAGCTCTGTGACATGGTGAATTATCGTGCTGGTAGAAGGCATTAGAAGGTGGTAAATTGTGGCCATAGAGGGATGGACACTGTTAGCAACAATACTCAGGCTATGGCATTCACCACCAGCCATCTGCAGTCTCAGCAGAAATTCAGAGTTTAACTCTAGAGACAGTTGTGTGCAAAAAAAAAAAAAAAAAGCGTTTTTCACAAAGAAGTAAAACCAATCTTATAGTATCAGCACAGTGCTGCTACCCATAACTCTGGTATAAAAAAAAACCCAAAAAAACCCTATAATATAATACTAGAAACTACAGAATGTCCGTCCAATAAAACTAATTCTGTGTAGTATTCAAATAGCCTACTGTTTTAATTTTTTTAGTGTATATCACAGCCCAGCCCTTCCGTTCGTTTTGTTCCCGTATAATAGTTTTACTGTGAAATCTGACACCGGAAATCCTACGTTTCTATTCTACCTTGACACTGTTGAATCATCCAAGCACCAGGCAGGTTAAATATGGTACTCAACATGCCTCGCCCCACTAACAATGATAAAGTTATAGTCCCCACCCTGCTCTCTTTTAACCTTTTATTCTGACGCCGTCATCTGCCAACAAACGGACACCCCCAATTCAGACTACTACGGATAACAAACAAAAGTCCAGACAGCTGCTCACTCGCACTGTATCCTTTCGACCTTCTAGTGTGAGAAAAATTAACAAAGTGATGATTTTCAGTATAATTTCTTTTTTTTTTTCTAGATAAGGTTTACGTCTGTGTTATGGGTGAAATAGGTACACACCCACAGCGACAGAGAAGCGAAGGGAAGCCCTGCAAACGAGAAATTCCACCTTACGGCTCTGGACGACACATACGAGGATTTTTTTTTTCCACAATAAAAAAACAAACACAAATCGTAAAACTGTTAAAAGATTAAACCATTTTAAACTCAGATCGTAATAACGTTGCCCTTTGATCAGGAGCTTCATCTGCGCTGCACTCAGCCACATCCTCACTATAATCCCACAGACACCTGTTGTGAGATTTGTCTCCTTTGTGCATGGGGACGCTGAAAGTGCGCGGAGGGGGAAAAAAGTGCGAAAAGTGTGCGCACCTTCGGCCTCGCCGGGCTGTGGGGTTCAGTCAGCACAACACACATGCGGCCCACTTAGGTAAATACTTACCGGTGCTGGAGAGCTTTGGAGACGAGGTGATGATTGTACCGCGGTCCGAAGCTCGCAGCCGCAGATGTCCCCTCCCTCTGTTCAGCCAGGCGCAATATGGCGCTCATCCATCCAAGTGTGGAGCCTGTTCCTGGTGTCACCGGTAGGCTGGAGGAGTCACAGCCCAGTGTCCGGGGACCTGTAGAGGGCTCTTGAGGGGTTTACCCACAAAAAAACAAAAGGCAGTTTCATTATTGTGTAAGGGGCATTTCAACTGAGCAGGGTCTTTCCCAGCCTACAGTGGGGCACTTTTATATTTTTTTTTTTTAAATCTAGAACCACAACAGAAACAAGTCAAATCTTATCAGATGTTTGCGGAGAATTATGTTTGGGGGTCGTTTTCATGGAAAATAAAAGTCAACTCACCGTTACATGTTCAGATAACCACAAAACCCATAAAGAGGTTACGCGTGCAACCTAAATTGTGAACAACTATGACTATTATTCGAAGCCAGTAAAGCCTAAGGCTAATCACTGGTACACGAATCACTCTATTCAATTGTCTACTTAACACACATGTATGTATGTATGTCGTTTTTTTTTTTTTTTTTTTTTTTGTTTTATAGATAAGAATAAGAATGTGAGCAATAACTGTTCATACAATCAATTACTGTTAATAAATACATTTAAACGTCCTTCATCCCTGTGTGTAAAGAGTGATGTGTCACCTTTTATCCTGAGCACAGTTGCATCAGAGCAGAAACTTTTTTCTTTCATTCTTTTCTTTTTTTTTTTTTTGTCTCTCAGTGTTTCACTGGGGAAGTGAGCGTCATCCGCCCTACGCCGAACCAAGGAAGCGCTGCCAGGCGGGAGGGGAGGCGTCATAGGTGAGCTGACCAATGAGATGGCGGGATTAAAATAGAGCCGTATATATCGGAGGTTAGACCCACTTCTTACCATAATGCGAAACCAAACGCTAATGTGACAGTTTTGCCCAATAACTTTGTACTGTTTCACGATGTCATGTTCTTTATCATCATGGACATGGTCACCACATTGACGCCACACTCCCTTCCTTACCTGCAATAGTTCTGAGCTAATGAAGGAAAATAATAATAATAATAATTTAAATATGCGCAAACAAACATTAAACAAAAAAATCCCCATAGTGACTGAAAAACAATGAGGATGACAACACAGAAATTCCCTTAAATAACCTTTTTTTTCTTTATTGTTTGATTAGGTAGTCAGATAAATTAATGGAAGAGGGAGGCTCTCTGAGCAATGCCAGTGCAAAACATTTTTTGAATTTGCCTGTTACAACATCTGAAAGAACTGTTTGCAGAGCAATGCCAGGTGCAAACAGATAAACACACAGGAAGGTACTTTCAGTATATAGTTACTTAAGAAAATGTTGCTCACCTGCTCTATGACTGATATTGTTTTTCAGATAAAACTTTCTTTGGCTGGTGTTTTGAAAATCTGGTAACAGGCAGGAACTTTCTTCTGATAAGTGTAAAACTGGACAAATACGCTGCATGCCTGACAGAAAAAAAGACTGTTTTGACTGGTTATCACAAAAATGGGGTAAATGATAAAGACTCAGATAACTAAGAATGGTTCAGGATATTCTACCTGGCCACATCTTGTAATATGACTAGACTGTTATGGTTTCACTATAACATATGAAATATCCACTAAGTAAAAACAAATCTCCAAAAGCTGACGTAGGCCACAGTATGTGACTAAATGTTTCAGAAAAATATCTCAATGTGTCATCCATGAAGTGCTGCAAAATGAGGATAAAGAAATTATCAAATGCTAGAGTCACAGTAACCACTTTAGTACCTATAATATCCAAAATATTATTTTGAAAAAACAAAACCAGCTGCTTCAAAAGCTGAAGAAACTGTAAAGGTCAACTTTCATGAAAATTTTGCACAACCTCTTCATACTACTATAAACAGAAATCCCAAAGAAGGAGTATTGAAGTGTGTAAAAATTGATCATTCAAAACAGCATTTGAATTTTCCACAATTTTACCAATTCACCGCTAATCATTAGAATAATAATGCTGATTTTAAGATTGGAGTGAATAACTTGTGATCACAGAATAATCCTCATTACACTGGTGTCAGTGATGGTCCTTCCAATGTTCCAGTGGCATTGTAAAGTCTCAAACTTAGATAAACACACGCACACTGGTACTATGTTATCAAAGAAACAACTCATGCTAGTTTTGTCAGTGAATATTTATGTTTGATAACGCATTCATGCCATCGACTTATCTCTGACATTTTTTTAATCGCTGAATCTCTCTGTGCTATATGTCAGATTTGGTTGGTTGTGCCTCCAGCTCCTTGAACCCTTCCAGTCTCCTCTGGGCGACATCATGGATGATAGCTGAAACAGGTAGACAGGATGAAGATGCTTCAGTCACATTCTGCTCTGTGAATAATACTGTATGACTAACAATAGTGACCTCTGTAATGTTTGCAAAGAACCACTAGATGGTACTCCAACAGTGTCTATGACCTGATGACCCCTGCACGAAGCAGCAGCACACCACACTCGACTCATTTAATCAACTGATCTCAGTCTTCAGACAGTTGATTGCTCAAACTGTGTGCTCTTGATTGGTTGGAACAAAAACCTGCAGCCACACGGCCCTTTGAGGAACAGGCTGAAGACCTCTGCTCTAGAACATGTAGATTAACTTGAAACTTGGTTTTTAAGGCTACAAATGGATTGACTTAGTCTTAAAACAGGAATTCTTTAACATAAGGAGCAGATGTTTAGATTTCATAACAGACCCATTTCTTCGATTTTGCCAACAGACGATTTTCACTTTTGATCCATTAGTATTGTGGTTTCTTCTGGTGTGACAGAACAGGACTGGAACTGGACTGGATTTGTTTAATCGGAAGAAACATTCAAAAATACAGCTTTCCAAAGTAGATAACTGTTTTTGAACACTGTTCACCGAGTGCCATAGTTTAAAAATATTATACTGTATTCCCTTACTGTCCAGCAGCTCTCTTGCTGTGTATCTCTTCTCTAAACTGTTGTTAACCTCAGCCATCAGCCATGGGAAGAAATTCCTCTCAATATCTGGAAATCAAAACCACAAATACGATACCACGTTAAATACTCATATCAAAACTTTCAGGCATGTGTATTGATGAGTTTGTCTATTACTAGTCACAGATCACATCAGAGTTTTTATAAAGTGAAAATGTCACTGTATATAAACAGTGGAGAGCAGTGATGCCCCCATGTGACAGAAATGGGTAGCTGAGTTTGAATGGTGCAAGAAAGCAAAGCTGCAAAGGGAGGCTGACCTTTCTCCACAGGGTCATAAAAGTAGCCGTGGGTTCTGAGTGAGGTGAAGACTGCAGGTAGAAGATCAGCCAAGCACTGCTGGGTATAAGCCCGGGCAGCAATCTTCTCTGCAGTCTCTCTTTCTTTCTTCAGCACCTCCTTCTGCTGGGCAATTCTACGCTCCTGAGATCAGAAGAAACTTCATTTAAAAACAAGATTACAGGTATGATAAGGCGTCATAGTGGTTGCCTCGGTGATCTCTAGGAAATACAGTGCAAAAACAACAGCAGCAATGAGCACTTAGCAACATAAATAGAGACAGGACTTAATCTTATAGATTACACTGCCATATTATAGCTGAAAAGATCAGTGATATCATATTGATGTAGCTTCACTCTATTAAAGCACCAAAAAACTTGATTTCAAGTCGAGTATTTTCTTTAACATGAAAATGTAACGTCTTTAACTTTCATGGCATCACTGGTTTTCCCTGATTTTCCAGCACTGGGGTAAACTTGTTCCTACATACTGATTTGAAAGGGATTTTCTATCATTTGCGTACTTTCTCCTCACTGCGGCGTCTCTCCTGCTCCTGAAGCCGCTGCACCTCTGCCATCTCATTATTTCTGAGCTCTTCAAAGGCCCTCTGCTGGGATCTCAGACAGGCCAGCTCCTCCTCCTCCATCACCTCCAGCAGAGATTGTTCTACTGTCTTACCCACCAGGACCTCCAACACCGGCTGGACCTCCCTGTCAAAGTCAAACAACTGCAGAAGATACTAGTAGTAAATGAAGTGTATTGTGTATGTTTGTTGTCATTAATATCCTACATGACAAAAGTCATTTTAAAGATGACAGGTCAAGGTAAAAAAAAAACACTGGATCCTACATTTCCTATAATGCAGCCACAGCCATCTTTATGTAAACTCTTTTTTTCCAGGTAACTGTCTTTTAAACACCACAGCCCAAGTTTGTAACACTGGTTTTCTGTTTACTATAAATTTGAAGTTCCCCAAGTTGTGATAACCCTGATGATGTGTTGATGATGTTGAGTGTACATCCATAAGGTGTGGTCAGACCTGCCACTTGGATTACCCACCTCTCCCTCCTCTATTTGTGTTTCGACATCTTTGCCAGATTTGGCAGGTATGAAGAGAGGAGTTGCTGGTTTGTCCAGGAAAGCATCAGTCTGGCATTCAATGTCTGTAGCCACTATAACATCACTCAATTCTTCAAGATAAAGATCTGAAAATAAAGATCCAAGAATTAAAAAAACACTTGGTTTCCAAAAAACACAGACGTAAATGGTCTGAAGCATGAGAAATGCTTTACCTGTTTGTACGTCAATGTGTTGTCTGCCCTGCAGTGCTTCAGGAGTCTTGGGTCTGAACTGCTCTCTGGCACGTTTTCGAGCAATGGCTCTCCTCCGGATCTCATGCTGTCTTTGTATTTCAGCAGGGTCTGGCTGAGCTGTCTGTCAGCGGTGCATGATGAAACACACTTTTAAGATAAAGTGGCCAAAAGAAGGCGAAGCCTATCAGCAATAAAGCACAGCAAAATGGATGTTTCATACGTACTGTTGGGATGATGTGTTGA
This sequence comes from Toxotes lorentzi, assembly GCA_037833715.1. Lineage (NCBI taxonomy): Eukaryota > Metazoa > Chordata > Actinopteri > Toxotidae > Toxotes > Toxotes lorentzi. The sequence goes on from JBBMJY010000011.1 coordinate 6,481,504, forward strand.
GCGTAAGTGTTTCCTCTGACAACCCGACGGTCGTACATAATGTTTCCATAATTACTGGGTGTCCTGCATTGTCAAGACAAAAAAGACATACACACAGTGCTGTCAAGCAGGCAGCTCATTAGCACCTGACCCTGACACGTTAGCCTAAAGGCTGAAAAGTCTTCAGTGAAAGCAGTGACACTGCACTGTAATCGTTCTGCATTCAAACTGTATTGTTTTATCAGCAAAGTGTACTTAAAGTAGCAAATTATTATACATCGTATGACTGTGTTAATTATCATTTTTGTAGTTGGTTGAGGTGGAGCTAATATTAACTAAGTAATTAAGGCTGACAATAAAGCGTGTCTGGCGGCACATACTGTTCCGGCGGAGGCTCTCTGTATTTGGAGCGGTTCTCAACAGGTCTGGGCCGACTGGAGAAGGTGTAAGTTTCGTTCGGGTCTCTGTGACTGTGCGACACAAAAGCCATCTGTCAGAAACTATCGGAAAGCGCCAGATATTGTACTTGTAATAGTTAACGTCAACGTATGGTTAGCTAGCTAGCTACTAACGCAAAGTAGAGGAAAGGCAAACTGTCGTAGCAACCGTCTCCAAGAAGTGACGTCACTTTCTTTAAAACTGAAAGCTGGGTTATTTTTACTACAGGTTTATTTTTTACTACAAACACTACTACTACCAGTGGTACCAGCGTTTCCAGTACTATTGTATGGAAAGCCTTTTGAGCATTTGCTCCACGTCTTTGATATCAGACGTTAGTTTCCCCTACTGGTACAGTCTGATTATTGAGACAAATGTCCTCCACTAGTGAAGATAGCATCAGCGCCCCTAGTTAACTAGTGATTCTTTTTTTGGACCAGCAAGTTCACTAGTAAGAGAAAGTGTTTGCATAATTAGTTAACTACTAAGGTCAAAAAGACCGTAACACCTTTAACCAGTCAAGTAGTGAGCATTTTAGTGCTACCAGTGCAGCATCCATGCCATTTAGTAGTTGTTTTGGAGCTTTCTATTGTACCACACAGTCTTCCTCAGATGATTGGAGTTTATTCAGTTGTACTGGAAGTGTAGATGTTCATTTTTATGAGCACTTCAAGGACTTCTTATCCAAAAGCCATCTTATCCACATCAAGAGTCAAGAATAAATTTTCACTCAAAAAAACAAATAAATACAAAGATAACACATGAACAAACTCTTGAACTGTAGAAGAACAAGAAAGATCAACAGACATGGAGGACAGGATTATAACAGTGCTAAAGGTAATCACACTTTGTTGAAAAAACTTTCACCTTCTCCAGCGGCTTTGCCTCTTCCGTAGTATAACCTGTTGATGCATGGACCACTTCCTGCATAGGGAAGTCAAAAGGTGACAAAGTAAAGTGTGTGCTGCTCTTCAAAGACCCATTTAAGCGTAGCACAAGACAAAGTAAAAACTGCGTTTTAAAAGCAGGTATTCCAATTACATGATTCTGCCTACACTTTGTGGTGATTCCATTGCTAGACGTAACAAGACAAAATGTTATTGTGGGCTTTGCTGCAGACTTGACATGCCACCTCTGCCATTTTTGCATACATGTTTTGCTTCTACACTATGTACAAGCCAAACAAAGCTGTGCAAGATTTGTTTTGCTCACAGGCAGCACCGAAATGTGGGTGGCAAGAGGCATTTGACGAAGAAAGCTGAAACTCAACTCAAGATTATGTTAACCACAAGAAGCATTTTCAGCAGTGTCTGAAAGTGTCAAAGAAAAACAGGTCACCGGAATTTGCTCTAAAGTGTATCAGTGAGAACAAAGGTGAGGGCTCTGTGGGCAGAGTGACGACTGGCGCCTTTGTTTCCAGATTAGAGATTTTATGGTAAAAAATTACTGTGCCACAGTTTTGTAAGTTAATATATTTAATTTCTTACGTAACAGGTGGCTCTATTTAAATAACCGCACAAAGGATGCTCGTGTAACATTTCCATCAAAACTATACTTTATTCACAACACAAATAACCAAATAGACAACAAGTACTACAACCACTACTACTACTACTCTTACTACTAGTCTTGCTGCTGTTCCAGTTTTTGCTACTGTTATTAATACAACTACTGCTACTATTAGTACTTGTTTTACTACTGCTTCCACAACCACTACTAGTGCCACTCTTATTACAGTATCAGCGCTACAAGGACCACTACTACTACCACTACCATTGCTTCTAATACAGTACCATCACTACTACTGCTCACTACCACTACTACCAGTAATGCCACCACTACTATTACTACCACTGCTACTACTGTAAGTACTGCCACTGCCAGTGCTACCACTGCTACTATTACTACCACTACTAGCACTAATGCTGCTGCAATTGCTCTATACTAATATGATGATTGTACCACAGTTTTGCAGCACAGCACAAACAGCCAAATATACTTCTACCACCACTATGACTACTACGTGCACTACTGCTAATACTACGACGGCTAAGATGATTGTGCCACACTTTTGCATATTAGTATATGAGGTTTGTTACGTAACAAGCAACACTGACTTTTTAAATCGTCAAACAAAGGATTATTATATGGCATTACCATGGAAACTGTATTTTACAACACAAAGAGCCAAATATAGCCACGGCCGTTGGAGAAGACCCGGCCAAGAGTTATGTCATGTGTTTCTGGTCTTTTTTTTTTGAAGGAATAATAATGTCTATTCAAATAAGTGTGGAGGTCTCTGTGTCATAAAGCGCTGGGGTTTGCTCTCTCTCTGCATGTTACATTGGTTATGCTTCAGTTGTCACAAATCATTACTCATTATTGACGGGAAAACTGCTCAGCTGCTGTGTTACCCTCTTGTCATTATAGACTGCCAGCAATGAGATTATGCAACCAGAAGGGCATACTTCCACACATTCATCTTTTTCAGTGTAGTAATGTATTCACTACACTAGGTTTATGACAATGACAAATGACAATGACAAACCCTGGTTCACAGCCAAACTCAGACAGCCGAGGTTGGAGAAGGAAAGGGTGTTCAGGAGTGGGGACAGGGACATGTTTAAAAAGTACAGGTTTAGTAAGGAGGTGAGAGAAACTACAACACCAGCCAATGACTCTGCCTCACCAACAGACCGAACGATTTTTACTGTCGTTTTGAAAGACAATGGGACAGTCCTGACACCATCCCGCGTGACACCACCGACCAGCTCCAATCCAACGACCCTCCTTCCCCACCACAACTGCATCCCTCTCCACCCTGGAGAGAGATGTAAACAGACTCTTTAGGAGGCAGAACCCCACGCAAGGCAGCCGGTCCTGACTCTGTCTCTCCATCCACCCTGAAGCACTGCGCTGATCAACTGTCTCCGGTGTTCACTGACATCTTCAACTCTTCTTTGGAGACATCAACACCGGTTCCCCTCAATTCTGCGTTCTTTCACCTCTCCCTGTGCACCAACAGCTGCACCTCCAGTCACCAGTCTGTCAAACTGCTAAAGTTTGCAGACGACACCACCCTCATCGGTCTGCATACAGGTGCTTGGAGGAGACTGACCATCTGGTGACCTGGTCCTCCAAAAACAACCTGGAGCTGAACAAGGCGGAGACAGTGGAGAGGGTTGTAGACTTTAGGAAGAAGCCAGCCCCTCCTGCCCCCATCATCCTGAGTGACTCCTCAGTCAACAGGGTGGAGTCCTTCACCTTCCTGGGAACCCTCATCACCCAGGACCTCAAGTGGGAGCTGAACATTAGGACCAAAACCTCACGCCACAGGAAAAGTTTCTTTCCTTCTGCAGCCACCCTCATCAACATAGCTCCCTACCCCCTTCCCCCCAAACAGCACAGACCTTCATTTCGCCAAAACAGACTCAATGTTACATTAACATAATTCTCATCTCTGTATGCGTTATATTAACGCTCTTATGAACATTAGTACAATATTATCTCTTTTTGCACTACATCACACACTTTATCTTAACGTAGGTACTTTGCAACATTGCACATTATTTGTACAGATTGTCCTTCTCTTAGTACTTTCTTTCTTTTTATTTAGTGTTTCGCTTCGACTTGTCAGTCCAAGTTTTCTGTTTGCACCAACAACACCATGCCAAATTCCTTGTATGTGTAACATACCTGGCAATAAATTGTTTCTGATTCTGATTCAGATCTGATTATTGCAGACTTGTTGCCTTGATTTACTTTTGCACCATCCACAAACTTAATTACCACATTTTTCACTTTATTTATACACAGTACAGAGAAGGAACAATCACACGCTTCCTTAACGAATCATCATGCTGCCTCACTCGCTCAGCCCTTTTAAAACAGCAGGTGGCAGCTCATGTAATTAGAAAACTGGGTGATAATGAATGTAGACAGGCATACTCCTGGAAAAAGCAGCTATAGTAAACCAGTAATATCCATGTACAGTAACTGGTGAGATGTGAACAGGTGGTAGTCAGGCAATCACTGTAGACCAAAACAACATACAGAACACGACAATATATAGTCGTAATACTGTACCGACAAAACCTCAAACAAGACATAGAAACTTATAGCTTTTTTTATCCACAGCCAACTGTGTTTTCATAGCTTCATTGTGATAGACTACATATCTATTAAGATAACAACATATATTTTAATATTTGTACTCTAAATAGTACTACTTCAACAGTGCGACCACAGAGGTGGCACATGGCTCACATTCATTCAAAGTGAAAAAATTTTTAGATTTTTATACAAACATTGCTCTGACACAGAGTTGCTCAGTGGACAGGGCCTTGAAACACAGTTTCTCTGTCCAACCGACCATAAATGAGTGGTCACATTGAGCTGAGCAGGAACAATGTACACAGATGAGAACGGCACAATGGATGAAAAACAGCACAAGGGTCACTGTACGCCAGTTGACTGAATGTTTGTTGATTACCACGTTCTGCCTAAAAGGAGCAACACAGTGTTTACTGTAATTGCATGAATGTAAATGGAATATTTTTCAGGAATATGGCTGTAAGATATGCAATACAAAATAAGATAAACACTGAAAGCGGACAGTCAGTTAATCATTTAGTTTAGTAACTTTTTTCATAACTGATTCACTGTTGTCATTTCTCAAGCGACAATAATAAATGTCGTATTGCTGGTACCAGGTTCTCAGATGTGAAGATTTGCTGCTTCTCCTTTCTACTATAATGACGTCCGATGAACAAACAACTTGAAGTTGACAGTTTTTGCATGGGTTGCCATTAATCTTGATACAGACACTGATTATTTGTGGTGCTCCCCTGACTTTTCCTCCAGCACAACCAGTTACATAGTTCAGAGTGAAATGTCCTGACAACTATTGGATGAATTGCCATGAAATTTGGTAGATGCATTCGTGTTCTCTAAACACTCCAAAAGGATTTGGCTCAGTCTAAAAAGCAGTGTTTTCACTGGTGCTCCAAAGGCTTCACTTCCATATGTGGTTTTTAACAAATCTTCTGGAACCTTATGACACAGGGTTTCCCTTCACACTTTGCAGTTTGCAATTTGCAAGTGTGACAAATTAATTAATGTCAGAGGCTGCAGATGGTCTGTAAACTCTGATAAACTCGTAATTTTTTATTTTTGCCGACATTGTGTCAGAGAGTTGCTAATTAATCTTGTGGTGGTGGTACGTTGCATTATGTGGTAAGATTTTCCTGTTTTTTGTCCCAACTGTACAAAACAATAATGAGTACAGAGTTTAGCAAATGCCTCTTTGACTCAGGTGTAATAAACATATTTCTCAAATGTAGTCATTCCTGCAGACCTACTGTAATGTATCTCTGAATCAGAGACGCTGCTTTTTTGTGTCTGCCACGTGTAATTGATTATTTAAGATAAGCATTATCAGAGACTGTCAGTCTAAATTTCACCATTTAATGTTTCTAAATCAGGTGATAAATCTGATTTAAAGCCATTAATCCATGCAGTTTTTGCATGAATTAAATCAACTTGCTGAGGAAGGAAATAATGTGTTAAAATATATCACATAGGAAGGAAGACGAGGTGGCATCAGCTCATCGTGCAGTCACAGACAAGAGGAACAGCAATTCAGAGAAAAACCAAATCCGTCCATGTGACCACGTCTGGTTTCCTTCTGTTTTAGCATAGGTGCCAGAACATGCTGTTCTTACAATGAGGCTTGTTAGCCTCTGTTATGCAACACATCCAGTGAAGAGAAGTTGAGTAAAACTAGCTTTCTAAAAGGTCTTAATGAAACAGAGAAAGAAGACATTTATTTACTTTGTTATTTTCTTTTATTGAATTGTTTTTGCTTCCATTTTCTTAGGTGGTTACATAAAACCATCCATGCCTTGTGGCAAAGGTTACAAATCTATATCTATCTATCTTATTATCTATACCTTATTTACATTTTTTTTGCACCCAAGTAACCAAAGCATAGTCAGAAAAGTGCTTTCATGTAGTGGAAGAAGGAGACTATGCAAGGTGAAGAGGATTTACAAAAAGCAAAACAAAAAAAACAACCAAACAAAAAACAGAGTGCTTAACGTGCTATACTGTACATCACCGTACCGACAAAACCTCAAACAAGACATAGAAACTTATAGCTTTTTTTATCCACAGCCAACTGTGTTTTCATAGCTTCATTGTGATAGACTACATATCTATTAAGATAACAACATATATTTTAATATTTGTACTCTAAATAGTACTACTTCAACAGTGCGACCACAGAGGTGGCACATGGCTCACATTCATTCAAAGTGAAAAAATTTTTAGATTTTTATACAAACATTGCTCTGACACAGAGTTGCTCAGTGGACAGGGCCTTGAAACACAGTTTCTCTGTCCAACCGACCAAAGAAGGACAAAGTAGGAAGAAGCTGATATTGTAAATCTAAGCATTCTTGCTATTGAACATGCAATCTAAACATTTTAAGTTCTCGAGGTTAGAAAGTCAGCCTGGCTAACCTTCTAGGTCCATGTATGATGTGGCCCTGAAGCAATAAAAGAAAAAATAAGCTTGCTGGGCTGCTAACTTGCAGTTCTGCCTTCAAGAAATGTCTGTATAACTAAAATCCAATCTGTGAAACAGTTCCAAAGTAAATCAAACATAAGACTCCTTGGCGTAAGAAAACTCCTCAAACACAGGCTGGCTACATCTCCGTGACATGACCTCATGACTGCTTGCAGACACAGACTCAGACATGGCTCTCTGGCGGAAAGGCTGCCGCCGCTCGACATAACCGGCTCTGTCCTGTGCTGTTTGAGGAAAACTGTCTATGTACTGAGTGACAGTACAGGTAGGTGGGAAGTCATAATTTACAGAGGACGGGCGGGACCTCCTCTCCAACTTTATGGCGTCTTGTACAGTCATTGCTCCATACTGTGGAGGCAGACCCACATTCTGCACTGCCTGCTCGTATGATGGAGGACTGCAGGGCTGCCTGCTGTCCACCTGCTTAAACACCTCAATGGCTGACAGAGGGCGTGGTTTGTGTTGAAGTTCAGATCCACCATCTGCTTCATTCTGAAAGTCCTCCTGGAGGGTTTCACAAGGGAAAGAGTTTTCCTTCTGAGAGTCTTTCTTCAGGCTACTCCTGCTGAAGGCTCCTAAACTCCGGGTCCTCTGTAGGACTTTATTGCCTACTCTCATGGACAGGGAACGCCTCTTCTCATCTGAAATCGGTCTGGCAATGTCCTGTTGAGCCTTTGCAGCCACTGAAGGCTGCTTGGTGGTGTTTGCTTTCCTTGGGCAGGCTGGTGATCCCACTGGGGAAATGGTGAAAACAGAGCCCTCTGACTGGTTTGAGGCAGCGCTCTCTAGGGAAGAGCATGAGCAGTCCTTAGCACGGTTCCCGGCCATGTATGCCAGTGGATCCATGTTCGAGCTGCTGCTCAGTTTTGGAAGAGACAGAACTGGCCTGGCTCCCCCTCGTCCTCTGAGTAAGAAGGAGTCATCGGAGATCTGCTTTTTCAGGGGCTGCTCCTCGAAGTCCCTCCTCTCCATGGAGCAGTCCTCATGGCTCCTGGCATGGCCGCACGGGTTCTCAAGACCATGTGAGAGGAAGATGATGGGCTCAGAGCAGCGACGGTTGAATTGTGGCTTGAACACAACATCAGATGCCCAGGGCGATGTGGTGATGGAGGGACTGAGAGAGGAAGATGAGCCACACTCTCTCTGTGTGAAGCTGCTGCTCTCTCCTGGCTCCCCATCTCCGTCTGGGTCGGTGCTGTCATACGCAGAGTCATGATGCTGGGAGGACAGAGAGTCTGTAGAGTGGGAAAAGGCAGACATGATTAGCATCGCTAAATTTTAGTAATAATAATAATAACTATCTTATTATCTCTCTGTAGGGAGACAATAAGATAATAAAATCTCCCGTAAGAAATCTGAGTGATATGTAAACGTACCTTCATCAGTATCCAGCAGATTCGGAATATTCTCTCCAAGTATCTCATAGTGCTCAATCAGAAACTCAGTTAGCTCTGTGACCTGCCGCAAAGCAGAAAAGGAAACACTATAAGTCATAATTAACAACATCCATGTTCAAAACCAAAACTGATAAAGAAATTCTTCTCTAGATAAAGAATTCTGACAAAGCTGAGTATATACAGTCCAGAAACAGCTCAGCGCTTCACTCCGTTCAAACTGCATGTCTATTTTATTAGCACAAGACTAAACAATCGGCTGACAAGAGTCTACTCTTACTTATGAAACCTTTTGAGGTTTTCTGCACTGTGAACCACAAAGCTTCAAAGAACCAAAAGTGAGAAAGTATATTCATAACAAGACTTTCTACCTTCTCCATCTTCTCCTTCTGTTCATCCAGTGGAGTGCCATCCAGCTGCAGAAGCGTGGGGCCAATACACACCGCTAGGTTGTGGGCATCCATCTTGTTGATGTCAGCACTTTCAAGGATGTGATGGAGGACGCAGACGAGATGCTGCAGGAGGAGTTTGTTGTGCCCAGGGAGCTCATCTACCACCCTAGTTGGCAGGAAGAAAAAAGGGGAAGGAAGAAACAGAGAACAGGAAGATTAGTTTGGCGCTTTTTTTTTTAAATATATATGTTTAAAGTTTCTTCCTTTTTTTTTTAATTGAGCACAGATTAAAAAGGAGAAGTGGTTTGTCCTTGGCCTAATGGCGAAGGACAGTGGGAATTCACTGCAAATCCGCTCAAAAAAACCCATCTATTTAATTCTGACCACAAAAACATTAATGAAAATACCAACAGATTTTCCTTCATATATAAATGTCACATGTAAGTGAAAGCTGAAGATCACAGTAGCAGGTAAATGGCATGTCTAAACTCATTAGCAGGTCTTGATTACTCACTTTCTGACTTCCACAGCTCTCTGCTCAGCGTCCTCATTGTGCAGAGCCGTCATCCAGTTGTCATAAAGTTCAGACACCAGCAGGCTACCAGGAAGTTCCTTCAGAAAACTCTGCAATAAACAAGAGAGGCACAGTGATGAGACAGAGCACTTATTAAAAGAAATAGTAGAGTCTGACACTTAATGTGGTGTCAAACTTCCTGGTATCAAAGGGGCATTTCACGGTTTTTGTAATGTGTTGTAGTGCATCAAGTATACTATAAAACCATTATTATTAGTGGATGTGGTGGTGGAAACTAAGTACAGTTAAACAAGTCGTGTGCTTAAGAACAAGTACAAATATTTGGGTATTCCCATTTTGTTTTACATAATACTTCTACTTCACAACATATTGTTATTAAATGGGCCATTCTGCATAGTATTTTAACTTTTTGTACTTTTAAGTATATTTTAGTGCTAATACTTGTAGTCTTTTAGTAAAATTTTGAATGCAGAACATTTACTGTAACAGTATTTCTACACTGTGGTATTGCTACTCTTATTCAAGGAAAAGATACTGTAGCAGCAGCTGCAGCACTGAGGTAGTAACGCAGTGGTACTTGCGGTTGTGGTACGAGTAGAATAACTGGTCAAAGTAACATGGTAGACGCATTTGCTCTAATCCTAATAGTGCAGTAAATAATGCAGTAGTAGTGGTTTGAAATAGTTTTAATATTTATAGTGATACTAGTATCATAAACCAGAACACACTGAACACATACTTTGAGAAGCCCGACGAGCAGAGAGACCGGCTGCATCTCCATATTCACATCCAGGCCGCTGTTCAGCTGCTCTCTGATGTCCCTCATGTTCTTGTTGTTGCATGGCTTCCGAAACACTCCCTCTGTGGACGGGCCTGTCTTCCTTAGCAACAAGAGCATCTCCTGGTGAGAGGACGCGACAGGGGGGAAGAGAGGTGAGATTTTCATAGTAAAATCTATAACAGGCTTTGTGTGTGTGTTTGTGTGCATCAAATGGACTTTGTGCCGAGTGCACTCGCAGGGTTTCCTGTTGCCATTAACAAATTCTGAGAACTACCGTCAAATGTCAGCTAAGTAGGTCCTTGTTTACTATTCATGCTCATAGAAGAATTATCTTCACAGACTGTCCTACATTCAGCCCGCAGTAGTTATTTTGCCTAAAACAAGAGGAAATTCTACCAAAGCAGTGACATAATTTTAAGAATAAAAAATAAAATTATTCTTAATTTTCGATGCAAGTTTTGTTCTCGGTCTTGCCAAAGAGCAACTTGACTGGAAGGCAGAAGGAAACAACTTGACATTTAATCTGACATTTACAACTTACTGTGACTGGTTTGGGAAGTGAGCAGTTGTCGGGGCATATCTTGCAGAGGGGCTGTCCGAACAGCTGAGTCTTGGTGTCTGTTTCTGGTCGGCTTGTTTTGTTGATGAAAGTGGAGCCCTTTCTGAGCTTCTTCACAACTTGGTCCCACTTGGTTTCTGATCGAAGAAAAAATGTTTTATCCATCAGCTTATTCTACATTTAAATGATTTTGTATTTGTGCAACATAATAGAGCAAAACCAGATGTGCAACAGTCGAAGTCACACAGCAAAAATGGCAAAAACTGCTTTCCTCACTTGCTCACTAGTTAGATTTCCTTTTTCTGTGTCTGTGGTTGTTCTCTGCAATCTTATCTCTACATATGGCACAATTGATGAGGCCCTCCCTCCAACAACGCTGCTGTTCAAATTTCAAACTCACCAGTGGGCTGTGTCAGCTTGTCCTCTTGGTTATTCTGTTTTGACAGCGCCGAGATCTTTGCATTGCCCTGGCAACAAAATCAACAAAAAGTGATGTGGATATGAGTATGCAAGAGGAACATGAGCATGCAAACCAGACAAAAGTAGGAACAGTTTTTTGTTTTTTTCTCAAGCACCACACACCCTCCCTCTTCATGCCTGCCAACACGTGAATGAGTGCGGTGACATAACTGCACTACAAAAGACACTAAAAGCAGCCAGCGGTCAATCTGATATATCTTTACTTATTGTCTTTAAGCATAAAATCTCTTTCTTAACATAATCATGTATACTCTTTTGAATTGTGCAATTAAATTCATTTTAAATTTGGAGCTATATGCTTTTCAGAAGCTGTACACATCCGGCAAAATCTGTCTCCCTGAAGCACAAGAGGAAAGGCGCAGGTGCAGTTGTTTCGCTTGAACATCTTTAATCTCAAGAAGTCAATGAAATGGGGGTTTTACTTACATGCACAACTGGCAAGTCAATGAATTGTTCCATGCCACCTCCTGTTAGAGTTTTATTCTAAAAGTGAGAAACAGGGACAGTGAGAGGTGTTGTTTAGTAATAACTCCAAAAAAAAAAAAGCTTTTTTAAAAAATATATGTTGTTTTCTATTAGACGTGGGCAGTGAGAGACTTACTGTGATGCTGCCACTCAACACCTTCATGAGGACGTCTGGGGGTGAAAAAGAACAACCAGCCCTCGCTTTTGCGTCTTTAGTTTTTCTGCGATGAGAAAAAAATACATATAGTTTGTTTCCTTTGTCGTCAAAATCTATGCACTCTCTGCTTGGGTGTTCACACTTTTTGGCCCTCATTTTGATTTCACGTAACCACAGCCAGTGTCATGTTATTACATGCTTTTTTAGAATAACAAACGAAATAATTAACTGATTTCTCCACTGTTTAGAGACACTATCTTGATTTTATCAACCCCACGATATCTGTAATGTTGATGATTAAAATCTAATTTGTCTGAAATCATTAAAAACATAATTTGAGAGTTCACTTTGACCTGAATTTGTGCATCGATCAAAAAGACTTTGCAATCTAGCTCAAGTACTGTCCAACTCTTGTTTGATTATGAGTATTGAAAGAATGTTTATGATAATTTGTTGGTATAAACACTGACATAAATAATCATATTGTTTCTTACCTGTGAAGAGTATCTAACCAGCGTTCTTTCACCTCAGGCGAGCTGTCGGCAAAAAAACAGCATGGTACGAGTTACTAATCCACAGAGAGAGTCAGAGAGGCCAGCAGATACAGTGGGTGGAGTGAGACGACCGATCACCTACAGTCTCTTTTAACAACTCTGGTGGAAACTATAACTCAGTCATGGGAACAGGAAGCAGCGTCACGGCGGCCCCCAACCAGACACCTTCCACTTCCTCCTTGCTGTGGCTTGGTGTCCAACAGTGGAAACATGACTACGAAACAGATGCGTGTGCCTACATGTACACCTGTGGGCTTTAACCTTTTTATAACCTGCAATATGCTGGATTTATTAATGCCAAGCACCATGCAGTACCATATGGCTGTATGTGTGTCAACAAGTGAGCACATGGTTTCTCATAGGCCCCACGATCACCTCCATGTGAGTGAGAAGGAATGAAACTTTGACACACTGAATCATTGCCAGAGCCCAATAACCAATCAGAAAATGGCATCTCATTTTCAAACAAAACGACTCAAAACCCACCGAGGGATTTATCATCTTCCTGGAATACCATAGCAAGTGAAACACAGCTTCACGGTTTGGTTCTAATTACTTTGCAAGAAATGTGGGCGTCAATGAATAACACAAATGTGCCATTTCCCAACTGGTTCATTTGATGACAGGCCGTTTACTGTACAGAAAACTGAAAAATGCACTTTCATTCCTTTTGGTTGATTACACTGTCTAGACAAATGTGGCAAAAGTGTTTCTCCCACACTTCATCTTTATTGTAAAGGCCAGTATTTCTGCATAAAGTCAGCTGATGGTAATCCTATGACATGAAAACTGGTTTGGCGAACAGCTCCGCACTTCCTGTTCTGCAACCTCTTGTCTTGTGATGCTACAGGGACAACTTTCTCTTTGCTGCTTCCCCATTTTCATGGAGACCACAGATCATATGACCATTTACTACATTTGTGAATATTCCAAGAACAGACTCAGGTTTAATGACAAAAACAGGCAGAAAGCAGTGTTACTTTAAGACCTTTAAGAAATTCTGGGAAACACGCTTTTTAGCTTGTTGAGAGTTTGATGAGGAGATTGATACCACTCTCATTTCTGTCCCTATCACACAGCCAGCAGCAAGTTAGCTTAGCTTAGCATAAGGACGAGAAACAGGGGGAAAACAACTGGTCTGATGAAAATCAAGTTAAGGTTATTTCCGGTCAAAACCCACAACAGTCACCCGAGTCCTATGAACCATGGCATGAATAAATAATGACTACAGATGCTAGCCATGTGCTTGTGGAAAACAAAAAAAAAAAAAAAAGATTTTAATTGTGAATCATTCCCCAACCTTTGAAGAAAATCACCCAGCCCTGCTAATAAGTGAAAGTGGAGCTATTCCTTTAAAGTGAAATCTCTTTCGTTGTACATCTTCAAGAGCTTAATTTAGATTTTAGGGTCAGGGATTCCCATTAAGAACAAAATTTAGGTGTTAGAGGAAAGATACCAGTAAACTAAAGATCATCACAGCCACACATAGGCATGGTCGTTCTTGAGTCTGTGAATCAAAACACTTAATGCGCTCCTGTTAGTATGTGAGTCATCTGCTGTGTGACTGCTCACCGAAAACACACCAAACAAAAAGTGTGAGCCCAGGCCAAGACGAGGGTCACCCTGAGATCAATATCCCCCGTCGTTCCCTCATCCTCCTCCATCTCATCTTCAAAACCGTAAAGCCAGATGTCCTCCAGGCTCACTCTGTGCTTCAGACGGTAGCTGGCGGTCGACCTATAAAAGAGAAAAGCAGAGGCCCTTTAAATAGTCCTCTCTATTTCCATATCTTACTGCCTTTTTTTAGATTGAAGTCAAGGTTTCGGTTCCATAGATTTCTGTCTCTGGGACTGATTTTTTTTCCCCTCTAAAAGAAAACATTAGACATCCTTCCTATTTGTGAAGAAGCTGGAGCTGAATGTAGAAATAAAAAGCATAATTTACCATGTAAGAGCTTGTTTTGAAACTTGCACTGTAAAAAAAAAAAACTAATATAAAGAAATCATCTATACATCTCTAACAATTCTCCCATACCCTTGAAAGGAAGATTGATTCCTGCATATGAAAACATGGCAAGGACACGTGAACAGGTAAAGCTAAAACCTGACAGCATGTTTCACATGTTTTGGTTTAAAGGCGGCTGAAATGCTGGATAAATAACGCCTCGCTCTTTGTCACCTGGACAGTAGGCGTTGAGGGAGGCCGTGGTGGAGTCCGAATGAATTAGTTAGTGGCTCACAAAAGGTGACTAGTAAATGACTGGAAGGGAATCACTCTTTTCACACTACAACTCTGTACAGCCACACTTCAGGTTCCAAAAGCATTTACTTGCGGCCCTGCTGACGTTTTCAGGTTTCCATAGAATGCCACTGTGAACATCTGTCATGAGTAAACAGTGAAGTTCTTTTTGAGAGTAAGATGTGAGGATCTGGGTGTTGTGTTGGGCCGGAGTCAGGATGCACTTAGTTTATCTTAGCATAAAGACTGGAAACAGGGGAAAAACAACTAGCTGGGCTCTCTCCAAAGTTCACATACTCACCATTTTGAGAAATAAAAGGATTCACTTTCTTGCCAACTCTGAGGGCTAGTTAAGATCAATTCTGCTCTCATGTCACTGCGCAAAGATATTGTGATTTACTGGTGTTTATTATTACCTCTGGGGGGTCATAAATCAAAAGGGAGAAAAATCAAAATCAAGACTATTTTTTCAGACTTTAAAGAGTTCCCACTGCAGCCATAGAAGACATTTAAAAGTGTTTTGATCTGCTGAGCTGTACTTCCCATGATTAGTAAACTAGACTTGAGGTATCACAAACGTGGTGCCTTTTAAATGTTTCTCCAACACTCATTTCTAGAAGTAATGAATGATCATATACATATATATATAGACTCAAAAGACTCCAATGTGTCTTTACTGTATCGTAGTCCCAGTTGTGCTACCTACTGGAACAGTGGGCAGGTTGTGGTACAGAAATGAGTGCGACTGTCCTCCCACTCACACACTATAAAACTTCCACCAGCTCTGACAAACAGCTTGAATCTGACTAGGCTGAGCGACAGCTTATGGCTGGTATTTTGAGAATTTGTTTTGTTCAATCATTTTGAGTAGAACTCTGGAACAGCAAGGTAATGCTGTTTCCATCCTACAGGAACAAAGGAAAGGTAGATCTTCATTATACATGCTAATAACAATGACAAGCCAAAGGAAGTCATTAAAACTAGACATTTAATCCTAAAATATGTTTTTTCACTAATCGTAGGTGGATTTCAGACTATTTTAGATTCAAGATGTTATCACTCGAGAGACTAATGAACCAGTATTTAGAAGTGAAGGTATGTCACTGACGTAATTTGGTAGTTTTAAAGGAGACAGAACTGAAGTTGTGTTGAAATTACTTTCTGGGGTGAACATGTTTTTTCAGAGAATACCGTTTGAGTTTTCCCCTCATGTGACTCGGCTCAAAGGGAACCACCATGCTTTCTTTTATTTATTTGAAGTCAGAGTGACTACAGTAAACTCTAACGGTCCGTGTTCTGGGAGATTCCCTAAGAGCCTGAGTATGCAGTCTAAAAATACAAATATTTCGTTTTTACTTCCTCTTTCACTCTCCCATTCCAGCTGTGCAAATATGTGTCATTTTTCATTAGAAACTTACTTAATTACCACGTCAGCATTGCATTGCTCTTGCCACTTGTTTTGGAACCCTAGTTTCCCAGTGGTGGTGTTTTGTTCTGTGCACGTTTCTTTGATTTTCTTTACATTTGTCGGGAAATAACTGATAATGACCATCAACATATTGGAGTATAGATTGATATCTGCTTTACTTACTTGAGTTTGGCGAAGACAATGACATCGCTGAAGAGGAAGAGGTGTCTCTCCCTAGTCTTCGAGCCCTCTGTGACCTGAACACACTCGTCCAGCAGCAGCTCTCCGTTCTCGCTGGTGAGGCCAAGGACGAATGGACTCTGCTCCACAGACACCCAGTAGGAAGCCTCCTCCCTGAGCAAGTGGACATGACACAAAAAGGGATGGGTGACAGGGACGTCGCACAGCCAGACCAGTCTAATTTTGGTGATTACATTGTGTCTTGATAAGACGAAGGATTACATACTTTTTAATGGGTTTAGAACATTTCCCATTCCTTTAGAGCTAAACTGTTTCTGGAGTATCTCAAATATGTATTTTTCACCACTTCAAACATAAGCTGTTTTTCTTATCTACTACAAAGTTGACATTTCTGAGTAAATGCAAAATCCTAAAGGTTTGCTTATTATGAGAAACCACCCAACTAAACAAGAACCAAAACCTCTTGGTTACCAGAAAAGGGATTCCAAGACCAAAGCACCAAATAACTGTGTCGAGAGTTTGGGGAAGTGTTTGACATTTTGGGAAAATGCTTCCTTGCTTTCTTGTTGACAGATAGAAAGACTGAAGACACTCTCATGTATGAACCTGAAGCCAAAAGACTGTTTATGCTTATGTTGACTTCCACTTTGCTGCTCTAGTCTTTACTGGCATAAAGGCTGAAAGAGCAGCTGAAAACAGCTAGTCTGGCTCTTCTTGCATTGTCATTTTTTGCTTTGGACATGCTGGCTGCTGAATTTTGCTACTCTCAGATAGAGCTGGGTCTTTATACTTCACAAAATATACAATTATTCTTTTAAGATAATACTGCCAAACTTTATGCTTTGCCCTTTAAGGACTGGAGGCACAAATGAAGAAAATGATACAAGTTACAACTGACATATGACGTGAGGGAACGGGCTCACAATATAGTTTTACAGCTAACCACACCAGCTGTTAATGAACTATTTCCTGAGATGTCTGTGTAGGTTCTCATTCATCCAGGTCATCTTAAGGGTTAATAGAAGGCAACTGGACTTCTTGTTGAAGCTTGAGATGACATTGATTTGACATTTCAAATACATATGTAACACATTGCATACATTCTTCATGAGTACCTTACGAAAGCAGGTGTTTAAGAAATGAATTGGCATTCAGGAGACTTACCGTGTAGCTGCTGAAGTGGTCAAGAATGTGTTACCAAATTCAGCTTTAACACCAAACTAATATTCAGACATTATTTCTTAATTTCAATGTTACAAAAGATTGAAGAGATTATAACTCATCTGAATTCAAAGCAATGATTTCATAAGTGCAGAAAATTCACATTAGAGCTGACTGAGACATGTAATGTGTTCTGTTTTTACCCTTTATTAGTTTAAGTTTTACAAGATTAATTTAAATAATTGTTCAGGACCCCGACAGATGAAATGGAGATTAAACATAACAACTCATATTTATGTGTCAGACCATTGTTTTTCCTGTTTGCTTTCCCATTACACATCTCATGAACCCCTCAGTTTTATTTTATGATCTGTTGGCAGGGTCCCGCCCCCCAGATTGGGAATCACTGGTCTAGATGAATGCTTTCAAAAGGGCACAAGTCAAAAAGTTTGGGAAATACTGAATGGCTGAATGACTCGATGTGACACCGGAAACTGCCAAACAACAGCAACGGTACTGGGCAACCAGTCCAGCTTGTTATTGCCATTGTGTTTTGGCAATAAGACTCCCTTCCAGTTCTAATCAACACCATGATCCTTTGCTAAAATATCACAGAGAGCATGGAAGAAAAATGTCAGGTCTGTGTGTGAAGGTATCACCTGTCCTAGGGGTTCAATATCATATCAGTAATCAGATTTCATTGTAGGCACCCAACTGGTATTAACTCACTGACTTAAGCTTGGTTATTTAACTGAAATGTACAGAAAAGAAAGTCATGCAAGTTCTCATGGTACACGTCTATGTATTTGTACTCCTTCTTATCTCTGTGACATCTGTGACCACCATCTTTCCACACTGCCTGACAATAGTAAAACAGATTTTACCTCAAACAAGAAAAACAAACCATGATGACGGTTGTCTTCACTTCATTATTGAAAGGATTAACTCCCATCTAACACAGTATATCACAATACTGTTTACTGCCTGACTAAATTACTTATTACTTAAATGTCAAACAATATAATAATATATTTCTTTAAAAAAAAAAAAATCAGTCTGGTCCTGTTGTTGTTGCTCTGTCATATCCCCAAAGTGTTAAACATGCAAGTCAAGGTGTACACGAGACAAGTAAGAGTTGTTTGTTCTAAGTGACTATGAAACCTGTCTTGGCCATTGCTCTTCCCACTGACTGTGGGTTCAGGGCAGAAATTCAAATAGCAGCAGCAGAGGTACTTTCCCTGTTACACTTCTGGTTTGTTGGAGGTGACACATAATATACCAGCAAACAAAACAGTGGCAAAACTCCAACTGGGGTTTACCATTCTGTGTAAATACAAACAGGGTGAACCAAGCAAAATATAAAGTCACTATGAAACACTGCTTCTAATCTTAACTGCTATTTGCACATTAAAGTATTACTTCAACATTTTTGGAAATAGGTTTATTCACTTTCCTGCCAAAAGTCAAATAAGAAGATCGACTGATACGGCTCCTTTTTTCTGTCCATTTGACGTAAAGTTAACATTGGCTTGCCAGCTAGCTTTTCTCTAGTGAGACAGTGGCACCGGTGAAACCCCCCCTCCCCCCACCACAAGGAAATGCACAATATGTGAGTGTTTGACCGCTGAATGGGTGGAAGTGTGAAGGTGGGCTGTCTGACATTTCTCTTGTTTGCCTTCATGGACTCGCCCACTGGGTGCTCTGGTGGTCTTTGCGCACCTACTGCAGCTCTAAAAGGTTGAAGAGTTAAACGTCAGATATGTCAGAGGAGGTGATGAAGGGCCTACGCTAACTGTAGGTGTGTTATGACGTTGCAGGGGTTATTGTCTCTTTAGAGACCAAAGAGGGAAGTTCTGATCACAGTAATTGTGGCAGATTTCCAAAGGTGATTTTGTATTGTTTTTTTCATAAACAATATATATATGTTTTATATACATACACAGTGGTCTACCTAGAAAACACACTTTTCAATATATGCATTTAAACCACACACACAGTCAGAAATATACTTTGGATTTATTTGGAATATGAGAACTTGCATCAAATACCACTGTTTCAGGCAAACAGGACTTTCTTGATCAGGCCACTGAAGCAGTGCTGAAAATATGAAATCAGGGTTTAAAGCAAGGATTTTTTTTTTTGCCCCCATTAAAAACACTCCTGAC